>WARS01000015.1:14290956-15490956 GCA_008933995.1 Datnioides undecimradiatus
GTGTAATTCCTTGCATCAATTCACTTGCAATGAATGGTAAGAAAAACACGTTTGTACACCTCAGAGCTGCAGTGGTTTGATTTATGGAAAGTTTGTGTCTCCTGAAGGGGGAGCAATTACATACATAATTCAGCCTGTCCCTCCGATTAGAGGCTGCGGTGAAACATCTTTGCAATATCTTTAAGAGGATGTCAGCTCTAACTTGAGGTTATTGTTCACGTATTCATTTAACAATGGGTAAAAGTAAAACTGGCCAAAGATATTCAGCAGGGTGACCGGCTGACCCTGACAGAGACTTAGAAACATGAGAAAATGTTTTGACCACACGGTCTGGACCCAGTTCAAATCAAGCAATTTACCAACCACTAATTGTTCACTCTTAAAGCTCTACAGAATCATGATCAATACATGTGACGGTTGTTTCAAAAGACACCCCATTTCAGTAGTATGCAGGGTACGCGATGACCTCATACACATCTCAGTACATCTGTCACAATACAATTGTAGAATGATAAACAACAGTATTCTACATAATTTACTGAAATTTTGAAAATATCCTTGTGATGATGTAATAACAGCTACTTTAAATATTCATCCCAAACTAAAACCACTTTTTTCTGCACTGCAGGCCTTTGGTTTTGACCCCATGGTGGATTTCTATGTGTCCAAGTCTGCTGTGGTGTTCGGCGGCTTTTACCTCTTCTTCTTCACTGAAAAGGTCCTCAGAGTGCTTCTCAAACAGAAACACGGGGTAGGTACCCAACGACAAGATTAATGTCAAATTCACCTGATATTGTTTAATTCTTAGACTCGGCTGGGGTGACACTGGTAAACTGTGACAGCAGAAAGACCAAGGTTGCTATCCAATATGTCTGAAAGTCAACACACCAGACCATGTTGCAGTGTTGTTAAAAGGCAACTAAAGGTTTTCGCCAATTATTCCTCTGAGCACCATCATCACACACATTTGAATGTTTCTACTTGTATTATACTGTGTTTGCACATAAGTGGCAGGTTTAACAAAGGTGGCAGTTTGGTCTGGAAACACTGGTGAAATTCACCAAAACTCCTGTAGAGTTTGGAGAAGTAAAGACCCACACCCCTGAACAATAGTAGACTATAGTAGACTGAGACTGCGACGTGTCTCCTTACCTGTGTTGAAATCACCGCCATGTGATTTGGTGTGTTAAACTGAAAAAGCGACAGACTTGCGTGGAAATTCTTCTCGCCACGCTGAAGATATTTGGCTTTGAAGATTACCGTTTGGGTTTTGTGCACTTCACCCCCGGCCTGTGTCATCACTGACGGATTAAAATCACAAAGTTTAACTCTGCTCCAGGGACACCAGACATGCTTCTGTTTAATCAGAGAGACAGCGTTAAACACACATTACCAATTAAACAAGTAAGTTCCCAGTTACTGTGACAGCTTTAGTGATTGTTTGCTCAAGTCATTTGTCACATAATAATGTTGAACATTGTAATGCTGTTTCATTTTTGAATAGACTGTTGGACAACTAAAGCAATTTTCAGACGTGTCCTTTCTTGCAGTTTTCGTCCTTTCTTAGTTTTTATGCAGGCAATCCAAAAAAAACATTTATGAATTTATGAATAATGGAAATATTCATTTCCCGGAACTGCAATCCAACTAATCCTTTCCACATTAGTAAGACATAGGTGAGGTTTACTGGCTGCAATAATGTTTTTTTTGGTTGTTTGTTTTCATTTTGTTTTTTAATATCTAGCCTGTCTTGTACAGAACTTGAGGGGTCGATGACAGATGCGTACTTCATAAGTTTTCGGTCTTTTTCCTTCTCATACGTGGAGGGTTGTACTCATGATTGCGAGCTGGTCAGTCGGCTGTGTGTTCGTGTCGAGTGAGCTGTTTAAGTGTGGCTTGTTTTTGACCCCCTGCCACTTGGCAACTGCTCCTTCCCTACCTATTTTCCAGAGTGCAGTAGAGGTGTATGTGACTGTTCAAACAGTTTTCTCTTCTCTGTCTCTCTCTTTCTCTTTCGCGCTCTCTCTTTTAGTAAAGCTACACTTTTTCAACTTGATTTGCTGCTAAATTAAATTCTAAGAATAACTGTACGAAAACTGTGAAATGCTGGTGTTGATCTGGCCTTTGTGCTGCTGATTTCATTTTCAAAGAGCAGCAGGAACTGCAGGGTGGTGAGACAGTTGTGTGAGACAGTTAGCTCCACCGTGTGGTGACTGTGTTTTGAGCCATGTGGTCCAGCCAACCTGATTAACAGCTAGCACGTCAACCTGCTGATCCAGTTACAGACGCTCTTTGACCCAAATTGGCGCCTGTGATGCTGCTTTCAGGTTTTTCCTGTCAGTGCAATAAAAGAGGTAAAAAAGCCAATCAACAACTCCAGAATGTGTCAGCGTCAACTCGGTTTTAAAGGGAGGACGTGAGCGTAGCAGCTTTGGCGAAGTGTCCTTGAGCAAAACACTGAATTTAATCCTACTGACCCTTACCTGAGACCAGGCACTACAGTGACTGTTGAGTCTCTGTCCTTGCAAACTTTCATGAAATGTTACACAGACTCTTCTTGGTTTTTGTGTTTGCTTGAAGAGGTCAGCCTCAGAGTGAATGCTGCCAGAGAAGCTTTGTTATGAGCACTAAAGTCCTTGTGGAAAGAAATCGTGCGCAGACATGTTTTTTCACGCGGGGTCTGTGGGCCATGATTGAAGCATTTTATGAGAGATTGCCAGGACTGGTTCAATTTGCGCACCTATTCTTGATCTTTGACTGCGCAGAAGTATAAGAATGTATTTTTTTAAGCTGTTGCCGAGTTAAGAAAAATGACTCCGCAAGTATGATTAAGTGTACGTTTCCAAGAGGAAGCAGTAGCATAGGATGCTCAAATGGGACGACAATAGCTCAGGAGATCTTGAGGAAGGGTCAAGAAGACACTGTGTTTGAATTCATTTTAAATCAAATTAGTTTCTTTTCTTCTCTTAGAAAATGACCATGGTTCAAGTTTATTTTGTTTGTTGCGAAGTTTATTTCCACCAACAATAAATCTTGTTAAAATGTATCATTCACCTGTCACGATATCTGTTTTCGTCTCTCAGAGCCACGGTCACAGTCATTACCCTGGTGCAGATCGATATTCGACACCTGACAGGGATGTGGAGGAGGGGGAGAAGGAGAAGCTGCAGCAGAACGGAGAAGCCAGCAGTCTGGCTCTGGGCAAGGTGGATGCTGGGGAGGGCGAGCTCATGCTTAGTCCTGCCGAGACACCACAGGTACGGCTGAAAGATGGTAAAAACTGTGAGGAGGGATCGGCACAAATGTGATTTTAAGATGCTCCTTCATCAAAATAAATCTGAAAAGATTTTATGAAGTAGTTAAAATTTCACGTTTGTATCCAAAATATCAGCTGCCTGATAACTGTTCACACACATTTACCTCCCATGTTGTGTCCCTCATTCTGTTCCTCCCAGGAATCCCCGAGCCCAGACAGCGGGGGGCGGTCCGGCGCCAGCGGCGGCTGCTATTGGCTGAAGGGTACATCCTACTCTGACATCGGTACGCTGGCCTGGATGATCACGTTGAGCGATGGCCTGCACAACTTTATCGACGGCTTGGCCATCGGTGCCTCCTTCACCGCCTCCGTCTTCCAGGGCATCAGCACTTCCGTGGCCATCCTGTGTGAGGAGTTCCCCCATGAGCTGGGTGAGTCAGGATGGGATTTCAACCGGCAGGTGTTTCTTGACATGTTGTTGCTCAACCAGGGCTGCAAGTCTCACCTGAAGTCTCTTCTCAATTCTCATTTCTCTTTTTCTATTACCAGGAGACTTTGTGATCCTGCTTAACGCTGGCATGAGCATACAGCAGGCCCTGTTCTTTAACTTCCTGTCGGCCTGTTGCTGCTACCTGGGGATGGGTTTTGGCATCTTGGCCGGCAACAGCTTCTCCCCCAACTGGATCTTTGCCCTGGCTGGGGGAATGTTCCTGTACATCGCTCTAGCAGACATGGTCAGTGTTTACAGGAAACAGGATGCATGTGTTTTAAGTGTGGGCGTGTTCTTGTGAGGGTTCTCATAAGACAGCAGACTCCTTCAACAGCTTCGTTACAACAGCCACAAGATTTTCTCCACTCCAGTTTCTTGTAGTTGGAGAAATGAAAGAAGGGGTGTCCCTTATAATAAATAGATTCTACGGGGTTAAATATAATGATTTTAATGATGATTTAATCTATTTTTTCCTTTACAGCAACAACTAATCAGTTTTCCAAAATTCTGGATATACGACAAGATTATACAAACGGTTATAACAAATACCAGTTACATCTTTCTCTTTCTTTTTTATGTGTTCAGTTTCCAGAGATGAACGAGGTATGTCGTGAAGAAGAGGACGCAGGCGGCAGCAGCTTCCTCCTCACTTTTGGCATCCAGAACGCAGGCCTGCTGACAGGCTTCTCCATCATGCTCCTCCTCACCACCTACTCTGGATATATACGGCTGGGCTAGCACCGGATTCATCTGGACAAATGGCCCAGCTCTGACCAGTGCACGTCAAAACTGAGATGTCAGCTGGTTTGTGCTGGTTTCGTAAACTCGCCCTGAGAGGGGAACTGTTGTCTTTATCCTCCTCCCATCATCAGCTTTCAGGACCCTGGGGTTTGGGGAGTTTGGCTGCTGTGCGGCAGGTACGCACACCCCATCAAAAATATTCAAGTAGCCATTCGTGCGCAGTTCCCAGATGCAGTACACATCAGACAGAGGGTGTGGAAGCCTTCTCTTTCATATTTTATCGACCTTTTCCTGACAACTGTTCACTCTTACAGTCAAGAAATCAGCTGGTGGAGTGTAACAGTGTGCGACTGATGTGCAATACTCACCAAGTCACTCAAAACTGTCTCTGTTCCCGGGACTACTGATGAGCCATTTTGGCTCCTGCTCTTATTTTTTTCCCCCTCCTTTCCTGTCGCCCTTCCCTCAGTGGATGTCATTGAGCCTCAACTGTTGCGATTTAGCAGATAGATTCTTTGTGTCACTAATCCTCTATGCCCGCAACACTTCCTGAGGAGGTGGGAAAAGCACAATCAGGTAACAGCAGCTGTATTATCGACATCCTTGAGTCTTTATCCCTCAAGACTTAAACCCCCACCCCTCCCCCCTCCCCCCTCCTCCCTCCTCCCTCTTTTCATTCCATACCAAAAACAAATCGGACCTGAACTGGAATTTTAATCAAGGGTCGGCGTCAAACTGACTTCCAGCTGGACGTTGTTGTTTTGTGTCTTGATGTTATATTTTTCTATACATGATAAACATGAAAAATGATCAGACTTGATCAGACCAAATATTGAGAACGGTGAAGGGCTACACAGTGGCGTTCGGAAGGGGCACAGTTTTATGCTCCTCAGCACGGACTCCTGTCTACATCCCTGGCACGCAGTTACAAATTGCTAATGAAGCCTGGGTCAGACTTGTAAAGCAACGTGCAGTCAAGAGTTTGATATTAGTGGCTTTATCCAGATCAAATGCAACAACACCACACCGACACACCACATCCACACTGGCATTTCTCCACAGTCTACCATCTGTGCCCTTCGTTAATATAGCATTGAATATTTTTTTTTCTTATTCCTTAAAGTCGAAGTGCAAATCTCTGATCTTTTCACATCCCATAGACTATTTTTCCCAGAATGACCTATTCTTCTACTGCGCAGCTGAAGTTTGAACAGAATACTTTAAGATGATTCATATACATATACACACTTCACCTACTGATCTGTGACCTTATCCATCTGAATTATATCTAATAACGATAGAAAAATGAAGCTATATACTGTATCAAGGTAGACTGTAATGACAAAGTCTCTCTTTGAATTATATGGTCAAAAGTAAGCGGACATGCTTGTCTCCATGCTTATATGCACTTTTGTGGTAGTTTTTCATGATTTGCAAAGGCCCCAGTTTGCTCCTCTCAAATATTGAGCTGCAATAGTCAATCGGTGTAAAATTAAAAATACTCTATTTTGGTGAGCAGTTGTCACTACTTGTAGCCTTTCAAATGGCAGTATTAACTGCTTTTATGCTGGTGGTTTTCACTGATAGATGATTAAATATCTCTTTTATAAGTTGTAAGCAACGGATTATTACCCATCGTTTTACAATAAGATGCTCAACCGTGACACATGGGTGCAGTGTTTGGCTGTCCACATACTTTTGCCCCTGTATTGTAATTCCACAAAAATGGATTAGGATCCGGAGCGTTGATTGTTCATTAGAGCGTTCAAGCAACCAGTTGTATCATATTGTACTGTAACTGGTTTCACCGCAACAAACTCTGTCAGTATTGTCAAGGATGCACATCATAGCAGCGCCATCCTTTGTGCTACTGTGTGCGGGACGAATCTGTGTAAGTTCGATGGGTCTCTTTTGATCCACGTCTCTTGATGTCTTGAGTCGAGCAGGTCACAGATTTTTCTCCATGCGTTACATGGAGAAAAATCATCATGCATCACAGTACAGCACAGAATAAGGGTCCGTTACCAAAAGCTACATACGTTTAACTGTAGATTCTATATTACTGTAGAGTAGAGCTGTAGGTTATTATTTATTAGATATAGAAACTGGAAGCCACGATTGGCTATCACGTTATATAGGTCTATGTTGTTTTCTGTTGTTCCTGGATGGAGAAGGCAAGCCATCACGACACGTACCGTCAGGTACAGTATTACTGCTGCTTAACATATATGATGATGATAATTTATTGTTGTTTGAGCCATAGAATATTTATTTTATGTTTTACACACAAGATAAAGTATTCAGTTTAGCATTACACCAAAACCCATGAAAACAGTCTTTTTGTTGGTAGGTTGTCTCTGGTTTAGTGTTTTATGTTGAAGATGTGGGACAGCTGCCATAATATAGCATTGCACAATATAACTATATGCTATTGCATACATACAATCACAGACTCATTCAGTTTGGCCAGTTACGATAATTTAACTGTCACAATGTTGCAGTCAGACACAAAGCAGTACCTTCTGGAGCACACAGACAATTAGACAGCTTTATTGGTGCAAAACAGTTATTTCAAAAGAAGTGTCTCTTTTTCAGTGACACGGAAACAACCAATGATTGACCTTCTGCAGATTTAAATAATTGATGGATACGCTTTCAGAAAAATCTTATACTGTATGTCATTTATGGGAATCCTCATCTGCCTTTTCTTTGTGTCATGGGAATTTTTTTTTTTTTTTTTATAAACATCTTTTTCCAAGAAAGTCATGTGTCATGAGTCCTTATTGAGTGAAATACTGTCTTGGTTTAACAGTTAATATAGCATTGAATGCAGGTTTGTCTAAATATTCCAGTGGATGTCACAAATGAACTGCTCTCCCCATATCTTTAGTCTTTTGTTGAAGCAAAGCCGCAGTTTTCAGGTATGATATTCTTAATGTTACCCAGGTTAGCCTCATTTGTGTTGTAAAAATCAGATTTTTAGATGAGATTCAGATTATGCTCTCTTGGGGTAAATAAAAGTACTAATGGTATCTTTTTTTAAAAAATGTCCCATGGTTCATATGTCACTGAACAAATAGCAGATATTTGTTTCTCCTAAAGGTACAATTGTACTTTTTTTTCTGAGAGTTTAGCAGAAATAAAACAATAAAAATAAAATGAAATATGAATATTTTCTTTGTTGACTTGTTTATCTATGTTTCCTATGTTTATAAGTTTATGTGACACTTTTAAAATCACGAAAAGATGTGCTGATTACTGTAGGGTTCACGGCCCACGTCTCATTCCTTGGGTGAAATGGTGTGATTATCAGGTGGATCCAGAACCCAAAGTCCAAAAGCTGTGAAAGTTAAATATGTACATTTACTCATTTACTGTACTTCAGTGCACTTTCAACATTATTGTACCGTACTTTAGTATTTCCATTTTATGACACCTTATACTTCTATCCAACAACATTTACTTGTTAAGAAAAACTTGCCATGTTTACATGGTATTTGCAGTACCAAACGACTCACTAGTTTATGGAATGCAACAATCAGACAACATGAAAATGCTTCCAGATGTATTTGTTAGTGATAACAATAATAATATATAACAATCAAGCAGTGGAAAAAGGGGTCAGTCAGTATTATGACTTTTGTTGGTTATACATCTGTACTCAGTTAACACTTTAAATTCAGGACTTTTAATTGTAATGTATTGTCAGACCTATGGTATGATATTTCGTCTGTCACTCGAGTAAAACATCAGTGAACCTCTCATTCCTTTACGTATATTCACGTGATAACCGTAGAAACCGCACTGAAGCACTGCACTCTGTTGCCCACAAGGGGGCAGTAAAAACGTCCATGTGTATGTTTTACTGCGCATGCGTCATGCAAAAAAAAAAAAAAAAAAAAACAACCCCAAATGATGTCACTTCCTGGCCTAACACAGGTGGTTAGGAAGCGTTTGGAAACTGAAACTGCGGAAAGCTGTGACGACTGTGATGACATGGCTTGAAAAGAGTTATAGACAGTGATATTAAGAGGTGAGCGAAGTTTTTTAACTTGTTTCGCTTGAAATTGTTACATACGGGTTACAGGAGGAAGGCCACCGGCTGGTTAGCCACGTTACGTTACTGTTAGCTTCTCTCCATTCATTGACGTGCTGTCACTCCTGCTGAACTTGGCAAATAGCTAGCAAGTTACCTTACCAGGCTGTGCCATTATCAGTCAGAAGTAAGCTAATTAATCACATCAAGTGATAGAGTTGCTGCTGTAACGTAAGTAGGTACTACATTACTTTTCACTGGCAGTGGTAATGTACGTTTTTATAACCAGATAACTTGGCTAACTAACCCGAGCGGCTCTTGTAGCTGAAGTTTCACTGGCTGGTTCGCTGACTAAACAACTGCTGTTAGCAGGCTAACGGTGGCTGCCTTTGCTGCAGCAGTTCAGACACCTTGTAAATGCGTATCTGTCAGTAATAGGTAAAAGACATGAGCGTTACACATTTTTGGTGTCTTGTTGTTTATTTTGCCCACGTCATGTGTAACAGTACCAATCTGCACTGCATCAGTCGGGAAATCTGTAGGATTGAATCATTGTATCATGTATAAGCAATAGATAATGAAGTGGTAAGCGTAAATAAAGGATGTTACGTCAAGAGAATTAGACATTAGAATTTACCCTGAACAGCCCCTCAGGATGATTTCATGGATGAAATCGGACCTGCATAATCACAGTATTTATGTTTACCTCACATCACATTACAGTATGTTTCCTGGATATATAGCACACACCACTGACAGTCAATTGAGAAACTGTGAAATTAATATGGCATTCAGATGGCAGTGTCCAATAAACAATGTAGCTTAAATATCGACTCTCTTATAGTACTGCAACAACTCTGTCATTTCAATATTCCCATAAGGCAGTCCTGCTCGTTGACTTGTTCATAGTTGCTCAATACATTAAGATAAATTAAATGTATAGTAGAACGTGTTTACATCAATCTCACAGAATATTGCCCTTCCTAATAACATCTTCAGATTCACTAAAGTTCCCTGATTGAAAGGATACAATTCTTGTGGTGTATGATTGTGATGTGGTGGTCATGATTTGGTTATGTTTTGGTAGAAAAATACTAGAGAGGGAGAAGCCATGGCCTGTGCCCGAGTGCCACTGGATGAGCAACAGGTGACTGAGCCTGGCCCGTTGGGAAAAGAGCACACACTGCCAGCACTGGTGAGTGATATCACCGTCATCGATTTATACAGACATACACTTAAAGAGCAGTCTGTGGTGCTCCAGGAATAATGACTTTTTATCGGGATCAAACCATCCTCTCTCTGTTCGACATTAGCACCCGGGCAGGAAGGAGGAGCGCTGTTTTGTGCCTTACAAGGCCCCACCAGAAGATGGCTCTCCTGCTGAGGTGGAGGAGTTTTTGGAACATGCCAGATTTATCACAGAGGACTTGGAGTGGCTGCTCGCACTGCCCCATGACAAGTTCTGGTGTCAGGTGAGGGACTGCTAACATAAACATAATATAAACATCTCTCTGAGGTGCAACTCCTGTTCTGGTCACCTAGCCACAAAGGTAAATGCATGCAAATAAGCTGCAGTCTCACTGTCAGCAGCTAGGATTTATCTCTTTCCTCCGTCGCTTCTCTGTGTCTAACTCTCTCCTCCACCAGGTGGTGTTTGATGAGTCTCTGCAGAGGTGTCTAGATTCATACCTGCATCACGCTCCTCGGAGCCTCGACCTCACCACACTGCCCTCCTCCCCCGCAGTGGCCGATATGCAACGTTTCATCCATAGGGCGGTCTTCTTGACCTTCCTTAGGATGGCCACACATAAAGAGTCCAAGGTAGGAGCAGCACTTAAATTTGAACAACAGAGAGAAATAATGATTGACTCATCAGCAGAAATACCATTTACAGTTTGATCAGTAAACTGTCCTTGTACTACACATTCATGTGCTGTTATATCAAAGCAGTGTCAAACTGTGCAAGCCGTTGCCTTGTGTTTGTCTTGTGCTCCTCTTCCACAGGAGAACTTCCTTACCCCGGCTGTGTTTGGAGAAATTATCTATGAGAACTTCCTGTTTGACATTCCAAAAATTCTGGATCTGTGTGTGCTCTTTGGAAAGGGAAACAGCCAGCTGCTACACAAGATGATCGGTGAGCTGTTGGTTCAGAATGTTTAAGTCACCCAGTACTAATGACACAGATTGTCTTCATTTGATCGAGATGTGTTGTAAAGATTAGCAGTTTTTAATCTATTTGTCACTTTTGATTAACTTCACCAATCATGTCTTATTTAGAAAACATCTTTGCACAGCAGCCATCTTACTACAGTGATCTGGATGAGACTGTGCCCACTGTGTTACAGGTAAGATCAGATATGTGTATAATGATGTGGAATGTATAATAAGGATAATTTGGTTTCTTAAGATTTTCCAAAAAGAAACCTAAAAGTAAAAATCCTCACTTTAACACCTTGTTTATTCTCCATCACCTTCAGGTGTTCGACACCATCCTGGATAAGTGTGGTCTCCGCTGTGAAGGAGCCACAGCCATGGAGCCAATGAAACTGAGTGCAAACAAACAACCCACTGCCATGACCATGAGTCAGCAGGTAAGACAATCGCACATGCACACATACACACCAGCACACTACTAATATTATTAAAGAGACTGTCCTGCTTAAGAAAACACTTTTTGACAAAACAGAAAAACAGCCAAACAGAAAACCTGGTGACTCTCCTTGGATCATAATTTCATCCATAGTCTCATTCCTCTGTATTGGACGGAATCTGTAAATGTGTGAAATGTCTTCAAATCCAGACACTGACAGGATTGAATTTTAGCATTTTACGTGTTTTATATTTAGTTAAAATGTAAGAGGTGTTATTCATGGATGAGCTGTGATTATATTATATATTACTCACGCACACTTCATGTTACTAAAATTGAAAAGACTGTTATATTTGAACATTTAGTTAACTGTTTTACAAATGGTAACAGGAAGGCTTAGTAACAAGCAGCCAGTGTTTTATGTACCTGAGTATGGCTGAACAGAAACACAGAGCAGCTCTACTGATATTTAATAACATGTGTTTCCTTTTTTCTCCCAGGACCTTGTAGATCTTATTCTGTACCTGTGTGACTCCACAACCACCATCCATGCCTTCCTGGACATCTTCCCTGCCGCCTGCTCCAGCTTCCACTCCCACGGTTTCCTCAGCAGGTAGAGATGGAGTAACCTGGCACTATCGCTGCTCACGCTGAGCCGCACCAACGCAGAAGCTTTTGACAGCGACGACTCTGTTTTCTCTCCCGGCAGACTGACCTCGTTTTATGAGGCCGCTGTGCCTGACCTGGAGAAGGCGATGAGGAAGAGAAACTTTGATGATAAAACGTGAGTTTCAGCTCCATGTAATACTGTTTAAAGGGGGGGGGTGTGCATGCAAAGCCCAAAGATTTTGACTCAGTTGCTTACTAAGTTAATGAATGACAGTAAATTGTCTCCCAAACACTGTTAGTCTTCAGGAGGACTTGTGGAAGAGATTGTCCCACTCCTGTCGCAAGATGGTGGAAACAGCTCACCTGCTGCTACATCACACCTGTTTACAGCCGATCCTGGAGGGGTGAGGCGTCAAAGCTGTCTACAAGCACCTGAGCAGGATGAGCATCACACGTGTTCTTATTCATCCTGCTGACGTTTGTTTCCTTGCAGGGGAGAAAACTTGCAAACATTTGCAGAAGAGCTCCTTCAACATTTCACATCATTTCTAACTGAGAAAAGGTAAACTGCTGATTGCCTGCAAGGTTCAAATGGGGCCTGGTTCACTTTTTTCTCTTTAATTATAATGAGGGAGCATATAAAGGTGTTCACTAATAACTTTTGTCCCTCCAGGTTCTTGTCAGACTATGATGAGCAGTTCCCCATCGCAGATGACGTCAGCCTCCTACAGCAGGCTCTGCCTTTCATGTATCCACATCTAAACATCTTTATGATCTTTATTAAGATAACTAAACTTGTTTTTTTTAAGCAAGCAGAGCAAATCAAGTCTAATTCAAGACAATAATGGCCAATAAACTGTGGGCCTGAATTTTTAAATGTTTCCAAACACGTGATCATTTATCAGCAACTAATTATTTTACCTCAGTAAAAGTGGTGGGATGCTTGAAAGGCTGATATCTCAGTTTGTTTTATTTCCATGACAACCTGCCCCTCTCAGTGATGAGACCCGGACGTCCTACTTGCTCCAGGGGGTGGAAAGTGCCTGGGACAGTGTAGGGCGACAGAAACCCCAGAGCCAGATTCAGCAGAAAGCCCCGTCAGCCACAGCCTACCAGGATGTAGCAGGTGGTGCTGCGGCTGCGTCTTCAGCTGGCTTTGAAGTTCAGAGGGACCAGGAGCGAGTAAGACAGAACCTGAGAGGAGCAGAGGCCATGTTGGATGTTCCTGAAAAAGGAAACAATGTGGGTTTACGACATCTCAATGTCCTACATTCATCATCACTGTTTTCCAGCTAAAGGAGTTTACACAGGCAAATCACAGATAATGCTTTTTTGTTTAACAATATACATAAAGGTCAAATGTGTCATATGTGGCGAAGTAAGGCAGTATTTCTTTTTAAGTGCCTGCAAATTGGAGAACACATGGAGAAACAGTCTGACTTTGGCTCCGTAATGTCCATGTGTCACCAGGGCGCGGTGTGTTCGGTGAGCGGGGCGGAGCTGGAATCTCTGCTGTCGTGTATCAGGGACCTGCTGCCTGATTTGGGTGAAGGTTTCCTGCTGGCCTGCCTGCAGGAGTACAACTACAACTCTGAGCTGGTCATCAACAACATCCTTGAGGACCGTTTGGCCCCCGACCTGGACAAACTGGACCGAGCCATGCCAAGGTTACAATACACACAATGGGAGGGCCTTTACATATTTTATATACCGTTTCAAAAAAGGGCAGAGGGAGTCATTGAATCAGTGCTTGTTGCCAGAGTCGTAGTATAAGTCCTCATGATTGCTACATTTCTAAATTCATTAAAAACCCTCCGTATTTGAGCGTGCAAGCCTCTGGTAATGTCTGTCTGTTTTACTGTATGACCATCAAAATACAATAAAACCGCTCAATGTAGTTTCTTTTGTCCGACCACAAGTCTCAAACTGTCATTTGCAAAAAAAACTGTATTTCTACCTCATCAGTAATCTGAAGTGTTGCTTTTTAGACCAAACCTGACACATCCAGTATTTGCTGTGAGGACCATTTGCTGTAAATGGATTTGATCACATTGAAGTCGAGAGTGAACTGACAGTGTTTGACGCCTGTTCCTCTTCTGTCTTCCAGGCCAGTGAAGGAGGAGCTTCCAGATGTTCTGAACAGCAGGTCCAATGTCTTTGATGATGATGAGTTTGACATCTTCCGCAAAGACCATGTAGACATGTCCCGCATCTGGAAGGGCAGGAGGTGAGAATACACAGGCACAGACGCTCACTACTCAGAAAGTAATAAGCTCTGGACTACTTTCATGTGCGTCCAGTCTTACAACTTTAATAATAATATAAACCCCCAACACATTGGTGACAGAACAAGCTTGCAACCAGTTCATGTCCAGGATGTCCAGATGTTACAGCCTGTCTTACAATACGTTTCACCATACTACACTTCAACACGGCATTCTTTTTGTCTGTCTTACCTCTGCAGGAAAGGTGAGAGCGCTCGAGAGATGCTGAACGACAAGCAGCACATAGCAGAGCAGAGAGCTCGTTATCAGGCTTACGAGACGGTGGTGGACGAGGTCGTCATAGAGCCAGGCGAAAGCGCAGCCACCTACAGCCTGGACGACTACGACGACGAGTACGACGACACGTACGACATGAACCAAGTGGGAGCTAATGACCTGGATGGTGACAGTTTACTGAACAGGAGGTAAATGACAATGAGTTAGCATTTAAAAGCACCTTTTTAGTGTTGACAGGATGCTTTTTAAATTCGGAATATGTCCGTGTTTCCCTGCAGGCCTTTCACGGTCCCCCAGGTACTGAGAAAAGGAAACAAAGCAGAGGATGATGAGGAAGGTGACGATGATGAAGAGGAGGAGGAGTCTTTGCCGGTAAAGTAGTCCCTCAGAAACAGCAGATCCATCATTACAGGAAAAGTCTTGGTTTGTTCAAGGCCTATATGGATAATTTGCAGATGTATAGATGTTTGGAGCACAGACTGGTTGAGGGCTCTGATGTAAACACTAACTTTTAATTCTGTAAACAATGATCAGGAACAATGAAACGACTTGATGTCCACTTGTGTTTCTCAGTCTTGAGATCTACAGCACACACTGAGCATCAGTCAACAGACACTTGTCTTAGCATCATCAGAAGTAATGGATTACATATTTAACTTTCTTACAAGGGAGGGTGCTTTGCCTAGATTAACTAAACAAACATGTTTATTTAGTGTGTTGAAGCAGCATGCTTCAGGTCACTATATCTCCAGATTTGATTTGCTTTCTTTCATGACTTTGCAACTGTGTGTGTGTGTGTGTGTGTGTGTGTGAATCCATTTTGTTTCAGAACAATGTAAACAGGGACCAGTTTGTGCAGGACCCGGCTGTGCTGAGGGAGCGAGCTGAAGCTAGAAGAGCTGCCATGCAGCAAAGGAAAGGGTAACGTCAATATTTATTTTCAAAACTCCCAGCCTGTTCACTCAAGTTTCCATCCATGTTTATAATAAAAGAATATATATATTTTTTCCTCATCTAAATAAATGGTTTGCTGATGGGAATGTAAGAAATGGTACAAATGTAATAATATTTTGAAAGAAAATTTAAAATAGATGAATCACAAAGTGGACTGACTGAAAGAAAAAGAGTAGTAAAATCTGAACACATGAGCCCCATTTGTCTTCCTTCTCTTCCAGTTTCCAGCCGGAGCGTTCCAGTAACGTGTTGGGCCGACCCAAAGGCCAAGGACAGACGCTGGAAACAGTCCTGGACCGACGCAAGAAGGAGGCCAACAAGAGCCGCGTGTCAAACCACAACCGCCGCACCATGGCCGACCGCAAGAGGAACAAGGGCATGATCCCTTCCTGACCCGTGTGACGATGACCTGCTGCGAACCAAACACACTGTTGTTAGGAGGAAGGCGGCTGAGGGTGTCAGTAACTGAAGGGAAATAAAAACTGGGACTTAGCTGTAATTGTTCTGGTTTAAAGTTCATGAGTTTGGTGCCCACAATCACACTGTAGCCCCGCAGTCTTTGCTCTGAGGGAAAGCAACAGGTTTTCAGTTGTTGACTGATGAAAAGTTGAAAATTTACATTAGTTTTCTGACTTTCTTTAGCAGGACTGCAAGTTGTCAGGCAGCTTGCTGAAATGTTTGAGACTCCAAACATCTTATTTTAGTGTTTGAGCCTAAAGAATGTTGATGTCTTTGGCTCAAATGATTTTCTTTTATAGCTCATTCAAAACCAAAGTCCCAAGTGTGACTTGATTAGTGTGAGCCAGAGACTGAGGACAAAGATGAACTTTTTGCCAAGTAACAAATCAGTTTATTGAGATCCAGAGTGATCGATCTTTGACATCATCATCATGAAACAGACAACATAGGAATAAAAGGAAACGACATCCAGCGTTTTATCAAGAGATTGTGGTTCCTTGTGTAGCTGGAAGAACAATTACTGACCTGGTGATCAAGTCTGGACATCAGTGGCACACTGTGTTGCTCTTAGCACTCGTCCTGTACGAGAAGCTTGTGCATGTAACGTTCAAATGCATGCATGTGATGTCATCCACCCAGTTTGCACCACTGCTGTCCAGCTTTCATAAAAACAAAAAAGTCTAGAAAAAGATCTCGATGACCATCCCATAATGATGCTGTTGTGTTTGTGTTTGGAAGCACGTGCTGAACAGAGAGGCCTCGAGTCTCTCAGACAAGCTGTGGGGGAAACCTCCTACATGTTGCCATGCACTTAATATTTTCTATAAAGAACAGATTGATCAGAGCATTTTGTAACAAAAAGAAGCACATGTAATTGCTTTTTGGAGTTGACATTGCAAAAAAACCCACAAAATAAATACAATAATACTATGTTTTTGAAATCCTTCGAGTTTGAGTCATTACTGGTAAAATGCCAAAATCAATTGGATTTGACCTTCACAGTAGAGTATGTTAGAGATGCTGCTGCAGAGTACAGCTGCACTGTCACCTGCACAGTTCCTGATGTCAGTTATCGTCTTCAGTTTTAAGATCATTATTTACCAGAAACTGAATTTTTGACTGAACATTTCACTTTTTGGTTATGCTGTTCTGCAAATACAAATTTTGTTCAAGAACTGGTTTTTGAGAACTTTGCTAATTGGGCTCTTTGCTGGGATTCAGATGAGAAGATTATTTTTGCAAACTTGCAGTTTCCAGTCTGATGTTGTGTTCAAGTACCAATTTGTAATATGATTTTTTTTCCCCCTCTGTTTTGCCTGTGCAGCTGTGCATCAGAGGTGTAAAAGAGGACATGTTTTTCACATCATGTGTGAGATGTATTTCTGTTGAGACCGATCTTTTTGAGGTCAGAAACCATCGGGTATGACTTCCACTTGTTCACACCAACCTCCTTAATGGAAGGAAGCAGATAAAAATGATAAAAGAAAACCCAGCTGAGCTGTGGCCTCTACAAAATATCTACCAACATACCTAAAAACATATGTTACTAAATGGTGCAACTATAGCTAAATTAGCTACTGTGACATATACAACTCAAGTTTTAAAGCATAAGTCAGGAGGTGTGTTTGTGGTTTAAGTTTCACTCACTCTTCAGTTTAGTCATAAGGCATGTTAAGGAAGGTGCAAACACGTTTTCCATATCTGCTACCGACTGTAGCTCAGAAACATCTGGAGTAAAACTACAGAACCTCTACAACTAACATGTAATAGCAAAGTATGAGTTTAGACACTAGATGGACTCGGTCGTGTTTAAACTCCATTAGTCCACTTGGATTAGTGGATTATTGACATCATTTAGACCTCTGAGCCAAAAAACCATAAAGCATTGAATGTCCATGCAGAAACTACTGACTCATGGATTCGCTCTCAGGTCATGAGTGTTCACCCATTAGAAGCTAAATGTTGCTGTTGTTGCTCAGCTGTTATGCACTAACACTGAGCAGAAAGTATTGAGGAGTCACATCTTCACCGCTGTATATCACATATACAAACAAATATTTTCCACGTTGTACAGTAACATGATCCCAGGAAGAAGTACTGTTCACACACAACAGTACCAGCACAGTACATCATAGTATTGTGTTTACACTACCACTGTATGGCTGTGACACCTGCTACACCCACCCGAATGGCAGACGTCTTAATTTCGGACTGCTCCACAGCCCAGACGGCTGGCCAGTTCCTGTGAGAACTTTAATTTTGCTCCCAGAATCCATTGCTGGATGGAGGAAGCGTGAGGTCACTTAAAAAAAAAGTGTCATAGAGGAAGAGACGAGACAAGACTTGATTCCCAGAGTTGGTGAGGCGACCGTTAGCTGTCTTTGCAGACGCTGCCTGCACAAGGTTGGAGAAGAGAAAGGCATTTGAATCTAGGGCTGAAGCAATAAATGAATTCACGGATTAGTGCGAACAGAACGTTCATCTGCAATCATTTTTATATAACAATTTCTTCAACTCAATTATATAAAGAATATAAAATACATTAAAAGAAGAATTGATCATGAAAATAATTGATAGCTGCAACCTTAGTATAATTTCAAGATCAGAACATGAATTGGAAAAGGAAAAAAAGGTTGTGAGGCTCAGGCTCTGAACAGTGTGAATCTGAACTGAAACTGTGACAAGGAGTTCCTGCTCCTGCTCTGCTCTGTTTCTGCAAAACAGGTTTTTACCCTGTATAATGTATAACCTATGTATGATGTATATAATTTAATAGAAGAATAGAATTTAGAAAATAGCAAAGCGTTTCCAAAGCCAGACAGCCTCATTAAAGACAAGAATAAAAACTTCAGTAGGTTAGAGCTTCCTTATTGAGAGGGTGACTGTGTTTCAGTTTGCTGTTGATTTCCTCTTTGAGAAACCTGCTCAAGTTGAAACATCAACAGACAGTGTCATGTGACTCGATGCTGTGACAACAACTCACCGAGGATGCTGCGTTTGCACAGAGGACAGGTGTGCTGCAGCAACAGCCATGGGTCTACGCAATCTCTGTGGTACTCATGAAGACATGGCAGCACCCGCAGGCACTGAGAGAACAACGATAACATAAACATGGAAACAGTGTTTATATGGAAACACTGCAGAACCGCCTGCTAATCTTAACCTTTGAATGAACGAGAGTGTAGGATGGTTGGCCGACCTGGTTGTTGTTGAACGGCTCCAGACAGACTGCACAGTTGTCCGTCTCCACCGGCTGAGATGGGTCACACCACGGTTTGGGCTGACGATATGTTTTGGTCTTCAGGGATGACATTCTGTTCAGAATGTCCTGTTTAGGAAGGAGCTAAGGAAGACGACACAGCAGAGCATCACACAACATGTCCACCCCGTCAATAACAGCACAGCAAGACATGACAAGGACAAGATCTCCTTGCAGAATGTATCAGAAGAAGTACGTGCAAAGTACCTCTTCTTGTTTTGTATATTTACGACCGATTTATGACAGATTTTCATGAAGTTACTTTGATTTTTACTTTGAGTTGAAGATTGTGCTCACACTTTACAACTTCACTGCCTTGATCCGACACTAGACTGAAGCTGAACTCTGTTTGGTTCACCCTATAAATACAGTAAGCGCCTAACCCTAACCCTCTGGAAACGACTGAGTCTTGGTGTAAAATACACCTTTGGGTTTGACTGGAGGCTGCTTGCACAACATGAGTTTGTCCTGTCTCGCTCAGGGGCAGTTATATAATGTGTGTGTGTGTGTGTGTGTGTGTGTGTGTGTGTGTGTGTGTGTGTGTGTTATATATATATATATATATATGTATATATATATATATATATATATATATATATTATATATATATATATATATATAATGTAATGTTTTGACTGCTAATAGTAGAGCTAACTTTAACTACTTAGCATACTGGTAGAAAACTTTAAATCTCATCCTACCTTAACACATAATAATAGATAATAGTTATGCTTTATCGCTTTTGTTTTAATAAGTATCAGAATTTTCAGAATAACTTAAGATATCACATAAAGAGCACAGTATTGAACAATAATCTCTACTACCTCCAGGTCATCGTTCAGCTGGTGGTCCTGGTACTGCCAGCGAGCCTGAACGATGACCCCGGTGCTGATGATCAGAGCTACCAGAAGGACGGTGTCCCACAGCTGCTGCAGGTACTTCTGTGCACATGCATGCACACACACACACACACACACACACAGGAAGAGGAGCGACATTACTTAACACTACTGGTTCCTTTACAGCTTGTTTAAATAGCACTCAGTCTGGAACACACCAGCTCCAACTGACGCTGACTGGTGTTACTCACTTCATCAAAGGATTTACACAGTTTTGCTCACATGTGCAGTCGCACTCCACTTGTAAACAGGCTTTCATGTGAAAAACTGATAAAGCTGCTGGAAGATTTAGTAAACGCAAACAAAATACGTCAACAAGTTCATTCTCTGCTTCCCCACCTGGACCTGAGAGTTAGTCTCTCCCGTGCAGATGACGCCCTGCCACTCTCCGTAGCGACCTCCTCTAGATCGACCGCAGCTAGACCACAGTGTGAGCGTGGCTCCCTGCCCGAACACACAGCAGCATGTGCTCACTGTCAGCTCAGCCATCAGTCATCTGTGCACTCACCACTGGAGGGTGCAAACAACTGAGAAACACACTGTCAGCCGATAGATTGAGGAGCTCACCAGGTTGTCCTGCAGAATGGTCTTGTATGTGATTTTTGCTGTTGCTTGAAGACCCCTGTGGGGAGAGAAGTTTACTTAGTGCAAATAACGTGCAGTAAGTTGATTCAGTGTAACAGAAAAGCCTACCTTCTAACACTAACCCAACTTTACATTTCCCATTTTTATGGCCAACGTGAAGAATCAATACATAGAAGAATAAATATTAGACTGAGGTGTATCCCAGCAACAATCATCAGATGAATGAAACTGTGGCTGTTTATAACTATGTTGAATAACAGGAATCAGGAATCTGTCTAAACAACGACCTCCAGCTCAGTGCACAGTTTCCGCCGGTCTGATTTCCACCGACAGCCATTAGCAAAACAAACTGCTGCTGTTGTGTTTTGTCCATGATGTGAGGTAAAGGTGCACGTCAAAATATCTGTACCAATGTCGTCCATAACTTCTGTATGTGTTTGAAAATAATCAGGAGTTTTGTACCTGAGCAGAGCTCCGATCAGCTTGGTCACATTTTCAGAGGTCTGGATCACAATGATGGGCTTGGACAGCACCTGTGACAGATCCATCTGCAATATAAAGAGGCATATATCGTAGTTATAAATGAGATACAAAGTGTCTTTAAAGCTAAGATGTTATGGTCCAGGGAGCAGAGTCAGTGTTGGAGACTGAGCTCGTGCAGATTGTACCTCACTGACGGTGTTTTGGTTGAGAGCCAGAATGATCAGCGCAGACGCTCCGAGGACCAGCGCTCGCTTCATCTTTAACAGACAGGATGCGCGTTTACACAAGTTCACACTACCATGAACAACGCTGACTTAAGATTAAGAGAAATGTGAACTTCTTACTTTATTGACCATTGCATCAGCGAAGGACTCTTGGTTTCCCGTGGAGGCTTTGCTGTCATCCATCTCCACAGGAACCACCCCGATCCACGGCTCCTGCTCTTTGTCATCCTCACCTTTTCCTCCGCTCACCTGCGTCTCATCATCCTGAACCTGAGACGAGAAAACAGGCAAACAACGTTTGCGCTGCAGGATGGAAATCACTCACATTGTCAGACAAAACCTTGCTTCAAAATCTCTTCTAAAGAGACCTGGCCATGCCGTGAGCTAAGAGAGGGAGTTAACATGCACCTGCAGCTCAGAGCTTCTCTAAAGATGCACTGCTGAAGCTGCCTTGCTCAGCGGCTCCTTCGCAGTGTCTTCTCAGGAATAAAAGAAATTGTATACCTTTCCCCAACACATCTGCGACCTTTATTTCAAATAAAAACACATCACTTGACTGCATTTACTGCTGTTGTCACATAAACTACGCTCCTCTGACCCACTCACCAGGACCAGCTCTCCCTCCAGCTCTTCTTGGTCCTTGTCCCGACGCTCGGAGCTCCCGCTGCCCTTGCTGGACTCCACCACCTCCCCTTGAAGCAGAGCGCTGACACCGGGCCGCTGCTCCAGGAAAACCTCCACTAGAGCGACCTGCTCCGCCGCGACCAGCAGCCCCGGCCACCGCAGCAGGACGAGCGGTAACGTTACCCAGAGGCTGCACCAGTAGCGAGCTGAGGCCATGGCCCAAACAACGCGGAGCGACAAAGGAGTCGAACGCTGGTCTAAACACACAAACCTAATCACCTGTTAGCTGTCATACTGGTTCAGAGGTAGCGTTTTTGTTCACCAGTTAGCCAGACCCTCTAGGATGTAAACAAGCGAGCGCAGTTTCCGGCTCCAACCGGAAGAGCAAGAGGATTACTATCTTGCACAGAAATCCGCTAACCGTTATGGACCTGGCTGTGACTCTGAAGCGAATTACTGGCAACAAAGGGTGTTGCTTTGGATGTACACAGACTTAAAAATAAAAATTAACCATTGCGGGAAATTCCTGGCTCTCCAGTTTACTGACAGGTACAGTTATTTGACCGTTGAGTTTATACAACCAGAGAAGAAAGAAGCAATTTGAGAGAGTTGCCGTCCCGTACCGCTCATCATGGCAGAAGCGTCATGACGCAGATGCGCTGCTTTTAGTACAGGTGTATAAAACCTTCAGATTGACGTTTCGACCGTAACAAGATGAGTAACTGCTTTTCAGCGTCTGATATTTTGCGTGAGTGAGCTCTGAAGTCGAGAACTCCGGGGTCTTGTACCAGTTCTGTGTGAAACATATGACCTGATCACACGGTTGTATCATCACTCTACAGGTTACTGTTGTTCACCCTTCAAATCAAACTGTAATTCAAAAAACTTATTTGTAAATATAATTAATATCTTATATTTGCGTTGATCTACAGTGATATTAGAAAATCTTCTCATTGATATTGGATACTGATTTCAACCGTACCGTCCATTCACACAATGAGGCTGTCGTTTGCATTTGCTTTGACTAACATGCTGTCAAAGCTTCATCTGAGCTTTTTTTTGAATGACTGAATTTAAAAATGACAAACTGTTCACAATTCATCGTCCAGTCCAGTCGTAGATTGACGTATAGTTTAGTAATACAATATAATTTTCCATAATAAATTCTGCAACAATGACGATGCCAGTGGTATAGGGGCTGGTTCAGAGCGGGCGGGACTTCCTCTCTGTGGTTCCTCCTTCTATTTCTCTTATCTTTGGCAGAGTCAGCCGGTTGGACGGGATCTGTAACAGGCGGTGCGACTGTTTACATTTTTTTCCTTCTGCAGGCAGCTGATAGCATTACTAGAGACTGAACCCGTGGACGAACATCACGAGGAGGCGTTAGAGACAGAAATCCGCCTGTCACGGTTAACGGTGACGGTGCTGTTTCTTATTCCGTCTTTGTGGTTGTTGTGCGTTGTGTGATTTTGTCTTTGGAGCATCTCGGTCTTTGACTTGCATCTTTTGGTCGCAGACATGAGCGGAAGAGTAGGAGACCTCAGTCCTAAACAGGCGGAAGCATTAGAGCAGGTAAGTTTTGCTATTGCAGCATCACCACCACCATCATCATCATCATCATAATGAGTTCCTTAAAAATGAGTTTTTTTGTTGTTGTAAAACATGAGTAGAGGCTGTTGTAGCAGCAGATTAATGGCATGATTTCACAATGATTGTTTAAGTAATACACACTGATTTGAGCTCAGTTTCAGTATTTGCTGGTTTCTGCATCTATTAGTGTAAACTGAGTACAGTTTCTGAAAATGCAGCAAGCCAAGCAATGTAAATATCTCAGCTTGGGGTGGGACAATTGTGGTGTCACTTTATAAGACAAATCAAAAAAAAAAAAAAAAAAAAAGGCAAGCCCCCCTCATTGAGTGTCCACATACTATTGTCCGTGAAGAAGAAATCTAAAATTTGTTGTGCAAATTGTGCACAGCCTTCCTTTGTTGAACGTTTCCATTAAAGTGTGCAAAATAATTAGTCACCAAGACCACAAGTTTTAGCCACAGTAGGAAATGAAACCTACTTGTCTAAAATGAAGAAGACAAACTATAAGTAGCTATACACAAAGAGCAACACTGCATTGCTAAAGACTGCTTTTTATGTCTGGGTCAGAACTGGAGCTGTAAAGATTAGTTAAATAATTCCTGGAGAACTTGTCAATCATGCATCTCTTCTCTCATCCCTCCTTCCTATGGCTACAGTTTCGAGAAAGGATACAAGACATTCTTTCCCAACTTCCTGCACAGCATGATCACTTCCTGCTACGGTGGCTCAGAGGTGAGTTGAAAAGCATGAAGCATCACTTTTCTATGACCACAGCTTGCACTCTCTGAAAACACGCTCCCATAACCCTTCTCCTCTGTGGTGAATTTGTGATGATTTCCACACAATCACTTGTATTCACAGAGAAAATGTGATGGCACTGTATTACTTGTGCAATAAGCAGAAACTACAGTGGTTCATTACATGAAAGGACATGGCGCAACACATGTTAACACACCTGTTTGCAAAGAGAGAAAAAGAGACTCACGTTTTTTATGCATGACCATGATGAAGACCAAAAGTGGAAAAACCAAACTTAAACTTATACTTTACAGACAAAACTTGACCAATTTCCAGGCTTTTAATTTCCTCGGGTAGGTTGAGGCAGATTATCTGTGTGTCACGAAATGTCAGTGAATTTAGTTTCCTCCAAAAGGCCTTAGAAGGAATTAAAAAGTCTTACATTTAATCTAAAAAGGCTGTAAAATGTTTTTGAATTCAATAGCAAGCTGTCTGTGATGAGATGTTGATGTTATTATACCTACAGAAAACACTGTCACTGGAGCTAGGATCACCGGCTGGGAATCTCACCTTCTCATAATGTCCAAGTGACATTTTAAGCTAAAACATACACAAACTGAAAAGATGAATCATTTTTAATTGGCTAATCAGCTGGTAATTTGAGTCTACCTTGCCTTCATTTAATTAATTATATCAAATTGTTGGTATAAACTGCTGGGAAGTAATAAAGTAGGAGATATTTATAAATAATTGTATTGTTCCTTCTGGCTTTCCATCATACTTTCATACTTTGGCCAGTCAGAAGGTGTTAAATTGGATCAAAACGATATTTGAAAGTCTCAAAATGTCCTAGATTTAACTTGTTGAGCGCTGTAGAAACCCTGGTTGGGTTTACGTGATGAGATGCTCGAGGAAACGAGAAGCATTGATTAAAGGAGCCCTTGTGCTGATTAGCTCTGGAGCAGAGGTCTAGCACTCTGTGTATCAAGCTAATCCAGACCTAATCGCATTAAAGGTGCACTACGGTGAATGACAGCCCGTCTGCCAGGAGATATGCTGCTGCTGCGTTTCCGTTTGCTCTCTGCAAGTTCCCGCGAAACTCGTTTCATAACGAGAGCTCACACGGGCAGTGAAGGCGTGTTGTCCTCTTTAATTAAGCTTTACTAAACAAAAACAGCAGTTGTGAAACACATCTCAAAAAGGTCAGCGTCACAGCTCCCAAGGGTCTGTTTGGCCAGTGTACGCTCTAAATGATGCAAGTTATTTTCCCTTCAACATGAATGTAAAGGAGACTCTGATTCAAGCTATGGGAATAGTTAGAATAGCTCAGTGCATTTCATTGATTTAACACAAATAGCACGAGTTGATTGACCTTAAGTTTGTAGACTACAGCCAAATTTGGCAACTAGATTTGAAAAAGGAAACAAGTTTGGAATTACCATTTGCTATGAAGTAAAAATGAACCTGAACCCAGGTTCATCTAAGTCATTTTTGTGTTTGCTCCACAGATACAAAAGCCATCACTTCTTATGTACTGACTGCTTTTTGTTTATGAACAAATAGCTTTGAAACAGGAAACATACAGAAGGTTTGAATCGCAGTTTTTGCCATGCAGTTTACCATATTCCTTGTACAGTTGTGAGTGACACAGGGGATATCAAAACATGTAACTGCGAGTTTCTCCCACAGCTACACGTTCTCTCCTGCTCCCCCTTGTTGTTTTCTGCCCTCAGATGACTCAGACTCCAACTGAGAGCATACTTATATAGCTCTGAGGAGCTCCACCTTAAAAGATAAAAGAGGCATGGTAAAAGGCACCAGTACACTCTATGACACTACACTGGCATATCACTCGCGCTGGAGTATGTGAAGGCTGACTATTATGCTGGTAACGTTTTACAGAGAGAAACACTCAGGGTTAGAGTCTGGCCATCATGGTCACATGCATGAATTGTGACTCTGACACTGTGATGACAGAAAATGTTCTTTCCCCTGTCTTTGAATTTAAGTCTCTATCCAAAACTGTTTTACATACTTTAGTTGGCTCTGGGGCATGAAGAACAGTACCATTAAGTTTTGTTTACAACACATGGGCCAAGAATGAAATGAATCACGTAAAACCCCATATATTATGTTGCTTACATGGTGCCTAAATTTGTTAATATTCTTATTCTGTTTAAAGTTTTCATTTCATGTAATGCTGTAAATGCTACAGTATGCAAAATGTACAATATGGTCACAAAGTCAAGTGTCATTAAACCTGGACCAGTGCTGCGTGAGATAATGGCACCTGTGAATGGCGGTGTCATTAAATGTTATCAGGTAATTAACAGAATGGGTTGTCCACGTACTACGAGCCTCTGTCACGACTTCAGATAACATCATTTTAGATTGTCAGGTCTCTGCGTTTGGACAGTGATTTGAGGGAGAGCACTGGGTCTGATGTCACCCAAAAACAAAAAAACGTCATGTTCTGCACCCTCAGGGCGTCTCATACACGTTTTTTCTCTTCTCTTTCGCTTTTGTTCAGAAATAATCAGGCGTAATCTTGTTATATTAGGGCATGTATTTATGTTGAGAGGTGAGATATTTTTGGTTAAAAGTTGCAAAGCCACTGTTATTATCCGCATAGATGAGGCAATCGGAGTGTAACACTTATTAGAGGTTCAAATGAATACGTGGCATGGTCATGTTCCCGAATCTGCTTTGTGCCTTTGTAATTTTTAAGTCACTCAATGTTCTAGTTAAGGTGCCAGGATGGAGCATTAGGTACAGTGTAATCCACCACCGGAGTAAGTTGTAAGTCTCACTTCATGACAACAGCACCGTTGTGCTTTTCCATCGGACTGTCAGCAGCACAGCTAATCACCTTACATGCAGAGTATTACACTGTGGACTGTGTGTGAACTCTGTTGTCACACTGACACAGTGGGTTTTATCTGACCATGTCAGGGAGGAGAAGGTTATATAAGTTTATTTCCACAATGAAATGTTTGTAGTCTAAGAGTGTGTCTTATGTTTTTATTCTGGGTCATTTAGTCCTATATATACATTTCACTGTATGTCACTTGTGGATGAGCAGAAACCTTTAACCTCCTAGGACCTGGCGTCCACATATGTGGACAACACATTTTGGGAATGCAAAAAGATAATTATTTGTTTTTACACTTAGCAGGTCCCAATCAACCCAAATAACAAAGAGAAATCAATAAAGCATGCCATGCAAGAGTTTAGGTCTTAGGAAGTTAAAGACCTCTTTTATAATTGCGGGGCTATTTTTCACATGAGCACATCTTAGTCATCCTCTGGTTGTTTATACTGACACCAATTCCACTGGCTGTCTATACTTTTATATAATGTTTCTGACCCTATTGGATCATGGATGCTCAACGACCCAAACAGACAAAACAAGCAGACAGGATCTGGTGGGATCATTAGCTGCTGCACTGTATTTAGGACTATTAGGACAATAACAATGTACTGTAATTCAGCTCGTCCCCTCAAACCTTGCTCTTATTTGTTGTTGTGAGTGTTACACAGATTACCTCTTTAGGCAGATTTAGATATAAGGTCAGGCTGATTTTCAAAGTGTGATCGTGTAAAATCTCTCCAACAGGTCCTCCTCTACTTAACTGCCTGAACGACTGACCTGTTTTAACCGTTTAAAAGAGCTTAGAGATGCACTGTTGTCACAATTATCACAGTTATCCTGTGTTTGCAGGATGTGGGTCATTATCATAACGAGGGATCTTTTTTTATTTAACTCGTTCACATGTGGTCCAACAACTTAAAATTAAACAATTAATCAGCAAATGTGCAGGCATTACTTTACATCATATATTTTATAATATCATTTATTGTAATCCCACTTGTTTTATTTGCTTTTTTCTTTACCTTACAACTAAGTTTGTAAACGTTATTTTCCATTTTATAATTTCCTTCGTTGTCTCTTTTATTTCCTTCCTTTCCTCCACTTGTTAATCACTTTGTAACTTAAAGTTTGCATGCTAGCTTTACACATAAGTTATAATACAATACATACAATAGTAAATGTAGAGTGGTGAAATCCCACTCTAGTCGTCCCTCTCTGCAGTTTGATTAAAGGCCGTTTAAGAGTTAAAGCTTATGGATCGTGGGCGTCTCTATTTATCATTCTTTTTGTTCTTTTTCAGCCAGAAACTTCAACGTCCAGAAGTCTGAAGCAATGCTGCGAAAGGTAACATGTTCATACTCCTCTGTGTAGTAGGATAGAACAATTTTAAAGTACCAGCATGTGTCACATGCTCATAGAAATGCAATGCAGTAAACATCATGTACTAGACTGAAAGCAGAGGTACATAGCCCTCTCTCTGTGTGGCTAATATATGTGTGAAAGTGCAGGTTGCACCAGCACAGACTGTTCATCAGCTCAGGAGTGGCTGCAGATTAGAGATGAGCTGTGTTGTAATGGTCCGCTGTGGGGAAACTGAGTCATCATGGCAACCTGGGGAGATAAGATATAGATAAAATCAATTAAGTAAGTACTTAAAATTTACAACCACCTAACTTAAAGCTGCACAAACTGATTTTTGAATTTTTGAAAAGAACATGGCAAAATACACCACGCTGACATACAGTTGTCTAACTAGCTTTCTAACCACCCTAGCTGCTTTTTATAAGCACATTCGCCAATAAACCAGTAATTAGTAATGGCTAGCAGTGGTATATTAGCAATAATGTAACATTTCTAACTGAGCCTAAGTCTACTTGCTTGCCAAGGCCGACACATCCAAGCTGCATTTATATATCAAAATATCCATATGAATCAATTAGAAACATTTCTTTCCCCCTTTTTGTTGCTGTGCTCGTGGTTGTAATCATGTGTTGGCATGTGTGTGTGTACACAGTGGTATATAACTGATCCTCTTCTTGCTGACGGGGCAGGTTTTACATCACCTTCTGTCTGAAACCTCCTAAGCCACTTAAATCACTACATCGTGCTTGGGCAGATCTGCCACTCTACACACAGTGTATCACTGGGGATGTAAAAAGAAAACGTTTTGATGAAGGCCTAATTACTGTTGCACCAATGTTTTCTTTCAGCATTTGGAGTTCAGGAAACAGATGAAAGTAGACACGATAATCACAGACTGGCGACCACCTGAGGTACAAACCTTTCAAACCATAATCTACTGAAGGTTCAGCATATTTAAGAGCAATCAAATAAATTCCTTCTTGACAAATACAGTACACGACTGAAGAAATCAGTGGTTTGACATTCAAATGCCTGCTGTTTGTAGGTAATAGAGAAGTATCTGTCAGGAGGGATGTGTGGTTATGACCATGAGGGGAGTCCCGTTTGGTATGATGTCATCGGACCTGTGGATCCTAAAGGGCTCTTCCTGTCTGCCTCCAAGCAAGACTTCATCAAATCCAAGATCAAAGATTGTGAGATCCTGCAGAGGGAATGTAACCTGCAATCACAGAGGGTAACAACAGCAGATCATATGAATCTGATTATGAAATAATAAATACTCAATCTTCATATTACTTTATTAAGATAGCTATGGTAAATTCACATTGGGTTTTTGCTGAGCTATGCCTTGTTGTATAATAATACGTTGGGGGTTTTTTGTTTTCTTAATGTTGCCGTGTTCATGTGTATTATTGTATTGATTTATCTCGCAGTTTTATTACATTACATTAATTTGTCAGAAACTATATACTATATAAAATTACAATTTGGGAGAAACTGCTCTATAAAGTGATACATAGTATAGATACCTCCTTATGGGTTTATTTTACAGTTTTCCTGTCTCCATGTCTATCTGATTTTCACCAGCTTGGGAAGAATGTGGAGTCAATCACCATGATCTATGATGTTGAAGGTCTGGGTCTGAAACACTTATGGAAACCAGCTATAGAAACTTATGGAGAGGTATCGTGAAACGCACACACACACACACACACACACACACACACACACACACACACACACACACACACACTGACAGTATAAACATAAAAACCTCAGAAATGTGTATTCAATTCCAGTTTTACATTTCTCTGTATCACCAGATCCTCCAGATGTTTGAAGACAATTACCCAGAAGGCTTGAAACGGCTGTTTGTCATTAAAGGTGAATTTGTCTTTCCTCTATGAGTGCATGTAACAGTAAAGTATGATAGTCCAGATGAGTGATGCTACCTGTGTCTTTGTTAATTCTTTGTTTTGTTTTGTTTTTTTAATCAGTGTACCTGCCTTTCAATAGTCAGAGATTTGATTATTTCTGGTTAACCTCCTGGTTCACACCTTTACGTTTTTCTTCTGCAGCCCCAAAACTCTTTCCTGTGGCCTACAACCTCGTCAAGCACTTTCTGAGTGAGAACACAAGACAAAAGATCCACATCCTTGGGGGTGAGACACCACACATCACTGCATCACGTAACAGAGAATATTTAACCCAAATTCACTCCAGTCAAAAACACCTTGGTGTCCTCCTTTCTGATAAAAGGAGTGTCGTGTTTCTGGTTTAACAGCCAACTGGCAGGAGGTTTTACTGAAGCACATTGATGCAGAGGAGCTGCCGGCAATTTACGGGGGTAAACTGACAGATCCCGATGGAGATCCTCGCTGTCGTACCAGGGTGAGTCAGCAAGCCGAACAGCACACCCATGGGTGCTGTGTTTTTGGTACTAAGGTGGGCTGATGAGTTAATATGATGAGTGGTAAGAGCCAGATATTTGTTGCAGATGCTGAATAATTATTTTGAAATACTTGGAGGGAGGGATGGAGCTATATTACCTTAGATTTATTGTAAGCGAGCTTTTTAATAGAAGTCAGATATTAAAGGAGGTGTTGGTTTAGTGGCATCAAGTGGTGAGATGCAAATTCCAACCACCTGACTATCCCTCCACTCACCCTCCCCTTCAAAGCAAGTAGGAAAATCTGTGATGATCAAAAAAACTTGTGAAAAAATGTAGACCAGAATCTGATTTGTACTTTCTGGGCTACTGTAGAAACACAAAGGTGCAATATGGCATACTCCTTGGAAGAGGGCCACTGCCTTTATAGATATAAAGGCCTTATTGTAAGCTGATAAAAAAAAGGATTCTCATTTTCAGGTCATTTCACAGTAATGAAAACATGATAATGTCTTCCATTTTGACCAATAGAAATGCCTTGAGTTCCTCTTCATATAGACTGAAATTCTGCGTTTTGTGAGATGTGAGGTATTTATATCATGATATGAAAAATGCCTGTAAAATCATGATAAAAACAACATGATAAAACTAATGTTAACCGAAATACATCCCAGGTCTATGCATCGTACAAAAACAATTTACATTTGTACATTTTTTGTAAATTATTATAAAATTATTTTCATGGAGGTCCTTTCTATAGTAGGCCCTGCAACAGATACAGGTCATATTCAAACAACAGCTGATCAGCCCGCCTGAACAATCACACCTGCAACAGTTTGCTTGCTCTAGAGTACTTTCATATAAATCGACTGATTTCATAGACTTGTAAGTCCTGCCCTCTGGCTCTTTCACTGGTTTGCATCCTTTGCTTATTCAGTTTGGCAGCTTACAGCTTTGCTTTGCTGAGAGGCTGGCTTCCTTATGTGCATACTGTGCACTTGAAATGTTGTGGGTTTACATTTGACTGGCAAACTATGTTTTGTGTGAGTTCCCCTCCCCTCAGTTTTTCCAGTTCATCACGACCAAGCAGAAAGATGAAGAAATAATTTGCCTAATAATGTTTCATAGCCTGAACATGACATTCAGGCAATGAACTGAACACAGTGGATGAGATGTTTTCTAAAACAGCAAATCTTAAAATGTTAAAAGCGCTGCTAACTCTGGCTTAGCAAGGATCCGGTTACCCATGAATGAGCCTGTCTGAACACAATAGATCAATGACAATGCAAGGACTATTCTGGGCTGGCTGTTCATAGAAGAATGAATCAATACAGCTGCACACACGCTGGACACAGTCTTTTTCTGCCATATTGAATAGATGTTGTGGGTCAACTGGTTGCGAACAGATTGTGTGCTGGGTAAATACTGTACAGTTTCCTGTATTTACATACAGGGAAATTGCACATGACAAATAAATTACTTAAAAGACTCAAGGAACACTTACCCTGCTGCAATCCTGGCTTGCTACGTAGAAACAGCCTCAGCACTAGAGCTGCAGTCAAACCTGAAATGCTTTAGTAGGCGATGAAGTGTCGAGCCGCAGAGAATAGCAGCTTCAGTCCTCACATTTGCAGATGACACTCTAGACTGACGCTGCGTTTGTCACTGTTTCTGTAGATAAATAATTGGGCCCAGGACAGATGAGGAACAGGAAGAGAGAAATTCATTTTGGCTACATTCAAGATTCAAGGAATTGAGATGCTCAGCCTCAAAGCATTTTCTTTTTTCTTCTTAAAAAAATACACTTTTGTAGTTAGCTAGCTGTGTGTCCTTGATATTGTACTGTATTATTTTGATTAGGCTGTAGGAAGTGAGTTATCGAATTAAAGGAACAGTTTGACATTTTGAGAACAATGCTTATTCACTTCTCTGCAGAGAGTTAGAAGACATCTGTACAGTAAATGTGAAGCTAAAACCAGGAGACACTGCTTTGGCTTAGCATAAAGACTGGAAGTGGAGGAAACCATCCTGGAAATCACTACACTTGGCAAAGACTTAGTCCAATACATGGTAAAATTAATCATTTTTACACTTTGGTTTGTTGGTAGATGGATTTTGTTGCTACTGGAGAAGACTAGGCAAGCTGTTTCCCCGTTTCCACTTCCATTTGTGCTAAGCTTAGTGTAACATTGTGTATTTCCCAAAATGCTAAACTATTCCTTTAAGAGATGGGCATCATTTAAGGGCCTGAGTGAATGCACTTATGCCATACAACTTATCTGTAAATTATATGTAAATGAAACATTTTGGTAGCATTTTGAACTGTGTGCGCATTTTTCTGCATTTTTAGGGGACATTATTGTCAGTTATTGATAAAAATAATTAAGAAATAGCAATTGATTGGGTTTTTTTTTAAAAATTGGTATAAATTGGAATTATTGTGCTACAGCTGTTAATGGTCGGGAAGGAAAGCTTTTGAGCCTTACGCATATTATATGTGGTTATTCTCACACTTTTCCTCTTTCAGGTTTGGTTAAATCGCTGCACAACTTAAGTAAATTAAAAAATAGGGAGATGCCTGAATGAGTTTTGCTATCCGATGCACTAATGTATATGACAATGTCTTGTTTTTTCTTTTGGCGATGCCTTTCTTTCTGCGTATTTTCTTGTGGTCAGTGGCAGTTTCTCAACAATGGTTCTGATTAACATTTTGTGGTGATTTTAGTGGTTTCAGATGAGTTTGGTTTACTTAATAATAATGTTAAAGACAGGCTTCTCATACATTTACTTAAATTGTATGTTTATTTGTGTGTGTATGCTGTGCCTGTCATCTATAATGAACATAATGTCTCTTATCGCCGGATTTAAGTGGCACACTGGTTTTAAACTCATCCGTGACAATAGGGAAGTCCTGCCCTCTGGTGGTTGGATCATGTACTGCACTGTACAGTAGCTGGAGAGCACAGGAGTTGATTGGTTTGATATTTATTTTGTGTATGTAAATAAACAGAAAAGAGGAAAAGAGAGAACAATTTTTTTCTTTTTGTATAAAAGATGAAAAAGTACAAGCTATCAGACAAAGTCACAGTAAGTGATGGCTTTCTCTTTCTCCTCATTTCTACTGCCCTCAGACTTTCTAAATTTAATATTTAGCTTTTTTAACACCCACGTCCTAATTTACTCATGGTCTTTGCTGCAGATAAACCATGTTGGTCCAGTTCCCCCCTCCTACTACGTGCGAGATCATGTTAAGGTGGACTACGAGCAGTGTATGACTGTCAGTCGAGGTTCCTCCCAACAGCTGGACTACGAGATCCTGTTCCCAGGCTGCGTTCTCAGGTCAGCCGGACATGCATTTTGTCACAGTAGCAGCAATAAGAAGTTATCATTCATTAGTTAAAGTCATTAATTAAGCAAACATTCAGTAGTTTCAGCTTCTTAGATGTGACGATTTGTTGCATTTGCTGTTTTAAATCATTACTAATTGAATATCTTTTTGTTTTGAACTGTGATAATATAAAACGGACAAATAAAACAAGGAGTTTTTAAGGTCCTAAGAAGGTCCTAAGAATTGTCATGAGCATTTTTCCATTGTTTTCTGACATTTTAAAAACAAAACAATTAAATAAATAAAAATAAGAAAGATAAGTGACAGATTAATCACCAGTGAAAATGATAGTAAAGTGCCCAGTAAATCCAAGTAAGGCTCCACCCTCTGAAGTCTCCTGAAGTTTTCTTCAGTAACTTTACTAACAAGTAACAACTTTCTAAAAATGAATCCTTACTCATAAGGTTCACATGTAGAAGAACCCCAATAAATGGATCCTTGTTTCGGCAAAATTTTTGCGCAGGAGGCAGATCCAACAAATTTTAATGCATTTTGCAGATGTTTTTTTTCTCAAGAAGTTGTTTATGAATGAAATATGTTTGCTTTGTCTTTTAATTTAAATTCCAACAAGTTAGAAATGCAACACGAGTTAATTTAACCCTTTAATGCATGAATTATGACTTGGAATTATGACAGGAGTTTTTTAGGTAAGTGTTTTTATTTTTCTTAGGGGATGAAAAAAAGGAAAAATATTTTTTAAATTTAATTTTTTCAAGGAGTTTTCCACATGCCCACTCAGGTGGTCAGCATACGTTTTGAGTTTGTTTTTTAACTCAAGAAATATGCTGTTACAGTAATAATTTTGACATACTGTAACGCTGTTCGCCCCATGCATATACAAAAAAATGGCTTTTGAATAGCTGTCCACTGTAGTGACCACTATGCGTGAAAGGGTTAAAAATAAATATTTTTTGATTGCTCCAGGTGGCAGTTCGCCACTGAAAGTGCAGACATTGGCTTTGGGGTGTTTCTGAAGGCCAGAAAAGGCGAATGGAAGAAGGCTTCTCAGATGCAGGAAGTTGTACCCAGCCAGCGCTACAATGCCCACTTAGTGCCTGAGGATGGATCACTGACCTGTGAACGCCCAGGAGTCTGTGAGTGACCTGTTCCTTAGCTCTCAGACCAGTACTCTGGAGGCTTTATGATGTGTAAACATATCAGTCTGCAAAAACTGTTCAACATGTTAGTGCAACAATAGATCAATACGACCAGTAACCTATTTTCCTGCTCTGTTTATCTTCCACAGATGTTCTTAGATTTGACAACACTTACAGCATCTTCCAGGCCAAAAGAATCAGCTTTACCGTCGAGGTCCTGCTCCCTGACCACTTACAGCCACAGACCAACGGGGCATCCCAGAACAATGTGCAAGCGGAGGGCAACAGCCAATCATAACCAAGCTGACGACACATTGTGCCACTTTCATGCTGTCTGATCTGTAATGTTTAGCTGCCAATAGAGACACTATTTAAACAGGAAGAAAACACAAAAATGAAAAGTATTGGACCCATCTGAAGATTTGCAGGTTTGACCTGTTAATCATCTTGATGACCTCATCAATGCACTGATCTATTCAGAAACATTTGTGAAACAAAGAAGGGACACACCTAACATGGCCAAAAGTGTGCAGAATCTGAAGCACCCATAGTCTGGTTGTTCATGAGAGAAATCTCAATGCTACCACATGGAACAAGCTGTTGGACAACAGTGCACTTTCATTTAGCATCACTTGGTCCTTTTATGTTTCATTATGGCAATGCCTCAATGCACAAAGCCAAAGAAATCACTTTTCCAGTTTGGTGTGGAAAAACTTGATTGGTCTATATCACAGATGCTGCTGAGGCTCAATGGGAGAAAATCCCTGCAACCCAGTCACAACATCTGGCAGAGACACCAGGCAAGCAGAGGCTGTTACAGCAAAAGATTAATGCCCAGTGTTTTGGAATCAGAGTTCCAACAAATTCAATGCAGTTTCACGTTTAATGTTATGTTGGAACACTTTTATGTGAATCTTTGAGCGCAGATGTTAACAAGTTAGTAAGAAGCAAATATTAAGCTAGTTAACTCAAGAGTTAGTGAGTGAGCTGACGATCCGGCTAGAGTGAAGTAACAAGTGCCCCTGAGATAAACAGCTAAATTGGTAGCATGAAGCATCTCTGTCTTAAGAGCCTCATTTGTGTCTTGACCATTTTTTGTTTGACGTGTTTCTGATGTAAAATGTTTCAACCAGGCACCAAGTGAATCAGGTCAGTGCTACCACAGCCTGCTTTAATGGTGTGATGGGTAGAACAGGCCATCACACCAATAAAGAATACAAGAGTATTGTAATACAAGAGCACAAGCATAAACATTTTCTAGAGCTGTTTTCCTTCATGTATATGGCATAACTGTCAACAGCACTGTAGGCATTTCTGTTGATTTATATGAGAAGACATTTTTCTCAGAAATAATGCAAAGTTGCCACACTGAACATTCCTCTGAGTCATAATCACACATGGTGGCATAAGGAGTAATTTATGAATTTCCAAGTAAAAACGTTTTTTTTGTTTGGTTTTCCACATTCATTATTAACTGGTTGTGCCTCCAGGTAACATATTTGCAGATGACATTACTTCAAATACTTTTAATTTATTTCCAGAATATATAAATGGCTTTATAATAGCATTATATAAGTATTAAAATCTATGTAGTATGTATGTATATATATATACACATACATATATTTACTCAAGTAATCAGTATTTATTTTAAGTAAGGAGACTTAATATTAATATCCATTTAAACATATTTGCAGTAAATGTAAATGACAATGTTACTCTCACCAGACAATTACTGAATGTAGACTGTGGCTGACTGTGGAGGATGTTTCACATTATTTTCATATTTATATTGCAAAAGTACCAAGACATTTGAAGTTCCAGGGAAACACAATAAGCATACTGTGACAGTTTTGCTGTCTGCACTGTCCAAACTGTGTAGATAGAAATCTTTTCACAGATGACATATACTTGAAAGAATTAGGAAAAGTAAATAAATGCATTGAGGACACTCAAAGTGCCAGCTGAGTATTTATTTTTTAAAATTCCTCCATTTGAACTTGCAGGTTTTCCAAGAAATGTTTTTATAACATTGTCACAACTCTGTCTTATTTTAACTGTCATATCTTAAAGACACACATGAAGAGGACCTACCGTCGCCCTGTACTGCCTGAGAAGCATCAGGCTTAGCTGGCCCAGTCATGGCTGTCACTAACCAGCAAGACAACCGCAACAGTCGAGGGGGCCTGTTGATGAGCCTACAGTCAGGGCTGTCTGTAATTTGAACTCAAGAGGGAGCTCTGTGCCCAAATGAAACATCGAGTAGCAAAGACATCAAGAGAAAGTGAAGCTAAAAGGCCGTGCACATCTGAAGCTGCTTTCAGTTTTATGCTAGTTAGACCTCTGATCAGGCTGATGCAGCAATGCTGAGAAAATATCGTCTGTCCACACAATCCTAAGAGGAGGTCTGAATAGTGAAAAGCTAATGTGCAGGTGAGCTTTAGAGTGGCTTTAATAATAAGCACAAGAGTTTTTACATTTTTCCTGCTCCTAGCACATTAACATCAAGAACTGCAGCCCAGAACTGCTTACAGACACCATTGTAAAAAGACGATTGATGTTTTTTACTTCACCTGTGTGGATGTTCAACACCTATATAATATCTGCACTGGTTGTGATAATGTATGAAGCAGTGGACAGTCCTGTATAATATCACAAAGCTGCATACCAGTGAACCGTAGAGGTGCTGTCAGACATGTTCCAGCTGCTGTCTGAAAGTTGCTCCACAGCTGATTTTCTCCTGCTCAACACACAGACCACAGATGGTGTTCATTTGGTTGAAACACTGTCAGTCCACATAAAGTAAGTACAGACAACAAGACACCCTGTCTTTCACCTAGCATACACCGGGGTTTATTAAAGTCTTATAAAGATTTGCATTGAATGACCTGTAAACTCCACTGCACGGGGTTTGTGTAGCTACAAGTGTTGTACTCTGCGGGTTACTCTTATCTTTGAAGAATGAAATATAAAAAAAGAAATGTTAATAATGCTATCAGATGCCATTTACTGAACGCGTTTTGGAGAGAGAGTTGACAAAGTGACCTCAAGCCAATGTTTCTTTTAAAAAAGGACTAATAATAATCTGGCTTTTGTTGAAACAAAATGATAAAATAAGACTGACTGATTTGTTGTGTTTGTGCTGCACATATTGGTTCTTTTATGTTTATAACAGTTAATCACTTTCAATCATCACTACGAGCTTTGATGAGTGAAAAAAAGGAACTCCTCCACATGCACAACATGTCTGAGGTGCTTCAGCCACCTCACTGTTGCATTCTGGTCCACATACCAGTGAACAAGATCATTTTAAGATTCAACACAAGAAATGATTGCGTGACTGTCTACCTGTTAAAGAAGAGAGCAGATGTTTCAAAGTGAGAATTTGCAGGATGTCTCCACTCAGCATTTTTTACCCTAATTAAGCCTAATTCATGCATATTGGACACAAACACCAACAGATCTAATTATATCGTCACTAGTGTGTCTAAACAAGAAGTCGTTGTCGGCAGGATTCGAACCTGCGCGGGGAGACCCCAATGGATTTCTAGTCCATCGCCTTAACCACTCGGCCACGACAACTCATGTTCTCAGTGGCTCCTGCAGGTGGTGCAAACATTGTCAGTCATCATGTTGCCATGAAATAAGAGCTTTAACTCAGTCTTAAACCTGTTTCCTGCAGACCTTTGGAGATATGTGTGTTAAGGGAGAAGTGTATCCTGCTTTTAATCCAACCTGCACCTCTGTCTCTTACAAACAGAGGGCTTGATCCAGCAGTGCCATGAGGCTCATGTAGTAAAAAGTGTTGAACTTTGCGCGTTTTTCTTTTCTCTTGCTGTCTCTGCTTCAAGTCTGCATCACACTTTTCGATCTGTAATGGTTTTTATAATGCCTGGTTTTCAGGTGTGCTGCAGCCTCAGCATGCATAATTCCTTCAGCTTGGTACTGAACTGAGATTCCATCTGTTAATTTGCTAAACAAATAATCTCACTATAGTACAATATAGTATAGTACACTCATTGATGTTAATGAGTAGTGATGTCCTCTGGTCTCTTGCTGTGGTGTGGTCTAGTTCACTGATAGTCGGATATCTATTGTCTGTTGTTGTGGCCGAGTGGTTAAGGCGATGGACTTGAAATCCATTGGGGTTTCCCCGCGCAGGTTCAAACCCTGCCAACAACGATCAGTGAGGATTACTTTGTTTCCTTCATTTGTGTAATCTTTACAGTAATGATTCCAAAAAATACTTTGCAATCTGTAAATATTCGTAAGAGTAGCGATCTACAAACACAACACATCTGCAGTGAGAACACTTTTATAGCATTACAGGATTAAAGCAACTAAACCTGTATTTAGAAATGGGGTGGTGGGATGAAAAACATTCATCTTTCTTTCTGTTGACTGGCTTTCATTCAGCAGGTTGTGGAGGCGGAGGTTCCTGCCTCTGGATCAGTCTGCTGAGGAGCCACAGCCAACAACCCAACAGAGCTGGACGTCTGTGAGCAGTGGACTTTCCTGACGCACAAACAGCAACAAGATTCATAACACAAATGAAGTGTAAACAAGAATAGTAGTAGAAACAAGAATACTGCCTGACTGGTATAAATCCAATATTTACTCTGCATTTTGCTCTAATATTTGTCTCAACCAACTCCTAAATGTTCACTTTCTTCACCAGCCTGTTGCTAAGTTTGTCTGCTGTTTGGTGTTCAGCAGGTGGTGTACAGTCTTGCTTTAAACAGCTGACTGCTCAGGGCAGAAACAACAGCAATAGTGAAAGTTAAGTTGCACACTGGGGAAAAAAAACAAAAACAAAGAGCTGGAAAACGATGTAAGCTTCTTTGGAGCAAATCTGGTTCTGGTGAGAATCAAGGCTCAGGATTGAGCAGGATCGGCTCACTGTGATGCTGTAAATAAACAGCTGCAGTGTGGTCTGGGTTTTTCCAAACAATGTTCACATTGCTGTCATCGAGTCATACAACTAACAGACTTGGTTTAGTGGCCTGTGATTCCAGTACCTGGATGGTTTAGGGTCATCAATCTGTGGTTTCTGTCCTCGACTGCTCTTCATGGTGGAGCCCTCGAAAGCAGAGGCTGGTCCCCGGGGTGCGTTGCTCTCCAGAATGTCAAGCAGCCTCTCTGTCTTCCACTGAGTGTCCGATGCCTTCTCTGAGTCCTGCTGAGGACAAAGAATAACAGAGATGCAATAATAAGAAATTATTACATTTGCTCAAGTACTGTACTTAAGTAGGATTTGTAGGGTCATTTTGGGTATTTCTATCTCGTGTGCCTTTATATTTCCACTCCACTACATTTTTAGAAGAAAGCATTGTACTTTTTACACACCTACATTTACTGGGCAGCTGTAGTTACTGCAGATTTAGACAAAACATTGCATACAAAATTAGCTGGACCATTCATAACCCTTCATTTTAAATGCTGCCTTTATGCTAAACATTACTCACAGTAATACAAAATCAATTCTGTGGCAGTATTTTTACTTTTGACACTTAACCACATTAAAATTTGTAAATGCAAAACCTTGAAGTATTTGATACTGTTGGATTGTCTTTGACTTGTGAAAGGGTCTTACTGTTGGATCTGAATATTTCTTCCACCACTGGATGTTAGGGTAAATGAGATGTCTGAGTGTCCTGGATTAAAACCAGCCACACTGAACCGATGAATCATATTCCCTCTATGAACTGAAGCTCCCACAGATTTTAACATATTCCAGAGCTCAGAGTCTGCAAGTTTTCAGCTCAAGCAATCAGATGTTTCAGTGAGAACAAAAGCAGCTGTCCTGATGCTCCGGGTCAAGACTGTCTTCTTACCATAAGGATGTGTCTGAGAATGATGACAGCGTCCTGCATGATGTCCCGCAGCTGCTTGTTCCCACTCTTCTGCTTCTGAAGCTCCAGGCCAAGCTGACTTATCTTGGCTGTTTTTTGACTACACTGCTTAGATACTGTGAGCAGGGCTTGTCTGCAAACACAGCACAGACAATAGCACTGTGATTACAATGCCAGCATGTGGGGGTATAGCTCAGTGGTAGAGCATTTGACTGCAGATCAAGAGGTCTCTGGTTCAAGTCCAGATGCCCCCTAAATTAGCTTATATTCTCTGATCATCCATACCATGTTGTGTATCACCAATGGTTCATCCCATCAATGGTGCAAGTTTTAGTTTAATACTGTGATAAGTTTTCTGTTGACTACAAATGTATATGAAGAAGGACAGAGATTCGTTTAAAAAAAAACTGTGTTTGATGGTTTGAATCTTCAGTGGTATTGTGCTCTTGACTTGCATCTGACTTAAACTTAGGTATGGCCAGTTCCGCATTTACCTGAGGTGTTCTTCCTCAGCCAGCAGTCGCTCATGGGTGTTGCTACAGTGTCTCAACTCCGCCTCCAGCTGCTTGCACATCTTCTTGAACTGCTTCATCTCCTAACGACGGAAAGACGTCGAGTGATTTTGGTGATCTTTGTTTAAATTTTGACATTTACAAATTGCAACTGTTGAGGAAAAGAAAGGAACATTCTGAAGGAATAATGGCAAGCTGTGAAGAAGGCTGCAGCTTCCCAAGTTGCTTTGTGTTAGGCAAAGCAACCTAGGTTGGTTTAGCATAATAGGTATGCATTGTATTTGCCAACAGTTTAAAGGAAGAGTTACATGTCTTTATGTACAATGTCCTTATCTTCCTCTGTCTACAAAGAGATTTCTAGGCAGCTGCAACATATGTGATGGTGGTTACAACCCTCAAATTCTCTTTTTATGTTCTGGTCCATCTTAGAAAACAAACACTGCTTTTTGATGCATGAAGAGAGAATTTCATTCTAAAAAGACAGTTATCTAGTTCGAAAGAAACCCAATTAATTTGTTTAATGCCAGCTGCTAAAGGGTCACACAGACCTGAGCTGAACCTGAAAATGCATTCTGCACAAATATGGAAGCCTGGAACCATAAGAAGGTGTACACATGTGTGTCAACAAAGCTATTTGCTCATTTTTGGAGGAAAAGCTGAAAAAAGGCATCAATGCTTCCTCTCTGACTCTAGCATCTGAAAAGTTTTATCAGTGGGTCACATGCTGCGTTACATTTGTTCACCTGCTGCATTTTAGAAACCGGTGTGGACAAGTGATAAGCTTCTCCTTTACTGTAGCCTATCAAGTAACACGTGCATGTGCAGATAGCTGAATGTAAATAATATAGACTGAATGAATTAAATGTTGAACAACCTACATACAACTAATGGCTTTAACCTTTAACACTCTGAGTTTGTTACCTTGAAAGTTTGAGTTGTCTCTGATTTTCTTTTTTTTATCATGTAGGTTCAGTACAAACTGCTCGATGCTAAAGTGAGTGTAAAGAAACTACTAACTGTTTAACCTTTTAAAATCCACTTTCTACACTGCAGCACTTCTTTTTGTTTTTCTTACTATATTTATGGTGAGTGTTATACACCATGGAAAATTTATTGATGTACCTTATAGATATTAGACCTGATTTTGATTCTTTGATTTGAACAGGATTGTATCTCTTGACACTAGTGCTGTCAAAAGACTGTATAAAAAACAAGAAATTGGATCGTGAATGGTTAAGGCCATGGACTGTTGATGAACTGTACTTCAAACATAGCATGTGGGGGTATAGCTCAGTGGTAGAGCATTTGACTGCAGATCAAGAGGTCTCCGGTTCAAGTCCGGATGCCCCCTAAATCATGATTATAGTAATTCTGCACCAACATCATTAACAGTCTTCTTACCTCTTTCAAGGTGGAATTCTCCAGCACACTTTTGTTAAACCTTTTGTTCTGATCATCCCACTCAATGGAAATATCATTCCATCTGTCCTGCAGGTCATGTATCTCCTTCTGCAGGGCTGTGGTGTCGTACGTTAGGAACTGGAGTTGCGTGAACCGCTTGTTGTGTTTAGCCCTCTCCTCCTGAAGAACTGCTGAGATGCTCATCTCAGCCTGAAAGTCCATTTCATTCTGTAGTTCCACAGCCCTGTTCATCATCCTCAGTTACAGAACAGATGAAGGTTAGGGTGAACACATTTGCCGACCAACATTTTGTCAGTCAAACAGTCAAACCAACATCACAGGAACAGATGAGAATGAAGATTTTACAGATATCGTGCTAATTGTCACTTTAACTTTGCCCTAGACTTTACTCCTCTATTTTCAAGTCTTCTTCCACCATCAAGGTATTGATGGCAGCTTCATGCTCTGTCTTCTGACTGATCAGCTCTTTCTCCAGAGACTTCACGTTTAAAAGTATCAGCTCCCTCTTCTGCTCTTCAGACTTTGCCACTGAGGATGAGAAGAAGGTTACAAGAAAAGAGTAGGATATTTGCTGCAAAATGTTTCACACAAAGTTCTTGGAGCAGCATTTCAAACCCCATCCCACCACACCTTTCCACCACCAGGCTTGGGAAGCTGTATATGTCATATGCTTGGAACTTTCTGAAACAATCTGAACATCACACAAACAGCAATACCGAAACCTTCTAGTCTCAGTACTGTACTTCTCCCTGTGATATTGCAGTTTTTGGTCCACTCACTGAGATTTAACTCAGCCAATGAGAAAAAATATCTGTTTTATCTAGAAAAAGCTGATTTAAAAATATTATTTAATGAAAAACAGCTAACTGTTTAAAAAAGATTTGTCCTGCACTGGGGACATAATTAAAAATCTGATCCTCAAGGCTGTAATCATAGATGCAACTCAGCCAAGTTCTCAAGTCATTTACCCGAACGCAGATCTTTCCTCATCTGTTTGCAAAATTGCTCAATTGCGATTTGTATCTCCACAATGTTTTAAAATTGCCTGCTGATTGAAGGTGTTTATGAATTTAAAATGCATACAGTTGACTGACAAAACAACACTCAACAATAAGCAAAATATTGTCTCAAACTTTTTTCTCATGAAACATTGTCTCACCCTGCATCTTTCTCACTGAGTTAAGTTCATCGAGGCACTCCTGCATCTCCCGTATCTGCTGGCTGTGCTGCAACTTCAGGTCCTCTCTGTCCTGCTGCTCTCTCTCCAGCTGCTGTGTCAGCTCATCTATCATTGCCTCTTTTGCAACTACAGAGCGTTTCAGGTGTTCGTTGATGTCCTTCTTGTCCTTCTCCAGCGTGCTGCGCTGAGAGGCCAGAGCCTTGTTCTGTTTCTCCAGCTCATCACATTTAAGAAGACATCTGCAGGAGGAGGAAGGACACATTGTATTAAGGACAATATTGTAGTGTGTTGATAGTAGGAGGGTGGAGTTCCCAGCATGCTCTGAGACAATGTGTTGATGAACCTAAGCCTGAAAAATTAGTGTTCTTCTGCTACAGATGATACATGATACACAGTCATTTGTTTACTGTTCTTCACATGAATTTTACAAAGCTCTAGTTGCTTATACTACATTTCTTTACTTACGGATGCATTTTTATTGCACCGTGAGGGAAGTTGTGACCACATTAGTTATTGCTATACCGTTCAATTCAACTGATGTTGTTCAAATCGTTTTAATGTGTGTGCCGCGTTGATGGTGTGTTTAAGCAGTCTTGTATGCAATCCCCAGACATTTATAAATGCAGTGAAACACAATGTGCAATGATCTACAGAAGTGGAAATCAAAAGTGTGTTGCTCTAAAACTTGAGACTAATGAAGGAGACCAGCATTGACTAAGGTAAACTGAATTGTTAGTTGGTCATTAACGAAATAATTGGCAACTATCTAAGTTTCAGTTGAGGTTGTATCTTAGTTCTAGTTAGCTATATATTTCCATTACAACCAAATGTTTGCTTATGAAACATATTAAACATGGCGGCAATAACATCTTAGGACGCATAAACCGTTGCTCATGGTAACACAACTGACATTGTTCTGGCTAATCTCAAATGGTTAGCAAATGAAACAGTTTTTTTGTTAGTTGTAAGTGTCACTTTTGTTTAAAGAAGCAATTTTACGGCTTAAATTCCCCCAAATGTTATAGCACGTATCATTTTGAGTCTTACCTCTCTAATTGTTCGTCCAGATATTGAATTTGTATCAAATATAACGACCGCTCTTCTTCGCCACATCCACTTTTAACATCCATAGTTCCGTATTTGTCTGTTTTGTTGTACCTTTATGATCACCACTTCAGACCGCTCTGCTGTTGCTATGGAATGCTGCTTTCAGGGACTGCTCCGAAAGTTGTTCCATTTTCAACAATAAGCCATCATCAGAGCGTAATCAACATTTAAGATAATGCAGTGTGTTGTGATGTAGTAGAAACTATTATGGATGCATTTCATAAAACGCGAGAAGGTTTACGCTGTAATTATATGAGCACAGTCTCCAACTGCACATTCAAACACTGCCAAGCAGTTTGTGCTAATTTATACAGATCTAGGCCTATAGATTTTATCATAACTATATATTCCCAATTTATATCCTATTTATTTATTGAAAATTTGTTTCCATGGTCTGATTCAGATGGCATCAGTTTTGTCATGACAAATTAATGAAAGTAAAGTTGAAAATCCTGCAAAGTGAATGCACTTTAATCTTGATCTTTTCTCCACCCCAGTCTCCAATTCTACTCTTTGAGAATTAGTCTGGATTACATAAGACAGGTATTCACAAAGAAAATGTTAATTCAGCTGAATGAAATGCAAATGCTGGTAAATGTTCTAACCTCAGAATAAAGGGATAAGACTTAAACATTGCTGTGTGGATGACATAACAGCAACATCACAATGCAATGCTTACGGACACATATAGGCAAATAATGCAGACGTAAACAAAACAAAACACTCATATACACTCACACTGCATGTCAGGTCAATTTGAAAATCCGTAATTGTGTAGTTTATAGTCCAGGTCTGTTCTATAAATGAACAAGGCAGCAAGGTCACTGATCTAAGTGATTTCTAATTTCTATTTTCACATGCAGCAACATACGCTTGTGACTTGAGGGCAACAGATTTGCATGCTGGGTATTTTCATTTCCTCTGTAAGGACCCTGGGCATGTCATTCTGCTCTGAGGCTGGGAGGAATGCTACAGGATCCATCTCTGCTGGGCCTCTACAACCATGTCTGGATCAGCTGAAGTGAAGCTTTGCAGCACTGCCCTCCTTCTTGTTGTTGGAGTGTTCACCAATGTCTTCAACCTTGGAGTCATGCTGGTACACCAGTGGAGGTCTGGAGGTGTGAAAACCGTGGCCATCATCATTTGCTTCATCTCGCTGGGTAACGTCCTGCTGCAGATCTCCACCTTTGTCCTCGAAGCCTCGGCCTGGGCTGGAGTGCTCTGTTGGCAAGACTTACCTTTCTTTTTCTGTGTCGTCCTGTTCATGTGGCTCAGCAGCAGCTCCGTCAGCTTCTGGTCTGTTGCCTGGCTGAGCGTCTTCTACTGCATAAAGGTATTGAGCTTCTCCTCAGTTCTCTTGAGAGCACTTAAGGAGAACATCTCAACCATCCTGAACATTATCCTGGTGCTGACCCTACTGATCTCCAGTGCGATGTTCACCCCATTCCTCTACCTCCATTTCCGAAGCAGAACTCTTGTCCCAAACACAACAGAAAACACTGCTTGCTCAATCAGGAAGCCCTTGTTTCCTGCCTGGATTGACCTCAAAATGTATGTGATAATCTTCATTTGCTACCTCACACTGATGCCCTTAGCAATCATGCTTCCAACGTCACTGAGGCTTATCATCTACCTCTGCAAACACACCTTGTCCATGCAGACGAAGCAGAGCAGCCTTCACACTGCAGAGTTGTACCTGCACATTTGCAGGCAGACGGTGGCTCTAGTCTGGGTTTACCTTATCACACTGCTCACCATTTCCCTCTACTACTTCCATGCCATCTTTGCTTCTGGGCTGAGCACGGACATGCTCTTCCTTGGCTTGTCGTTTTATTGTGTGGCTTCTGCGATACTCCTCTCCTGCTCCAACAAAAATCTGAGAGAAACGCTCCAGCTGTTGTTCTGCAGAGGAAAGAGCACAAATAGACTGGTCGGGAGTGCTGAAGATAAGAGTAGAGCAACATCCAGAGTTTGACTGAAGTGTGACTGATGTATGTATGGTTCTTAAAATATGTGACACTGGCTTATTCTGTTATTATATCGCTCCAATTAAAGACAGCACTCACACTCTTGCAGTTGTCTTGTTGTTGCTTGTTTGTTCATTTCACCTAGATTAGTCAGCATTTTTCAAGGACATGTATCATTCTGTATGTTATTTTGGAAACAAATAAAACTAATTAAGAATTTTTGATTTCACTTTATTGTAATTCATTGTTGAGATCTTGATTTTAAGGCTGGGGAGGAAGCAGCCTTTGACCTTTACATTGCTGCGTCAAATTAGGACATTTAAAACAACATTTTAACCACTGTTACATAAACCGATCTGTGCTGTTAGTAACCACAGCAACAGTACTATAGCAATAGTATAAGGGCCATTATGCACTCTAAGGTGTCTTGGAATGAAGGAGGAATCTGTGAAAAACAATTTTTTCTTATACATGATCAATTCCATTATTTACTGGTATTGTTATTAAAAGTGTATTATTATTGTTATAAACTTTAATGTTGAAAATACTGGATTGTAAATTTAAGACATGTTTATTGGCTGAAAATAATATATATTAAAATACTTATTTTACTAATATTTCATCATTGTCATCAACACATTTGCATTTATTATTTTTGTTGTTATTTGCATGCGTTCATTGTAAAGGCACTGTCAGTGCTGCTCCTCTGGATCACCAACAGAGGTCAACAAAGGCCTGGAGTTGCTCGTCACCCCTTAAAGTTCACATCAGTTCATGTTTGAAGCTGAGCAGTGGAGTCATTCCTGCTGGTGAAATACAGTTTTGTTTACAGAGGAGATGGTTGTGAGACAGACAGGTAACAGCTAGGATCTCTCTAACAGCTAGACCTACAATAAATAAAAATAACAATAAGGGCAAGCAATTTAATGTTTATCTGTAATATACCTTTTAAATTCAGAACTACAGAATTTAAGAACTTTCACAAGTTAAAGTCACATAAAAAACAAACATGAGGAGGAGAGTGATCTGAACTTTCTACTCTCTCAACTAGTACTGTTCCCTCAGGCTAATAACTTTCAAGAGGAATTTAAAAAAGGAAGTTTACTAAGAGGAAACCATCCCTGATAAATACCTGTAACTAACTAGTTGGTTTACACCTTATGGTAAAGATGAAAAATAATGTTTACCTTTACTGGAATTTTGGATATTTCATAAAAAATCAATTGTTGACTTTGTTGCAAAGACAGAAAATCTGTGAAATGTTAAAACATTCTCCATATACTATAATTGTTTAAATAATATCAATGGAGATCGAGCAACCATGAAGTGTAATAAGACCACTTTAATGCTGCAAATCCTGTTATAAAAGTACCTTTGAATTAAATTGTGTGAGATTTCTGGTCCAGCTGCAGGTATTTTATCTTAATGCCACAGTTAAGGCTCTGGCTTATTGTCCCTGAGATAAACCTGCTCTGAAACGAAAAATATTTCAACCGTGCTGGGAATCAAATCAACACCCACAACATCAAACCTCTTTTAGAAACTTCAGCAAATTGATGTTTGCTGATGTAAACTAAAAGCGGGAAAACTCATTATTTGACCACAGAGGATGCTGAGGCACAACATCCATAAAGGAAAATTATCATCATCATCATCATCAGCAGCACACATTTCTGGCTCTGTTTTGATCTCCCTTCCTTCCATCTTCCCCCCTTGGCCCTTTTGTTGTGGCGAGCCCTGTCAGAGGTTAGCTGGGGTCATGCCAAAAGGAGAGAACAAGGGTCAGTGCCTTCCAACCCACTAATAACCCCCACTGTGTCCCCCTTACCCCCTCCAGAGCCATTTTTCATAGCCCTACACATGGCCAGACTGAGGAGGCAGGCAGCTGGAGGCTGGTTGCTTCCATCCACACGTCTGGTTTGCATTAAATGGACACATGTGGTCTTTGTTTTGAGAAGTGCGGCTGACACGAACCTATAACCAGCCATATGAAAAATGGATTTCTCAGGCAGCGGATTTAGGCTAAACTTTGTTCAGGGCCAGTGTTTCTCTTTAAACAGGAGGTATCGTAATGACAGGAAGTGTATGAATCGACTTAAGTCCTTCATTAAGGATGACTGGCAGACTATCGCTGCCATGTGGACCAGTCAAGCTGAGAGGAACTGTGCATGTGAGTCAGTTGCCAGATATGAATCTATTGCCAAGATCATGTATGTTAGATGTTTGAGCTCAAACGTATATATCACATGTCAGAGTTTTATGGCTGGATGTTGCCATATAAAGCAGGAGTACTTTTTCTGCCCACAACTGAGATTTATACCCCAAGCTGCAACACAATGGCTCAGTGTTTTAGCACACATGGCAGCTGATGGACACATTAGCTGTGGCACCGATCAAACTTGTGACCTTTTTTATGATCGGACAATCTATTGAACCACCAGACCACCTCGAAACAACAAACGCTCTCTGGATACGTTAATAAAGTTTCTCAAAGAATAAGCTGAGTGATATTCTATATTTTTTCACAGCTGAATGCACCAACAAGTATTGTGTGTGTATCCAGAACCTGATTTATCTTATTCCTCTGTGTAACAGAGCTCCATATTTGTCCAAGAGCTATTAACAACACACCAATAAACCACACTGTTATACTTGTTGACATTTTCCTTACCATACAAGTAAATTAAATCTTATTTATGTTGCACCTTTTAAAACACAAAGTGCTTCACAAAAGGATAAAGGGTTAGATAAACACAAGATGAATGCAACAGAAACATCACTATGAAAGAACAAAGCACTATGAAAAACAATAAGAAGCATCACAAATCAAAATAATGTACATGACTCAACACTTCAACAAAAAAGATCAGTCTTCAGCTGAGACTTGAAACACACAACAAAGTATGCTGACTTAACTCCCAGAGGGAGACTGTTCCACAGCCGGTCACCCTGCGCAGCGGACACACAGTCCCCTTGTGTTTTCACAACGACAACTAGTCGACCATGTTCACAGGACGTGAGAGGCCTAGCAGAGGTATGTGGTTTTGGCAGTTCACTAATGTGTCCTTGAGTAACATGTAATAAAAGCACTATAGATAAGGAGGAGGATCTTGAATTCAGTCCTTAATTTGGAAGCAACTGAAGTGTCACCAGAACTGGAGTGATTTGAATGATACAAGGTCTCACTGAGTAGTTTGGCTGCCACTAGATAAAAGCATCTTATCTCATGTGAGAAAATGAACATTACAGTAGTTTACGTTTAAGGACACAAACATATGGATGAGCATTTCCAGTCATATTTTTCAACATTTTTTCAACATTCCTTAGTAGAAAGCAGCAGGACTGAGAAACAAGATTTTCTATTAGTGGCCAATGAACCAAGGTGATGGTAGCAAAGACCTGATCTGAGGCGAACACAAGAACTTCAGCATGTATACTGAAAATAAAAAGGGTCCAACAACTGAGTCCTGAGTCACTCTGAAGGAGCACAGGTACATTTTTCATTGACAGGTGAACACCTTGTCATCAGTGGATACCAAAAACTTTCAGTTGGATAAATAAGAGGAAAATCAGTTAAATATCAGCGCCGCACCGGATATCCCATCTAATTTCTGTATCCAATTAATTAAATTAACGTGATCAATTGGGACAAAGGCTGTAGACAAAGAACTAAAATGGCAGTTTGGTGCCAATATTGACAAAAGCCTGATGGCATTTATCAGATGAATCACGTTCCTCAACCACTTCCAGCAGTTGCCTGCAACACAACACAAACTGTAATTTATTCTGACTCAATCCCACATACATTCGCCATGCAGCCTCAAAGAGTGCTGAACCACTACAGATTATTCTGTGCTGAAGAGTGTCCCCAACAAATGCACTGTTCACTCCTGCTGGATAGCACTAAACTACAGGGTCCAGTTGTTTTAGAAATTACTGAGACTTTTTTTTTTTAAATCGATAGAAGCCTTAGCCTTAGTTATTAGCGTTAGACTAATTTTCCCTTGTTGGCTTCAAGTATGAGGTTCAAAGTAGTCTTTAGCCTGGAAACTGCAGCATCCACCACAAGGTCTATTTAGCCATTCCAAGGCTTCAATCATATAACATGATCTTTATCTGTTTTCTAGAGATTAATGTCTCGAGGCTTTAGGCTTACAACAGGTAGTGATGACATATTCTGAGTCTGAGACTCTCTTCAAAGTTGCAGGTATCACAGCTTATTTTCCTCCATCAAAGGAATTAATGGGCTAATTCTTCTGAAATACAGGAAGCACTTGCTAAAAAGCAAGATAACACCTTACAGTAACAAGGAAGGAAACTCCAAGTTGAACCTTTTCTTATCAGTGGTAAATTGTGTTACACTCTGCTTCCCTTCAATCACCTGAAACTAACAGGAAGAACTTTCATGCCTCGATGAGCTTCAGCTACCATGGTTTGCAGGAATATACCAGTAAACAGTAAAGAAAGAGTTTGATTTTGATTTGCTGTATTTTAGCTTCAACAGATCCTTTAAAATATGCCCTGACTGCCCCTGACACCAATCTTAAACTTGGCTCAGGACGTTCTCAATGAAAGTGGCATCAATAATCTCATCTAACTCTCGGCAACAAACTCAAACTACTCCTTCGTGTCCATACCTCTCCTCAGCTTCACACCTTATCTGCCAAATTCAGTCACTGTCTGAGCTACAATTGGAGATTAAGTAGGTTGCTGTGATAATGAGAGAGGGTGAATTATGCTTTATCATGCTGGTCCAGGAATTAAACCTTCAAGTTTTAGAACATATCGTTATTTTCCCCAACTTGTCTGTTAATGCCACCTGATTCTACAGATAAACTTGATCAATTAAATGTTTAATTTATCGAGATGTGTGAGCAAAGACGTGTACGTGGGCAGATGTAGCAAGGGTTAATCAAGTCAAGCCCTTGGACTGAACAACCCCCATCACACACATGCAAACATCCAACGCAGCATCTGCTCACAGGAATGCCACACTGTGCACTTTTGTTGTGTGCCTTTTTTATGGTTTTTGCATTTTCCACACCAAGCTCTATTATGATAAACACTGAGCTCCATTATGATAATCTGTGTATGTCATAAACAGACCAAAGATTCCATTCATAGCGGACAAACAGCTGCTGCATCAGGACCAGATGGGAACTACAAAATGTGTTCATCAGAAAACATCTTCAGCTTGAATTGACTTGAAAAAAGAGATGGTAAAACAAGGACTGGATGGAGATGTGGCGCATGAAGGGTTTAACTCTGAAGCACTAAGGAGCAACAAGTATGAACACCTAAGTTTTGAAAATCCTTTCCAGAGGCTCATATTTCAGTACCAGTATAATCCGTGGATGAACCAGTGAATATGCAAAAGCAGAAGCTGAAGAAAATACCTTTTTGTACTGTTTCGTGTGTTCAGTTAAATCCAAGATATACTGTAGTTTATTGTCTAATTCTGAAGAATTAGACCAATCTTTTAAATGCTGTTGGAAAATATTTGCTTCTGTTTTCTGTTTCATCCCGTGATGAAACTGAGGGTTGGTCAATGATGTCATATGCCAGGTGGCCAGGGCATATATACTCAGTGATAACGTAAGTAACTATTGGAGGAGAAGCCCACTGTTAGAAATTATAGTTACTCAAAGACGTTTACAAATGACTCATGTATCTCCAGCAGAAGGGTGCAGTCCCTCTCCTTGGAAGTGGGAAACCACTTTCTGAAAGTGGTTCTGGGATTCACAGATAAGTTGTTTATGGAGTGGTATTGCTATGAGATATGGAAAAGGATCTGGAGAGGGTAACCTAATGTGCATTTGTTGCCCAAACAATGTTGGGGAGAATAGCAATTGATTGTAATTCTCTCCTGACTGGGTCTTGTTCTTCTGCGATATGGGGAAAGTTTATGCAACATTGTGCAGAGATCTATGTGACATGACCTCTAGCTTCCTCTGAAATATCCCAGTGGCAAAGAAGTCCAAGATGAAGAGTACATGTGCACATGTGGTGTTGCAGGATTAAACCATCTCGATGGTCTAGTTTATAGGGTGAGATAGCTTATTCTACTGTGGATCCAAACAGTAGACAAATAAATTCTGTCATCCCTAAACTCTCTGGGATCAAAACCTGTGAAACAAAACAAAAATAAAAATCATTTTGTGCTTCTACAGAAAAGCTGAGGATTATTTCCCTCAAGGTATTTCACACTGCTTTTACATTTTGTAATTCTGAGCCATGGATGTTAGCATTTTAACTTTAAAAGTGACAACAGCTGATATCCTTTGACTCATCAGCCTCATTTCACGGCACTGAAAGTATTTAAAAACATACTCTGAGTGGGTTTTCCAGGTATGTGCTTTAAGTTACCTCATTTTACTTCAATCAGCATGTGAAACTATGTGCAACTTCAGTTACGCTTTTAAGCATTTCCAGCATCAGTGTCACTTACAGAGATTGTTATATATTTACTGGACTTGGCAGTGACTTGGATCCTGATTTTGAAGCGTATTTCTTTTCTAATTGAGAGCTGCTGTCATATGTTGGACCACTGCCACCTCTTGTAAAAGTACTGAGGAGGAAATGTTATTAAGAACATCTGTGGGGAACATGAGATAGCTTGTTTATCTAATTCACATGATAACAATGGCTAGTGGAGCACAGGTTACCTAAGAGACAGAAGATGGAGAGCCTGCTAACTTGTGACAATCAAGAGCTTTAAGTTCAGAGTCAGACAGCAGGCCTGGAGATCAAAGACACTTTCCTCTCAGACACAGTGAAAATATATAGACCGTGATCGAGACGTAGTTCTCAGATGCCAGCCTGTCGCAGAACTGATGAGTTTCTCATTAGTTGAGTTAAATCTTAATGTGTGGCGTGTGTGCGAAGCAGTTAAAAATAAAATGATAAAACAAAATGAACGGCTTTTTAAAATTAACTCTCAGTAAACACTTGCATCAACTGGACTATTGCACTGTGTAAAGTCTGATTTTAGAATTTTTTTATTTAACACAGATTTTTTTAAAACCCATTTTTGTGTAAGTCACTAAGTATTTTTGGAAGTTAATTTATTCTAACCAACAGCTAACCTTGAATACCTGTGCTGTACCTCGTCATAACAATTTCAAAAGGAGGAAACAGGCTAGCCACACTTAGCATAAGGTAGCCAAGTAGAAAACATGTTCTGTTTTAATATTGTGTCACAATGTATCACTCAACACACAGGCAGCTTAAAAATAAGGTTGAAGTCCAAACTTCACCATCATCTGACCAATCCACTGTGAGCTTTAACTCTAATTGGCCTCTGTGCGTAGCACATCTGCATCCAGTAACATTAATTATAGTCTCCTGTCCAGAAATTAGTAGTGTCACCTTCTTATAAAGCCTTTCCCTTTTCTCTGTCATTACACCTATAAGATAACAGGCGCAATATGGTGTGGAGCTTGCAATTCCTTGTCAGGCAATCAAGAGTTTATTAGAAGCTTTTTATGTCTAAATAGCATTCAGAAACCTGACAGCCATTAGACAGGAAAGCTCCGCTAAATTCTTTGCTGCCATTAGTGGTTGTAATTATAGAAATGATCTCAAACTGACTCACAAAGTTTTTCCTGCACAAAGGAAAGGAAGGGGGATCAGATACCTCCAGTGGGTCTAACTGTGTTTTATTCTTTCATTCTTTGTCACACACACACTTCTTCCATCCTCATAAAAAACTACACTTCACACACACTCTGTCTCCCTTTTAAGTCTGATCTCATCATACTTAACCCTATTTTTGCTCCTTTTTATCCATATTTAAAAGTCTGTTGTGGATTATCACTGCATGGGAAATAAGTAGTATAAAGCCTATTGGTTAATATCAATACTATAACACACTTGACTGTGTTGTCAGCAGATGGGGTGCATTGTGGGTACTATAGCCAATAGGTGTCAATAAGGGAGGATGTGAATAATAACATTTCCAGAGGTTGTGCATCAGTTTTAATCATTTTTATCAACTGTCCTTTCTGAGTCCAACAACGTTGTCGAAGTGAAAAGCTAAGTTCTTCTATAACACAGATAGAAGAATGGTATCCACAGTCAGTGTTGACGTTATTTCTCAAAATGTCAAACGCAGACATCATGCCCTCTTTATTTTTTATATGAATTTGGGAGTTTCTGGTGTCTGTGGATCTGGAAACATCTGTGGATATTCTACAAGCTCATTGCGGTATTTCTTATTTTATTCAGTATTCCCCCACCTGAATTATACTCCCAGCAGGGAGATATATATTACTCTAAAGCAGGGCCCTTTAGAGTAATATATGTCCAAATATAGGAATGAAGTTGAGAAAATCCTATTTCTTAGACTTAATAAAGTATTTGAAAAAAAAAACAGTCTGAAAAATCTTCTTTTACCTAAGAGAATACTTAAATTAAAACTTAAACTCTATTTTGGTGTTGACTTCTTTTAAATCACAGGTATGTATTGGGTTTCAGTGGCTAACTGATAAAACGCATTCCCCTTATGAAAAGGATTTAGAGTTGAAGTGTGTTTTGTGGTAGGTTTGTTGGGACTTTTGTGTCCTTGTAATACTCTTATAATAATCCTATAATGTTCCCATAGGTACTACAGTGTGCCTGCCTGTGCATGCTGTGTCATGCTGTTTATGGTGTTTAATGTGGGATATTATAGATGCTGAATGATTGCTTCCCAAAAGTTAATTCTTAAGTTTTTTGGTCTTTATGAAAAAAATCAAAAAAAACACCGGTGGGAAAAAACGCAAAGCCAGCATAATAATCTGTTTTGAGTTGACGACACGAGGCAGGGAAAGGGTTAAGAGTCACATGGTAGCGGGTGGTATTATCAGCCCTGGGCTGTGAAAAAAAGTGTATGTGGAAGAAAAAAAAACTAAGGAGAACAAAGAAATCGGAGTCTATTTAAAGAGAAGTCGTACCGGTTCCTGCAGCCGTGTGACTACCGGCATTGCGCACCGCACACACAGCTGCGCCAAAACCAGCCTGCCTGTGCACCACCACGGGTCCCGATGGCGGTGAGGATGCGGACTTCTCTGGTCGTATGCTGCTGCGTCTTTGCGCTGCAATGCCTTCCGAGCACGCTTTGTCTTCCAGTGCGGGGGGCCAGCAGGTATAAAGTGACACCGGTGAGTGAAAAGACACCTTTACTTTGTTGAAAAACATAAAAAAAAGACACAATTTTGCTCTGCAGAAGTTTGGAAACTTTTTGATGTGTTTGCGTAGAATGTGTCTATTTGGTTAAACTTGCAGCATGCATGAGAAATTATTTATTCTTCTGCACTTTAAACGAATCTGTACTGTTGACTTTCTTCTTTTTTTTCTCGTGTTACAAGTGACTTCCCAACCCCCTAAACACACACACACACACACACACACGCGGACACACTCAAGCACAATAGTCTGCAGTTGTTTTCTTGTGCAGACTTTGGAGCGTAATGAGTCACCTTGCTCCAATACAGATATGCAAGGTATTGTACGGAGAATGATGATTAGGTGTCAGTTAACCCGCACTGTTGTGCAGCAAAAAAAAGTGCAACAGGCGCGCGCACATACACCGTTTGCTCGGAAAAATCATCAGGACCAATGACACTTATGTTATCATTAAGAAAATGGGTATTTTACGCGCGCACAGGAGCTGACCTGTCACTGTAATTAGCCCGTGAGCTGCTCATACTTTGAAAAGATTACTATGATCACTATTTATTTTTTGCCTGCTCAGCAGCACGGGAAGCAGTCATGACTTTGCAGCCAAAACCTGACGTCTTCACCTCTCCGTGCATGCAGGCTGACAGCGCAGTGTTTTGGTTTTGCCTCACTGCAGCCAGGTCTGATCTTTAGGGAGGAGAGAGAGGGGGAAAAAAATCATGTTGCTGAGTTCCCCTGTCTGCAGGGCAGGAAGCAGTAATAACAGGTCTTAAAGGCATTTTGTCAACAACACCATAAAAGAGAGGGGTCCTCCATATGGCCCGTCATGACGGCGTCAGTGGCACGCGTTACACTTGTATAAATACTGTCACAGTCATGTGGTTCAGTAGCTTTTCTAACCTAGTTTAATGTTACAATGTAATTTGCATTGGTTTAGTAGCCTAACTCTGGTTTGCTGCTGTTTTCCATACCCGCCCACATGCTGAAAGTCATTGTTCAATATTTTCCATTCCAATATTTCTGATTCATGTGTTTTTGTGTTGTGTTTTTGGCTTCCATTATATCCTACTGCCTTAATGTGCCTCTCTTGTTTATACCCCCTCTTCTTCTGTATCATATCATTACATCCTAGAGCCTTTTTAACCTCTATTTACAGTGGGCATGTTCAGCTTGCATTCTTTTTTCACAGGAATGTCCTGTTTATAGGTATACAGAAAATATAAACAATCAAAACAGCTCAGATAAGCAGTTACAGGGAAGAATGCAGTAAATACAGAGAGGGGTGAATTTCCAGAGAAGGGTTATTTATTTTGTTTGTTTGTTTTTTTGTTGACTTGCAGCATGCATGAGAAATTAGTTATTCTTCTGCACTTAAAACGAAGCTGTACTGTTGACTTTCTTCATTTTTTTCTTGTGCTACAAGTGACTTTCCAACCCCCTAAACACACACATGCAGGCACACTCATGCACAATAGTGCTTGTTTGTTTGTTTTTTTGTTGTTATTTTTTTAGGTAAACTCATGTGCACAGTAAATAATGTTTAGTATACTCCCAAAGCGTCAGCCAGTAACAGTGAGAGCAGCTGTGAGGGCAATTTTTTTTGGAGAGCAGCAACCAGTCTTATCACAAGAAAGGATGTGGTAAGTGTTGCTCTTATCTCTTGCAAGGAACCTACAAGTTGATCAAGTGATGTTAAATAACATCGCAACATCCTGACAAAGAGACTTGTGCGTCCAAAGATAGAGCTGATGAATTCCTGATGGGTTCCATGAAGTGGCCAAATTTATTCAAATAAGATAATAAATAGCGGGGAGCGGCGGGCAGTGCCCCTGTTGACCTGCCACCTTTAAAATGGATTTCAGGTGTCATATCGATGCATTTTAACTTTTAGTATGCAGTTTTAAGCTGTTTGCATCCTATGGGTTTTGGACGTGCTGGAAAGGATGAAGCCAGGTCATTTTTGTAATTGGCTGCTGTAGCCACGTGACCTTTCATTGTCATGGCAAGAACAATAAATGCGTGGTTCACGATTGAAAATGGTAGCTGTTGGGTTTGGTTTAGGCAGCAAAAGTACTTGGCTAGATTTTGGAAAAGATTTGGGTTATAATGAGTTTGTTAAGTTATGTTAATTAAATTAGCATGCATAATATAAATTTAACACCCATATGGGACATGAACATCAGTCTCCTGGTGGACAAAGCCCTGAATTTGTTACATCCTCCCCAACATCCTTGCTCCATGACCACTTACACTATGTCACCAAAAGTTTTTTTTTTTCCATGATATTTGTGCATGAAATGATTCTTGAAAAAGCAAAAAAGAAAAAAAAAGTTTTTTACTTTAAGATTTTGTGTCCTCCTTTGTCTTGATTCATTTATATCTTCACTGTGTTTTAGCATACTTGTAATGCTTTTCCACTGTTTAATTCACAGTACTCTGACGTCAGGCCATTATAGTGTTAGAACATGTCTTTGAAGATGATTTGATTTGAATGTGATTTTCTGCCTCGTTGAAAACCAGATTTCTACAAATGAAAAGTGATTCTCCTCTATCAACACATTATCAGGACTATGTTGCACCTGTGGTGACAACTTTGTTTTGTCTGCTGGTCAGTTCATTGGAGAGTCTAATCTGTAGTTTTGTCAATTTGTTGTGTTGACAAAAGAGTGAGTGATTACACAGGCCTGGACAGGTCTCAGTGTCTGTGGCATTCAGGGCAGCAGGATTCACAAAGTGTCTGTTTTCTCTCCGGAGTGAAGAGGAGGGGCTAACAGCTCACTGTTTGGATATTGAATGTGTCGATAAAACCTGAGTCCTTGGGTTTTCCTCTCTGTTTTGTCCCATCATGTTGATGATTTCCGGGCGAAGCGATTGGTCAGAAAACCGTGAGAGCAAAGGTGACATCAGAGCTGGCCCGGGTTCCCATCGAATAGATCTAGGTCACAGCTGCACCAGCCTGCGAGTGGCCAATGAGACACAACAGGGGGGATGCAGTTAAAAAGCACATGTACCGCTCCTACATGAAGTTAATCAGATGGTTTGTTAGTAAGCCAGTGGAGCCTCGGTCCTCTTTCTGAATCCTTCACCTGCAACGTGAGAGGAGAAGGAGAAACAGCATCAAATATCGATCCGGTTTAAAGATATTCACAGTTCAGCTGATTTTGTTGACTGAATGAACCCTGTCATGTCTGAATGATCCCGACCGGGTGAGTTTGGCAGGACATTGTTGGTACTTGAATTTATTAGAGTGCACTTCACTGAATTTGGCCTTGAGCCACAGTTTACATAATACGTAATTGAATTTCTCATCTCTTGACCCAAATAAAGATGGTGACTGGAGAAATTAGCAGTTGCAATATGTGGTTTTCATCATACTCATGATGGGAATGAATACATTTCTAAAACAGGTTGAATGGAAATTCATCCAACAGTAGTTAAGACATTTTAAGAAAAACAAATGTCAGCCTGGTGATCCACAACAGGAAAATTCAAGAGAGCACTAAGGTCGGTAGGATTCATCCACTTGGCACCATGATTTTCTAATATTTGATGAGATATATGGATCAAAGGGTTGACGGACAAAACATAAGAGCTATCCCACTGGCAACAGGTGTGGCTCCAGATGGGACTTAAGTTTGGCACTGTGGTTTTAAAATTATTTGCTTTCCCTAGAAAAAGATTTATTTTTGTTAACCAGGGTTGAACTTTGAAGCCAAGTAACTGTGATGTCCTGACTTCAACTCTGACCTGGGACTTTTCTCTCTGTCTATCGCTTCCAAATAGTCACTAAATTAGGTCTAAAAAGGCAAAGATGCCAAAAAGCAAAGCATCATTTGCCTGGTAATTATTACTCTCCTCGGGACGTGCACTAAATAATCACAATCAACAGTGAAATCATCAGCAAGTCATGCTGCAGCCCGGTCGATCTGCAAGCCTGTGGTCTCAGCGGAAGAGTTTTTTGTGTCAGCAAAGATAAGAGATTTAAGCAGATGCCCAGATGGTTTATATCACCTTCCACTGCCGGGTGTTTCTGATTTTCAAATGATATATAGGATTAGGAGAGTAAGCAGGACGATAACGAGGGATTTGTTGATGAAAAATCATACCCCCCCCCCAATCTGGCACCATAAACCCTCTCTCACCATAAGCGATCCTTTGTCCCAGTTTTTTCAATGAGAGCACACCCTTCAAATTGAAACCTTATCTGCCTCCTCATGTAAACACTCACTTATGACTTACTTCCTGTCATCCGGATTCGCTGTTATTGCATTTAGACATTTTCATTTAGACAGTTAGATATCATGTTGATGAAAGAGCCTCTCACTTTACTGCTCCTTGTGTTTCTTGTTAGATACACAGCATCAGCTGTAGCTTCCTTGACTCCAGCAACACACGGGGATAGTTTTCTTTTAAAAGTAGCCTCAGATCCTTTTTAACATCACCTGTCTGTGATGATCAGTGAAGCCCAGGAGGACTTTTTTTTAACCAACTTTTGTCATTTCTCTCTTTTCTTCTATCTTTCATTTCTACTTCTTCTGCAGGTTTCCTTATTTAAAACACATGTTGCATGAATGTAATGCATTGTGGCCCGTTGATGCTAACGCTAGTGTACAAAAAGATTTCCTTTTGACTTTCCGACAGAGGGATGGTTGAACATTTGCTGCATTTTTTCTACCAAAATCTGTCACAGCATTAAATCAGAAAAGGTAACAAGTTGGCCTATTAGCCGTAAAACATTAGTTTTAATGTCCATCTTCTCAAGTGGTGTGGTTGAAAGAGGAATTCAAGTTGGACAAAGTGTTCGTTGGCTGCTTAAACCAGCACTCAAAATGTCCTGACTGCCTTCTGGCTCCCTGCAGGTTCTTCGTCATGTCAAACTTTGACCTGGTGGGGGTGATGATGGTGGGTTTGTTGTCAGACTGGAGACGCTCTGCAGACCCACCGTGTACAGACTTGTTTCTCTATGTTCTCTGAATACCGCTGTCAGATCCCCTGCACCGCAGATCTTGTCATCGTTGTAACCAGAAGCTAGATATGTCCATACTTGTAATGGACGGCCCCTCCGACACCACCACCACCACCACCACCATCATCATCACAAACTCTCTCACATGTTCTCAGCATGAAGAAGCATCCCTGATGCCTTCAGGCATAGTGGGAGTTTTGTGTCTCATCACTGTCTCCATGCACTCTCAGCAGAAAGTGACAGACTAATTGCCCCAAGGGGTTTTTTTTTTTTCCTCAAACGTCGTCACACAGTCTCCTGACAGGACTTCCTTTGTCTGCTCTAAAATTGCATGTGAACTCATGAGTATGGCCATGAAACGTCTGTCTCAGCGGCTGAGTCACTGATATGGGATCACCTGCAAAGCACTGACACTGCAAAGCAAACCCTTTCACATTCCCATTTAAACCCCCTGAAGAACCAAATGGTTATTAATAGCACAATAACTGTTCATTTTGCCTTAAACATTTCCCAAATTAATGCATGGGTTCCTACATATCTCACTTAATACTTAATAAATGTAAAACTTAATAGAAAGCTGAATTTTCAACCCATCTCCAGGTTAGATTCTGTTTATCAGGCTCTCAATTGTTTGTTTCATTGGCTTTAGGAAAAGGTTTAAACATGGTCCGTCTATATTCTCAAACAAATAAGAATCTAGCAATCTACCACATCTCACCAACAAATTTGAGCAACAAAATGTCATTCCACAAAGCACTGTATTGGCCAATAAAAATCATGTGTATTTTGGGTAAATCAGCTTTTAAAGTGATTCTGCTCTTTGTCTCATGGTCATTAGGTTAGAGTATTTCATTTTAGGATTTCTTGGTTGGGACCAGTTGCCCAGAATCAAACAAACTTAATGGTTCCAACCAAGGAATAGTCCATGCCAGAAAAAACAGCCAATGACAGATTTTGCTCTTTCTTCCAGTTTAAATTCTTTGTGCTAAACTAGCAAATGGAAAAAAGACATTTTAGCCTAAAAACATCAGAGTGGTATCAGTCTCCTCAAAGATTTCTCTAAAAAGCTTCTTTACAGTCATTTACAAGTTCACAAAAATAGACCTGGCAATCATCTTTCTTTTTTATTGACAGCATATCCTGAAAATCCAATAATAAACTTATGCCACTAAGTAATGTGTCTGTTTCAAAACCTGATACATCCTATTGCTGTCTGCCACAGAGCTCCATTGTAGTCAATTAAAAGCACATCAATGAGCCACACTGTTTAACCGGGTGACATGCTCACATTCGTTACCAAGAACACACCCTGCTGCCCTAAATACTCAGTAGAGCACCAAATGTGGATTAATCTGCTGAATCTGAAAACTGGCCCCAACAAATGCAACATTTCCACCTGTTTGAGTAACACTAAACTACAGTGTTAAGTTACTGAGTTCCTTTTTGAACTATGAAACTATATGTTGCTCAACTCAAATAATAAAAAAGATTTGTGTTAAAAGCTGCTCAATAAAACAAGAAAACATTCAAGATATTCTAGATGGAGCTAATGCTCTTGTTTGGTTTTGACCTTGAACCTCAATGTCAAACCTGTTGGGAATCAAGCACATTTAGGGTTTTACTCAGCCGTGGGGTCAGACAGGTCAGACAGTCCATTTGACACACAGGCAGGAGGGGGGGTTTAAGTCGTTTAACCACATGTTTTAGGTTTTTTTCATCTCCCTCTTTGAAATGACAGAGGCGGCTCACTGTGCACCCACCACTTAGAATTAGCCAAAGTTTTACAGCCCTGAAAGTCGACACTCCCTTCACCTCACCTTACTGATTGGGATCAGGCAGCGGGCAACTTCAGTCTAAACTGTCTTGTTTTGGGGACAGAGGTCATCTCATGGCCTGGTGATTTACAGTTCAAATCCCAGTCCTTTACAAAGGCCATAGAGGCTTTTCAATACAAGGCACTGCTGTAGGCAGAACGCTGTCCTCAACAGCAAAACAACAGCATCAGTTGTTTGTTCAAATGCCCACAGTGACCTGCATGTTTGCATCACCCTGACAACAACCAAGGGTGGACAACCAGCCAGGAAAAGAAAGTAACTGCCGCAGGATCACAGACACAGACAGGCCACAGACGCCCCAGCAGTGATGGTTATGATAATCTGATTTTTAGGGAATTTTCATGACTAAAGTTGTTCCTATGTTTGTAGATGGACCCGATGTCAAAATCTAGTTATGAATTAAATTCAGTTTGATCACCTGATTCATATTATTTATACAGTAATGTGACTTTAACTTTGGAAGAGTTCACGTCCCGTTGACCAAGAACAGTTGGTGTTTTCTTTTAACTGCGACCAGATATGTTGCCTAACCTTAAAGGTACCACGAAGAGATTTATTTCATAAACAAACACAGTTATGTTTACATTCAGAATATCTCGTGTAATGTATGTGTGCATCTCTGAGTCATTTCCTCCTCATTTTTTAATATTATGAAAACGCCATTGTTTACGTGAATAGTTTCTAGACAACAGTCTTCTTCTCTCTTTACTTGGCTGCTACATTTCTTGGCACCACCAACTGTCAACAGTGCAATACTGTGTAACTTCAACAGGAACCCACATTCACAACAGGAACATACATTCAACGCATGTATGAGATGCAGACAAAATGGGCTCACACTCACCTAAATGTTGCTTTACAACAACACTTGTGGACACAAAGACTATAGGCTTTAACTAAGTAATTTAACATGCTAAACTTGCCCAAACACAGAGGGCACATGATTGAAAACTACTCTGAAAGCCACTGAAAAACAATCAGTTTTATTATTAGGGTTGGAGGAATTGTCTGAGTCCCTGACATTATGTCAAAGGTTAAAAAACACACTGTGTATTCAAGTTGTAAGTATAAACCCACACAAAGGCCAATAAAATCCCCAAATTCCTATAAACAATACTGAGGACATGAACTCAGCGTCCTTGATGGTGCTTTTGGGCACGTATAGGCTCAGTCAGTGTTGCCCAGAGAAAATAAATGCACTGAATTCCATGCTAGTTATGTTTTCCACCAGTTTCATGCAGCCTTTACATTGATACGCCTCAGCCCTGCTTTACACTTTGATAAGGCCTTTGTTGTTTATCGGAGGTTTTTGTTGTCAGCCTCCAAAGCATGAGGGCAGATAACAACATGGAGAGACAAGCCTCTGATCAGACTGTTACAAAGCCTCCAGAAAAGGAGCAGGAAGAAGCTGAACAGCAAGCAATTTTCACCTTTGGAGCCGCATCTCTTTAACTCATGCACATAATACCAACACGCCATTTAAAGAAAACTGCAGGACGTGGGCAAAAACCTCACCCCTAACGTGAGTAAGTACTTTACTCAAAACAAGCAGCTGAAATCTGCTTTAAACAAAGTGAAACACAGGAGGTGTAGGGGTGGTGGAGCTCAGGGAGGTGTGTACTGTTTGTTCTGTGATCCAGACCCATCAGTCACTGTGTTTCTGCAGTCTGGAGCACATTCCATGAATCCTGCTGGGTTTTGTTCCCCTTAACCTACAACAACGACATGGTTTGAGTCCTGCAGAGCTGAGTGAGGCAGCCTTGTTTCAAACACAACAACAACACCATTGTGTCTCCACTCGGACAAACGTTCTGCATTCAGATATTACGTTTTTATTATTTTATATTTTATGAATCTAGTGTGTCCGACCTTTGTGCTTTTGACAGAAGATTTGTAAACTTGATTTTAGACAATTAATAATGATTACAGTTTATGAAGACTTAGTGCGGATGAGTTGTAAGCATGAGGTAACGTGGACTTACTGAAATCTCATTCGTTGCAAATCCTCAAAACAGAAAACTATGGAGTCTTTGTAACAATAGTTGGAGTTAGCCACCTTGCAACACCGCAGGTAACAAAATGCAGGGAGTGTAATTGGGGAAGAAATGAAATGACGTTTATAAACTTTACATTGGACGTTACCGCACCTTCTTGCCACGTTTACCTGTTGGGTTTGAGCCGTACTAAGACAGTAAAGAACCATTTTGGCCAACGTGTTGATCGACTACGATGGCAAGCAAAAGCGCACCTTTTCTTACTCTTTAAACTCTGTTAAAACATGAAACTTGTGCAACTTTCACTTTTCAACCAAGCCACTGAACTGTCACTGGATTATGTAAGAGAGAAGTTGTGGGAAGATTTATAGGATGTGATGATAGAGTTAATTAGTTTAATCGCAACATAATATATTGATAGCGTCTTTTCCCACAGGTTTTTCTGAGTAGCAGCGGAAACGGAAATGCACATAATTTTGTTGATAGGAGGAAAACACCCAAAAGTTCCCTGTAAGTGTAGCACTGCAGATGCGGTTCGGTTTAGAGGCCGAGGCAGATGAGGAGGTGCGGATGGGATGGCTCCCCTCTGTAATTTGCTCCGTGGAAATGAGCAGAGCAATTTCCTCTGGATCTGGTGGGGGGAGGGGGCGTATTAAGGATAATGGAACACCCTGGGACCGACTGTCTCTTAAACTGGGGCAAACTACGTAGCTTGGTGACCTGATTATGAGTGTGTCATTAACCTCAGAGTTCAAAATAAATTTAAATTATACTGATGAATCCACTAAGACCCAAGACCTTCTCCTGGTTTCATTATTTCTTCTTCTTGTTTTCTTGTTTCTCATCATTTCCTATTCTTTTCCCTTTTCTTTTGACTTCTTTTCTCATATTTATCTTTAATTGATCATCTCTTCATCGCTTTCTTCTTTACCTCAACATCAGCATTTGAAATGGCTAAATTTAAAACTGAAATCACTTATTTCAAGGGCATTGGTGATCAGTGGATTTGCATACAGGTATGAAATAAACCTGCATTTATTTTTTGCACTGTTTAACTTTGGTGGACTTTGACCTGAAGCACTGTTGACCTAAAGAAAAACCATTTTGCCGATGTTGACTCTTGTTGCACCAAACTATAAACCAGATTTAAACTTTGTGAGCTTATTGTTTGAGAGAATAAATTATTTACACTCCTAAGAACAAAATGTTAAAGTGGAAGAAAATGGTCCAGTTATTCTGAGAGAGAGAGAGTTATTTTGATTGACTAGTACTGGCATATTTCTGGCTAGTTATAGTAGTTTACACACTATGCCAGAAGACAAAGGAGTTTCATTCTTGTCTCCCTCATGTTCATATCCTCTTGTACTTTGATACATTTTTATTTTTAATCATTTATATGATTATGTGATTCAACAACAACCAACATGCTAATGTCTTCCAGGGCTCAGAAAAGTTTCCCGACCTGAAGAAGAGGGGAAAGGTTCCTCACACGCAGGATCTTGTAAAGGAGACGGGTTTGACGATCAGCACTTCTAACACATGGAACCGACCTCGCTGTGGTGTGCCGGACTTCCTTGCCCAGAAGGAGGGCCGCTATCGAGGGCGACACCGCCAGAGACGCTTTGTCCTGTACGGAGGACGTCTGGATAAGACAGACCTCACTTACAGGTACTGTACAGGTCTGCAGAGCCGCATAGCAACAAGCACTGATCAGTTAACATATTTAAGGATTTAGTCGGCTTTTTACTTTTTGTTTTTATACGTTTTGTGGCCAATACCTAGCTGAACATCAGTGTTTAATACAGTAATGATTGTACCTCACAATGGTACACAGGTCTGTATAAACAGCTCTGTTATCCAAATCAGCACCAGAACAAGTGACATTTAGTGGTCATTGTGTTGCTGTTATTTTCAAGGTCATGAGTGAACCAACAAGCAGCAAAACAAGCCCTAAAAGTACTTAAACTAAGAGAAGATTGAACATCCATAGTTCCATGACAATCAGGTAAACTTCATCTGCAATAAAACTGGGATCTGCTTGGAAGCTCCAAATCACGATAGACATGATGGACCTTAAAGACAAAGTTAAAGAGTGGCCTGCAACTTTACTGTACAGCACACTATAAAGTCACTGCATACTACTATTTACTCCTGGGTTACTACAGTAGTAAATAGCAGACAGAGACAGCAACAAACTAGCTGGCGGACATATTGAAGCATTTAGCATCCAAAGAGACCAAAAGCAGAGCTCGAAGAGAGTCAACATTGTTGACACATTCCTCAGGTGGACACAAAGATGACTCCAATACAGCATGTTACTAAAGTTCATGGCGGACAATTACAGGCAGGATCCAATAGGTTTTGGCCACTGAGTGATGAACTGAAAGACAAAAAATGTAAAATGGGAGGGCCTATTATAGCACTTAGAAAATGAAGTCTTGAAATTATATTCTGAAAAACGGGTGCTGGTTTTCTTTCATCTAAGGCCTTGGCACCATCGAGTGTCTGGCAGTCCTCTGCTGGCTGCTGCCTCGCTGTCTGTGTCTCCTGGGGTCCCTTTCATTGTAGTCATTCTTTAACGCAACACTAAATTAAGACAGAGAGAAGAACAGGGGAGGCACAGCTCTTTTAATAGCAGCACCGACCACAGACTAATAAGATTCTGCTGGATCGGACCAATAAAGCGCTCACAGTGACACCTGACAAAGCGATGTGGTTAACCAGGACCATGGCAACGACCCTCAAAGTCAAACTAGACTCCTGCATGACCTAACAAGGCCATCGTCCTCCTAAATGACTGAAGTATGCATGTTGAAAGAGCAGAGCCACGATAATGAGTCTCTATGTTTACTTTTTATTTAGAATCAGCCAACATTTTGAGATTGTGGCGCAAGTTCTGGCACGACACATGAAGTCATGCTGGGTCAGCTGAGAGCAGAGTTGTTTTAACTGCTTTAACGGCTGTTAACGAAACTGAAAAGAAGCTCTCAGGTGGCTGGAGAACGTTAAAGGATTGACCTTGTTATGGTGCAGCTTCAGGAGGGCAGGCTGAGTGAAAGATGTATTTTATCAACTCTTTCTTCCGCTCACAGTGATTTGCATTTTAAGACTTCATTCTTCACATTTTAACCGTAGCCAGTCAGTTAGTAAGTCTGGTACCATTCATGTTTTTCTTGTTTTCCACAACAATCATAAAAAGAACAAAACTAACAAATCTGTGCATCAAAGCATGATAAACCTGATTCCTCTGTGCCATAGAGGCCCACTGTTGTCCAAAAACACATCAGTAAGCCACGCCTATGCAATGTCCTTCATGATCATGAGCGCACGCTATATTTGATCTCACTGAGAGATTATTACAGAAAACAGAATTCGTGAAGACTGCGTTATCCTTTTAAAAAACCCCTGGAGTAATGACCCATGTGAAGCTTAGCAGTGTGGGTCTGATGAGTCAGTTTACTTTAATCTATCTTTGTTGCGCTTCCTGAGATTTCTTCCATTTTTCCCTGTTAATGGGGGTTTGGGGGGGATTTTTTCCTTATCTGAAAAGAGTCTCTCAGGACAAAGGGTGCACACTGTACAGATTGTAAAGGCCCTGTAAATAAATCTGTGATCTGTAATATTGGGCTAGAAACCAAACTGACTTAACTTGGCTTGACTTAATCTACAGGGTATTAGAAAATAGTGATAAGCTCAAGGATTTCAACCTGGAACGTGTGAACTTTGCACTGAGGAAAGTCCCTTTGTGCAAACTTAAGGCAAATATTACACAAATATTTGCAGTTTTGCTGAAGCATTTTGCTTTGTTTGATTTTTCAGAAAATGTCATGGTTTAGCGTCAACGTCTCCTCCCACAGTTTATGCTTCATGTAAACAAAAGAGACAGTGGTTGAGATGAATGCCAGAGGTACTTTTATTGGCTGTTTCCATATATTAAAACCACATTTCCCATAAACCCTGCAACTTCCTGTCCCTCGTGACCCCCTCTTGCCCTAAAAAAGACTGGGGTTGATAACAGCCAGTATAAATTCTTGCAGGTATGCTAACACGCTTTGGACTGACAGCCTTTCTTCCTGTTTTGTGCCATAAAATGATGAATGATGATGCAGCAGATTTTTCTTAACATCCAACCTAGTAAAAACAGCAGAGAGGTCACCTGAGACTGACAGCCTTATTAGAGATGGTTTTGTACGTCTACAGTAGAATAACTACTTTGACTTAATGCATTATATATATGAAGAGTTCTGGAAGACTAGCTGATATGTTAACACAGTTTAATCTTTTGGTTAATATATCTTTTTTCAATATTATGTCGTGTGCGTGTGAAATACAAAGCTGAAGGCAGGACAGCAGCCGAACTTACAGTAAAAAGTGGCTACAGGGGAAAGTGGGACTTGCTCAGTCCAAAGTTCACAAATCTGCCTACCAACACCTCTGAACGTCATTAATTAACATGTTGTATATTGTTCGTTTCATCTGTTAGGGGCAGTTACTTGCTGAAGTAGCTCCTTTTAAGCAGTTGGGTTTGGAGGTTTGGTAAAATTGTGCCAAAAGCTCCAGTGGCAATTGGCAACCCACGCTTTTACTGGAAACGCTGCACAGAATACAGCATAAACACGTCCTGACAGCTCCATACTCAACTCACATTACAGCGGTTTCAATCTTCTGGCCTCACTCACACAACTACTCCTTTAACTCTTGAGCTCACCTCAATGTGACGGCTTTACTAGTTGTTAGTTAAAGGAATAATCTTACATTGTGGGAAATATGTTAATTCACCAGCTAGCTTAGCTTAGTAATATCTTGTATATTTAATTTAAAACAAAACAATGGCTGTTTTATAGGGGATTATGTACTGGACTATTTCTTGCAGAGAGCAGTACACTGTAGAAAGTAATCCTTCTTAAAACCACACATTGTCATATTTGGACTGGCATAATGTAGGTGAACTTCATCTGTCCTGGGAAGTGTATTATGCCGGGCTAGCCTGTTTTAGATTGAACCTAGGACCTCTCTACAGCACAAAGGCGGTAAACTTTGACCAAGGTCTCCCAAATAACAGCATTGTGTTAACGCCTCATGTTGGCTGTTGTTGTTGATGTATTCCCGACTGACGTGGAGGGATTTATTTTCATTTTACTGAGGCAATTGAGGTGTTGATAATGCCAAATTTTTCTAAAAGGTTTATGAAGTATTGTATGTTCTGTAGGTAAGATAAGGAGGTTTCTCTTTTTTTCCTTCTTATCATACTGGGTGGTTTTATCAAAAAAGGAAAGGGAGGAGAGCATGATGCAGTGTTTTGTTAGCGAGCCTGAGGGCGTCAGTAACAGCACACCTCCCCGCTGATGAGACGACAGCAGATATCAGATTAGAGGGAGGCATGCGAGGCTGGTGGTCCCTCTCTGCTTCTATACATCCTGTGTGTGTGTGTGTTTGTGTGTTTGACACCTGCATTGGTCTACTGCAGGATCATCCGATTTCCCTGGCAGATGGGCGAGGAAAAGGTCCGACAGATCTTTCGGGAAGCACTGAAAATCTGGAGTGATGTCACCCCGCTCACCTTCAGAGAGATCCACAGTGGGAAGGCTGACATCCGCATCGACTTCACAAGGTGGGAGGACTGACACATGGAACAAAACATCATCAAGACACGATTGAAAAAGAAAAGGACCCTGAACACATGAAGATATAATTATGTGTAAAAGGAATTCAACCATTTTCGTAAAAGAGCATAATACTAATATTTCTAGCCGCCACTTTAATCCTGACTGAAATATAAATATTGGATAGACTGACATGAGATTTGTTTCAGACGTTCATATTAAATAATAATGTGAAATACTTATTGGTTTATGACCTAATATCTGCAAAACTAATGACACTCCCGTCAGCCCCAGCTGTGCTTTTCTTTCTACTGCTACTAAGTAAATCATGACAAGCTAATGTGCTAAACTAAGATGCTAACATGGTAAACACTGTACCATGTTAGCATTAACACTGGGTTGCATGACACACTATAATGTCAATATGCCGTGAACTGATTAGATTTTGGTGGTCAAAGGTTTTTGGCCACGATTCAAGAATTTTTGTGTTAGATTTGACAAAATTTCAAACAAATAGCTAATTGGTCAAAATGATGAAGTGATGGCATTTTATATCTGAAAGGTGAAAGGTCACCGTGGCCTCACAAATCACATTCCTTCCTCCCATAACTCTGTACGATTAGTTACGTTGTTGCAAAAACAAATTTCCGTTGAGTAACCATTCAGTTAATCAGCAAATAGTCTGAGCAGTAAACAGAACAACCGATAAGTTCCCTGAAAGAAATGGTCAACATTTTATATTATGATTGCATGAATCCAAAGAATTGGTCACATCCTGACAGAGGCACAGCAACATTTTTAATCTATTTATGAGTTTAATTCAGCAGAATCAAACCAGTTCAAATCAGATTTTGACAAAGATCTTTGTTACAAAGAGCTTCATAGAGCCACAAAGATGGAAACATTAGATAGCGGAGCAAGAAAAGACAAACAGATAAAAACAGATACAAAACTGGAGATTTATGGGGATCTGTGTCATCTTTGAAATGACTCGTTCTCTTTTATGGAGGTCTCTTTGTTATTCCTGCAGCGATTTCTTGTTTTTCCCCTTCTGAATCATGGTGTTGATTCAAGCCTTACTATTTGTCACGTCGCAGTTGTTTACCCGGCTTCACGAACATACCTCAGAAAATTGTTTCATGCATCATCATAAGTTATTATAAGTTATTGTTTATTTACAGTTTACAGTTTACAGTCAGATTCCAGTTTCTTAAATGTGACTATTTGCTAGTCCTGTTTAGCCTTCTGAGATAAGTACATGAACATTTTGGGTTTTTAATCGTTGGTCAGACAAAACAAGCAATTTCAAAAACTTAAGTTTTGTTAAATTGAAATAGCTCTTAGATCTTAGTTTGTGTTCACACCATGTGATGTATGTGTGTTATGAGAAGTTGGATTTCTAAAGCTCATCATGCTTTGAGAGGGACTTTTACGCTCATAGTGTTTGATTTACGGACCTGTAGGTACTGGCATGGAGACACCCTTCCTTTCGACGGCGCGGGTGGGATTCTTGCTCATGCCTTCTTCCCCAAAACACAAAGGCAGGGCGACATTCACTTTGACTACGATGAGTCATGGACCCTCGGAAACCACATGGGTGAGTGTTTGGCTGAGAGGGTAAAGACAAAGAAAACAGTAAACGGGATTATTGTTTCAGTTCTATGTTTTTGATGTAATTTTTGGACATCATTTGCTGGTTTAACAGTAATACTAAATCCATACTGGGATTTAAATGCCTTATTAAACTGGCATTTATCTGGTTACCATTAATAATTAATATAGTTTTTCTATACACTTGCAAAATAATAAACCCAAGTAAGTAGTTACAGTATTACAATAACACAGTATTAACAACATTACATAGTAATACAAAAAACACAACAATGCTAAATGCTGTGAACATTTGCCGTTATTCTACTAGATCTATAAACACACGTATTTTGTCCAGTACTTGACAAATTTATTAATACAGAGTCTAGTTGTTGACTTGACTAGAAATTAAATATGTCTGTCAAAAGCTTTTGTTTGGTTGGTATTTTATTTAAATAGTGGACTAAAACTATTCTAGTTTTTCTAAACACTGTATTATTTTTGATTTTTGCTATTTAATGTAAATCTCTTGGATGCAAAAATAATCTCATTGCTTGAGTTCATACTCTGCTCAGGTATGAAAAGTCAAATATATCTGATGCAACTGTTTACCAAGCTTAATCGGGGTATGACAGGGCAACAGGTAAGATAAGATATGAGTCTGCATAGAGAGGAAACAGCAAGGTACTTTCTGATGACTCTTTGCTGACACTCTAGCAAAAATCCCACTGCAAGCAGGTCAAAACAAACGCCTGAAACCATTTCAGACATCATTTGAACCAGGTGTGGTTTTGCATCCTCTGAGGTCTTGTCTCACACCCCCGCAGGCACAGATCTTCTCCAGGTTGCTGCCCATGAGGTTGGGCACGTCCTGGGCCTACAGCACTCCCGCGAGCCAGGAGCCATCATGTCCGCATACTACTCCTTCTCCTACCCGCTGAGGCTGAGCGAGGATGACAAGCAAGGAATCCAGTACCTGTACGGAGCTCACCCGCAAATCCTGCCCACATCACCGCCCCCTCCTCCACCTCCATTCAACCCGGAGACAAATGAAATTGTCACTAATGTGAGTGGAGTTGATGCAACGTTTAAGAACCAATCACCAGCTGGAATGAAAAACAGCACATAAGTTCAAAATAAGTGGTAGTTTTAAAGAGGGTAAGAAGGTGATTAAGAGTAAAAAGGTCTTAATAGATAATACCTTACTCACCGTAAAAATGTACTTAACTGTGCCTGTGCACAGATTGAGACGTTCATAGATCTGGCAGGATGGAACCAACAATCTTTGATAATCCCAAAGCCAGCGTTTCATCCCGCACCACCAATCTCTTAATAACTTTCGGACTGATTCAGGATGAATTGCAGTGACTTTGTTGATCCACTGTATTTCCCTGCAATGTCTCCATCGATTGAACAGCTTAGTCTCCCCAATACAGTTTGCCCAAAGTCAGCCATTATTGTTTGTAGCGCTAATTTGCGAAGGTTAACAGATAAACACTGGAGCGTTAGCACTGTTTCTGTGAGTACTCTTACATTAGTTGATTGTAGGCACTTTGTCTTGTTCTTATCATCCACAAATCCCATTAATAGATGAAACCCAACAATGCGTTAGTCCATCTCTCAACTGACTTCCTGTCTGCTGCTCTTGGCTTACAGCCAATTGGCTCTGCTGAGGATTCAATCTTTAAAAACAGCTTGTGAGTACACAGTCCCATTTCTTAAATTTGCCCAGTCATTTCCTAAAACAGCTGGTCACTGTAGAATTTAACAAACGTTACATAAACAGATGGACACAGTATATTTGTTGGGTGTGGCTGAATCCACATTTGGTGTTCTGAATATTTAGGACAGCAGGACAGTGTGTCAACATAAACTCGAGTTTGTATTCATGGTAATGAGCTGGTGCTACAGTGTGGCTCATTGATGTGTTTTGATAGTATGTGGACAACAGTGCAGCTCTGTGGCACAAAGGAAGAAGATATCCACAGGGAATACTTGTTTGTTGGATCAATTCAGTTTCATGAGATTTGTTGACAGGAAGAAAAATATTGAATAGCACCAGTCTTATCCCTTTAGAGGGCAGTGGCTTCTGTGGTCGTGACACACTTAAAAAGAGTGAACATCTTTGAAACTACACCACATCATACGAGAGTGAATTTTCAAACCACAGATGATAAATTGGGGTTAAAGACAGAATTTATCTTTTACTCCCATAAGAGTTTCTCACATGCAAGCTCTGGGAAAGATTTAAGGTTATTTTCTCTTGTAAAACTTGTAACTGAGAGGTTTTCCCTGGACCTTAAGGAGCACAAAAACCCTCTCAACTTTATTTTGGGATCCTTTCAGACAGTAAAACGGATCCTTAACACTTCATCTCACTGCAGTAAAAGTGGCTCTTGTTAGAAACTTAACGTTTGCGTGTGGAAATGAACAAGTGATCTGTCTTATTTTACAGCCTGACGCCTGCCAGACAGACTTTGATGCCGTGTCTATGATCCGAGGGGAGCTGTTCTTCTTTAAGTCAGGCTACGTTTGGCGAATCAGGGACGGGCATCTGCAGAGCGGTTACCCAGCGCTGGCGTCCCGTCACTGGAGGGGGATTCCCGACAACATTGACGCTGCCTTTGAAGACAAGTCGGGGAATATTTGGTTCTTTCAAGGTGGGCAGCGAGCTTTAAGCTGCTGTTATGTGGTTTATGGTTTCTTGCGAGCACAGAATCGTCAAGTATCATGTACTTTCAGGCAAGTTTAAACTGGTGTAAAATGCTAATTAACACAGAGCCGTGAAATTATTGCAGTGAAATTTCCATTAGATGTGGTTGAGGTACTACGTGCAATAGTGTGTGTCTCAATCGAATCTGAGGGAGGCCTGCGTAATACTGTGTTTGCCTTTTCAGCTGCTGAGACAATCATAAAAACTCATTTCACCTCACCAGGTACATTGTCTAGATGTGGTGATCCTTAAGCTCTACATGATTTAACTTCTCGCTAATGCTCTTACACTGCTCTAAAACATCTCAACAGGAAACAAGGAGACATTAGAGCTTAAGACTTTTGGTTGGGTGTTGTCTCCACTGAGCTACGCGGGAAGAAAAAAAGAAATGTGATGTGAATTAAATGGTAACCTTGAGAAAATTGTTCATTTTACACAGCGGAGAGGAATTTGTGGGCTACTAAACACCTAAAAAGCAGACATGATGTCTTTGAGTCACGGGTGGTCGTCAACACCTCTTTGTTTGTTCATGCACAAGATTCTTTTTTTGTTTTGATAAAGGCAAATGACATCCACTGTTCACCACTTCTCCCTGCAGGTGAGAACTACTGGGTGTTTGATGCTGAGCGGCAGATCAGAGGACCGGAGTCCATCAGGAGTTTGGGACTGTCAGTGTCAGGGATCCAGGCAGCATTGCGCTGGGGCCACGACTCCAACTTCAACACCTACTTCTTCAAGTCAGGCACCTACTGGAGGTTCAGCCCCAGCGAGAACCGAGTCGAGTCAGTTTACCCACGCAGCATGCAGGACTGGAGCGGCATCCCCAGTGATGTGGATGCAACTTTCAGGGACATCTATGGTACGGTCCAAAAAAGTGATCCAAGAGTTTTTAGTTGTGAGATGATTCATGGGAGAGGAAAAAAAAGATTTTGTAGTAGCTTTTGGGGTTTCTTCTTTGTGCAGTATTGGATAAAGTTTTTCATGTGAAATGTTAATTTGAAGAATAATTCTTAACTATAGCTGTCAACTAAGTGGCGTTACCATTGAAATACTTAAATGAATTACACCCATCTTAAATTGTACTTTTAGCACAGTAATAGAGTAATGTACTTAGCTACTTTGCAGCACCGAGAGATTGTTTTACTTCTTGATGATCAAGACTACTGATCAAAGCAGTCACCAAAAGCCTTTTTTAGATTCCCTTTATTCTCTCTTGAAGAAGAGTATTGTCACTGAGTTCTTCATTATGTGCTTTTGTAAACTTTGTTAACTTAGCATTCTTATAAAATTAGTGACATTTATCACAATAGCCGCAAATTAAGTGGATCTCTTTAAACAAGGCTTCTTGCTATTTACACACGTCTCACAAAAAGTCCACTGTGCTGTTTTGTCTTTCAGGCTACGCTCACTTTATCCGAGGGCGACAATACTGGAAATTCGATCCTGTTGACATGAACTCTTTGGAGGGCTACCCTCGCTACATCGGCATGGATTTTTTTGGCTGCAGAAACGTGTGAGTGTTTAACCTGTGGAAAATCAGATGAATAGGGGTTTTTTTTGACAATGAAGAGGAGTTTTTGGAACAGAGACATTTGTATGTTGACGGGGATGAGATGATCCTTTAAATCTGGTTATGCTTTACTTCATTTATTGATACTCAGATCAATTACACCTTCTTCTCAGGAAAACCAAGGTATGTCTCCTCAGACTTGGCACCTCCTGTGCAGCTATACTCCTATTTATTTTGCACATATGTCACCATATGGCTGAAATCTGGGGCCTGTATTAATGATGTGTGATGCTGGTGTGAACTGCATCATTCTCACTTCCTATCTTTGAGCCTGATATTGAGATTTTCCACTGATTTTGGTTCACAGACAGAGCAAGTACAGACTGCCTTACTCTCTGTAGTAGTGTTTTTACCAACCTGTTTTGTTTTGTTCATCACGAATAGACTTGCAGATCCCTAAGTGTTTGAAGAGTGACATCAAACTTAAAGCTGCAGAAGGCAGATATGTTTGTTAGCTGCTGTAAATGGCAGCAAGTTCACATTTAAACTGAGAAACCACTGAAAATGATGTCTGTTAACTAAATTAACAGTAACATTTCGCTCTGTTAAGGATGTGATCACGCCGCATGCAGTTGACTTTCCTGCCAACCTGACACACTTACTGCGCCTCAGAACACATTTTTAAGTGGCTCTTTTATAATACAGAGTCTTAGAAACCTTTTGTATAACGTGTATAAATGCTGTGTATTGAAACAGTTATAACTTTAGCATTATTGTGTGTGTTTGTGATCTTGCTGAATGTCTCCTGCTCAGCCTTCAAAGCATTACATGGTTTCGTTGCCCTGAAATGAATCTCTCAGGCAGCAGTCAATCTCACACTGTGAAGTGTAACCAGCAGCTCAGTGTTCAACCAAATACAGGTTCAGTATTTCAGTACTGTAAGGGAAATATTCAGAGTTGGTTACGTCAAAATGAACAGATGCACCAGTTTTTCAGTAAACTATTGAAAAAGATGAAACCCATGAGGAAAACATGATTGAAACATTGCAGCTAAGTTTATTTGTATTATTTTGAGCAACGTTAGCCTTCTCCCCACTCCACAGATATGATGTTTGCATCCATAACTATGTTTCATCTTTTTATTTGAGTAATGGTGAAGTCACATGTCTGTTGCCAGTGCACTTTGTTGCATTTTGCTTTTATTGATAAACCAACTTATGCTTTGTAGCGCAGCAGGAAGACTTTTTGCCTGAGAGACTCAGTTCTGGGCAGGAAAACCCCTTTCCTCCCTCCAGAGCAGAGGAGGACGTTTATGTTCTTTCTTCTAAGCATAAATTTGGTTTGGATCTTGCTCTCACTCTGTGTAAAGGAGTCAGTGACTGATGACTGATGATTTCAGTGTTTTCCAAGTGTTAGCTCAGAGCTGCTTAAGAGAAAGTTTTGTATTTATTTTGCTTTTAAGCAGCAGGAACGTGATGCCTCTCTGTTGTTGTATGTGCTGATAACACCTCAGACTGTTTTATCAACTTTTTGCTCATGTAGCTTTTAGATGTTAAGTTACCTACCTACCTTCTTCTCCGACAAAACAAAAGAATGTCTGCATTTGAAGAAATTAGGTGACAACATCGCTGTGTGTCATGTTTCGATGTCGCTCTTCTTACATGATGGTTGTGAAGCTCGTAGTCGTTGGTAACCATTCATCAGTCTTCATTCAAGCCTCTTTAGCAGTAACAGGCTCCAGGGCGCCATCTAGAGCTCAAAACTGTCACCCTGCAGGAGAAGTGTGATTATATGTCAGTTGAATGTCCTGATATTTTGTCATGAAGTCATTGCTTATCTACACTGTACCATGGTGCTGTATTCAGGTTGGTCAGTGTGACACATTGCGGGACAGCAGCTGCTGCGTGGATCAGTGGATCTCAACCTGGTCAGTTAGTTTCCTCAAAAACGATCTAATGGCTCTAACTTAGCTGTAGCTTAGCTATTACTAAGTGTTGCTGAATTAGGTTACAGTGCTTATGGTTCACAAACATCACACCAATTATTAGCTGCGTGTATCTGACAGCTGGAGTTAATAAATATTTTTCAGTTTAACTAATCAATTTTTACATTAAAACAAAGTATAAGACCGTCCCATACGACTTCCATGCAGTGAATATACTGATTACTACATAGTGATAGTTCAGTATAAAAAAATCAGCGTCAACATTGTGTACTTTGATATTTTTTGTTTTGTAAGATGTTTCTGGAGCTGTTTTTCCACCATCAACAATTCACTTTAATGTTTTCCAGCTGCTGTTTTCCTCCATTTCCACTGCGCATTGTTAGAGATAAGTTCAGATCAACAGCACACTCAGACTGTCGATATGACTTTAGTGTGCATCTGTCCAGTACGAGAATACTTCGTTTTCCAGTTATGAACATACCACAGGCTAAAAACCTGCTGAGGGTTAGTTTGTAGTCTGGCTGTGGGACAAGCCGGTAACATCAATGACTGCTTGGAGCTTCTATTTCAGGTCATGTTATCACGTTTCAGATGTCTGAGTTGCTCCACCAAAGAGACATTGCCCTACTTGACATGTTTCGTGATTTCATTTAAATAACCGAGGCTCAGAGAATTCAAGTCATACAATTTTTTCACAAATCAGAGAATCCATGAAACTAATATAAATTTGTGTATCAGAGCTTAGCTTATTCTTTTCCATTATTCAGGTCTTGTCTTTACAGACACCACTGAACTCAACTAACTGTATGTAAAGTAGTAAAATGATCTCAGTACACAAACAGTAAACAGTAAAAAGCTGCATCAGTATTAAAGATTCAATTATGTCATAAGTGATGATATATTAGTCTCTCTCTGTTTTGCTGATGATACTTAACATTTTTAATGTGGCACTTAAACCTCTTACTAGTATTTTAACATTGTTGTATTAGTACTTTTATTTACGTAAAGGATCTGAAAACTTTGTCCGCCTCTGCTGGATAGTGAAAAGATCTCATGGACCCCGTTTTGAGCTCTTTGTGGGTCAATACAACCAGGTTGAGGCCCTCTGATTCAGTTTATGTGGCATGTCCTCTGCTTTGTCCCTGGTTGTAGCACTTGAAATGTGAAGGTTCAGTGCGAACTGTCATGTTCATCAGGTTCATCATGATAGTTTTTCAGTGCAGGACACTGACAAGTCATTAGAGTTTTCATCATTCAGACTTTGTTGTTCCTTTGCAGTCTGCTGCTGCTGTTGTTTAAATCATTTCTGCAACTCATTTCAAGTGTTAATCAGTGAAATCAGACTGCTTTGAAAAACTATTTATACTCAAACAACTCAGCAAACGTTTGTTGTACATACATGTCTTTGGTTATTAATTTTTTTACTCATATGTAGCCTATACCATGTACATTGAAGTGTATGAACTGCGTATTGTTTACTTTTTAATAAAAAACATAACCTTTTTACCAAACGTTTGCTTCTATCAATATTAATTCAGAAGTTTCATTCTTTTTACCCATTAATGTTGACATTAGATGTAGTGGTCATGTATAAATATTGTTGCGTATGTATTCTAAATGTGTTCCTATTATGTGTTAAATGTTTGTATCTGTGGGGTGGATAGTGTTAATTGATTGGTAAATCTGATTGGCTGGTGCAGTGAGGGTGGGGTGGGGCTTGTGCAGTTCATTCACCGAGTAAATCATGGTTGACAGTGAGGCAGCAGCAGCAGCGATGGCTCACAGCTTCACTCAGGAGTATTTTCAGATCCCTGTGGTGACACGAACCTACACAACCGCCTGTGTCCTCACCACTGCTGCTGTGGTAAGAAACAACTCAAAGAATGAAAAGAACAAGAGTTTAATCTCTAACATCGAAGCTCCGATCAGACATTAACCCTTACTGAAATGATTCAGATATAGTAAGAAAGCATTGATTTATGATTTTTACAACCAAGCCAACTTACAGTATTTTAATTTTCTAGATGTAGCACTCCTGGTAACATTATACATGTTAAATGTAAAAGTTGTTCTCTGGAGCTTTTTAACTGTCAGATTAGTTGATGAACACTTAGCAGCAGTGTTTGTCACATTTGTGTATTTACTGTTTCTGTTTCTGTTTCAGCTGAAGTTCCAGTTGATGATAACACTGCTGAGCCTTTAGTTCAACATTAGTTGAAGTGTAAACACTGAGTCCAGTTGAACTCATTTAAAGAGTGTAAGACGACAGCAGTTGAACTGCCTGCTGAAGTATGAAATGCGGGTGATGGGCACAGTGAGAAAGTGGTTGAAGAGTCAGGGAAAGTGTGAGTGTCAAAAGCACTTTTAGATGAAGGACGGTGTTTAAACACTTAAAGAGTAAAAGATGAAAGCAGTCTCACATGAGGTAATTAGGTATCAGTTGATATGTAAGCAATGAAAGCAGTTGAGGGTAAATCACTGAGCTGAAGGTTTAGTTGAAGTGTTCATCTGGGTGTAAACACTGAGTGCAGTTGAGCTCATTTAAAGATGATGAAATGAAAGCAGTTGAAGTGTCAGCTGAAGAGTAAAACACAAAAGCATCTTAAACTTTGAAATGAAGTCAAATTGCTGAAGACGGTTGTAATCTGTGCACTTAAAGCAGTGCGTGTTGACTAATGTCAGTTGTACAATGGGTGACAGCAGTTGAAGCAGCAGGTCAAGTGTTGATGCGTCATATGCCACTAAAGTTGTGCTGAAAGCAATTAAACTGTCAGCTGAAAACTAAAGAAAAAAAGCAGTGTGGAATTATAGCAAGTAAAGTGGAAGTGACAGATGCATTTAAAACTTTGTAGCTGTAAATGCTGTCATGCCAGTTGAAGAGTAGCACACAGATGATGAGCACCTGATATTTCAGTTATAATGTAAACTCTGATAGTTTCAGGGTAGAAGATGAATGAAAAACTAAATTTTAAGTTGAGGTAAAAGTAATGAAAGTGGTCTCCAAACAATATCCATACACTATGTCTGATAGTGCATTAACATGTTACTTTAAGTATATAAGCTATACAAAAACACACTGAACCTTTTGTGTCAGTCAATAATGGAGGTGTACACAGCTAAATGGATATTAAATTTAGTGTGAATTACAGTATATGTCAACAATTGTAACATCTCCCATGAAAACACATTTTCCATTTTTTTTATTACATTATAACTGTTTTTTACAATATTGCCATTAATTATTTGTTCATACACCTGCCTCCATTCATGGTTGCTCACAGGAGTTTAAGTTTAATGAATGCCACAAATCAGATATACAAAAATGATTACTGTATATATTCAAGTCTAACTTGCTGATTAATTTCAAGCTGTTTTTTGCAGCATCTTGAGGTCATCACACCCTTTCAGCTCTACTTTAACCCAGAACTTATTATCAGAAGATACCAGGTAATTTATGAACTCTTTAATGACCTTAAAACATGGCTGTGTCTTACATTATTGTATTTACGCTGTTTTTTTCTCTTTTTCTCTCAGATATGGCGGCTCATAACCAGCTTCCTGTTCTTTGGATCCCTCGGATTCAGTTTCATGTTCAACATCATCTTTCTGTATCTTTTATCGAATAAACACCAAAGTTTATCCTTTAAAAACACAACTATAAATTCTTAAGGAAACATTAGCACTACAGCCTGCGGACATCAGAGTCCTTAACTGAATGAAGGTATCGATACTGCCGGATGTTGGAGGAAGGCTGTTTCCGAGGAAGGACAGCAGATTTTGTTTACATGTTCCTGTTTGGAGGGATTGTGATGACTGTATCCTTTCACACGCTTATTAAATACTAATCCTGACGTTTCACGGCAGTTAAACTAATGCTGTCGTGACACCCTCACATAATCAGTTTAAAGGAGTTTTTAAAGTCCATTCTGAGCTGTCAGCTGTCAGATTAATTTGACAACAACTCCTTTCTTTACATTATATTCTCTGCTCTCCCCTCCACCCTGCTGTGGCTTGTTTCAGTTAGCACCCAGATTAGGACATCTACTGGCTAAAAACATGCAAAGGCTGCAGTGGTAGAATAAGTTCTCAGATCAAGTACATATACTCTATTATGAGTAAAAAAATAAAAAAATCTAACTTTGATGAAAACTATTCAGGTTTCTCCAGCTAAATGTACTTTTAAGAATGAAAAGTAAAAGTTTTAATGAGCCCTTTCAGGTTTTTTCTGTTATATCTGATTATTTAAATTAATATTACTGCTGCATTTTACAACTATGGTTGTGTTCATCTTAAGATCATCTTATGTCTATACAATTTCTGTCCTTTGAGAACCACGTATCTCTAAAACCACATTTTCAATCTTGTTTTTCACTGCAGAGGATGGGCATGGAAAATTATAATATTAAAAGAACCTAGTAACTAAGAGTAGCAAGTAGAACAAATACAGATACTCTAGTTATGTATTAGTATTTAAGCCCAGTACTTAAGTAAATGTACTTAGCCACATCTGAAAACCAGCCACTCTACATGCAGCCTGACTCTTTTTGATGATGCTCAGCAGTTTGCAGCCAGAGGCTCTTGTTCACATTCCAGGTTAATGATACAGTCCTGGGTATGTTTACCACAGACTTCCCTCTGGGCTGTTGTGAAATGGTCAATGTGCAGGTTTATGGGTTTTTCTGGAGCCGTGTTATGTTTCATGGACAGTTTTAAACGCAGGTCTATGAGGAGTAATTCAGCTGTAATATCAGGACAGTACAACGTTGCGCGTGTTATCAGGGCAGTAACATAAGGTTAGTTAAAAGAAAGGAATGCAATAAGGTGAGGTAAACAAGACCTGCCCTGACAAAATGTCAGAGGATAATAGAGAAAAACTCTTTGGACTTTAGTCTAACAAATACTCACATTTATGAAATTGCATCAAGTACTGTGTGATAAATCTCCAGTAATTAACATATTGGTGTCTGGTTAATGAACTTTTCTGGAGGTAGAAATGTGCAAAAACAGCTTTTCTAACTGTAAAGGTCAACATACAGTACATGTATGGAAGCACATCTGCCAGAAAAAGAAATATCAAAGTTCATAAAGAATAAGGGGAAAATAGTCGTAGCCTGTAAAAACCTGTGAGTCATAAGTTATGAATCATTAGTTTTAATAATGATGATTGATGATGATTTGACTGATGTCATAATATTGACTTACTATGCCAAATGAGTCAAGTTCATGGCTCATCGTCTCAAATGAAGACGGACCCATGACTGAACATTTTCACTTTTATCAACTCGAACTTCATTTTCTTTTCTGGCAGAAATGATCCTTCGTACAGTATGAATGAGCGAAGACAGAGATGTTCTCTAGCTAGCTGCCACTCCAGGGTGTTGATTTTACTGATCTTAATGAAAACAAATCAAACTGAATAGCTGTTGTTAACCTGAAGGCATGCAGCTGTTTGGTCTGTTCGCCAACATCTTCTTCCTGGGTCAGGCCTTCATCATCATGCTGGTGTATGTGTGGAGTAAAAGACATCCGCTCATCCGAATGAACTTCTTTGGGCTCCTGAACTTCCAGGCGCCGTTCCTCCCCTGGGTGCTCATGGGATTTTCGCTGCTGCTCGGAAACTCCATCGTGGTCGATCTCCTAGGTATACAAACATTTCAACTAACAGCCAACAACATCGGATTTAACCAGACCTTGTTTGATAGATGTAGGAAGAGATTCTTTGAAAAATAACAAAGAGTTCAGGAAGGTGGCACAGTGGCGCAGTGGTTTGGAAGAAGAGATGAAAGACATGAAACCTGTGACGTGAAGTACTTAAACGTTCAACCTGGAGGAGTCCTGAATCAGTCTCGCACTCCGCAGCATCACAAAAATGAAACACCATGATTGGAGCAGTCGTTCAACAGGCAGACCACTCACCTGGTACATATTCACAGGAAACTCACAGGCTGGCATTATTCTATGATTTTCACGAAAAGACTAGAAGTAACAGTGTGTAAGTCCAACTTCCTGTCTGTGGCTCTGAGCTCCATTTGCTTCTGTTAAAAAGGGATCAGAACTATAGACAGTACAGTTTTTATTGCTTAAAAGAGTCCATAAAGGTGACAAGAAACTGCATGTGGCCACACTTTTCAGCAAACAGGAGGAAGGGGACTATTTTTAGTGGGGGATGAATCCACCTTTGGTGCTCAAGAGTGCTAGAGGGGCTGCAGGACTGTGTCTTTGGGTTAACTTCAGTGGGTGTGTTAAAGGTGACTGCTGTGAGTGCAACAGTCTGGCCTACTGATGTGAACTATACTTGTGAGAAGGATACGTTTGATTGTGGTTTGGGTTTGCACGTGGGGTTGATCGGGCTTTTCTTTTGATATGACCCAAATGTTAATGTTAATAATCTAGATGCTGTTATTTGAAACACATAAGACAAACACACTTAAGTCCAAATGTAAGCTGAGTCCCTTGCCTCCTCAGGTATCAGCGTTGGCCACATGTACTACTTCCTAGAAGACGTGTTTCCGAACCAGCCAGGAGGAAGGAAGCTGCTGATGACGCCAGAACTTCTGTCAGTGTTTTGGAAACAGAAACATGGACTTTTGTACTGATATCTGAAAAAAAGTTTTTCACACTGGAGCCTGTTTGAAAAAGCCACTTGCTGGACAGGCTCACACACAGACATTGCTAATAATGACAGCGTTCAGTTTCATTAACGCAGGTCCTAAGTATGACAAGTGTGTTGATGAGTGAAATGTGTTCAAATTAATGTTGTAAATCACAGCTTGCATGTTGCAAATGTAGTAAAACAGTGTCTTACGTGACCAGAAGACAGAGCGTTCAGTCAGAGCATAAGCAAGTGCTGATAAAGGTGTTTCTGTAGACATACTTAAAGCACCCAGACACTGTATATTAAAGAGAATCTGCATCTTTGTCCAGTTGAAGACAACACAGAGATTGTTTTGTCAGTATCACACAATCCGGTTCTCTCCTTACAGAAGGGCCATGTTTGACCGGCCAGAGGACGTCGACTACCATCACCTCAGTGAAGAGCACCAGGGTGGAGGCCAGCAGCAAGACGACTAACAGCACCGAGACCCAGCAAATCAGAAGAAGCCAGCTGACAGAAACACAGGATATAACAGTCAGTAGATGTGGATTTGTGCTCAGTTAAGATGTATAGGGAATTATTTTTTTTATTGCATCTTTACAGTAAACATGGCAGCTTTATCTACACAGCCCTCATTTGCATACATGAGAACAAAGCAGAAGAGAAGTGGCCGGAAAAAGCAAGTTTCAGTGTTTGCTAAGAAGACAGTGCTCTAGTTCCTTTAGGACAGAAATCCCAATTTAAACTGAAATTAGATATGACTCAAAAATGCAAAGAATTATTGGTGGAAGGTTGACAGATGATTAGCTTGATAGATGACTAACTTAAAGGGAGCCTGCAGAGTCCGACCATGACTCAATGTTTTCACATGTGGGTCCCCGAGTTGTTCGTCAGTTACCTCTGCAAAGCGATGAAGGAAATGCATTCAACACATTTGTTAGACCTCTAGGAAACACACAATGAGCTTTGTTAGGTAACACTGACTGCAAACGGAAAATGTTCACAAGAAAGAAACTCCACGGGGCACCTTTATAGTCAGTTCAATGGACTTTTCAAAGCTTTCAACCACATCTCACTGTCTTCATCTGGGGTTATAATGGGTGATGAACGAGTGTTTATGCATGAGAGTAAATACTAACTCGTGTTTGTAAGGACTGTGAGATTCACAAGAGGTGTTTAGATCACTTTGTCACACGAACTGTTCAGGTCATAAATTCTGTTAAAAGACAACAGACAAATTTATACAAGATGCAAGAACTGGAGCTGAGCAGACAGAAAGATTAGTTTGACCTCCGTTTCCAAAACTATTCACATAAACAAATTAAAACATCTTAAGGAAACACAGTCCAACTGTGTAAAAGAAGTAAAAACTGTTCTAACTCCCTTCCCTGCTGTTGTGTCACCGCTGCTGGTTCACAGAACGGCCTGAATCAGCCCTGTCTGCACACTCTGCACTTTCACACGCTGCCTTTGTGGGTTAAACACTGGGGACAAAATGGAAATTGCTTAGCACAACAACATGCAAACAAGTCTGTGTGGGAGCCCAACAACAAAACACATCCTTCACCATCCCTTATAACAGAGCGCTGCTCATGAATATTAGTTCCAACCGGGGTTAAACTCAAGAAACCAAATCTGTGTTTTCAGAGACTCAACCGGACGTTTTAAACTTTTAAACATCTAAAGGGAAAATAACAGAATATCTACAGCAATTGTGCTGAGTGACACAATTTTAAGAATGCTTAAATTTTAAAATGTTTTACAAATTAAACTACAGCCGTCGTATGATGTTTTCCATCTTAAGTTTAGCCTGTTAGCATGCACCAAAAGAGCAGCTGAGGCTAAAGGGTATTTGATCACAGTTTTGATTTACAAGCGATTAACCAGCAGCTCATGTGTCAGTCTAACCCCTGTTATTGCAGAAAAACCTTATTAAATCATGGTTTTAATTGATGTACAATATAACCAGACAGGAAAAATTAAGCTCTTTCACTTTTTTTATTTTGTAAGAATTATTAAAATGTACAAAAAGACAACAAATACAACATAACAATATATTATCTGAGACTGGTTGTGTGGTTTCTTCTCCCTCTGTGGTCAGGTAAAGAGTCAGTGGTCAAAGTGAGAGAGCAGCTTCTCCACGCTGAGGGGCGCAAGGGAAACACAAAGGAGGGACGTATTCTACCGGGGGTAGGGTGGGGAGGTGGGGGGCCTCAACAAATAGAACATAATATTAACATTAATAATAAAAATAAATGCGGTGAACAGCTGACTGAGAAACCGGCCGAAAGACATCCAGTACTTGATGGAGGGACTTCGGGACGTCCTGTCGCAAACCGTGACAGCGTCATACCTCAATCAGGTGAGCGCTGTTCCTGCAGAGGGCGCTCATGCTGCTTCACCTACCACGCCGGTGCCGTGTTCGCCAGTCGCCTCATCCGCCTGTGGAGCAAGAAGCAACAGAGTGTCAACTCCTTAAGCAGCAGCAGCAGCAGCAGCAACGACCTCAGGCTGCATATAATGTTTTTATTTATTAATCCATAGTGATTCATTAATTATTTGGTTGATAAACTGGCAGAGATAGGTTTCAGTTTTCTGTTTCAGTGATGCTGAAAATAGCTTGTTTTGTTTGCTCGGCAGTACAAAACATACATATTTGATTTACAATGAACACATACAGTACTACTTACAACCAATACTGAATTGCATATTGAGTTTTTATATTTAATATATAAGATATAAATCTTATTTTGAAGATGCTCCATCATAGAGGTCTATTGGACAAAGACGCTCACCTCGTGTTTCTGTCCTGATCTCTGATCTTCTTCTCCATCTCCGCGTCTGTCAGGGTCTCCAGCAGAGGGCACCACTGGTCAGCATCACCTGTGTTTCTGATGGCTATCTCCACTGTGGGCAGCGGGTTCTCACTGGAAGGCACCACAACAAAAACACTTCAGTATGAGCTGGTGAACTCTACAGCAGCACTGACTGTTTCCCACTGCAGCCGCAGGTTCGGTAGTGATTTCTCCTTTCGTGTGACACAGATCGGATGTTTTCTCATCAATGTGAGACGCAGGGTCATGTTTCCCCCTGAAGCTTAAGCGCATCCTGAAACATGTACCCTGTGATTGAAGCTTCAAAGACAGACACATGACCCTGTTTCTGTTACAGTGACTAAATATTATGATAGCTAACCAAAACCATTTATAATATTTTAATGGTCTGGATAAACAGCATGAGGAAGAAAAGGATCATGAAAGAAAACCAAATTCCTGCCATGGCCGATATTTTAGGAAACCATATGATTTAATGGAAACAAATGAAATATGAAAAATAAAACTTGAGAAGCAAAACTATAATAACGGACCTGAACTCATATTTTTGCAATTTAATGCATGTGAGAGTCAATGTAAGGACTAGATTCAACTTACACACATGAACATCAAAGGGAAATTCTTTAAGATGCTGCGACGATGCCCTTTTCAATTCAACTTTTCATTCACGGTCATGAAATAAAGCAGGAAAACAAATTCTTCCACGCCAGATGTCTAGCTGTGAAACTGTGATACAGAGCAGAGCTGCTGTCTGGGTTTTGAAATATGTTATTACTTCACATGCTGGGAAACTCTGACAGCAGACTGTCGGCCACATTTCACCCAGAGACGAAACATCAGAGCAGCAAACACCGAACGAGACCTTAATTTGTCCTCACTCCACCTCACTTTGGATGTTGTATGGAAACACATCAGGAGAGGCAGATGCGCTGATTCACAATTACAAACTGAAATTCTACAACAGGTGTCAGGTGCACGATCAGCATCCTGACAAAAAGCACACAGAAGAGGGGGGGTCAAAGGACGCAGCCACATCACCATAGCAACAACATAAACAGCAGAGATGTGAAAGGACAGATGTTTACACAGTCTGTTTCTGCAACAACCTACAAAATTTCAAAACCAGTAAATGGTCAAGTTCCTTCTGGACTGAAACCACATCGGATTATAAAACCTCAAGAAATCATCAATTAAATGTGATTAAATGTCCCTCAAATGTATAAAATACCATACTCCATACTAATTATGCTACTGTTATAAGCTAATCGTATATTTTAAAATGTTAAAATATGTAATGTTTGAGTTTTCCACGTTACAGCTACATTTACATACATAAATAAAGAGTTTCTCATACTACTGAAAATTCATGATGTTGTGTTTCAGAATCTGAGAAACTGTGTTCGTTGGCTTTAAACCTGAAAATGATGAGGAATCGCTTCACTCATCTGACTCACTGTGACGTTTTCTGCCTGGGATAATATTATCATTTGTTATAAACTTGAAAAAACAACCTTTAGACTTTATCTACGCACGATTCATTTTTCTCTTTACAGTTTCCAGGCTAGTGTTGGTGGGTAAAAACTGAGCCAGAAACCAGAAAATGGGGGAGGGAAAAAAAAACACTTAGCTGGGAAAGTGGAGCCACACACACTGTGACACATTTTTCTGTGTGTTAGTCAGGCGGTACCTGAAGGCGTATGTCCTCTGGTGCCAGCTCAGCTGACCGCGGATGCTGTAGGCGATGGTGGTGACAAACTCCCCTCCCAGGCCGAGCTCAGAGCAGAGCTTCAGAGCAAACTTCTCTGGAGAGTTCTCCCTCTCAGACATATCCCACTCAAACTGGTCCACCAGGGAGATGTTGCCAACATGGATGTTCAACTGGAACACAGCATCAGATAGGATAGATAGGGGACGGTAAATGACTTGTCTGTATGTGTGGTACGCAAACATGAGATACTAGCTATTGGAAGTGTGGAGCTTCACCTTGATGATGACCCTCTGGTCCGCTTGGTCTTCCAGGATGCTGTCTGTTGGATAAGACTCGATCTGCTGTCGGATAGCAGAGGCGATGGCAGGGACGAAGGCCAGGGGGTTAAGGTCCAGGTCGTCACAAAGTATCTCAGCGAACATCTCAGGTGTCATCAGCTTCTCTGAAAATTTCAGAAGGAGAATTTTTTTGGATATTCGTATTGGTCCTTTCTTTTTGTTTAGTGCGGTGAAGTCTTTGATTTAACACCACATTTGACAGAGCTGAGAGAAGGCGACGGTGAGAATTTACCATTCATGTTCCAGGTGAAAGCATCTCTGAGCTTCTGTCCCTCGATCTCCATGTCCAGACGGATTGGAACGAGGACTTCAGACTGAGTGGCGTTCTCATGGATCACCGCTGGATCATGGTCGTCAAAGCTGAGCAGGACAACAACAAAGGGCCAAAACTGAGCAACTTCAGCTAATATTATATACTTTGCAGCTTTGTTTGGAGATTTTCAAAATTTTCAGAGCTAAGGTTTTCATCTCATTGACAGGATTTTAGGTGTGAATTATATGCTTTATATGGTGACCTTGAAATCGCCACACACACACACACACACACACACACAACACTTCCCCCTTGACAAGTGTGAAAATCACCATCATGTGATCTCTATGAACACAAAGTTCGTAAGTGTCCCAGGGGGGTGAATGAGGCAGCGAGTTCAGCGCTGTCCCCGTGCAGCTTCCCGTTGCTCACCACAGTGGGAAGGTCCTCTTCTTGTCACGGCCCAGTCGGCTCCGGTTGATGGTGGTGGAGCAGGGCACCGCGTCCAGGTGGTGAGAACTGTTTGGCAGCGTTGGAACCCACTGACTGTTCCTCTTCGCCTTTTGTTCCCTGGTGACAGACCAAAACATCCTGATATGTGAAAACTAGCGCCGTTATATTGAGATCTTTACTGAAATGGACAAGAAACTTTTTTGATGTGATGTCGACATGTAAACAGAGCACCAATCCAATAACTGTAAATTTAGAATCTCATTAGAGTGAACAAATCAAATGACATCACAAATAAATATTACAAATATTTCACTGGCTCTTTCCTAAAAGCCTGTCCTGCCGTCTGAACGGCGTTTGCATTGTTGACTTTAGCGGCGGTACCTGAGGTAGGCGGGGGGCTCGGTGCTGATAGAGACAGCTTTGTACTTCTCATCATTTCCTTCAAGGATCTCCTCAACCTCTGAAGCCTTCAGCAGGGTCACACTGGTGGCCAGCTGAGTGTAGCCGTGATCTGAATGACAACAAAAAACAGTCAAATTGATACAGAAAGTAGGGGAAAGCTTGGCACACCCCCACCCTGATATAGATGTGTTTAGACTGCTCTCTACTGACCGTGTGATGACTCCACTATTTTCTTCCGTTCTTCTACTGATGCCAGTTTTCTCCATAACGATGGGTATCTTTTATACAGGGAGCCCCTGAACATACGGAGGTAGTTTCCCACCTAAGCACATGCAGACAGAAACAAACAGAGAATGAAAAAACATGAAGGTAGATCACTCTGGCTTAACAAAGATTAGTGATGATGAACCAATGAATCATTACAACTCAGTTTTTATAGTTTAAAAATCATTTATGGTTATTTGTTTAATTATTATTATCAAATTAACTTAACTATAATAACCATGTATTGCAGCCCTATACTACATCTTAACATAATCTTTAAATTGATATCACAATTGATTCCCACGATTATCTAATGCCACATTTACCTGCATTACAAACCTTAGCATTTTTGTTTTCTTTAGGTGCATCAATATATGACACTTCTTCAATGGTGCTGCGGCGTTATTGTTTATTGCAGTTGAAGCCATAAATAAGTTTTGCACACAGCATGTCAATCATGTGATGAACATTAAGCTCCATCAGATTTCACATGTGAACAGTTTGAATCTTACTGACTTTATTTGAAAGCTGTTAGTAAGAGCATCTACTAAAGCAGTTAGGTTACATATTTTATGATTGCTGTGATGTTTAAGTACCTGTACACGACAGATACAGTATAAGAGCACATAAACAGTATGCCCATCGTCTCGATACTTGGGTAAAAGGGATAATATTTATATTCATATCATATCAGTGTATAATTAGGGAGCCATGCTGATGCAGTAATACATTAGAAAATTACTAGTTTCAAAAATATATCTTAAGAGATACGAATGTTACAATTATAATATGCGGTTCTAACCTACATTAGGCCGAACACTGCAGCTTCGGTTTGTTTAACGTTAGCGCTGACAAACCCAGCTAGCTAACTGCTCAACGTCAGCTAACGGTAACTAAGATGAAGAATAGCGGCTGCATTTCTACAGAAAGGCGAACAATATCAAGTAAGACGTAATAATGTCACCCAAATAGAAGTTATTATATTTTGCTATCGGTTATATTTAAAATTTGTCCAAATTAATTGAATGGGTCTTCGTGCACTGTCCTCCCTCTCTGCTAGCATTGTTAGCTAGCTAGCTGGTAGCGGACCGGCTGGTAGGTTAAACGATACGTCTCTGCCAAATAAGTAAATCATCAAAGTAACTGTTTATTACAAAGGAACAATACTGACCTCCGATCCGATCATATAAAAGTCTCCATCCTCCTCGAGCTGAAATTTGACCGGTTTTTGTCCAAACGTCTTGCTCAGCGCCATACTGAAACCAAATAACAAAGCTCTGTCGGACAGCGCAGGCGCAACTGACAAGAACGTCCGGTCGCTGCGAGATGACGTCACGCTGATCTACCAAGTCACCAGAGGGAATTTAGACGGCCAAGTCAGGGATGTTCCAGTAAACATTAGAAACAATGTTTTGTAAGACTGCAGTAATATAACATACAACAAATGTAAAATCAGATTGTTTAAAACTTGTTTTAAACAGGGCTTTCAGGGCTTAAAACTTTACTGTTTCCTGCAGCGTTTCAATAACTTAGAAACATAACAACTTTGATACACACCTTTATTTATTAAAGGTTTTAATATTGTCTTTTAAATTATTTTTAAATTAGTTTAATCGCTATTTATTTTTATCAATTCCTATTTTAGATCAAATTTCCTTTTGATTTATTTTTAATCCTCTGTAAAGCACCATCTTGTGCCTGAATGGTGCTATATAAATAAACTTGCCTTGCCTTTAAACATGTGATGCATGTTATGTCACTGAAGCATTACACTGGCATCACTCAGCAAGAGGGATATTACACTGATAGTTAATAGTATCCTTACGACTTCAAGTGTGTTGAAAGGACCTCAGCAGAGTTCATTGTAAACTATACAGGGAGGAACAAAGTGGAACACTCAGGTGTGACATCTGTGATGTCACAGGTATCTATACACAGTGAATCTTTTAAAGTACACAGAACTGTAAAATCTAAAATACAGTTTTTGTACAACTAATGAAGGAAATGGACGTACTACTTAAAATGAGACTGATGCACTAACTGATGAGGCTGGTGGTTCTGTAGAAGAAGATTTTAAAGAAATTCCTTTAATGCATGTATTTATAAGTACTTACATGACATATTAATTATAAAACATTTATTATTGTTTTAGCTCTCTTAATTTCCCAAATTATTTTCAGTCTGAGATTGAAATCCAATATTGTGCTACTGTACAATTCAATTTCAGTGGCTGTGTCATGCCCAGATTTGGCAGAGGTGATATTCAGGTTCATTCATCTTTACACAAAGAGGCAATAATAATGAAATGAAGTCTTTTTACTTTTATAAACTTAATGTTTATTCGTATATACATGAATATATTAATCTATAACCAAGAAAGGAGAGAATGTACAATGCAAAACAAAATCTCTATATACAAATCAATAAATAAACAAAGACATAATAAAGGACAGTTTTGTATTCTACATGGGTTTTGTGTTCATGGGCAAAGTAAGGGAAGTAAAACAAAGAAGAGACTGCAGTTAGAAAAGTTCTGAAATCCTTTTGTTAAAATGGAAAATGGCACCCAAGCACAATTCAGGGGAACATAATAAAACAAAACAAAAAAACCCAAACAAAACAAGTAACACACACACACCACGCCAGCTGGTTTCCAGTTTTTAGTCTTTTTTTTTTTGTAAACGCAGCCTTTTTGTTCGAACTCGCACAGAATCAGGTCAAATCACAAAAGGTACGTCATTGTCAACACGGGCTACGACGACAAACAGACCGGTCCAACATCAACCTCATCAGCACAGAAAACACTCGCCGAGTCATGGAATTCGGTTAAGGTTCCACTCATGTGCACAATGTCAATATTCTCAGAGATCACAAGCACACCTCAAGAAAAGATGGAGCTGCTGCAGAAACGCTGCCGTCACTGTGGTCAACCGGGAGAAACAGGGGATCCCTGGAGCAGGGAACGGATATCGTTCTTTAATTGAGGGCCAGATAATATGAAAGTTTTTGTTCCAACCAAACATTACAGAGAATTATTTTGATGCTGTGTTCAAGGTATGTTCAGAAGCTATTTCAGAAAACTACTGAGGGTTTCGTTGTTAAAAACTGAAATTGTATACTTGTGAGCTTTTTTTAAAAAAAGATTTACGTCTTAAGTTGCAACAAGTGACGTCAGACATTATTAACAGACATGCTAACACACAATGGATTTTTGACATCAAGTAAGAAACACCAAAACACTTTTCCACAGACATCACGGTGTATTAAGGGCCCTGTTGCTCTGAAAGAATTAGGTGGAACTCAAATGTGGCTTTTCACCACAGATACAGCTGTTTTCACCTGGTTTTCATCCCTGAAAATTGGCCAGCAACAACACAAAAACATCTCAATATTGGTGTAAAATGTTGAGCACCAGTGGGAGAACTCTATATACAGTAATATTCAATCAGTCATCAGTTTTAATGAAGTTCGTAGACACCACTAAGTTTTCTCGATGAGGCATGCAGAGGATCCAAAACTGAGCACTTGTACTCACTTTAACAAGGTTTTGACCCAAAACACAGTTAATAAACAGAGTTAGGTTCTTTTCTTTCATATAATTTAACCAGAAGTTTGCTGTTGCATGTTTGGTTGGAATAAAAACCTGGTTTTGTGGTTAAACATTGCTGGTTTTGATGGCGGAGATGCTCCAGCCGATTCAGCAGCGGATCTGATCCTGAAAAACATTCAGTACGTTGAAAAGATGAAAAACGGGGAGGATAAATTCATGAGCGGGGGATTTCTACAACAGCTTCATCTGCAGCTCCCGACAAACAGCTGTGCTTCAAGTTTCTTGGACGACAGTCTAATTTTCCACAGGGTTACGGGTCCAGACATCATAGTGTTCTCACCCTTTTTTTTTCTTTGTTTTCCAGAAAAATGCGATAACAGTAAACATATAAACTTGATTTTTTTTCACTGTGAAAGGCAGAGGACTCGTCTGTTAAAAGCAACCTTTTTCTCTTTCCTTGTTATTTTTGGCACATGTAGGGTCAAGCCTGTTGCCTTCGCTGCTCGCCAACAAGATGAGCGAAGGGCGGATGATCACTACGACACCACTGAGGGGGAACGAGACGCTTTTTTTTTTTTTTTTTTTTTTAAAGTTCACAGTGCTCGACATGACGCGCCGATCAACAGGCAGAGTGAAAGGGTCAAAGGTCACAGTGTTCAACAGCGAAGGATTTCACGCCACAGTGGCACGAACAACATCTACAACAGCCGGATGACGTGCCTCCTGCTGCTCGTCACCATATTGCTTTCGCAGAGTTTTTATTTTTTGTGTGTGCGTTGGGGGGGGGCGCTTCATTCTTTTGATCGTTAAGATAATTATGGACTTAATGCAGGTGGCAGTAACAAAAAAGGCAATACATGGTTGCAGTGCAATCCAAGCAAACCTAGTGTTGTTGCAATGGGGATATGAACGCCTCAGGAAAGATCCAACCTTTGATATTCAGTCATAAAGTGTTTTTGGTGAACCCACTTTCCCGTAATCAGTTATTTCCTACATTTCCCAGAAGGCTGTGCCTGAAACCTGGGGTTTCTCCACATGTTGAAGCGGTGAGCATAGAGTGGTAGTGAAAATGATTTGAAAAGTTTAAAGGTGCTGCATTTTTAAACCTTTGTAAAACCCCAAAACAACAGTTAACATGAATTAAACAAACACATGAATTGTGTTTGACTGCTCCAACATAAGCCACAAACGTTAGCATGGCTGCCTCACTAGCTTACAACCTACATGGGTCTGGGAAAGTTTACACCAGCCAATGTAAGTTAAAGATAAATTTGACAGACATTTTGGTTAGTACTCATTGTTACAGCAGAGCAATAGCACTGTTGTCATTACTGTAAACTGAATATGAGCTAAAGGGAAGCTTGACAAGTAACAGCAACTAATGGGTTTGGGGCCTCACTGTTGGTGAATAAAGCAGATAATTTAGCATTGAGTGTGGCGTGTAACTACAGAATCCACAAAAGAAGCCCTTTAAAATTAAAAATATCACTTTGTAACCATGGGAATAAAAGATATATAGGCTCCCAGGATGGAAAGTAGCTCACCAAAAACTGCTTTTTAAAACAGTGACAAGATATTTTAAGTTGGATTTATCCTTGAACAAAACTGATCGTGGACAGCACTGAGAAGTTCCCTCACGTGCCGTTTGGCAGGATCACCGTAGCTCATCTGGGCTCTTATGCACAGCCCTATGTTTTAAATGCCGATTTAAGGCGCTTTTCTGTATTTTGAATCAGTTTCCAGGCCTGGAAATAATCAAAGTCTATCTATCTTTTTCCACGCTTTGTGTACGAGAGCCCAGAGAGGAAAGACTCTGCTGTCGTCGCCGGCACGTAAAACCACAGCCGACGCCGCAAGAAAACGTCCTGCAGGAGAAATCAGCAGGACTCGTCGGGTGCGTCTGCAACACACAGGCCTGACATGGCACATTGGAAAGTGGTTACTAATGGACATGAAGGATGATCCGCCATGTTGGAAGAAACTGCAGCCTATCACTTTTTTCCGTGCACTTGTGTGGGTGAACCAAAATATCAGTTATCTTGTAATTTTTGCCAAAAGAACATGGAATCGGATATAATATATGTTTTTGTTGCATATTTCTTTTAGTTGATGTTTTTATTCCTTTTTTCAGAAATTCCTATTGTGTCCCAGAGTTTCTCTACCGCAGGAGAAGAAGGTCCGTCTCATCTCCAGCCTCCCAAGCTCCCAACACTAATTGCATTAGTGCACTAATGCAAGTCAGCTTTTAGTGTCTTAGAAGAGTTGTTTCGGTTGTCTTCCAACATGGCGGTCGATGCAGGAAGTAGAGAGAGTGCGTACAACCTCTTCAGGAGGATAATTAGCAGCACCATATCAGAGCAGAGAGATGCAAAAAAAAAACAAAAAACAAAAAACAAAAACGTACAAAGCAAAAGTGTTGATATCGTGACGAGTCTATTAACAAAATCTCATGGTCCGTTTCAAAAGAATATACTGCACAGTTGGTGTTAATTGATATTTACACTCAGTTTTTTTTGTTTCAGCTCTCTTGTTCTTCTCTCAGTTTTCTGTCCCAGTCAAGTGCGATCAAAGAACTGCCACATCCTTCCTGTAGTGGTTACAATTCATTAAGACAAAAAAAAAGAAAAAGAAAACAGTGGCATGTGATTCATGGCTGTGCCCACTGGATTTTGACTCCATATCTTCATTTTAGACTCCTTGACCTTTTGTTGTTGTTGTTGTTGTTTTTGTAACATGGCAGCGCTCAGAAGTAAAAAGAGTCCCGGGTGCCTCCACGTCAGCGTCGCTGGTGTTAAAATGCTGAAATGAGTCCCAGCGTTCGAGAGCGCAGAGCGAAACGTTCAGTGCTGCAGTCCCAGAAACACCGTCGACATCAGGAACCGTGGGGCGAGGCGGTAAAGGCGGCGGTACACTCACAACAAAAGTTCCCTGAAAAAATAGAAACACATTCGAACACCCAGCTATGAAACACGCCTGTGTTTACTCGCTGCGGCTTCGTATTGTTTGTTTATGTACACTCCATGCCAGCAGGGGGCGTGCATGGAGACTAAGGAACAGAACACAGGGATGAAGGCTGCTGACAAAGTCTGGGGTTTTTAAAAAAAAAATGGTTTTATCGAAGGTGCGAAGATCCTGTCGTGGACAAGAGGCGTGAACAAAAATCTTTAAGAGCTGACCAAGTGATGTTAAAATGTAAACAGTTGTAAACAAAAAAGTAATGTGTCAGGAAATGAAATGTAGCTGCTTTTCCACGAGCCGACACAACCAGCTACTTGAAATTTCAGACCACGTGGCGGCTGGTAGAGAGTTTGACTAGTTCGGCCACTGAGCAGGTGTTTTTCCCACAAACGTGTCCTTCTGATGTCAGCCTACCAGAAACAGCCTGTCTCTAAGCGTCTCCTGCGACAAACCCAGCCTGTTAATGTCCTTGAAGGGTCCTGATGACACGACAGCTGTTACTAAGTGCTAAGGTGCTCCTCTGCTTTCTGCTAGTCCACAGAAAGGTTACTTGGTCAATCCTCTCATCTCCTCCTAGTATCTCAGTTTTTTTGTCCAAACCAAAACTCAGATACTTCACGTTAGTGTGCCTCCAACAGAACTCAAATATAAATGTTTCTTCTGAGGAGTGGAGGCCACAGAGGGTTAAAGGGGTGGTGGTGGAGGGGAGGCAGGAAGTGGTGCATTTCTCCTCAGAAAATCCCTTTGGCGATTTTCAGTCCCTTCTGTTTCATGCGAGGCAGCGTCGAACTGGCCACGTTCTTGGCTCGCACCGGCCGGGCCAAGCCGCGCTTCTTCAGCACAAAGTCGTAGTTGGCAGTGGAGTTCATGGCGTAGAAAACATTGGCATTGTCCGGGATCCGAAGCTCTATAGAATTCAGAAGAAACGAAATGTCGTCAATCACAACAAATCTGGACTCAAGAAAATACTGAATATATGTTCAACACCAATGAGGCGATGATGTGGTGAGAGCCCAATGTCCCAAAGGATTATTTTGTTTCATCAACAGAATTAAACAATAAAAATATTACAAGATAATAACTACAATGTAATGCTTTGTGCTATCTTGGGGCTCAGTAGAGGTGGTATTACTGCCCTACACCATAAAAACTGAAAAGATCATTTTACAGAGTAACAGAAGAGCAAAGAAGAAGACAGCATTTTCTTTTCTTTGTCAAGGTGAAAGCACTAACGCCTCATTCACTTTCTATTTTTCACTCTGTTGGTGGTTCCAAAATAAATTCCTGATAAATTCCACCCATGAATCATTCATTTTAGGTAGCTCTACAGTCTGAGGTGTGCTAAGCCACAAGCTTACATGTTTTCAGTTTTTACCTTTGTCCTCGGAGATTTTCTGCATCAGCTCGTAGTCCTCGGTCTTCTCCCGCTCCAGGTTGTGTTTGATCATGGCCTTCCTGATAACGGCTGGAGTCTTGTCTTGGCTTGTGACCTGAAATTAGGCAACAAACATCAAAGCACTGAGTCTCCGTCAGAGCCAAACTGCCTGTGATCTGCAGGAATGATTTCAGGGTATCTGAATGTGACACCTTTATTATGCTAAGCACAAATGAACCTACCATTCCCTCAATATCAATTATTTTCTAATACAAGCATTTATTTAGGAAAAGAACTCACCAGGATGCTCTTGTACATGTTGCCGTTCTCCACGTCCAGGCTGACCCTGATGATGCAGCAGTCGTCCACCTGCTGGTTGTACAGCGGCAGCGACAGAGTCGAGTAGTTCGACACCGCCGACACCGAGCGCTTGTGTGATCGGGAGGCAGACAGCGGGGTGGAGCAGGAGACAGAGGAGGAGGAGGCGCTGCTGGAGCCGGAGGCTGAGCCGGAGCTGGAGCCCGTCCCAGAGGTGTCCAGGGACGACAGAGACGTGCACTCCCAGAACTGAGCGGGATGACAGAAGCGCAAGTGGTCAGGATGAGACATTACGTGATGGGACAGGATGGAGGGCTGACTTTGAAATTAGGATCCAACAGTTTTACATAGTTAAAAATAGCCTTCTAGTCATAAGGAATATACTCAGGCTGGGAGAAGTTGTGGTTGTGGTTGTGTCAATACTGTGAAAAAGACCCTGTTAGTGTCACAGTGATCTTCACAAGAGGTCTGTTCCATAAAAGCACAGCGTGTTGTTTAAGAGACAGGGGTATTTACTGGTATTTACCAGTGAGTGATCATTTCAGCAGCACCAAAACAAGTGTTACAGCTGATTGGCTTGCTAACATGAAAGATCTACTCTGTGAACTCAAGTCTCAGGATGACTTGAAGTTTGTTTGATCCAGTAATTATTGGGCTATTTAACTATGGACTCAGAAGCACTCAATATAGTTAGATAAAGATCATTCACATGCTGTAATTATGCTTTCTTTTAATTAGCTTGTTTTGTTTAAAGGATAAAAATGCAAATGCAAAGTAAAACTTGTTACCGTCGACGTTGTGTCTGCTGCTGGAGCTTCTCTCCCCAAAGCAGAGACGGTAAGTTTCACCGAAGGAGTTGATGTCTAGAGACAGAGAGAGCAGAGGTCACACTGGTGCACCAGCAACGCTAGAATATGATTGGCTGATGCTGTTGTGCACAGTCACACTGAATAATTGTGGAACAAATGTTTTGCTGAGGTGGAAAATGCATGTGGTCGCCTTTAAACATACTCAACATAAACATATCAATTCAGTAATGATTCAGTTACATGGTCACAATTTAAACCTGTTGTGAATGTGAGGTGCCATTACAGTGACTTCTCAATCCTGTCGTTCTTCCCCACCTTTCTCTCATGTCCCTCCGGTGAATCAGACAGAAAGCTAGCGTTCACGTCCTCCAGGTCTGAACCACTCGAGCTGACAGAGGTGACGCTGAGGGCATCGCCGCTGTCTCCCCCACCTCCTTGGTACGGTCTGTAGTGTGAGTGGTCAAAGGACTTGGAGTGAGAACCTGCAGCGCTGCTGCAGCCGGCCTCTGTCAACTGCCGACTGGACACAAAAACAAAGCAAACATAAAGCCAGTTATGGTAACAGAGAAAAAACATCCTGCAGCTGTTTGGATGAATGTTATCACTCTGCTGTGGGCGGTGAATCATGTGGACACAGCTTGTGTGTAATAATATGTTTGGCTTCCTCTTAACAGCACATTCTTCAGGTCTGATCAACCCTGTCACTTACTCGCTCCAGCGTTTCATGATTCCTCCGTTCTTCTTGGCTCTGAGCGTGTTGCTGGCCGACTCTGACAGAGGCTCGATCTCACAGGACAGATTGTAGCTGCGGGAACAGGAAGTCAAGACGAATGACAGTGTTACCTGAATTCATCTCAAGGATTAGACAGGACAAACCCGCTATTCACAGCCATCCTTACAGTCCAGTACTCAAAAGACCTGTGCTGATATGTCAGCAAACTAACCACAACCCCGAGTCACTGTAAACACTTCATTCTGAGATGAACGAGGGGCACAGCTACTTCCTCTGGATCGAGACGAATGGAGTCTGCTCTTAACTATGAAGTTTTGAATGCAGGCAAACAGAAAATACTCAGCACCATTTTTATCTACATATTTCTACATGTAACAAACTCTCCTGGCGCAGCTTCAACACTCTGTCTTGTTTATGCTTAGATGACGACTATAATGTAGTAATTGTTTCAAATGCTTCCAGTGAACCACTACAATATGAATCTACCAGGCAGCTTTCCATTAGTCTTTTAGTCACTTATGAATGTTTCCGGCCTTGTTTGAAAACCACACAGAGCAATTTTATCTGGTCCTAATTGGACTTTCTGCTGTTGACACAGACCAGCACATGTGGATGACAAACCTCTCTGCCTCGCTGAGTTTCTCCACGCCGGCGAACCACTCTCTGAAGTGGCTGTCCTGAGTGAAACTGTAGTTGTTGGAGGCCAACTGGAGCAGCTTGATCTGAGCAATCACCTCGAACTCCTGCAGGCAGAGAACAGAGCAGGAATGGAATCATTTTTCCATTAGGTTGGACAAATCATTAAAGTTGTACAAGAAATCTTAATTCACCTTTCTTCTTTTCTCAAAGTTGATCAGGCCACCCTGAAAAGAATAAATAAAAGAACATGAGAAAGTTTTAAAACCAAACAAGCAGAAAAACATCCAAAAGAGGATAAATAACCAAATTATATTAGATATTAATATTAATATTATATTAATATTAGCGTTAGAACACATAATAAGTATCTGACCTCAGTGTAATCCTTCATGGCAGTGTCCATCATCACCAGGTCCGTCAGGAAGGTCCCCAGGTAAGGAATTGTGCCCTGCATCACTCCCTGTTGACAGAGGCACAAGAAGGTGATCAGTGGAGGTAAACATGGAGGCTGAGTGAGAAAACAACTCTTCAGACAGCTTTAATGCAAGTACAGTATGATTATTCAAGTCAGACGGACAGAAATGTGTCAGATAGGAGTCAAGAAGTACTGCCGGAAGTCTGTCTCTTCAGACTGGATATACTGCAGTCGCCCACGTTGTCACTAGATGGGGCCGTTAACAAAGAATAGATGCTGCTCAAGACCGCAGCCGTGGCTGAACGCGAGTATACCAATGAAAAATGAGAAACAGTTTCCTCGGTTGTTTTAGTCTGTGACTCACCAGGTCTCTCTGCTGCTGATGTCGCCTCTGAGCTCGTTTGGGGTTGATTTCCAAAGTGGCAAACTTGGAGGTGCCCTCCTGCAGAGTGGTAACAACCAGTATGTCAATGTCACATACACAAAAAAGATACCCTGCTCCACGTATTAAGAAGCTAACTTGCTTCTAAATATGGCGTCTGGTGTTAGTCCGTAGCATCGTTCAAACAGCATTTCACCAGAGCCTACATTTCCTGTTTCACAACTGTGTAGCTTTTTTCATTGGACTGTCTCCACGTCTCGAGCTTGTTGCACAGGATTTCTGGCAGAATGTGTAGCCTTTACACACACACGATACCTATAATAACACAACTGGCTGAGTGGCACCAACCATGATGAGTTAACAGACTTTTAAAAGTGTAAAACTGATGGAGTGCCTCTTTAATTCTTAAAATACATTAGCGGCCAATGCATGCAGCTGGTTTGGGTGTTACACTGTGCGCAGGTCTCGGGGGTTATCAAGTGGGAACCTCCCAGCATGGATGTTTTGTTAAACGCAGCCAGAAAAACTTCAAAAAGCTTCAGGAGTGAATTCTGGCACAGTTTTAATCTGTTGCAAGTTACTTTTTTTTTTTTTTTTGCATGAAAGCAAGACAGTGTGACAAAACATTAGTTTAGTCCTGTAGTGTGGAAAAAGTAATGTCTGTAATTGCAGAGCATGAACACAAATGACCATATTTCCACGCTGACTGTTCTTCAAAAACACTTTCACTCAGAGACAAAGTGAGTGGGAGAAAATCCCCCTCCTGGTGCTCCCAGTCACATTCTTCAGAGTGATGTAATGCTCAGAGCCCTTGTGCGGCTCGTGTAACTCGAACTGACCGAGTTAAGTGAACGCAGCCTGGTCTGAGCAGATAGAGCGGAGAGAGGCAACGCCCCGAGGTGATCTTTTACATACGCATCAGATCAGAGCCGTTATCTACACCTGCCAAAGGTTTCCACCTCCGCGTGACGTCAGTGGGGATTCCCTCAGAGGAAGCCTGTGGTGTTCGCTCACCGTTACATCAGCACACCACTCAGGTTTATAAATAGGTGACTTTCACATTCTCCAGGCTTTATTTTGACACACTGAGAACATATTTTGTAAAAGGGAAGGAATGTCAACTTGTTCGAATTAATGTAGTATCCACATAGAGTACATGTTCAATTTGAAAACAGCAAAACAGCAATTATGACCTCATTAGGGTTTTTAAAAAGATATGCCTTGTATTATTCTGTATTTTTCTTGACTTTTCTCCTCCATTAAGACTTGTAATAAATACTGTGTTATATAAAGCCCAATTTACCTTATTAGACTGTACCATTGAGCTCCATTGTTTCCCAAAAACTGTTGGAAAAGCATGTCAGTGAGCCACATTGCTGCACCAGTTGACTTGGTCCTACATAACCATGAACGCACACATACAAGTTGATCTGAATACAATCCCACACACACTGGTCCCTCGTACGTTACTGAGCCTTTTTTTAATAAATCAAACTATACATTCGGAACCCCATTCAAAAGATGCACGTCTTCAGTAGTAACCAGAGGGCTTGCGGCTAACGGCCGTGTACAGGAAGTTGGAACGTAGTGAGCGACTGATTCATGCACTGTTTGTTTAGACGAGTCTTTGCTAAGCAACCAGTATTAGTGGCGGGGGATGTAGACAAAATCCTCTATTACGGTACACGTCATTTTATATCATAATATTGATATTTATTGTGATAAAAATCTTTAGATGTAATAACCAGAAAGGAATGACTATTGTGAACATTGTTACTCCTGTTTTTGTTATGATTATTAATATTATTGTTAATCATAAGTTGCAGGCTTTTGGGGATGTAAACAGGAAGCATAATACCGTTGCTATGGGCTACAAGTTGACCTTAAACTAAAGTGTTTATTTTAACGCATGCTTGATCATTCAGAATTAGCCATTAGCAGTTCCTGTTTGCAGTGTGCCCGTGAAATAACAGGCAGCTCTCAGTGAATTACCTTGATGCTGAAGAAAACCTTTAGACATGATGATTGTCAAGGAGCATCCATTTTCTGTGATTTCTTACTGAGAATAAGTAAGAAGTTTCTAAATTGTGGCAATTAGGAATGTTTGTGTTTAAGCCTGCTTAATATTTCCAACCATAAACTAACAATTTGTTGTCACTCCAGTGTTTTGTGAGGTTTTGTGTTGAGCTACCGCTCATTAGCGCACAGCAGTACATGTATAGACCACGCAGACGTTCCGTCTTATTTCCTGTTCAGTCACGTTTCTGTCTGTGTCAGCTCCTGCTGTCCTTGAACACAGTGCGTCAGTATGAGCTGCAAAACACTGAGAAGGTGTCAACACCTCTCTGCATTAAACTCTGTAAATCAGACTAATGGTGACAACAATCTGTCAGCTACACAGAGCCCAACCAGAACATCACGGGTAATTTATGGGTAATGTGATACAAGAACGTGGTACAAGGTGCTCTGCCCTGCAGGATGTATCTGTGGATGTTCCTCTGCAGCTGGTACGACACACATGTGAGGAAATAAACAGATGGGATGGGTCACCAAGCCATACATCCTGCTGCCATGTGCACACGTTATATAAATCTGACGGGTTGATCTGTCAGATGAACAAGGACAGCAGAACACTTTTCTATTTCTGTCTCTATCTATTCTGATTGACGCTACCAGTGCATTTTTAACTTCATGCAATAAAAGCAATACACTGTATATTATGGAAATTCAAATGAGAAATTTTAATAAATAAAATAACCAGGTGGTATTTAGCCGTTGATGATACTGTGATTATGACTTTGACTGATGAAGTAACCTGCAGATTAATGGAGTAATCATTTGGCCTAAAAATGTTGGATACTTGTGAAAATGCCCATCACAGTTCTCCTGTCACATGTTCTCGCTTAAGACATTCAGTTTTCAGCTCAGCAAATCTTTACATCAAATGTTCACAGAACACCAAATCTTCACATCTGAGAAGATGGAATCAATGTTGGGGTTTTTTTTCTGAAAAGCTGACGTGGCTTTGCGGGGTTGATCCTTTGTGTGTGAACTGATGAGACACTGCAACTCACCTTCACCAGCAGCTCTCGGCTGAGGGAGTAGTTGTTGTCATCGGAGAAGATCTCTGACAGCTCACGGAAAGTGCGGAAACTCTCCCTGTAAACAGACACTGAGGTCAGCACAAAAATGACAGGACCCCCAAAAGTCCCTCTGGTTTCAATATTTGATACATCCATATAAGCAACAACATACGTTTGTGGAGCCCACTGCTGTAAACTCATGACCGGAAACCTACCGTGACACTTCCTCCCAGGTTCTCTTCAGGCGGTGGATGGCGTTGCACTGCAGGGCGGAGAGGATGGCTCGCAATGAGGAGAAGTTCTTCAGGATCCGACACTCCTGAATGCAACGGAAACAATTAAACAGTCAGACACAGCGAAATGCACTAGAACTTAAAATGGTTTATTCCTTCCTGTCTGACAGGCTGACAGCAGTTAGGGAACCTTAAAAAACATGAAATATTCCTATAAAATCTAAGCGGTAAATAAAACAGATGGTCGGTGCTCACCCGGGCCACGTCTATCCACCTCTCCAGCAGCCTGGCTCTCTGGTTGGGCTTCAGTGTCGGGTTGCTCAGGCAGGTGGTGATGACACAGTTGGTGACAGAGTTGAACTGGGCCACAGTGGCTCTGATCGTAGGAGCCAGGTGCTCCTTGCCCTTCTTATCCCGCTGAGACCAGATCCCCCCCAGGCAGTGGTAGGGCACCACCTTCTTAAACAGATCCTGGACAGAGACAGAGACAGATATATCAGTGATAAAATATGTATCCTGCAATGTGCTGCTTTTTCTTGTCTAATGTGTAAATCAACTATATTTATGATATTAGAAGATGTCACAGACTTAAGTCTGCTGATAAAGGAAAGGTAAAACATGCTCACCGCGTCCATGAGCGTGAACTGCTCTGCCACCATGATGGGGTCAAACGACAGGAAGCTAAAAGCAGGAAGCTCGTCCTCAAAGCCACTCTCTTCCTGCGTAGCAAAAGGGCAGCCGATGTGCTCCCCTGAGGAGATTAAAAAAACGCTTTCACAACGCTGCCTCAGACTGAACTCAACGACACACAGTTCCTGCACTTCTCATCCTCTCTCTGACCTTGCTTGTCAGTATTCGCTCACAGGATTTGAAATGTTCACTCTGCGCTCAAACTCGTCTGCTGATAGTTACTGTCAACTAGTGCTCATCACTTGTTGGCCTGAACTGCTCTTTATAGCAGCAACAAGTATTACAATGTGGGAACTGACACTGTGTACGCAGCTCTGTGGAGTGTGTTGTCTTACGTGGGGACAAATTGTTTGCACTGACCCCAGTGAAAGAGTTTTACGACAAGTTAGCAAGACGTAAAACAAATCTAGCATTTCTCTCCTTGGCACATCTGGACCGCCCTGCTACTGGGACCCCTTATTCTGCAGTCCCTGCCCTGTTGTCCCTCTCCTGTCCTGCCTTCATACCATCAGGATCAGGCTCACACTGCTGTCGGCGATGAAAGTGGGCCAGCAGGTTGCGGGCGCGGCGCTCCAGGTCCGAGCCGGGGAAGTGGCGGTGAAGGTAGGACAGAAGCTGGTGCAGACAGTCGTAGTTCGGAGGGCTCCAGAAGTCCTCAGAGTACTGGTCCAGCCATGCACCAAGGATGGACGAAACAGTGCTGCAACACACAGAAAATAAAAGACGTCATGGTATAAATTCTAAAACAAATAGAACGTTTCACATCAGAGTCATAATATAAGCAAATCCTAGGCTAGATATCAGCATTTAGCAAAAAGTTGTCTGAGAAGTCTGGTCTGTTGTCCTCATGGCAAATGCTAACAGACATGCTAACCTTCTACTGTTTAGTTAGCAGTCAAGGAGAACTAAATTAATTTATGAGATATTGTAATTCTGTATTATGAATAAAAGCCATTTAAAAGAAACACTGACGGAAAACTGCAGCAAGACGTTGAGCTTTACACAAGTTTTGTCATTTTCAAAGAAGTCTCTGAACAATGTCACTAAGACAACAGCTTCCTGTAACCCTTAGTTTCAATGCGTTATGCTAACTGTGCTAAAATGGCAGCACCTTCTATATCTACTTATGCCAACGTAATTAGGTTTCACTGAAGCACTTAAACAATCTTTAAGAGAACGTATATTCAAGGCTGAATGACCTCTGCTCTGTGCTTTCAGCAAGCATCGATGTCAATGCTAATAATCTGTTTCAGTAAAACCGAAGCTACAAAGTGGAGCAACAGCTTGAGTGTTTTTTCCTGTGATTTATTCCATTTTTATCACTTCATGAACTGCGTTTTATCAGCTCCTGCAGAAACAGCCCCCACCCCCCGATCTGACAGATGTCTAGCAAAGAAAAATGACCCACGCCAACTTCAAACTGCGGTTGATATCGGGGAGTGGGACGAGGCTGGGTGCTGTGAATGTACTCAGTGATTAATGTTGGCAGCTCGACACTGAAGGTCGCAGCGGACTCACTTTCTCAGCTCTGTGCAGTCGTCCTGGGAGACTCTGTGCGCTGTGGCTGCGGGGACGTTTTGAAGTTTGGCGTACCTAAAAAGACACACATGCTCAGTCTTCAGCTCAAAGATGACGTACTTCATGAACACTCTGGCTTTCAAGAACAAAATAACATTCACTGAACCTTCACAGAAATATCAATAACCACTGAGGGAAACAAAGCTCTGACTGTCCACATATTTATTGTTTGTTTTGGTTTTTTTGTAATTTCTCCTTTCAGTATCATGTGACCTCCGTGAGAGTTCTCCCCTAGACTGAGAACCACTGTGCGTGCACACAGGTGTTTCACCCGTCATCACTGTACCTGTTGAGCAGGAGATCCAGCACCTGCTTGGTGGTGGCGAAGGAGCGGTAGGTGCAGAGGAAGATGGTGACGTAGGTGGAGTCTTTGCCCCTGAACGCCGACACCATGTACTCCACCAGCCTCTCCAGCGTGCCGGCCTTGATGGTCCGCACCTTGCAGGTCTCGTAGAGGCTCAGGGCCGAGTCCGTCTCCACGCCCAGCCATCGCTGCCCCTTACTGGCCGACTGGTGAAGCTGCACCTTCCTCAGCGTGATGGTGAAGATGGCATCCTCCTCGGCCTCCTCGCCGATCTCCTGCGTCGAGCTCTACAAGGCAGAGAAGATGGAAAATAAGACATCTGACTCAAACTACGGACCTCATAGGTGTCAGATCCCTACACTTTGTGCTACATGTCATGTTGACATGTTGGAACAAGGTCTTCAAATATCTGCTCTGAGCAGATTAGAGGGAGTTGAAGGCAGGGGAAAGATGCCACCGTTACCATGTGGAGCGCCGGGTTAAAAATGTCCGACATCTCATTTCGGGATGAAACCCTTTAATTATGACCATCTGTGTGACCCGGCTCTCTGCTTTTTTGGCCTGTCTCTCTCTGTGAGTCATACTTTTGCGAATCATGTGCGTGGCCGTGCACAAACAAACAAAAGCTTGTTACTAAACAGAGCTTACTGGATAACCGGCACTACAATACAAGCTGCAGCCTGTATATAGCAAACAGGGAATTAACACAAGCCGCTTGTTGCATGAATGAGTGCTCTGTAGGCTGTTGCATGACACCATCACAGCATTTTGTTGTTGTTGTTTTTTTTTTCTCCTGGACACCAACAACTAAAATGCAACCGACCACCAAAGAACAAAGTGATGTTGACAGACATAGTCACATTCATCATCGCAGCCGCCAGCAGCGTGTAACCCACATCAGCACTGCTTAACGTTACCCAACAGACAATAATAAACGGTTTACTAAACTGAACTCCACTTTGAAGCCGAGTGGTTTGCAAAATGAGCTGAGCAACCTCCTACAGAGCCAAACTACATCTTCACCATTAGAGTTCAGATGGACATCTGTCCCAGCACTAAGTAAAGAAGCTCTTAAGAGATATCAAAATGGTTTTTTTAAATATAAAATAAATCTAAGAACTGGATAATAATCAGTTTTGAGCTGAAATAAACCGATCCATTAATATTTTGATTTGATATTTTTCAGGCAAAACACCAACTTGTTCTGGCTTCTCAGTTGTGAAGATCTGCTGCTTTTCTTTGTCTGACGTGAAAGTCAAGTGAATATGTGCTGGTTTTGGATGCTACCTTGGGCTTGTAGGAAACTTTCAGGACACATTTTTGTGCAACTAGAAATACTTGTGGAGGTTCATTCTTAAGGTTAGGAACAGGTTTATGTGATAAAAGTGTAAGGTGTTGGTCGGAACAGTCGACTTCTTCATATATTTATCTAAAAATAGTTTTCTTCATTTTTTTCTTGGAACGAGCAAAAAAAAAGTTTTTGTTGATTTTTTTTTATTTGGTGCTTAATTGATAATATTTTTAGTGACTGTCATACTATAGTTTTGTTATAAGAATAAACAAGAAGGTACCAAAGATACTGAAAGTATAAAATAAATATCTGCTTTTTGAAACAAAACTATAATTTTAAAAACCCTATAAAAAAAGACTTAATGAACACTGAAAACATCAACAACACCAGCGTTCAGAGGACACCAGACTGAAACCAGTCACGGTATTGACCGGGGAAAGGTCAGTGTCATCGATACTGTGATATTGATTTTAAAGCACTGAGTCTGTCCCAACATGTTTTTGGTTCTCATATCATTACAAAGCCATGAAATTATATAAAAAAGCAAGAATTTGATAAATTCTCCATTTTGAATTTAGACAAATTTCTGATTCTGACATGCTGTATCAAAACACAACTTACGTGAAACTGGCTTTGTCTCAATTTCATTGGACATAGAGACTAATTGGCTTTGTGTAGTATTAAAGATATTCATTAAAATATTCTAATTGGTATGTGTTTATTATATTTCCAAAACAAAGAGCTTCTGGTTAACGTTAATACTTTAAAACCTTACACCAGCAGCTAAAGGCCTAACAGTTAATACTGTAAAAGACTTAATCCACCTGCTATCACTTACAGAATTACAAAATCGCTTTCCAGTTTTCCTCAAACAGCTCAGGAACACAACTAAATGTGGCACAGTTAAACACAGCTTATCACACAACAGCATGAGCTTCCAATCAGCAGTCTGTATCACTGATGACGGATAAACCTTGACAGTGTGAGCGCTGAAGCTGTTGAACACATCCAACCTAAATAGCAGCGCCGCAATGGGGTGAATCATTAAAGCTGAGGCCTCGATGGAGGAATGGCATGTAATCTGGCGCGCCACAGTCATCCGCCACGGCCCCTTGTAGTGCATCCTGGGAGCATTAGTCATCAGAGTCCATTTCCAAAGCTCAGTGTGAGTCTCTGCCTCGCTGCCTGCTTTTCGGTCGGGATGTATTCGGTTACATCTTAGTCAACGCCAAGTCTCTCTGTTGTGTCTTTGTTACCATGGAGACAAGCTCAAATGAGGATGGCTGTTAACTTGTGAAAACCAGTGTAATGAGTGATACAGTGCCTAGTGCCTCTACTGTACCAGTGCCCATATATTTTAGTTTACTGTTTTAAGACAATAATTAAGTTAAAGAATTTCTACTCAACTACATGTTGAGACAAAAAGGAAATGACACAAGAAGGAGACGAGGTCAACAAAATGACACAAAGGTACAAAAACACTAAATCACAGGCATGTTTGAATAACCTGAATTCTCCCAAAGCTGTTTGACTTACTTGCCTTCCTCAGGGTGGTACCTAATTGATAAAGTCAAATAATTGCTAGTTGCAGCCATACTCAGCAGGGTGTTTACCGTTCAAACTCAGGTGGCGGCACAAAACGTAGCCATGCCATCCAACAAGAGATTAGGACCATGATCTGTACCACCTCAAAGAAGACAAAGCGAACAAATGACGGCTGATGCTGCTCCAAGTGTTTTTCAATGCACAGAACCAGGTTATAACTGGGATATCGAACCTCTGTACGCTGATCAAGATACTCGTGACTCAGTTGACCTCTTCGATTCAACAAAAACTAAAAAAGGAAAAGCAAAGTTCTCCAGACTCAAGCTCAGAGAGCCTGAACCCCAGTAACCCGAGCAGAGATCCTCACAGAGCGTGTCTCAGAGTGAGGGTGTGTGTGACAGATAAATGGAGGGGAGAAAGGACAAACCCCTGGACTGTCGTAAATCCTGTACAATATAATGGCTGCGGCACAGCTGCAGCGGAGGGCCTTGACAGCAGGAGAGGTGCTTATCAGCCAAACCACAGAGGCCGCGCTGCTATCACTTCAAACTCAAAAAAATGTGGCGCTCAAGGGCAGCGCCTCGCTCCATCCGCCGAGTCGATTCCCACCATAATGCTCCTATTCATCCCTGCTCCACCGAGGACAAGCGTTGCCATGATAACCAAACTCAGCCTACTACTGAACGATCAATACTTTAAATAGAAGGGTTGAGTGTCACTTCGAGGGCTGAAACACTTAAATAGAAAGAGTGGAACAGATTACAGCTGAGGGGGTTTTGAATGCGCAAACACCAAAAATCCAAACAGGCAGAAACGCGTAAAGACGTGAGGTAAAGACAAACAGTTTGTCTGTGAACAATCAGAGAGTTTTTGAGTGTCTAACAAGAGACCACTTTAATTTAAAGAAGGGCTTTAGCGTTATTTGGTTGGTCGGCCTTAAATCTGAGGAATGCAATTTACACTTGCAGCTAATGACGCGGGACTCTCCTCTCCCGAGTCTTTCTACGTGATTGTTTAGATTACCTCTTGATTTGCATCACATTTCTTAAGTGAATAAGATGAAACCTATCTGATTCCACCAACGCCAGCTACAAATGGTGCAAATTAGTCAGGACTGCAGCCTTTCTGCAGACAGCAAGTGTTGAGTTCCCACGGCTGAGCAGGCCACACCGTCTTCAGCTGAGTCCCAGAGCAGCTGCATTTTCTGATAAACAGTCAATTAAGAAGAAAAAGTGTAAATAAGAGGGAATTGCCACTGAAATGTAGACAGGAAACTATCAAACCTTTTTTATGAAAGTATGTCTGTCTCACATTCCTTCAGCCTGACTCAGAGCTTAGTCAACCAGATCAGCACCATCCTGGTTACAAAGAGAGTGGAAGTGGCTGCGGAAGATGGCAGGCAGCAAAACACTTGACACAAATAAACTATACTTGCAATTTTATTTAGTCGCTGCTTCATCAGAGATCACCAACACCATCTTCATGTAATTCCTCTGTGGTAAAGGATGTGACCACTTACGATAACCAAACCAAGACTGCAGCTCTCGGTGTGGTTTTAGCTCATGGCTCTCATTAGCTGATCCACGAAGAGGATGTTCTTTATTGTCTTTATGCCTTGAAATCACAAATGTTGAGCGTTTCCAGCAGGGAACACCGGGTGACCTAGAACACTGCATTTTGAAAACAAGACGTTTGGTGCTCGCACGTGTGAAACAAATGCATTTACAGAAACTTACGGAACGAAACAAACTGCATCACAGACGGGGTTTTTCACTCTGATTGGTTTTAATCTAGTCGCCACATGTTCCATAGAACAACATGGCGACAAAGTAATTAACAACCAAAAAGTCCAATGTCACTGTCTAAATATCCAGAGTATATAGCTACATGCAGCCAGCAGCGCTCTGCAGAACGTGATGAGTGTCAGAAGTACGCATGCATGGACTAATGTTGCACGAAAAGTAAAACTTCAATTCTTTAACTGCGGTATTAATGTTCTGTTAAGTGTTTCTTGGCTCCTCGCGTGAATCTGCATAAATTCCGAAAATGGGAAAACTCCAGCAGGGTCCACAGAAATGTCTGGCATCCAGCGTCAGCCTCCCCCCACACTCGCTCCAACACTTATCGGATCTACGTTCACCTACACCATCCTGGCCGTGAATGACTGCGAATGTACATGTGGGCTGGAGGAATGCGAGGCGAATAAAAGTGTCTGCAAAGAGTGATGAGGCAGAGGGAAGGAAATAAGTTTCCAGAGAGAGGAAAAGGGAAAATCAAGTCACATGGACCCTAGTGTAGAATGATTTGTTCTGCTGCTGGATGAATGGATTTACTGTTTTTGTGTCAACAGTCATTTATATTAATTAAGAGTACACTATGCATCGAGTATATAGTATTTTCATACATGACATAAGTCTACATTTAAAGGGAATGTATCCCTCCCTGAAACTAAACCCGATCAATAATTATTAAAATCTATAAACATGCACAGACTCCAGGCTCATGCCAGCTCACCATTTGCTGAATTTGGGAAAGAGCTGACTTCAGGGTTTCCTGATCTGATCTTTGGTTTTTTTGCATTTGCTGATGTGTTTAGTTTACTCCATGTGAATACAATGCATCTACCTGTCCCTAAACAAAACTGTGCAACCTCTACAACCCTAACGGACATGGGTATCAGGGCTGCAAGTGATTATTATTTTTATTATTACTGAATCTGCCACTTTTTTGCTCAATGAACCATAAAATGTCAATTTGCTGTCATATATGACGAACAAAAGCAGCAAGTCCTCACATGAGAAGCTGACCCCAGGCGCTGTTTGGCATTTTGTCTCGAAAATAGGCTTGAATGAAATGACTGGCTGGTATAAAAATCATTTCAGACAACTTTTCTGTCAATCACCGCATCACTCCAGCTCTAACTAGAATCAAAGTTCACAGATAACAATTCTGAATAAATTCATCAGAACAATGACTAACATACTACATAGTCATAGAATGACTAACATACATTTTTACTTTTCAGCAGTTTCATGTCTGTAACTTCAATCTATTACTACATTTAAGTTAATAGTTGATAACACAGGTTTATAACAAAAGGTTATAAACCTGCCCTGGCCCTGCCTGAGCTGAGCCTTGTCCACGGATGTTACACATGAACTTGGTTAATAAACAGTGATTCTCACTTACAGGACTAATGACAAAAACTACAAAAATAAGAGGCTGTAATAGACTTAATGTGAATTAAATGTTTGGGGGAAGTGACACAAAGATGTTAAAACACCTCACAAACACACAGCCTCACCCTCAGTCTTAATAACCGGCTCGACTGTTGGCTGACCCGCTCAAAAGTTCAGAAACACAATCATGAGTCTTCATCTGGAAATCCCAAGCTGTTTATCTCGCATAACAAACCTCCCATCTTGATATCTGATGGTGTGCTCTCTGTATAAACACAGCCACCTGGCACAGGAACCGATTAAAACAAACACAGGGACAAACGCAAAACCCTCCTTCTGAGCCAAAATCCTCTTGAGGCCCAACAGCGCTCTGGGAGCATGTTCGGCGGCGCCTGCTAAATTTTGACAGTCATCAACAGAAAGCACACCTGCCTCAAAAACAGTGGTCCCATATGACTCTTAGAAAGCCTCTCAGAGCCGAGCTCTAAATGTAGATCATTGGGGAAACTCCCAGTTGGAAGAGAAAACCTGCCCCGAAAACAGTCAACACCTAAACAAAGCCAACAATAGTTACAACCCCAGCGACTTCCTCCCGCTAACAATGGCTGCCGAAAGCCACTGACATCATTTCATTGTGGGGCAAGGGACAGCAGGAGGAGAGAGGGTGAAACCAAATGCTCAGAAACCTCCTCAGGGGTGTGAATACTGAGGCAGCGTGGCGTCAGCAAGCCGAAAAGAGTGATCACTGAAATGGTGGTGATGGTGATGAGTCAAATGGTTAAATGTTATCCTTCTACCTCAAGTTGATTGATGAAATGACTGGAAACTACAAATAAACAGGGAAAATGATAAAAGACGGCGATGTCAATTAATCAGCAACTATTGTTAGAAGTTATCAGTTTGTTATGAGGACACCCCGATGACCGGTCCACCAGTAATGAAACAAATGTCACTGTGACGGAGCTGAAAACATCTAACCTTCTCTTTTCTTCTTCCCTTTGAACAAACATTCATAAAACACAGTCTCCGTTCTACGAACTACGCTTCGCTGCTCAGACGTGGAGAAAGTTCGAGTTCTGGATACTTTCTCTGCTCTGTTAAAAGGTCTGGTTTTGCCTTCGTTTGACTCGCATCCAGCAAAAAATTGATATGAACATGAACAAATGTCTTAGTGAAATTAAGTTGACAGATCAGCCGTGGGGCCAAAGAACAACTGATTAGATTTTGGAGGAGGCCTTGATTCACTTCTCCTGCCGTCACAGAATTGTTTTTTGTTTGGCTGTAACTTCAGACGTACTCCGAATCTTCCGGGTTTGTTTACAGCGTCGAGAAATTAACGTAAATTCAAAGTGACGGGAATGACTGAGGTTTGTTTTCTTTTAAGTGCCTTCTAGTTATTTGTGTTTCTCGCCCACCCTTTTTATGTTTACGCTCTTTTTTCACTTTGCATCAACGGCGCACATGTTTAAAACTAAACCTAATCCTTGATTTAACCAGCGGCTAAGTGCACTCCCGTCTGCGTGGCCGAAAAAGTGGGTGACAGAGCTGTTGTGACAGGTATTAGCAATACATGCCAGCAGCTAAACTGGCTTTGTCAGCCATTATCAATCACCAACATGCATGTACAGTTTCACCAGGAGAATAAACCTCTAATCTTTCAAAGGAGTCTGGTGGGAATTGTGGCAGAGACCTTGTCCCAGTTTCTTTTATTTTCACCTTTTCCTGCCTGAACTGGTAGACATTGCTGTTGAGTTTCAGATGACCTTGTTCTCTCTCTCACGCACACGCACACACACACACTGGCTTTTCTTGAAAACCCAGCTTCAGTAATATGATAACTTACTTGTTTTACACCATTTTATAATAAACACTTTTTTTGTGTCCGTTTTTGTGACAGAATAAGACATTTACGAAACAATTTCAACTCTAAGTCAACTCACCGAGGAGCTTTCGAGCGCGCCTGTGCAGATGTTTGTGAATCATCAAAAGGCAACATCTACATTTCCACAAAGCAAACACAACCTTCAGTTGAGAAAGAAACCATCATGTGTTTAAACCTGTCCAGAGACCGTGTGGTAAAGACCTCCAGCGTACACAGACCAGATAATCCTGCTGAATCAGATCACATCCCTCCAGAAACTTCTCTCCTGCGCTGTCCTTCCTTTTCAAAAACTCAAGAATTTTTGTTTGTTTGTTTGTTTGTTTTGAAGTCTTGATGCTAAGACGGGCCGACCCCCTTTTGGCTTCATCTTCATATTTAACACACAGATGTGAGACTGATACCAATCTTCTCATCTAATTAAAAAAAACATTACATATTCCAAACATATTCCTTTAACAATGTCAGCTTTACAGGCTCGGACAGATTCAGATCAGAGGTTCCTACAGGCTGAATATCTAAGAATCTGAATATGTCCAATACTTTAACTCAGTCCAGATGTGAAATTTAGAAAGGCAACTCCATGCAGCTTGTTGCTGTTCAGGCTGATTAGAAAGCCTGAGATTCCTGTCACATGGAGAGGGGAAAAACTCAAGATTTGGGGATCTTTGATTAGGAACAACTCTAAAAATACACTTAAGGTAACGTGTTTTTCAAAGTTGCCTAATGTAGGAGCAGGTAATTAACTGCAGCAGACAGACAGCGGGTGCAGAATCAGACGACTTAAGTATTTTTCCAGGCATCGGGCCTTCACATTCCAGCCACTGTCTGTTTCTGTCGTTCTGTCTGCTGCTGAGATCCGACGGCTCGGCTACTCGACTCTCTTCAAAATGAACCATGGAAACAAAAGCTCCTCTGTACAACTCGGATAGTGCGGCTCCCGTTTCTCACCGCGACGCTCTTCGCGATCGATGTTTAAATCTCGAATTAGAGCTCATCACAGCTCACACTGCAGCAGAGATCGTCCCTGTATGGCATCTCCTCCTCCACATGTGGCTCCAATCTGATGATTTATAATCAGTGTCAACAGCAGAAGGCTCACTGAAGTCACATTTTCTCACTGCAGATCTGGGTCACATGGATAAAAATACCTGCAGCCAGCATAACAACATGGAAACTCTACACCAGTGTTGCACGCTGTCCTGTTGCTGTAATGAGATATTCTGTTTGTTTTTGATTGCCTGTGAGATGATTTCTTCCATGTGGGTTAACTAGAGTTGCACTGTATCATTATATCATTCATCTGGGACTGCCTGTAAGCTTGGCTGAGTCACCGTTAGCACTGAGGACAATCAGACCACGACAGAAGGAAAGACAGAAATCTGTTTTTAGATCAGTAACAGCAGCTCTGTGTCTCTTATTTCACTGTCAGTTCATAACTGTGCCGGCTCTTGATAAACCTTCTGAAGCGGAGCTGCAGACCTCCACACTTAATCTTAGTCATGAAGGTGAGCTACAGAGACGACAGCAGCTCTGTTGTCCGACATACCTGAACTGGCCTCAGCTGCTCTGGGAGTCGAGAAGCTGCAGGCCTCGTTCTCTGATGTCCTCTGCTACCAATACAAACTGATTAGTGGCTGAATGAGCCGACAGTTTGAAGGACTTACTGTTTAAGGCCTCTTCAGACAGTCTCAATGAGCAGCAGTCTGTTCTTTGTTTAGCAGTGTTTTATGTTGGTTTGGCCTCTAATCCTGCTGGTTTGCTACTGGACTACACTGTTTGGAAGGCTCTCAGAAGTCCACTCTTAATTATGGCTATTTTTAGCCTGAATGCACTGTTGTATGCTGATTGGCTGCAGCTTTTTACATCTGCGTCCATTTGGTTTACTTGGCTCCCATGAAAATACGATTACAGTGGTTCTGCACAGTTACATAAACTCAAACAAAACACATTAAAAGAAGGCTTAAAACATAATATTCAAACAGCTGAGTGACATAATGTTTGCTCTTTTGCATTACATGGAACTGCGACACTTAAAAACCTCTCAGAATATGGTTCAGGATCCACCGTTGTGGGTTTTACTGACGCAAAATTCTTATACAGATGCTTTAGTGGTTAGACGACATTCAACGTTCGACCTCTATGTAACATGAAATTGTACCTGAGCTGTAAAATAGAGGTCATTTAAGTGGCAACTATGAGTAATTTCCAAGCAAGCTGAGTTTCACGGTTACAGCTCAGTTTAAAGAATTTGATGCTTTTCTGTGACCCGTGTGACAGTTAACTTATCATTTATGGGTTTGTGACAACAAAAACTATTTGAATACTTTATAAGGTAAATGATTAAATTGTTTACTGAAACAAATAGTCATTACTTTATACAACATAAATAATATTATTTAGTTGCAACCATAAGCGACATCCAGGTACAGCAGTGGCTTTGCCTTGATAAATAATCATCACTACTCATAATTAAAGCATGAGCAGCAACCCATCCACAGAAACTTAAATTTTACATTGTAACCATGAAAAATCAACATTTCTAGCAGCCAGCACAATTATTCATTCATTTTAAACCTGCTTTTGATTTTGATGCAACATTCAAACCTTTTATCACGCTCAACAATAAAAATATGAAAGAAACTTCAGCATCAACTGTGGCAAACTAGCACATTTTTCCTGTCAGAGGCCTAACACAGCAGTGACTTGACCTGATAGCAAACCTCCATTTCAAAGCTATTTGATCCCCACAGCTATATGATATATGTTAAGACTCTACTCTCAGAGCAAGGAGCCAGAGGGATCAGCAAATGACTGAATGAAAGCCACCCCCTCCCCCATATCAGCCCCACTGACCCTTCTTACTGTAACAGAACCACGGAGTAGTGTAACATTCACCTCAGCCTCTGAACTGAGGAGAAGAAAGGCGGCGATTGTAGAGGAAACCCCTCGGCCACTGCAGGAGGGGGATTAAGCATTAGGTAATTGTGTTAGAGGAGAGGATTAGATTAGAGCAGAGAGACGAAGCCGAGCAGGTTAGCTGGAGAAGAGAGACCAGGACTACCTCTCCGAGCTCAGGACATGCAAAAGGAAACATGCAGTTCACAATAACAAGCTTGTGATATCAGTCCAGGCCTGACTGATGACAACCAGAGCAGAGAATCAAAATGAGAGCATGTGGACAGACGGCAGACACCAGCTCCTTTCCATGTGGTACCAGTTAGGATGTCGTCCTTGTCTGATCCCAGGCCTTATATAAGGCCCATAAATATGATTACTCACCCTCCCTCCTTATCTGATCGAATGTACGGGATGTAAGGAGCGCAGCGCTGGAGAATGTTCCATTTAATCCATACAAAAAGGACATTTTTAACAGATAACAGCCAAGCTGTATCTTTGTGTAATGGGCTGAAAAGGAAGGTTATCCAACAGGAAATAAAGAAGTGGGGTTATGGATATGAGATTAATTTGGTGATGTGGGACAAAGTTTAGCTCTGAGGAAAATATCTGCAGCTACTGAATAGATTGCCATGTACATTCATGATCCTCAGAGGGTGAATCCCTTGTGTTCTGCTTTATAGCAAATGTTGACTAATGCACTAAATCAAGGTGATGGACATGGTAGACATTGTACATGCACCATATATCAATATGTTAGCATTGTCAATGTGGATATGTTAGCATGCTGATGCTAGCATTTAGTGCAGCTAAAACAACTGATGAGTTGCTCAGCAAAAAAAAAAAAAAAAAAAAAAAGAGTTCAAATTAAAACTTAGTTTGAGTAAAATGATGTAAGTAAAATGACCAAACATCTCCAGATACCAGCACAGCAATCTCTTTTTGGACTGCCTCTCAGACAAAAGCCTTTTTTCTTTACTGTATTCTGACATATTAAGCCAATCAAATAATCAATGAATTAAAAGTAATAATCCAGAGATCTGATAATGAGAGGAAATAATTAGTTGGGGGCAAAGAACATCGTTTACTGTCATGCATGCTGTAAATTTACCTGTCTGTGGAATATGAATTCTGCCCACTTCAGAGCAATGATGCAGACGTATCCTACTTCTGCACCTACTTACAGTACAGCTCTAGATACCAAAACATAGCGGGAAATACCAGTTTGTGATATGACAAACGTATCAGTATCAGTATTATTGTATTACATTTGGTAAGAATTGGCTCAGTGACACCTTCACTGGAGGGTTTCAGTATGCGTCTCTTCAGTATTGAATTGAACATGTGTATGTGCAGAGGGGAGGAGTGATAACCGCAAGGGTGAAACGGATGAAAAAAGCAAGTCATCCTTGTTACAGTCCTCTCGTGCCGACGTTGCGAGAGTGTCACAACTGACACAATATGTTTCACTCCACAAAATTTCTAGTATTAGTTTTTACAATCTACTTCTCCACTTTCTTATGTCCTTTACAATATATATCATACAGAGTCCTGTTGTATAATTTCTCTCAACTCAGCACTTGGCATTGATAAGCTGGTTAAATAGCATCAACATTACCTTAGTAAGGATTAAATATGCAGGATTAGTAGAGGTCATCATGTTAGATTACGTTGTCTGATGTATTACATCATTTTGTATTTTATTCAATGTATATTTTGGATATTATGTAGAGCTGTTCTCAATTTCTTTAAATATGTCATAAACTGTTTACTTTGGGGTTTAAAAGTGAGGTAAACATAGACAGAAACGATCTAGAGCTGAAGCAGACAACAGTGAAATCATATGTGTCTCACTATAGATATCTCTAGTTCTAATTAGAAAACTACTAATAACAACGTATGTTACTAGATGGTAAGTGACTTTAAGTTAAACTCTTTTTATTCGCGATGGTTAATGATTTCGTATTGGCTAAGGTTTGACCCTGGTACCCCACCCTGGAGCCTCTCAACCAGCTCGGAACCTGAATCGGCCTGGACATCCACCAGATCACAACACAACAAACCGCATCGTCTAAGAGCCCTCAGTAGCCCTCGTCCTATCCTGTCCTTCACCCTCCTCCAGCCCCTGTCCTGACACCTCCCCCGGCCTCCTCCTCACCTCCAGTAGCGGCAAGTCCGGGTCCAGGTGTGTGAAGCTGTGCAGGACCACCGGGCTGCGGTCCTCGACCACCTCCAGCCTCACCCCGTCCCAAATGTTCCGCACCCTCCACGACGAGTCAAACATCTCGACCAGCTGTCCCGGCTTGACGCTGTGCGTCTCGGTTTGCATCCCCGGGAAATAGACCATGGATGCCCGCGGAGCTGAGCGTTCACTCACAGCAACGGTAGCGACATTTCCACTGTATTTACTGTTTTCACACCAAGGCGTCACTGATGCTGTCTGTGGTACAGCGGCTGTGCTGGATCATCGCTGCTGTCTACAGTGTTTAGGAGAATCATGACTCAGACGGGGGCTTTTCTAAACCCCGCCCCCAGGCCTGTGCTGCCTTCATTCCTGTCGGAAATTTGAGAGCCCAAGGGTGCAACGAGGCATTAACGCTCATGAAATACTGCTTGTAATAATTCTAAGAAAACACGTGCTGTGTAACCAAATATTATTTGACGCAAGTTTGATCTCTCAGACAATAATGCGCTTCACTCTCATCCCATGAGTCAGTAACTAAAAGCTGATGCTGATTATTTGCAGATATAATCATTCATGTCTTATCTTAACCAAGCATGTTGTTTTATAATAAAACACATTTGTCACTAATATATTTGATGTAATCTCCATAAATCACCTAAAGGCCATGGATTTCTTTTGAGTTTTAATTTTGTTATTTACTGTCAATTTTACCCTTTTAGTTTGTACATGATTATTTGTATCATTAAATTGCTGGATAAACGTATGGAAATTAATTAGAATATTACAATAATTTGAAAATATCACGTTTCTCACCCAGCAGCCCTCCATCAGCATACTGTGACTTTTAAGAGTGTATATCACATGATATTTATTGACCAACAGAGCAACTATTTTAGTCACAAAGCCCGTTTTTTCGCATTCTAACAACTACACTGTACGAAAAGTGGTGAAAAGTGGTGACATTTATATTTACGACATGTTAGCTACAAAGCCCAAGTCTACGAGCTGTCCCCGAAGGCAGCGTTAAACTCCCCCACTCTGATGTCATGCCTTTGGGAAATGATGGCTGTGTGTTGTTTCTGCTTTCACTATGGCAGCAGGCTGGTATGGGAAAAGAAAACACACTGATGTACAGTTACTGTCCATGCTGTCTGATGGAAACACACATTTGCAAATGCAAACATTAGAAGGTCATTCAGTACATTTACTTTAATGCTACTATATACTAGTACTTGGTGCAAGTCTGCCACATTTTAGAAAACAATACTGTATGGTTTGGGTTTTTTGTTTTTTGTTTTTTTTACATATATTTAGTTTCACATTATTCAAAATACAACACATACAATCAAAATAAAGCTACTGAACAGTGAGTAGCTAAAATTAGCTGAACTCTGAACTAACAAAGCAGAAACAAAGTGGCAACTTCCAAAGTCCAAAGGTATGACAGCAAAAAACCCATATCGATTCATATTGATTCATTACAGAGCAAAGCGGCAGCAAAGCCTTAAGTTTGAAAATGTGAAATAAATATTTCTCACTTTTGTCCGACAAGTATATCTCTCAATGCCAATGTTCCAGCCTCTGGCAAACCAACAAACACTGCAGTGAGACTCTTTGGGAACAAACACCACTTAAACACAAAGATCTGCTCTTCTCCACCACAGACAAGACATTCTTTGGAAAACTCATATTCTATCCATTATTTTAGATGTCGGAAAGCAAAAAGACATCAAAGACCTGAAATACACATTGGTTCCTGCACTGCGCTGCAGTAAACTTGTCTGAGTGAATTACTAGTGCAATTTTAATGGATTCAGCCCCATGTTGCAGGAGCCTAATCACAGCAGGAGCATGTGTCAGTTTGACATGAAACGCTGCCTCCTACTGGTCAATCCCTGGAACAAACGTCTCATACCACACCAACTCATCTATCATCCTAACGAGATGCCTGCCAAGCCTTTAAAATGATTATGCACTCAAATGAATTCAGCCAGTTTTAAATGAGAAGCAGATACACTGACAAAACAAATGAACACAGCGCACTGACGGCCTGCATTCTACAGATAATGAATGGTGAACTTGAATTAACATCATCTATTTCCGAATTGTTCTTGGAGGACAGTGAAATATAACCCACACTGGCTTTTCACACCGACGCACCATCAGGAGGAACAGGTGTGAAAGTGATTGAGGAAACTGTACAAAAACATCTGCTGCACCAGCCGAGGATGAATCCAACCACAAACATGGCTGACCTCTCTGGCCTTTCTCATCACCGGGCTCCATAATCACCGCTGCGCTTCATAACTCACAAATCTGCAGCTGCTGGAGGGGAAAAAACTGTGTGCGTCTGTGTGTTCGTGAGAAAAAGAGAGGGGTGCACGACCGATACCAGCGTTTCTTGCACAGAAGTTACCAACATCCAATATTTGTCCTGACGAGGAAGGAAGGATGGAGGAAGGTAGAAACCCATAAAAAGTATTATTGTCTAAATCCAAAATCATTTTTAACATTTTTTGTTATTTCATTTTCCTTTCGTTTAACATTTAAAGGACAAGCCTGGATATTTTTCTAAATTTTTCTGACTGTCTACAAATCCAAGACACAGACGAAAACCAATGATCTGTCCCTCTCTCAAAACTTTCTGACTTCCTGTCTGTACCTCTCAGCACCAAGCCCATTGGTTTACAGTGAAAACATAAATCATGTACAGTTTTATTAAAACAAAAAACAAAAAACGACTCAGCAGCTGACTTCTTTTGCGTGGTGCTGAATTTAACTCCTTCTTGCTGCATCTGTAAGGTAAAAGCTGCTGTTTTACACAATACAATACAACCTCAGAATGTAAAACTCAGCTGGATACAAGGTGGAGAACGGGAAAGATGGGTTGAAAATCATTGCTGACAATCTATCAAAGTTTCAAACTCCTGATCTTGACTTTTCTATCTGCTGAAACTGACTTTTTGGGTTCTGAAAAATCACAAAATATAAGCAACCAATCATGTCTGCCATTAGTAGAAGCTTCGGTATAAAATGCTCTGGTGTCTGTCCTCCAGGGAAAGTGGTACGGGCTGAATCCCAGAAAATCTCTAAGAGCTCGGAGCGACGGCCAACTTTCAGTCTGCTGTGATTTAACTAAAGCTCTGCTTCCATCTGCTGGAAATCAATACCAGAGGATGTTGTTGTGCTGCTGCTGTGGCTCTGGCTGATGCTCCGACATCTTTTACTGTTCCCTGAGGAGAGTGACGCTAATAGTAGACCCTTAGTTTCTTACTCACTCTCTCTCCTACACACACACACACACACGCAAACCACAAGCTTTCACTCAGATGCATACACAAATAGATACGAAGTAGCATAATTAAAGAAGTCGACCACACCCAGCAAGAGTTTGACAAATGTACGTGAGGAGGCCAGGTTGAACCCTGCCAACAAAAACTGGCAAAGGAATTCCATCATGACGTGGTTAAACTTACTAGAAGAGTGACATCAAGAAGATGTCTAAGTCCAGATGACACCAAGCAACACCGAGCCAACTAACACTTGAGCATGGCTCTTCACCCCCAATGGAGGCTGACTGGGCAGCAGTGGAGGCCTGTGGTTGCACTGGGCTGCTGCCAGGCGCACAATGTTCCTCAGTGCTTCACAAACAATAAATCTGCAACAAATAAAAGCCAATGAGAGCACCAGACATGGACAGAGTACAGAGTTACATAACAGGAAAAAATAGGCTAATAAAATGAGAATAAATTGATTATAAATCATAGATGCACGTACAAAGCCTCCTCATGACGTTCCTCTTGAAGAGGTCATGGAAAAATAACTAATAGGAAGGATATTTTATCCATCTTCCACGTTTGTTTGAGATCATCTGTGTTCAAACTTTAATCTTCTTCAGCTACGATATATTTATTTTAATATTTTGGTTCAGAACCTTAAGATCAGACCACATTTTCCATTGCAAATGGTTGACAGAGAACAAAAACCAACTCTGCTTCTTTTAGCTCTTGCTTAGGTTTTAGGCAGATTTACAGTATGACTCCGCCACAGCGCTTGCATCGACCTCTGTTCCAGCAGCTTTTCAAGAAGAAAGAAAAAAAAAAACTTGGATAAACCAACAGCACACTGCCAGCTCAGCATCAGACAACGGCCAAAGTTAGCAACTAGCTAGGGAACAAAGTGGAGCTGCTAAAAAGCCACAGATTTGTTCTCAGGAATTGGTGGAGACCAAACCAGAGCAAAAAATACCAGTGGAGAATAACGATAAGGTGTCATCAGGTGGACACAAACATAACTCAGAGGGGAGGAGCAGGTTGCTCTGTGTCTGCTGTGTTTCTAGATAAATAGCTGTTTGCGAAAAATAGGTAAAAAATGTAAAATATTTTATTGTTAGCATTTTTAAAATGCTTAGAGATTTGTCGACAAGACTACAATTTAGCTGTAACCGCATCTAAGGGATCTAAGGGTGTTGTGTTGTGGAATTTTGGTATTTTTTCTGCTTGTTAATGCACGTGTCAATTGATCTAACTTCTCCTTTGAAGCGTCCATAAGTGGATTTTGATAAATAAACTAATAATAAATGACAATACAGTAAAATACAGTCAGGATTATATTAAATGTTTTCACAGGAGAAGGTATTCTAGTGGAAAATATGTCTTCAATTTTGTAATCCCTACAATTAAGTTATAAACACACAGTTATTGTTCATATACAGTACTCATAGATGATAAATAGGACGGTTAAATAAATGCATTGAATTGAAATGAATGGCGCCAGGACTGAACATTCAGAGAACATCCCACATTTTCTGTTTGCTCCATCGACACCTGTGAAAGTCGTATGACCGCTGGTTACCTTAGCCAAAAGACAGCTCGTCAAGATGACTGACAGGTGCTTGGGTGAAAGAGGCCGCTCGTCTGAGTGGGAGGACAGACAGCGCAATTTGTGATGCTTGAAGAAGAAATTTGGCATACGGTGTCGTTCTAAACCCAAACTTGATGTCAATTATTCGGCCCATTCTTTTCTTTAGAGCCAAAAATAACAAATTTGCCTCAGAGGTGTTTCATGGAAACCTCAAGTTGACAAGATATCCCCGTATCTGAGGGTCCCTGATTGGACAGCAGCCAACAGGAGGTTCACAGATCATAAAAAAGGTAAAAATATCACATGGCAGTTGGCTTCTATTTTAAAGACCAATTAGTAAAATTAGTAAAATATTTCCACCCGTCAAGTCTGGTGGCCAGAGTGGAAAAAAGGTCGGCCTCCTGCGCTTCCTGTTTCTCAGTTTGACAGCTCTTAACAAGAGCCGACAGTTGAGGTCAAGCCTCTGTGCTGTTTGATGTCGCTGGGAAGACAGTGCACTGTAATGATGCTTAATGGGACACATTATAGTCAGGACAGCATCTATTGTGTCATTTCAGATGCAGCAATCTATTTCTACTGCTGGCGCGTCGCGCTGTGATGCAGGGGTCTGATTATTCGGTGAAGAGACAACCTAAATGTTCCCGCTTTTACCAGCTCTTTGTGATGCTTTTGGAAAAAAAAAATAAAATTATTCCCCAGTCCGTGGAGAAATCCTTGTCAGAGCTGTCAGGTCTAAGTGCTGCCCATTACAGCAACACAGCATTACATCTGATGTAACAGCTGGGATCTGATCCAAGTGATTGGTATCAACCCCCTGACGCTGGTCTTACAAATGGATCGAGCAAACATGACCACCGCATTAACACCACTTCTTTGTCCATGTTACCTCAAAATTCACAGTTTCTTCCAGCCATAAGCTAATCGAGTCAGCTGCTATGTCACCCGACTTGACTTTTAGAGCCATCAAATAATACTTATTTATCCAAATGACGTTCACACGTCAAAGGTGCTGTTGCACATATTTTAAATTGAGGCAAAGAAAGCTGTGGTATGAACACAGGTTACCCTGAGTTTAGGTATCAGAATCTGTAGTAAGAGAGAAAAAGTTAGATTAATGCCTCCCTGACTGAGACAAAGTGCAATCACTACATGTTCCACGCAAATAAACATGTGGCCTCCGTGGCCATGCGAGGCCTGTCTGTCACTGTCTTATTCAGGCCTATTTCTAATTGTTCTGGGTTTTAGACAAAAGCAAAATGACATGGATGATATTACTTTCAAGTCACAAGTAGGTCAAGTCTCACAGCAGGCAAAATGAAGTTTAATGACGTCTCAAGTTGTCGTATTTGTGACTGAAGTCAAAATCGGCCTAATTCTATTTGAAGTGACTACGGCACTAAAAAGACACGAAGCTCTTCTTAAAGCCAACGCACATAGTTCAGCAAGAACAGTACAAATGCAAACAAACAACTGAATAGAGGGGTATGAACAAAAGTCTCCAGCTAAACTCAAAGCAGGGACACAGCACTCACATGATGTGCATCTTAACCTCAAGACCCCCGCAACACCCCATACACATCACACAAGTAACACAGTGAAAGCAAAAGGTAAGACGTCAGTCGTTGCAAGGAGAACAGAAACTTAATCACCAACAAGATTCTTACAGTGGAAAACAATCTTAAGCGTGTCTGTCAGATCATCCCATCAACCACTCAAATTAAAAGAACCTGGACTGGTCAGTGATTTATATTAATGTGAAATTAACCTTTAGAGTTGGAAATTCATCAGCAGATAAATGGTATCATTATTTTGCCTGTAAACAGCGGGTAACACGGTGCGCCGATCAATACGAGAAGCTCTGACGGCGGCCTGAGCCAGCAGGGTGACCTTTTGGTTTACAAAAAACTGCTCTGACAAAAAGTCACAAGCTCAGTTCTTTTCATGGCATCCTGAAGGAGACACTAAACCACAAGCAGCTCAGTTTCTTTACGTTCAGTCTCCTGAGATGAGAGGTTTGCAGAATATGCCTGAAAATATAAGAAAACGGCCTTTAGTCCGACCTGTCTGCCCGTTCTCCTGGCTGTCTGGTAACAGTCTTCCCCGTCCCAGCAGACACTTTTCCTGAACAGCAGCCCACAGGTCCATGGGCTCCAGCGCCACATCATGACTTTGCTCCAAACCAGACTGGAAACCTCTTCATCCAAATGTTCCTGGAGCCCAAAACCCATTAACGGGTATACACAGCTCCTACTCCCCTTGACACAGATTGGCCAACCCCCAGCTGACGCTCCGCTCATACATATTTACTTTACCAGCTGTGTCAACAAATGCGAAGAACAACACTAGAAAAAATTAACTTTAACTGGGGAAAAAAGAAAAAGGGTTTAAAAAAAAAACCTCAGCAGGTCCGTTAAGACTGTGAAAGGTGAAGTGAAACCCTTTCAGTCAGACAGCCAAACCTCCAAAACAACAACACCACAACACTTTATAGCTGTCGAACAGAAAATGAAAGCTTAAGATGAGACAAACACGAAACACCAAGGAATTTCCCTGATTAACCAGAGAAGACTTAGCTCCAGCATGCAGTTGACCTGCATAATGACACCTAGATGTGAGTTATGCAAACAATCATTCTTGTCCTGCATCAATGAAAGCATGCAAGCAAGTTTCTGGTCTATTATAAATCTGTTTTCTGTTTGTCTGTTTTCAGGGTTCGGTGAGGCAACGCTAGCAGAACAAATCCAAGTCCCATCATCAGTCAACAAAATGTTGCTGACTAATTACCTGCATGCTGACTAATGGTTTAGCTGATTAATCAGCTGAGCTCCAAAGACGGTTTAACTTCTGAAGGAAAGAAATGCTTTTAACCCGACTCCTGAGCATCTATATATGCACAGCCCCATCAAACAACTGACTTCTTTTTGAGTGAGAATAGGCCTTTATGTTGTCACTTAATGCTGCTATTACGTTCTACTGTATGAGTACACGTGTGTGACCAGGGAAGGTCCTGGGATCCTGGAAAATGGGGCAAATTAATGAAAAATATAGAACACAAGGCACACAGAGGGAAAATTAGTTTTACCTGAAGAACAAATGAATGAGATAATAATATATAATAGACAAAAAGATAATAATAACAAACAACCAGATCATTAAACATGAATGAGGTCGCACACTCAAGTATCCAAGTAGAGACTTTATTCTTCCATTTATGGACCAACAGAGGCCCCGTTTCTGCGGCACTGGGGAAGGAACCCCCTGAGAGTTTCCCAGTAACGGACACAGACAGGAAGAAGCTTCTCATTCACACCCAGTGAAGCGGCTCCGCTCTGAGCTGCCTCTGACAGCCTTTGGATTTATTCCTTGCCATTATTTCAGCCAGCAGAGCCATTCAGGTGCTCCTCCGAGGTCCTGGCATTTAAAAATGCTTTCTCATGCCAACTGCAGCCAACTGGGAGATCACTGGGAGAGCAGCTCCGGTCTGAGGCAACCTGACAACCGTCGTCCAGGCTGAGAGAGAAACAAACCGGCGTCTCTGTTTGTTCAGAAGAAAATCTTTTATTGACTGATCCATTGTTTCTGTCTCACTATTCTGTTTCTTCTTACTGGATTCACTTGTGTTCTTTCTTTGGTGTCACCGGGGGTTAATTATCTCACCTGCACTCATTAATTGTTGTATCTCTGCTTTCAGCGGTTTCAGTTGTGGCTCCTTGAGGTGGAGTTAGTGTGAACTACTATATATGCAGTTAGCTGGTTTAGACGCCAGCCTCAGGGTCGGGCCCGTCGACCCGGTCACCAGATAAATCTGATAAATGGAGGAGGGAGAGAGATGTCGACTTTGTCTAGTTTGTGTAGTTTGAGCTAATTGGAGCAATATCAGCTACATGATAGGAGTTAAACGCACAACAAAGGCAACGGCAACAGAAGGGATCAATAAGAGAAGAGGGAACAGTAAGGCTAAATGTCAAATACCCTCTTTTGCTCTGCTGTGAGGTTGCCAGTTGCTGATCTCTTCTCTCTCCCTGTCTCAGTAGTTTTTTCCCCTGTGTGTTCCCACCTCCACTTCCACCGGCACACCTGTTCCCACATCAGTTCTGCAGTCAGCACGCCTGCCCTGGAGCCACTGTTCCCTGTCTGCCTTGCTTTTTGACCCTTCAGTGCCCTTTTCAGACTTTAGCCGGCCTTCTTAAGCCCCTTTGGATCTTGGTTGCCTGTTGCGACTGGCTGTCTGTTGCTGAACCTTTCTTGAGTTCAAGGACCCAGATCAGCATCAGATCATTTGTGGGGCCTTTAGGGAGCAAGTGGGAGGTAAGAACGAGGCAGTAACAGTACACTAAGTGCCGGAGGAAGAAAATCTACATATTGTTGTGCTTAAAAACAAAAACAGACCCAAACACTGGGCGAGAGGAGTGATTAGGCAACAAATGAGAAATTCAAATATTACAGCACCTTTTATAATAATAAATAAATAATAATAAAACACTCCACTCACGATGCTCATTATTTCTTGAAAAGTGTCTCCAAGAAATACTCCACTTCAACACTTGCTGAGTGTTCACGGCGAACATTATCGACAAGTCTGCAGACGTCCATTCATTTCCTTTAGACCGACAGTTTGACAGCTCCATCACTTTGCAGCCGAGAAGAGTTGGCTGCTGTTAAAACTTTTCACCGGCTGCTGACAAGTTATCAGATTTGGGTGCCTTCTTGTTTTCTGACCTGCTTCGTGTGCAAGCAAGCTGCTGAAGACTACAGCATCGGGCCTTTAAAAACTGAACAAATCCTTTGGAACAACTGTATCAAATGTCAGTTTTAGGAATATTATTTTAAAATGATTGAATTTAAGTATGGCATAGTACTTCACACAGGATCTTATTTAAGTCCCTGGAGAGTTGGGGTAACCCCACATAGGTAATCTTAGTCATTTTGTCTGATTAGACCACCTCCCAGGGCTGTGGGGAAGTACAGACCGTGCTTGATTTACATATTTGTTGCACAGCAGCACAAATTAAGCCTTATCGTCCTTACTGGCACATGGCAACCCTGCCTCGTTAATATGGTATTAATTTGTTTTCCCAATTATGTTCTGGTAGCAAATGTAACAGCTGGCCATACTAATCCTCAGAGGCAATGAATTTCAAATAAATATGGGGCAACATGTGTGTTTGCCTCCAAAGTCATAAGGAGGCCAGGGTTCACATCCTGAGTGTGAACTGTGGTTGGGTTCAGGCAACTAAAGGTTATGCTTTTGGTGTAATGTCTTGATGTGACACATTGTAAGATGTATTAAATCTTTTAAGGGTATTGTGCAAGAGACAAAAAGTTCAAAATCAAAGCATCAGATGCTGAGAAATCCAGCAGACTAGATTTTTCTAGTCTCAAATAGATCAAACATTAAAAAAATCAGGATACATTTCCCACAATGCACAAGCAGCATCTTGTCATCATGCCATGGCACACACACGCAGCCAGTTTGTAACAAAGGCTGCCTGTTAGAAATTTGTAGTATTGTCGATCCAAGCCCAAGCTGACATAACCCCGATGACATCACCATGATTTCATCAATTGCTATTTTGACTTGACGAAGCTCCACCAGGGCCACAGAGCTCTGACTTAACCCTAACCCTAACCCACTTTATAATATCTCCCAGCCTGATCACAACACACCAACAGACTGACAGCAGGAAGAGCGAGCGACTTCGTTTGACCTCGGTAGAAGAATTGAGGCCACATGAAACACAATCAGGTGTTTTCGGCCGGGAGACACTGAGTGGGTGTGAGAACGAGCGAGAAAAGCAACAGCAAAACAGCGGACAGCACAGTGGAGTATCAAATCTAATTAAATATTATTGTTGGAGCGCTTTTCGCTATCAGCTGAGGAGCTCCACAGATGCGATGAGAAACTGTTTTGAACAACAAGCTAATCATACACAGGCTGAAAAACAACAGGAAGTGATTTCAGCTCTTGTATAAGGATTTTTCATGGCTCTGCAGCAGACTCAAGCTCAGTCGTAAAAACCAGTGTTTTTCCTCAGCTGGGGAGTTTCTTTGTGGAGCCGACTGCTAAACAGGACTGCGTTCACAGGCTGATTTCTAATGTAGAGGCGTCATTTCTCCAATCTGTGTAACGGCACATGAATGCATCATTCTGCAGTCAGCCCCCCTGAATGTCAACAAAGACTTTTAAATAGAGGTAATACTAATGCAGACATACAGTACAATAGATTGTATGATCACATTATACCCAGATGTAATTGTTAAACAAGTTATTCCAAAGCTATTAGCATTAACCTGCTGCTGTAAGAGCCTCCTCTCTTCTGGTTTCAGGCTTTCCTCCAGATGTTGTAAGCTGGCTGCAGGGATTTGCTCCCGTTCAGACAGACACAAGAGCCTCAGTGACCTCCAGCACTGATCATCCTAAAAGTGTTGGATGAGAGCTCTGTGCAAGCCAGTCGAGTCCTTCCATATTAAAACTATTTCTTTATGGATTTGGCTCTGTGCATGGCGGCACTGTCATGATGAAGCACACAAAGTTAGAGGAATCAATATTTTACCTAAAAATATTGATTCTGTGGCATTAAAATCATCCTCAACTAGAACTAAAGCACCTCCAAAAACAAGAACATGAGCTCCAAAACTGAAGTACAGTTTGTGCACATGGCTGTCCACATACTTATGTCCATGTAGTGCATTTTAATTGGCATTCTGAAATATTTTTCAGAGAGAAAACGTCCATTTATCCGTATTTAAACAGTGCATAAAGAGCTATGCAAAGCAAAAGACGCACCACGACTGTGTAAGAGAAGTGGCAGCCTATCACCTGCAGGCTGAGCTATCAGGATCTATCAACCGCTGTCAGTTAAACGGCTCAGTGGAGAGACCAGAAGACGTAATGAGTCCAGACAATATTAACAAAAAGAACAATTTCAAACAAAGCGCTGTGAAAAGACAGACTTCGGTCTCAGATAGGGAGCCTACGTCACTGCAGGTTTAATATCAGGCTGTGCCCAACACCAAAACACAGAACGTTGATCAAGCGTTCGTCTGCAGCAGCAGAAGATCTGTCTGTCTTCAGCCTCAGGATTTATTAACAAGCTGACACAAGAGCACGATCATTAGGCGCCGTGGGATCATCAGAGACACGACCAAACATGTCAAAGTATCAAAGGGGAGACTGCCTCCTCTGCAGGGAGACTGTTGCCTGGGTGTGCAGGGTTTGGTGGCAGCGGCAGCCAAACCCCCCCCCACACACACACAAAGCATCTCTACACAGCTGGCTGAAGGCTGCATTCACAATAAACACCTGAGTCTTTTTTATCCCCAGTAATTTGTTGTTGTAAGAACAGTGCTCAGCAGATGCAAAACATAATCAGCCACACGTTCCCGTGTGAAGCATCCTCACATCAAACTGTCATGAGGTGACGGATGTGAAATCTGACAGCCAGAGGGGAAATCCAGCAAACACAACCACCTGAGGGCAAACTGAGAGTCAACATGAGGTGAGAAGTCATCTGCCGAAATTACAGTTGGCGTTCAAATCTATAACCCGCAGGCCTGACAAGTTTCCAGGACTGCTCATTAGACTACGAGTGAGTCATGTGACTTTTGTTTACAAGCGCTAATTGGCGGTTAATTGATCTGAGCTGTGAAACAAAACAAACCGTCCCAGAAAAGCAGCAAAATCAACTTGTCTAGTCTGGATGGGGGCAGAAAAAAACCACGTGCAAAGCTGCAGCTTGGGTCGAGTTTACAGTGTAAACCACACCTATAATAAGCGGCACACAAATATATTACTGACTCACACACGCACACACACTCATACAGGATACATTTACTGTCACTCGAGGGCACGAATAAACACACGCACATAGCTGCGGGCCTGCACGAACACACTACGATGTTCGTACGAACGCACATACATTACGAACTACAAACTGTGACACACACAGGCTCACACTGCAGCACTGGACACACATGCACACACACTGAGGGGTCATCCTACAAATACCTGGATATTATGGCACTCTCTGGTTTAATGACGTAGCCCAACATTTCACATTTTACGTTGTGAATTATGGTTCATGCCCCAAACACACACACACACACACACACACACACAATAAATACTTAAAATGTACTCTGCAGTACATGGTATGTCATTTATGGTATGGCATTTAGGCTATCCACATGCAATTACAATTTAATGTATTCTCACACACACACAGTAGAAGCATAATGTAGCACATATATTCATACATAGACCTATTTGAATGCACCCATGGTCACAGACACATACTGCATTAGTGTACACAAACACAAACACACACACACACACACACACACACACACACACACACAGAGCCAGATCTCTGCGGTGTGGTGCTGTGGTGTCGGAGCTCACCAGGTCGTCCAGGATGGTGACGGGGAAATCAAACATGCACATCTTGACGGGCTGAGCGAGGGCTCTGTGCAGGTTGAACAGCGACTTGGTTTCCATGCTGCACTGAACGCACCGCCGAGCCGCTGTTCGGCCACTCGCACAACAGACATAAACCAACCCAAAAAAATTAAATAAATAAAAATAAAACAAGGAAAAAAAAGAAAAAACCAAGAAGGAACTCCCACAGCTGGCTGTAGCCCGCTCTTCCTCTTGCCGATGACTGCGAGGAATCCGTCTCACGGAAAAGGAGAAACCCCTCCACCTCTACCTCCTTCCTCCTCCTCCTCTCCTTCCCAGCCACCAACAACCCCGCACTCCCCTCGTTTCCCTGCCTCCCTCCCTCTTCCTCTTCTCGTCTTTCCTCCCCTCCTCCTCCTCCAACCCTCCCTTCCTCCCTCACCAGGGAGCGTCTTAACTGTCAGCAGCTGCTCTCTTGTCTTTCCGTCTTCTGGAGGTATTGCCCAACAGCTCAGCTGTTATGCCACGACCGCAGTGTGTTTGCTTTCTCTCTTCTCAGTAACACTCAGGCTGTAGCGCTCTGGCTCGCAACAGATCCAGTATGCATCTGCCTGACGAAGAGAAAAAAAAAAACCCTTGCCAAATGAAATGCAGCAGGTACACAGAGGGGTTCTGAGTTGCGGTCTGACTCTCTTCTGCTTCATTATGCTGCAGCGATTTAATCAAGGGAGAAGGACCGGCTCTGTTTTGCTCCTGTAGTGCCAGACTGTCTATGTGAGCCCATTAAAGATGAAGCAGGGTGACTGCTTCAGAGGCTGATGTATGAATCAGCCTCCCCGCTCATTAATGTTGCTGGTAAATGTGAAACCAGACTTTCTGGCGGATTTCCAGCCCTCATCTAAAAAATTGTTTTTCTTTTGTGAATTATCTGCTGGGAGGATAAAAGTGGCTTGTGAAGTCTGAAAATCCTCTGTGATGCTGACTCCTGCCTTCCTATTGAGCGTTATTAAATCTTTGATGGTGTTTGGAGAGTCAGTGGTGCAATGCACCTGTCACAGACCACCCGTCAATCACACAGTGTGGGCAGTTGTGTGATCGCCGTGCTCGCGATAGCTGTCCGTGCTAGCTTTATATTACTACACACAACTCAGAGCCTGTTTAAAGGTACTTATGCAATGTGTTGAGGAGCTGGTCCCAGTTTGTTTCTTGTGCTCTGCTGGGTGCATATCAGGCTGAACATGATTGGTGCAGTTCATCTTCTGCCTATTTCCCACTGGTTTCACTCTTTTCCACTGATTGCTGGCAATTTGGCAGGAAACAAAGTAAGGAATCGTGGTGGACACCAAGGTCGGTTATTTCAAAATGGGCCTTGCAAGTTTCTCACAGGACTGGTGGTTTATTTGCGATCACTGATGCTGGTTATCCATCCAAACTATTGTTTATATGTATGTAATATATGTTATAACTACCATGTCACCTTTTGTTACTGATCTGACCGTTTACAATAATCTGCATGCTTTGCAGTTTTGTGCGTTGTTTTGTGCAAGTGACAACTCATCTGTGACGTTCTGAGTTAAAACGAGTTAAACTGAGCTTGCTGGGTCCGACACTTGGTCAAAACAACCCACCGGTAGCTAGGTAGAGTCATTACTGCACCATCAGGTGTTTTTTCAGCAGTAAATGTTAAAGCTTTCAAGATGACTCACTAAGCACCGCCGATGAATATGAAAATGTCACAGATTATCACTTTAATGGGCACAAGTCACACTTCTGAGGGTGAGTGATGTTCGTGTGAATCTGTCTACTCATCTATGTTGTTCTGTCCTACCTTTGACAGACAGTCTACTTCGACAGCAAACGAAACATTGCTAGGGGCCGGCTACCCGCTCTGTTATTGACTGGCCAGGTAATTAGTAGATTATGGATCAGGCTGGGTTTGCAGTCACTCTAGTGTGACCACAACTAGAGCATCGATTAATCGATTAGTTGATAGAAAAGATATGAATCGACTATTTTGACAATTTAACTATTTTAATAATCAAATTATTATTTTTTTAATGCAAATATCCCAAATATTCGATGCTTTTGTTATACGTAAGAGTAAACTGAAAACCTGGGCATTAGTTGTTGGACTGGGGGGAACCTTTAAAGGGCATTTCACAGAAAAAAGCAAGTCATTTTTATTTATTGGGAAAATAATCTCTCTATTAGTTGACAATGAAAATAATCTCTAATAACTGTCTTATTCATCTTATAAAAACTAGTGTATCTACGTATAAGTTTAAGTCTGCTGTGAGCTGCTTCTTTTGATCACCATGCAGGTGATCCACACCGTCTCAGTTTCATAACTGCGCTTCGTTTGCACATCAGCAAACGCAGTGCAACACCTCCATCAACCTGTGAGGAAGCCGACTGAAACACACCAAGCTGAGACTTCCAGCTGCAAACCTTCACTGACCATTTACCTTCACGACAGACTGACTGAAATTCTCTTTCTGCATCTGCTGTGTGTGGCTCAGGGGTCCCAGGAGTCCATCGCAGCGACATCCGTCCCTCCAACTGGACTCCATATTGGCATTTTGATATTTTTCTTCGGCGTCTCTGCCGCCTGAACCTGAAGGCTCAAACAGCCTCCTGCAAACTCTCAAAAATACTTCTAGTCAACCTCGTATCTAGGTCACACGGCTTTTACCCCAAATGGCTGAAACGGTGATAGAAAGGAAGGAAGTTTGCTTCGACCTGGAAGGAAAAAAAAAGAAAGCTCTGCCTCAGAGCTGTGAAAACGTGTCTCTGTTTTGTTTATCACAGCCTCTGAGGTTTGCTTTTATCTCACTTATGGCTCGAGTCATAAAGTCATGCTGCTCCGACTGCTTTGCTTTTGTGTGTCATCATTGTGCAAATGTACTGAACCAAACTGAGTGTCAACAACCACACTGTGTAATTATTAACTGTGTCTTTTGGGAAATAAATTGCAAAATAAAACCCGATCATCACGCAAAAAGAACATCATGTTCACTCAAGCCTTATTTTTTTTTTTTTTGCTTTTCTTTCTTTTACTTGGCTAATATTTGCATATTTCCAGGACAGTCTGCCTAAATATTTTAAGTGTGTGCTGGCTACAAGTCCAAGCTTGTAGACTTTGGGAATTTAAAAGGGGAACAAAGGCAGACTTCAGCCCTGATTCAGATGCAAATGATGTTCGACGTCGAGATTTAAAAGTACAGCAGCGAGTGAAGATGAAGTGCTGCTGCTTTTAAAAACACAGAGACAGTAGAAGAAGAGAGCACAGCCGAAGGAAAAGAGCGAGAGGGCCTGAGACACCACTGGGAACTGCTTTCAGATGCAGAGGCCGTCCCACGGCTGAATACTGTAGGAGAGCCGTCGTCATGGAAACAGGGAGGCAAAGCTGGCTCTTCATAGGGCTACATAAGACCAACCCCCTCCCCCTTCAGTCCTCTCTCCTCCTCCTCTACAGATACCAATCCAGGACAGGAAGCCAGACTGTAACCCGCAGGTCCGCTTCCTGCAGCGTGAGACAAAGACAGGACGGGCGGTGCAGGTACGCAGGAGGTCAGTTCATCAGCAACACGTGACTGTCATCATTGCTGCTCTCAGTGTCCTGATCCAAGACGATGGTGCTGTCACGCTTCAGGACAACATGCAACAGGAGGATAAGATCCACAACATCACGGCGTCTGAGAGAAGAAGCAGGGATGGAAAACTTGTCTGTGCGGACTCTGTTGAACCGCGCGGCTCCGTGTTTGCTGAGCTCAGATTTTATCTTGTGTGTTTGTCACCACAGCTGCATGCTTTTGTTCTATTGTAAAGCTGCTTTGGAGGACACACCACCCAACTCTCCAGGATCAAAAGTCTGTTATGACGTGGGCAAAACATGAACATTCAAAAAGAAAATCATTAAGGATCTAGTTATTTTCATTCTTCATCTACCTCCATTGTATGATCTCTATCAATCACTTGGTAACGGAAAATAAAATGTCAGAAATTGTGTGAAGAAGGCAGAACTTCTTCCATAATCAAAGCTGTAAATAGTTGTTTTTTTTACTGAATAAATCTCAGTGATATTAACTTTAATACTGAAATTTTTGATGTTGTTGTTTTGTGTCTTTTCGCAGCCGGAAGATCTTTGAAAGATTTCCAGTGAAATGATGTACTTAATGCCCAGAAAGAGTGTTTAGAAATGTCAAAACTGATACAATGTTAAGATTAAATACCCAAATATATGTGCTCATGTTGAGCTCAGTCCAAACACCCCCACTTTATTCTAAATCCATAATTGTCTGATACTGATCAGAAGGCTGACGATGTTGTAAACCCCAAAAGCCATGTTGTGGTCTGCAGGCGAGCCGCTTTAATTCCTTGTGTTACACTAAATTTGATACAAGGAGAAGATTTCTGTTCAGGAAAATCACAAGGAATCCAATGCTTTTAGATCAGAGCTTGAAAATAAAATGTGATTCATCTGCCAGTGACTTAAACCTTTTCCCACGATCACACCTCGTGTGTCAGAGCGGAGAGGACAGACAGATGAAGAGATTTCTACTCTGTTCTGTCACTGACAATATGTTTTGTATCCCGAAAGAAAAGAAAAACACCTGAAAACTGAAAAAATCAATAAAAAGTCCAAACGTGCAGCAGCCAGACTTCAAGTTTCTGGTCTGCAGAGACTCTGGATGGAAAACTTGCCTTCAGTCAGCACGAACACGCCTGCAAATGATTACAGCGTCCACACACACACAAATCTGATCTGGTCACTTGGAAATTACAAACGTGGACCGTCGGCTTTATGGGGGAAGATTTGAAAAACAAATTAGAGCCGTTTGCTGACAGAACAAACAGCTGACGAGAGAGGAAAAATCAAAAAGCGGAGCAGAGGAGTCGGACAGCGAACGCAGCGCTGCAACAAGTCAAAATGTTACACCGCTCCTGCATTTTGCAACACTGTTCATACACAACTCCACAGCACAGAAAGGCTTCTGACAAGAGATTTCAAGGACGGGCCCTTCCTCCGCACACACATATAACTAATGCTTCTGACAAAAAAGGAAAAGAAAAACCCCCGGGACTAAAAAGTGGAGAAAAAAATGTCTGATTCTTGTCACATTCCATCAGACAAAGAAGTCAGATATGCTTGGAGTGAAGTCAAGCTTCAAGAACTGAGTGGTTTCTGGAGCGCCGTGCAGAAAATGGAGCGCCGTGGCAGCAACAGGAACGCTCGCAGCTTTATCTGCAATTCCTACAATAGTGGAAGGAAAAAAGGCAAATAGCTGTTTCAAAAGAGGATAAACATCAATAATACCAGCGAGGGGAAACGGGATTTACGTGGAGGGGAGAAAAGAAGAATGAGAAATGACTGTTTACAGTGAAATCCAGGCCATGTCTTTGAGAGCCGGCGTGTGTGTGTGTGCGTGCGTGTGTGTGTGTGTGTATTGAGGGTTAAACAGACCCTTTAAACAGAGGCAGCGGGAAGCCTCACATCCTGAAGCAGCCGCGCTCATCCTGCTCGCTCTCTGACCTCTGACACTGATTCATCATGTTTACTTGATATGTTGCGTTAGAATAAACCTCGCTGAGACGTGTTGGCCTACGAGCACAAACATTAACATCTTGTATCAATATTTAATATTTCCTACTGGCAGATCGGTCACGTTTTACACGACAGGGACAAGAGAGGAATAAGAGAAGCTTTCTCCGAATGGGGCAGGCGTCCGTGCAGACAGCTTGGATTTCACTCGCTCGTGCTGATGTGTTATTTCACGTTGACGTGAAGTCACCGTGCCGACACCAGTGATTCATTTCAACAAACGGGGTGAGCCCTCTGCGTCTGGACTACATCGTCAACCCAGTTCAACCCTCGGTTTGTGATTTTAGCTCATCATATGGCATATTCTGACAAAAATATGTTGCTCGGAGGTTTAAAAAGAAACTTTTTTTCCCATACGGGCCACAAATCATCAAATTAGCAAAACTTTATTACTTTTAATAACTAAATATATCAGGATATTTGGTTCAAGATGAATTTAAAATCCCAAAACTGAAGCTGTGTGGACACCAAGAATATGTGCCTCATGTCATTCCTTACATAGGTTATTGCTTTGATGGTTCCTTATGGTGATTTTGCGTACCTTTGTCATATTGTGATAATTAATTAATTATAATAATTAATATTGCAATTAAAATCTGATGCACACCAGCTAAGTGTGCTTTACAGGCTGTTTATTGGTCTTTGCAAACATATAACATTAAATAAATATCAAGTATTGTAAAAACTATTTTCCTGAACTCCTAAGTACGGGGGGGGGGGGCATATCCCAGCATGCATCAGCTATAACACCTCCTGACGCACACAAACGCATTCACACCACCTCGACCTTCAGCTTTTCCAGTTCATTTGACCTGTGTTGTTTTGCGCTGCAGGAGGAGAAACTCCACATAGAAATGTTCAATCCATATTCAACAATTAGAAGAAATTGATTAATTTCCTGCTGAGTGACTAAGGATTGATTGAAAGGGGACGGCGCCATCAACACGAGAATCATCTCCTTAAATGTCCTCCAGTATCTCCTCTGCTCCTCGTCCCAAGCATCCCTCAGACGCTGTGATGTATTATTGATATGCTGGCTTTTGTTTATGGTCATTGATGCTGCTGTGGGGGTTAACAAGAGGAAGTGACCTCCCTACCAACACCCCCCACCTTCACAAACCCCCTACAGTTCTTGGACAGAAGGCACTGTGGGCTCCGCTGGCTGTAGGACATACTGATACTAATGAGTCTGAACACGACAGACAGCGATAGCTTATTCTTAAAGGCTCCACCATATTTGTATTAATTTTCTATTTTTCTTAATTAATGAACTAAGAGAAACAAGTTGCACCCAGGCAGCAACTTGTCATGGTGTGAACAAGTGTTAAAAACCCAAAGGGAGTCCGCTGATAATGATACGAGACAAAGAAAAGCTGCTGATGATTCATTTTCTGCCAGTCGATTAATTGACTAATGATTTCAGCTTCCTTTCACACCACCTTTGGCCAAAACAAGCATATTAATTGACACCTCAATGCACAGGTCTTTACATGTTTGTGCATGGTGTAGTATATCACAAGACTGCATTTTCCGGCTAATATACTCCCTTTATATGTGTATTTTGTGGCTTTTCCAGGGTGAGCCCTGTATTTAGACAAGCATCGTCTCAAGATTCAAAAGTTGTATTACTATGGTATCAAATGTCCCGATTGGTCTCCAATACTACTTTAAAGAACAAACAATGTAATTTATAAATGATAAAATATAGAGAAGAGCAGCAGAAGCCAGAAAAACCGAACATGGCTCAAATGCGTGATCACTCGAGTTCTGTAAAAATTAGCAAGGTGATTAACAACTTAATCAATTAACAGAAAATTAATTAGCAACAATGTTAACAGACTAATGTTGAGCATAAACACCAACCAAATCCTCTCACTTCAGCTTCTCGATTGTGACAAGTCCCAGCTCTTCTGTTTCATGTCACTGTTGTATATTATAAGAATTTTGCACCGTGGGAACTTGTGATCAGCTTTTTCCCACTGATTTTTGACACATTTTAGAGACATTTCAATTCTTTAAATCAAATTTAAATCAGTTTTACAAAACACATCTACAGATGAAGGTGTGATAATGGTGAAAAAAAAATTGTTCCAAGCATAGAAGCAACAATTTTAATTAACCGATCAATCAACTCATCATTTCACCACTCGTCACTTTGAATGAATTCCTCTTGCACAGATTGGTTTCTAACTGACCTCCCTTGGTGACTTGTCCCCCCTGCTGTGACTCCCAAACACAGGAGCAAATACAGTCTTAGTCTGTCTTACACAAAAATGTAAAAACAAAAACAAGTGAAGCATAAGAGTACAGAGATTTCTAAGTGAATATAATTAAGACTTAATTTAATTTAAAAAGGCAGTAAGCCAAATACTTCCATAATGATGAACAAAACTGAGGATGTCACCCTGGGCACTGGGAACTAGTGATGGGCAGTATTCTCTGACGTTTTACAGACTAAACACCAATCCACCAATAAATCTGACAAATGCATGAGAGATTAAGGAAAGCTTACAGATTACTGGCAGTAGCTGCCTCACCAAATTCATTGAACCTAGTCTGGCGTGCGTCGTGTGTGACACTCCAATAAATCAACAAAAACATCACTACAATGGCAAAGTTCTCCGTTTAAACGCATGCACAGGAAACAAATGCCGGCTGGAGAGACGGTGGGAGAGAGAGGTTGGCTTTGAGCAGAGCGGAGGCAGCGAGAGAGAGAGCTGGGAGGAAGGTTATGATGGGAGTAAATATGTGTAGCATGGTCATCATCAGAGAGGAATATTGATCACCTTAAGAATTACAACACTGATCCACCTTGAAGCACGTCAGATCTACCAGACACAAGCTGTGAAAGGCGCCTAATTAACGCCTAATTACCAATATGCAAATGAGCTCAGGTGCGCCTTTAAATATGAACCCGGTGACTTGAGGCTCTCGGCTTATTTCTTACCTGTTTTTCCAGCATGATCATTCTCTCAGTATCATGACCTTCATGGAGTGAGTATCCATGCGAGTTCACGTCCACCGTTAGACACACTCCTCCTCTGCCAGCATCTTGTTCTTCACGGATGAGCGAGAGGAAAAATAAAAATTAACGAATTACAAAAAAAAAAAAGGTTAGCTAGAAAGCGTTAACGCTGGGAAGCTAGTAGACAGCTACGGTGCTTTATCCTGGAGTGAAATGTCCTCACTGACTCCAGCATGTCTCGACATCAGTATAAAAAAGCCATTAAGGAGTGTTTGTCGTGGAGGAAAACACCACAGCGGTCAGTGAACGGAGGGAGCCAGAAAAAAACAGGCAACAGCGAGCTGAGGGCTAGCTAACGTTAGCGTGCTAGCGTTAGCCAGCTAAACCCAGCGATAATCAAAATTTTATTTGTCTCCTCCTGCCTGCATCCATCGCCGCCCCGCTCCCTTCCAGTCACGCTCGAAAAAATACAACGGGCACGTCTTCTCTGGCATCGGCTCTCAAATCCCCGCCGTTGCTCGACGACGACATCCCAGTGAGGAGTGGTCAGTCCCGGAGAAGATGTAGTGATTTTGACCGCTGTGAACACTGATGCTTAAATGGATGCTGCTGCTGACTGAGGGGGAATCTCCGCTTTCACTGAGACAAGACGCTGCTGCTGCTGCGGTCAGAGGAATAAGAGCATCTCAGATCAACGAGGCTCATGAACGCACCACACGTAAAGCGACGCAGAGGCGAAACAGACGCTCTTGGGCAAACTCCAATTGAATTTTAAGAAATTGTATTCTTTTAACTTTTAAACATTTATATAAAATACTATTAAATATAAATGTTTATATACTAAGTTATATAAACATTTCTACTTTTGTGAAACGTAATGACTTCATATTTATCTGTCAGAACAGACTTGATAACTCTGTAATTATAATTCTTGACCTTGAAAATAATAGCTTTAGCTGAATCTTTTTGTAGTGAGCCATCACTACCTTACTAGTATTTGTCATAATCAGCGCCATGATAACGCAGATAAGTTATCTGCTGATAATGATGAAGACTATTAGAAGAAGATAGTCAGTGGGCCTTGAGTTATGCTTTTTGTTGTCAAACCAAAATGTTTTATATATCTAAATTGTCAGATTTTTATTTAAAAATTTCTCAAATGAGAGACCTATTTTTTTTTTTTACATATAATAACAGTATTAGCTTTGTTTAAACTATGCCCTCTTCCAGCCAGCATGTATCAGTACAGTACAGTACAGTACAGTAGTTAGAACACAGTAAAATAATACTTGTACAATCAGTTAGTCTACAAATTGAAAATGTTTTTAACTGTTGGTTGGTAAAGCAAGATATGTGTGACGTAACATTTTATAGACAGTACTATGAAACACTGACTAAAGAAATTAAGAAAAAATAAGAACTTGATTAATATAATTTATGGAACATTTTAAGATTGCTATAAACCACTACAGTGATATGATTACAAACCTTTGAAATGTTGGGGATTTAACATTAGTTGTGGGGTTTGTTTTGCAAGCCAAGTTAAGTTACAAATAAAAGTGTCAAATGTTAAATGAGTGTATGACTGAAATAAAAACAGACAAACCGGTTCTCATTATGACCTGGATGACTATAAAGGTCCCCTTTTTCTGCCCCTGTCTCAGACTTTGTGTTGGCGCGGCCCTGGACCAGCACACAGCCTGACAGGGTGCAATCAGGGCAACAAAACCCGTTAAGAGCTCTTACCCCGCGTTGCATTTTGGGACTTTATGTAAAGCCAACATGGCGGCCGCCTGCGCGAGAACGCTCTGTAAGGTCGGCTTGAATATTTTGGAGTCTCCAGCCACGCGCCGGCCTGGTACCGTCTCCTACCTGCTGGGAAATGTTACCGCACACGGGTCCAGGAGGACGTTCGGTACCGGCGGAACCGGCGTCCGCTCCAAACTGCTCTCCTCCCTGCGGGGAGGAGGAGGCAGGGTCCTAGGCTGTGCCTTTCTGCTCGGTGGAGGTTTGGGTTTATATCAGACTGTGAAGTTCAGCGTCCAGCAGCACCTGGCCGAGGAGGAGAGCAAGGTGAGTGTCTGCTTACCGGTGTCAGTAAAGCGGCTAAAGACAGCCAGGTTAACGGTGTCCCATTGAGCTGTGGTGGCAGCGCTCCAGTGACAGCAGTCAGTTATCTAACTTCCCATGTCTGCAGACAGGGTCACCTGAATACTCTAATGGGACTAAGTCTATAAATTCTAAAACTGTGTTTAATTGCACATTTTGAGGCTCTTGAACCTTATTTGATATCTCCGTTTATTGCTACTCTGCATTTCCACAGCTTTAATTACTTTATAATTCATATTATTGACGCAAAATAGAATGAACACCTAAATTAAAGTGTGTATTGTTTGGGTTTGAAATGGGTCAGTCTTCTTGCAGGATGCAGGATTTTTATTCTTACTTTGTACTGTTGGTTCTGAGGCTGAGCTGCTGCAGGCGTTACTACTATTACTCCGTTATCACATCACTATTTAAATACACCCTGTTGATCCACCTTTACTGACTCTACTTATTGTGATTGTACATTGCAAACTCATTTTGTCAGGAGCTGCATTATTGAGTCTAGTTTAGTAGACTAGTAGTAGTTTTGATTTAAATTTTGTACTACACTTTAAAAATATGTCAAGTTAGATAGCAGTTCATAATAACATCCGACTGGAAACATGGAACAAAAAGGTACAGCAGATGTTTTTATGTTGTCATAAAGGCTAGAGACTGGTGTGTGAGGTTGGGTCTCTACTGTTACAGTTGCAGTGTCCATAGATTAGTAGTGACATGTTCAACAACGGAGGATGGAATACTGTGGTATCCCAGTGCTCATTGCAATTAAATATGTAAAGGCTGTGAGATAATGTACATTAGAATAAACCTTTTTAGGATGACTTGTAATGCTGGATCCTCTCTTCTCTGCTGCCATGTTCCAGGTTTCAGGAGGAGGTCTGAAGCTGACTCTGTACCAGTACAAGACCTGCCCTTTCTGCAGCAAGGTCCGGGCCTTTCTGGACTACCAGGGGCTGCCCTATGAGATTGTGGAGGTGAACCCGGTGATGAGGCAGGAGATCAAGTGGTCTACCTACAGAAAAGTTCCCATCCTAATGGTGGATGATAAAGTGGTAAGACGGTCGTATCTCAAGATTAGAACACTTTATTCACGCTAAGCGTTTCCCACAGTGGAGTCCGTTCACACCACAGACGTTACAAAGTTAAATCATTTATATTTTGTGGAGTAATATCATAACACTGTTGACACAATCACCACAAAAGTACCTCTTTGAAGTCATTTCACGCCTACAGAAATAAGTTGTTTTCTTCCAAATCAGCAGTATGTTGTCAGATTGAAAACCTTTATTTAACCACATTAACTTTTAAATCAAATATGCATGACCACACCAGAGAGCGGCTCCAAGCCCTTTACCATCTGATAAGATTTTGCCGTCATGCTAAAGAAATTAAACAGATGATTATTATTTGAATGTTTTACGTCATTATTTTATTAACTGTGCAGTTATTTGCGGAGATAACCTACATGTTCTTTGTCTTTTCTCTCCTGTGTTGCTCATCTACAGCAACTGAATGACTCATCTGTCATCATCAGCTCCCTCAAGACTTTTCTAATCACCAAGTAAGTTGTAGCCTCGCGTGATCATGTGATATGAAATTATTTTTTCTCTTGATAAATATCATAATCAACCACACCCACTAGCCTGCCATTATAAACCTCTTTGTTTGTTACAGTGGGACACAATATGGTTTATAGTATTCATAATTTCACAAACTTTCAATATCCAGCCATGCAAATAGATTCTCTCTCTCATCCTCTGGCATTGAAGTTTATTAGAACATTCAGATTAACTGATATGTAAATGTAAATAATTAATATGCCCAGGCAAATAAAGCCAAAGATATCTGCATGGATAGGTAACAGAGAAAATATACTGTATGTTTTTGTACTTTGGTTGGACCGACACTTTATAAATAAGAACCTTTTGTCATGCAGGGATAAAAAAATACCTGACATCATTCGCTGCTACCCGGAGTTGAAGTCGGTGAACGACAGCGGAAAGGAGGTGACAGAGTACAGCAACAAGTACTGGTTGATGCTGAGTGAGGCCGAGACCGCAGCTGTTTACCCCGAGAAGGGAATGCAGAAGTAAGCTCACATGTAAACCACAAGAGATATAAGTTACAGCCCAGAGCCATCAGCATGCTCTTATTTTGAAAGGCTTTAAACAAATTGTTTAATATTAGTGCCAGTACAGAACCCCTTTTTTATTTAAACCCTAAACTGACTTGTTCTTTTAAATCTTGATTAAACGGTTTCCTGTTTTCAGAGAGGAAATGAAGTGGCGTCAGTGGGCCGATGACTGGCTGGTGCATCTTATATCTCCCAACGTGTACCGAACCACCGGTGAAGCCCTGGCCTCCTTTGACTATATCGTACGTGAGGGCAAGTTTGGGACTTTTGAAGGTTTCTTTGCCAAATATGTCGGCGCTGCGGCCATGTTTCTCATCTCGAAAAGGCTTAAAAGTCGGTGAGTAACACGTGAATAAATATCATGATCCTCAGTCCAGACTGAGTTCAGTGCTGCTTAATTTTCAGAGATGGAGGAACTGCATCTGTGTGTTAGTGAAATGTTTCCAGTGGTCAACTGGAGGTTAGGACTTATTAAGTATATTTCATAGTAATGACTTTTGTCCTTTTTTGCCACAACAGACACAACCTGCAGGATGACGTCAGGCAGGATCTCTACAAAGCAGTCAACGAATGGGTGGCAGCCATCGGCAAGAAGAGGAAGTTCATGGGAGGAGATCAACCCAACCTGGCAGACCTGGTAAGGGGATTGGCCCCTTGTTCAACACTAGTTAATCTGTCTTCTTCATAGCCTTTTAGTGTTTTCTAAATAGGAAACACTGAAGTTTTCAGTCTGGTGTCAGACCAGCAAACCCCAATGTGTATTAGCATGCACACATTTTAACATGCTAACAGGTAAATAGGCTAAATGTTAGCATGACTGTGATCACACTCAACATCTAATAATACCTATTTATGTTCGTATGCATACTGTAAGCATGTTAGCTTGCAAACAATATAGCATGTGGTTAACTTAAATGATCATTAATAAATTGGATACCAGCTTAAAATAGTTTGAAAGACAGAGCCCAAGTTGACATCTTTAGCTCATGCTACATGTTAGCATGAGTCCATTAACTGCCAGTGTACAAAAGATGAGCCTTTCTTTTTTTTTACCCCACTAGTTTAAAGAATTTTCTATTTTTCATCCATCAAGCTATATTATTTTCTTGTGCAATGTGGACATCTCAACCTTTACAGCCTTAAAGTGTTTAAACACTGTTTCCTCCTGTCTGCAGGCGGTGTTTGGCGTCCTCAGAGTGATGGAGGGCCTGCAGGCATTTGACGACATGATGGAGAACACCAAGGTCAAATACTGGTACAGACGCATGGAGAGAGCCACGCTTAACCACGAGGGCCGCAATTGAGGCTGAAGTGAGTCACAAGGTGAAGGCCGAGTGCCTCCAGCCTCAAAAAGACTGAACAGTGAACCGCCAGAAAGACGGTGAGCGGCATCGGGACACAAGACGTCCTGCTTTGATTGTGGACATTTCGCTTTGAGAACGGTCACTGCTGCCCTGATTGATTTTCTGCAAGACAAATGAGTTAAAACCTATTGATTTGTATGAACGAGTTAACTGCAGACATTTTAATGGATAAAGAGATCACTACCATGAAAATACTGTTGAGTTTTCCCATTTAATGACTTTGCTTTGTGGAGGACCTACGGGCTCTGCTGTTCATTTGAGGGTATTTTATTAACCTCTACTGGTGAACTGTGGTTACTGCAACAATATCAATAAAAATGTTTGTTTTGTTGATATTTAAATGTACTTGACCAACACAGGGAAGTCACATGTTCGTGTTTTTGTGGGGTGAGAAAAATCACTTATTGCTCCTTTTAAAAGAGGGCGGCCGAAAGGGTTTCCATGCAAATCTGGAAAGGTCTTGAAAACATTCCCAGGCCTTGATTTAGTGTCAGTCTCCATCATAACCCAAAAAATGTAACTTTGGAGCTGCATGTTTCTCACATACAGGACTGTAGAATTAGATTAATACGGTTTACTTCAGTGGTTCTCAGCCAAAGATTGTGGGCTCCCATAAGGACCCCCAAGATTGTTTTATTCATGAAAAAAAACTATAAATGCATTTTAATTTCCTCAGATTTTGCTCCAGTTTTCTTTAACTTTCAGTTTTAGCTCTCAACTGACTGTTTAAAAAAAAAAAAAAAAAAAAAAAGAAAAAGTTGAGGGCGACAAAGAAATAATTTCCTTCATTTGGAGGCCGAGTACACGTCACTTAGTTTTGATGGAAAATGTTGAAATCTTGGTCTAGTTGACCTTTACATTGCTCAGCTAATTTATCGTTTGATTTAAATGGATTTTTAAGGCAGACACCATGCCTGGAAAAACTGCTTATGTTGATTTTGTTCTAGCTTCATTAGCTTCTGTGCAAACATGTTACAGGTACAATGAGATCAGGTTCTCTCTCTGGTTGTGTTTGTGTTTCTCTGTAACTGACGCAGGATCAGTTTGGCAGGAAGGAATCGACATGCTCGGTGGCTGGTGTTCTCCCCGGGGTAATATTAAATGTTGAACTGGTGAGCTGCCAGTTTGAATGTACTTAATATGCAAACTGCAGATCAGTTTCTGAATTTACTGCATTAAACCCAACTTAATGTTCATAGTTGTAAAAAGGTGAAATAAAAACAGAAACCTGGAGTTTTGTGTTTTTTATTTGAGCACCATAAAACTTTGAAGCTGTCTAATGACCAATCACACACACTGGGTGTATTAAAATAACTATTTGTAATCACACATACAGGATTACAGCAGAGAAAGGAGAAAAATGCAGCTGGCAGTAGTAGAGGTGCACTTTTTACTACTGAGTAAAAGTAAGACACACTGGGGTGTGCAGGCCTGACGCCACACTGAAAACTTTGTTTCCTCATGAGTCAAGAAATAATAAAATGTAAGAATGATTTGAGAATAGTAATAAAAATAGAAAATACTTATTTTGGAGGTCTGAACAAAACTGAATGAAATGAAACTGTCGCTTAACCACCCCTCTGCTAAAAGTTTGAAGTTTCCCTTTTTTTTCCCCCCACATATTTTATGTGACATGAAGAGAGAGAAAGAAACAAATGAGCAAACCCAAAGATGACCAAGATTTCCTGTAAACTGGTGATGAGATTTTATTTCAGACATTTGGTTTACAGGTGGAAGGTGACAATCATGGTGGTGGCGCACCTGAATAATCTACATTATATTCAGAGCAGAACAAAAAGCCCAGTGTTTCACATTAAAGCTCCCAGGATCAAATCATTCTGTGTTTTGGATGACTGACTGAAGGCACTCCAGCTGTTTGGCAATTAAACCAATTTCTATAATTCTAATCTTCATTCACAATGATTCAACTGACAAATCATCAGACCGTGAATCTCTGTTCCACATGGTGGAGTCATAAAAAAAAAAATAAATATCAAAAGTTGAGATCATTCAACATAACTTTGAACTGAGCAGTGACTGAGACTTAATAAAAACACAAACAGCAGTGATCCTGTAGTGAACACAGAGTCAGACAAAGGGCTTCTTCTCACAGGTATTACAACAATCTGACAGTAAAACAGCCCCCGTTCTGATCTTTAAACACTAGAGACCTTTTGGATTCAGCCTGAGGCACTTCATAAAAATATAAGACAGATGTTAACATCTAAGCACAAAGCATCGCAACCATTGCATGTCCTCATTTACGAGTTTTTCTCTTGTTGTTGCACACATATGATTAGGTGTCTTCTAAAGCTGTAACAGGCTGAGGACCATCAGTGGACTACTGACACCTTGGGACATAAACACCCAGAAAAGCATTTAAGCTGATGTTGGGAGGACGGAGGTGTCGGCAAGACTAGAAGTCGTGAAGTGCTCCTTTTATTGTTTTGAAGAATAAGAATTTAGCATTTTGCACTTAGCTCGTTCAAAACTGTTTCCAAAACTGCTGAATCCATTTTTACTTTTAAATATACCGTATTCAGAAAATGGAGTTGAACATGTGTCATCGGCCGTCAAATTCCTCCTGATCAGCTCTCTGAACGGGCCACGAAGTTCGTGAGCCGCAGAAGTGGCATCAGTTCTCAGCAGATGCGACGATCGTCTTCCTCCAGGGAGCACTCTGACTTTCTCTCAACGATTGTCGACTAAAGCCAAAAAGCACATCTCCCTGCAGCCAGAGTCACATCACCTCTTTGCTTTATTTCAGTCCAAAACTAAGTCATGCAGCAACGTGGAACCCTGCTCTTCCTCCATCATGACCTCCAGAACATGGAGCTGAGCTGGCCTTTGGGCGGACTGATCTGTCGGTTCTGCAGTGACGTCTACACGTGGGAAACAATGTTATGTTTAGGGGGTTTTTTCACAATTATACAAACCAAGATGATTATGTTTTTGTTTTCTTCCATCTGTACTTGTACAGTGTCTGCAGCCATATTCTTCAAGCTGTTCCACTTTTACTCTTTAACTTCATGTCAGCTGGGGAGTAGATCTGACTCCGTGCGATGTCTCGAGGTGTCGTATTATTTTTTAATCTCAACTATAGAAACAAACGCTGAGCGGACATTGAGGGTTGAGACGGTTTCAACCCCTGGATTAACTGTCTGAAGCTTCACACGTCTCTGATGCTTCAGTCAGTTTGACAGCCCGTATAAGCAGCAGATATAACCGACGATGTAGCATCCACACCAAAATCTTGAGGAGCCACCATCTTACTGTAGTCATCATCTTGTCATCACACTAAACACTTGGCTGCCACTTGTTTTATTGTAGGATGCTGAATGGTCTGAGCGATAAGATGCTCAAATCAAACTGCATCATTTCTTTTGCCAACACATTTAAAGGCATAGCCATCGTTGTTGTTTTTTTAATAAAACCAGTGTGAGAAACAATATTTCAACATACCTCTAGAAACTGTTTGAGCCTGATGACTGAGCCCATCTGTCCATTACTGGTCACGGCTTCAATTCTGGAGACACAAAACAGACACATTCAACACAGACAGAGGTAAGATAAACCGCTGCTGCTGAAACATTGGACCTGCTGGTGAAAGACTCGACATGCTTTGACTCTAAACTGCGTGTGTACCTCTGGAAGTATTCCTCTTTAAGGAGCAGGATGAGTTTCCAGAACTGGCCCTGATACTGCTTCATCAGAGCGTTACCACAAACCTGAAAGAGACACACACACACTTACAGGCACAGCTGCTTTCATTGAACACTGACAACACAAACTGCATCATTAGCTTTCTGAACTGTCACTAATAAGGCTTTGTAAGCATGACAGCAACTACAACAAACAAGAAAAGTAATGACGATACGATGCATTATATTCAGTATGCTCTGCTGAGTCCAGTTTAAAGTGAAATCTGCTGTTTCGGCCACAAACTGAGATAAAACTTTCTAGAGTTGATGACGATTTTGGATGATCTGTGTGATGTTAAAAAGCTGTTCACCTCACCTCAAGAAAGTCGAACAGTAGCGTGGCCGTGATGTCTGCCAGGGGCTCCATGTTGAGCATCTGAGCCAACCACCGCCAGCCGTGGTTCAGACCATGAGGAGCGGACTGAGACACGTCAAGTACAGAGTATGTTAAAATCCAATACAAGAGAAACAAAGGTTTCACGATGCTAATGATATATATCTATATATGGTGTTTGGAACTGAGCAGCCACTCAGAGCGGAGTGAATGACCTATCAGTGCCTTAAAGGTGAGTGAGACAGTTTATACCCCCTGCTTGGAGCCGTAGGGCCACCTCAGCTGGATAATGGCAGCGTAGAGACGGATCATCCCGGACATCCTCTTCAGGAAACTGTCCTGACCTTCAACCCCGGAGTCATCCACACGGTAACCAAGAATCCTGATTAAGTGAAGACGGCATCCGTGATGCAACTCTGCACACGCTTTTATTTTTGTGGTTAATCAAATGCAATAACGAGGCGACACATTTGCGTCCCGCAGACCTTTGATATTCCTCCACAGGCGTGCCTTCCTTCATCGGAGGGTAATGCGGAACTGCGTACGGACACTTTTTGTGCAGGTGGGCGAGGATGAGCTCTCCCACTCGAGGGTGCAGCTCCCAGACACCAGAGGCCACCACGGCAATGGGGAAGGCGGCTTCGTGGTGAGACGCCACCTCCTCCTCTCCTTGTTTCTGGAGTGGACAAAAGTTTAATCGCTGTGGGTTTCGTTTTTTATGTAAACATGTCCTCACACTGAAAGAGGTTTGATTCCACTTTTATCATGGATTAAAAACTGGAAAGCAAACTGATCTATCTGTCTGCTAGCACCGTCTTTTTCTGATCAACTGTCCTAAACCCCTAAATATTTTTTTAATTTACAGCGATCTAAAAATGGGGAAAGCGGGAAATCCTTGTATCTGTGAAGCTGGAACCAGAAAATATTTTGCAGATTTTTCCCGATAAAAGACTCATCAGTTATTAAAATTGCTGTTGATTCATCATCTGTCAACTGACCAATCACTGCAGCCCTATTTATAATGCCTGCTTTACAGCAATATCCTGCTATTTTCTGTTCTAAATCAATAAAAAAGTGACCACCTGTAACAAAGACTAAAAAAAAAAAATAACAGAATATAACGTTAGTAATAACAAAGTGCGTTATTTTTCCTTAATGACACTGAAATGTTTTGTTGTTGTTGTTTATTGAATCATCATATTTTGGATTTTAAGTCTCCGTTCCATGCGACGGCTTTCTGGGCGGAGATATCACACAGACCAGATGGACTCACCACAAACTTCTCAGCCAGTTTATAGCTGACGAACTCCAGGCCCTGTGGATGCTGGGAGCTGGAGACAGACTTCCCCCCCGACATTACCGCCCGTCCCGACAGCAGCTTGTCGATCTTGTCAAAGATTTCTCGGAGCTGCGATCCGGAGTTGCTGGAGATTTGACTGACGGGGATGCTGGCTGCTTTCTGGAGCTCCAGCTTCAGCTTCTTTGTCTGAGTCCAGAGAAAAGAGTAGTGTCACAACTACTGTGCATCTCTCCTCACACAACAGTACTTCATATTATGGCTATTTATTGACAGTTCTCAGTACTAAAGGTTGGTATCAAATGACTGACCAGATTCATAATCTTGTCTACCAAATACCTTATTCAGACGGTACAGTTTGTCTAGGCACAAACCACATGGGAAACTCCTCTGTGCCTGGAAACATTAACTAAACATTCATGCTGAGAAGCGCAAACTCACCTGGGCGTCTTTTGCGGAGTTGAGTTGTTCGAAGGACTGAGCGCACTTAGCAGCCGACTCCTGCAGCTCTCTGTACCATTTCAGTGTGCTGTCCTCAGCGCTGTTCTGCAGCCCTGTTGGAAGACAACAAGTGTCAAATTTGATAGAGCAGTCATCTCAACATTTTATGACAATATCTGCTACTGACACTTCACTGATACACACTGTCCTGGATCAGAACATCATCTGTAACCCTCTCACCTTTCCTCTGTGCTTTCTCTTTGGCTGACTGTGCCGCCTTCTTCTGTGCTTCCTGCTGCGCCTGCAGCTCCACCTGTTTCCTGCGCTCCTCTTCCTGCTCCTGCTCCTTTTTCTTCTTCTCTTGTGCCTTGGCGACCTCCTCCTGCATCAGCCGGATCAGCGCCCTCATCTCGTGCAGGGCTCGCTCGGCCACTGTCATGTCCTCCATGCTGGGAAACTCTCCCTGGAGAGACACGGCAGAGAACGTTAGAGGGAGTCTGATGAGAGGAAGGAGTGACATCAGGGATCCAGGCTGATTCATCCTGAACTGAGAATCCTAAGAGTAGCTACGAAGAAAAACTTGTGGACAATATTTCAAATGTACAGCTGTCACATTATGCATTTCCCCTTTAATGTCCTTTAAGTTACTAAATAAAGAAACTTGAAACTCTACAATTTCAGATGTAGTTCAATACCACTTGACTGCACACTACCTTTTAAAAATGAAGGTTGAACAGAGGTGAACTGCAGATGAATAAATGTAAGAAAAGGTAAAAAGACACAACAGTCCAAACCTTAACGTTACTAATCAGCAGTTAAACTGACCTCCGCTGTCTTTCGCACCACCTCTGACACCTGGGAGCACAGCTGGTTTCCGCGGGTGCTGAGGGAGCTGAGGCTGGCTGACGGGAGATCAGTTTTGGTCTGTGTGGACGGATCCAGCAGCTGGTTGAGTTGCAGGATCTCCTCCTGGATGGTGTTCAGGCTACGCAGTCTCTCCCTGCCCTCCGCCTGCCGTTGCCGTTCGAGCTCCGCCTCTCTCAGACGCTGCTGCTCCGCCTCCCTCAGTCGCAGGTTGAGGATCTAATGCAGAGGATGATGGGAAAAAATAATGTATTGGTGCTGATTAAAACCTGCGGGCAGGCTGCTAACAGACATACTCCTAAACAATCATGATCCAGTCCATGAAACTGCACTACAAGTGAACCTGAGACTTCAAACACTCAGCAGAATTTGAGTTATTTAAGAAGCCTCCTACAGAGACTGTTAGCAAGGAGAAAGATCAGTGATAAGAGATGATGATGCGGTTTCACTGCACTGTCAGACTCAATATGGTGAAATATGTGAAACTCTGTTGATCAGCTCATTGTCATTAATTGACAAGAAGCATCTGTTAACCTCTGTCTGACCTCCATCTCCTGTTACAACACTTCTGCTTTAAGTAAACACATTAAGGGTGTCCCTCACAGCAGTCACTAGCGGTGGGCGGATCGACCCAAATATCGATATTATCGATACCAACGTTGGTATTGAGACTGATCGATACCAGTGTAATGAGATCGATACTTTACTCTTTCATCAAAGAGGCGACCTGGCTGTCTGTGTCTGTGTAAGTGCAGCTCCTGTCACAGCGCGGAGCAGACGCATTCTTGTGCACTTTGTTTGGTTAAGAAAAAAAAAAAAAAATCCAGACGTGACAGTGTTTTGTTGCTGTTCTATTGTTTCTGAACAAAAACTTTTATTATGATAATAAAATATTTTCTATTTACCTATAAACTTCGCCCAAATTCTGTCCTGGGTTCAACTAATTAATAATGCAAAGGAAAAGAAAATCACAAAAACACTTAAAGGTCATGAAAATTCATTCAGATTCAGCTTTTGATGATGCATCCACCTTAATTATTAAAAAGTATCAGTATCGGTATCGGCGGTATTGGCCCTGTATTTACTTGGTATCAGATCGATACCAAATCTTGCAGTATCGCAGACCACTAGCAGTCACAGTATCCTTTCTACGTGTGATCATACCTTCCTTCTGTGTCGCTGCTCTTCCTTCAGCTTCTCTTGACGCCCAATGCTCTCTTTAGTTCTACAGAGCAGAAAAAAAAGCAGACATGCACTTTAATAACACATAACATTTGTTGACCACCATAAGATTTGCATCCATGTCAGTGTCTCTTACTCTCTGTCCATCATGTCCCTCATGCTCTGGTACTCCTGCCTCTGCTTCAGCTCCATGAACTCCTCGAAGCGTTTCAGCTGCTCCGATTCTGAGCTCGCCACCTCCACCACCATCTTTTCCTGCATCTCCTGTCGCAAACTCAGCGCCATCTAGGGCGACAGATTCAGGGCATTAATCAGATGAGATGAGCTTCTTGGGTCCACAACAGAGTTATAACAAGTTACTGATCACATATGCAGTGAAGGGGCTATATCCACGTGAAATTGTTGTAAAAATAGTCTTAAACTTTGACTTATGAGTCAAGAAATTCTTACATGAGAACATCACCATAAAAACTGAATGATGAAAGCTAAGTGACATAAAACAAAACTTAAAAATACAGAAAAAAGTACAAAGAAAAATATTTTGGATTAAAATTGTTAGATGTTCAAAGTGAAACACTTTGACACAGATTAGAATGAATCAACTAATGATTATCTTTATACCAATTAACTGCTGGTCAGAATATTAGATTTCCACCAAACATCTCTTGTTTTTTGGCCAATGTTCATCATGGCCCCAAATTTATATTAATATTCAACCAAGAAAAGCATCTGGAATCAGAAAATGTGAATTAATTTCTAAAATTACTTTATTATTGACTGACTAATGATTATTCAATTAATCAGCACTACGGAGAACGACCCATTTAACAGATTTGTTTCATCAGAATATTTGTATCTGACCATGGCCTTTTTTCGATGTTCCTCCTCACATCTGATAATGCAGCCCGCCACCTTCGTGGCTTTAGGCGACGGCAGGGAAATGGCAGGAGGCGATGTAGGACTGGAAACCTCACTGAAATCCGCCTCAGCATCATCATCCTTGGCCTCGTCACTAAGAGCCTGCAGCACATAAACACAAGGCAGAGTCAGATATGAGCTGAAAACTGAGCCGCAGACAGTGATACGAAGGCTGTAGCTGAACTCATTTTATAAACAGGAGAGCATCACATTCAACTCCACAGAGAAGTTTCACATCTTGAGGAAAAAACAGAAAATCTGCAGGTGTCGATAGTCAAATTCACACTTTTACAGTCTCATCAAGTGTATTTTTGATCACAAAACAAAAAGGCATCTCATATTCATGATGACAGACTTGCCTGCTCACTCTCTGTACGTAAAGGCGGCGCTGTATAAAGTGCTGTGTGCTTAGAGTTGACGTCAGGGATGGATCCCGTTAAAGGAGGAGAGGCAGAGATCTCATCAGAGAGCCCGGGGCTGAACTCTCCGGAGCTGGAGTGTAGAAAGCAGGACTTCTGCAGGGGAGAGGAGCTGAGACGCTCCAATACGACGGCAGAGTGAGGGGAGAGGCTGAGGGCCTCTTTATAACCAGCCAAAATATCCTGCAAGAACACAGACACATTAAAGCCCAAGTTATTAATTCATATAGAGCATTTTAAACTGTTTCAATGTACCAAATAGCTTTTGTGTTTTGAGAGAATATTAACACACTAAATCTCAAAGACTTTATTTTGATCACAGACGTTTCAACTTACTTTCTTAAGGATACAGTATACACAGCATTACAGTTAGCAAGTTGATCATACAAAATTACTACTGGAATAAAACGTCAGTATTATTTTCGTATACACTTTCTCAAAATAAGACTTGGCGGCAAAATGTATGCATGGACACCAATGATAAGAGAACACTTCCAATATGGCAGCTTTGATGGTCAATGTTGTGTTACTGCTATACCTGTCGAATAAATGCGTTGAGGTAAAAAGTACACGGTTTTACCCTTAAAATGTAGTGGAAGTGTAATGATGAATGAATCGCGTAGCTTGGTTTTCTCTTTAACAGTTACCCCTACTATGCAGGTTTCACTTTCTATGATTTGATGCGTAGTCGCCAGAAAAGTCCGAGCGTGTCAGAGAGCTGTTGGTACACTAACGTACTCTTTCTCAAAGCTAATAGGTTAGATCAGTTAGCAGTAACTAGGTATCGTTGGCTAGTTATAAACAGTGCCTCCACCTGCTTGTGCTCCTTGCTAATGTTACTGGTCTGTATTGCGGTGGCTAAGTGCAGTACCTCCACATCTTCTAGAGAGTCACATTAATAGTTAGTAGTTAAGTAATGACTTAAACAAGCAGGGACAACTTCGCCAAGCCAATATTACCTAGCGTTTAGTCAGCTAATGTGTGTTTGCTAACGCTAGCGTTCACTCACCTCTCCCCTTTCCGACCAGTACGGATTGTATTTGACATTTGCCTTTGGTGAGTTTTTTAAGGCCTGTAAAGTTTCCCATCTTAGACTTTCAGCAGGCATCACGGCGGAGCGGGAAGCAAACATCAAGCTACAAACTACTGATGTCGTTGAGCTGAGTTTTGAGTCGCCGGAAGAGGGTTACATTAATTATAACCGGCGAGAAACAGCCCGCCTCTGTCTTTCCGGCTTGTTTTGTATTTTGTTCTCGCTTTAGTTTAGTCATCTTAAAAATGGCATTATGGTTAAATCTACACGATGTAAAAAAAAAAAATAAAATAACAGTATTTATTTTACTTGTAAGACTATCGTACTATTGTATATCGTGTGACATACAAACATTAGTTCTACCCGGTCCATGCTGCTGTGTCACGGTGCACGTTCACTGACAACCCAGCTACAAATGTTGATATTTAAATTAAGCAATGCGCAACAATTAATTAGAGCACTGACACGAAACATTATTAAATGACAGAATTTATAAATCTTTATATATTTTTTGTTTGAGAAAAAGCAAGGATATCTTGCATCATCATTTTAAATGGGGTTAGCTAAACGTTAAGACTAAAGTAAGACTAAAGTAATTATTACTTAAATGTGGCTTTCAAGAACCCTGTTGTTTAATATTAATTAAGGAGTTTAATCTGTAGTATTATGTGTTCTCTCAGAATAAAATATATTTATATATTTGCTCAAAGGTGAAAGAGTTTATAAATTCAAAGACATTTATGGTGGAAATTTAAAAAAAAAAGCAAAAAAACAACAACCATCAGAATCATCCGGAAGTAATTTATTCAAAAGAATATAAATACGTTTCATGAAACTAAAATGTAAGCATTTCATTTAAAAAGTATCATAGATTTCGAAGACAGTATATAAAATTTGCAAGTCACTAGTAGTAATACATGTCATTTAAGTTTACTACAGTGCTTTAATAATGGATGATTGCTGGTCAGCTTGCAAGCAAAGATTCACCAAACACGTTTCCATATGAGGTCTTGAGAAAATGAACATAGTTCTGCAGACTGCGGTTTGTAGAGTCTGACTGCTCCAGTCTGTCCTTCATGTTCTGCAGCTGGCTTTGGAAACGACGCTCCATCTGAAGGACAACAGAAAAGCACTTTTTGTTACACGTAACACGTAAATTTCCCCACTCTGGGATAAATTAAGTCTTATCTTATCTTATCTCTTAATTCTTGACCTGAAAAGTAACATGGCTTTCAAATAATTGTGTAGTGTGGTCAAAAGTGCAATGTTACCCCCTGAAATGTAATGCTGTACAAATATAGAGTAGCAGGAAAATGGAAATAATCAACTTAAGTACATGGACCTCAAAATTGCAGTTAAGTCCAGTTGTTAAAATGAATGCGGTTACTTTCTACCAATGTTTTGTGTGATGTACCTCCTCCTTGCTTCTCTGTAGCTGACTCTGCTCTGTTTTGGCTCTGCTCAGCTGGCTCTGCAGGTCTAAGGCTTTAGACTGGGATGCTCTCTCTTTGGCCAAAACCCTCTGCATGCTGCTGTCCACCTGAAAACAAACAGAAAATGCTGAATTAAAGTTGTCCAGGGTTCCAATGTTCCTGTATTAACCAAAAAAAAAAAATCCATTCCAAGTAAGAAACTGTGGTACAGCATGACAAACTAAAACCTTTATCACTGCAAATTTTATTTAAATCTGGCTCTAATTTTAGTCTTTGCAGTATCTCAATTTTAGCTTCCATGACAAAGTAACCTGATCAGAAAGTAAGATTTTTGTGGCATCAAACTGTCACAAAAACCTAATTTCAGAGAATCTCAAGGACCACGGCGATACAGAGGAAGATTTGAAGTGACTACACAGTTTCTCACCTGTCTCTGAGCGTCATCCAGGGTTTGTTGTAGCTGCCTGGACAGGACGTTGCACTCTCGGGTTTTCTCCTCCAGCTGCTGTTGAACATGCTGGATACTGGCTTCCTTTAAGGAGAGAGCCTGAGACATCCCTGTGTTTTCTTCCTTTATGTCCTCAAGCCTCCTATGACAAAACAACACAGGAATCAACAGTTGCAGTTTGCAAAATTGTGCATTCTGTTACGTTTCCAATCAAATAGTTCTGTAGATGCTGGTACCTCTCTAAGTTGTGAATTTTCTGGTTGAGAACGTTGTTCTCCTCCTGCAGCAGCAGGTTTCTCTGCTGATAAGTCTCCAGCTGAGTGCCTTGCTGTTCCACCTGTGGAAGAACAGTGTTATGATGGTAGCCATGGTAGAAAGCCAACTCCATTGAGGCATCATTGTGGCCTATGGGTTTAAATCAGTGGCTGTATTACAGGAATATCCCTCAGGGTCCAACTGGAAGCATTTGAAGCATGTCATCTATACTGTCTGCCGTCAAATGAAACCCAAAGACCTTCAAAAAGACCTTCCACCCTGAGTTCTTACAGCTACTTGGGCTCTTCGGCCCAACCAAAACAGCAAGATTGTGAGAGTGTTTCTTAGAATGATGGCAGGTGAGAGGAACATCAAAATTGACTTTTACATTAGCGTTTTGTCTAAAAACGTCCTCTTAGTGATCATAGAAATGCAGCATTCAAAACTGTTCTTAATCAGCACCAGAGACATTTCACTTTATTCTTCTTTTTACTAATACAAAGGCTAAGTTAGGTACCTTGTGTCTGACTTCAGAGAGGGCTGAGCTGTGCTCCATGTTCCTCCTCTCATGGACATCCGCCTCCTGTTGCACGTCTCTGAGCTGCTGCTCTGTCCTCCTCAGTCTGTCGGGCAGCGTCTCCAGCTCTCTGAGCCGGTCCAGCAGCTCCAGCCTCACCTGCTCCTTCTCCCTCTCCAGGCTCACCTTCACCTCCCGTGCCTCCTTCTGCGTCACCTCCAGCTTGAGGCAGCACTCCTCCGATTCAAGACGAGCCTGCTGGACCTGCACAGAGAAGTCTGATGTCACTACAACGCAGCAGACGCAGTGAACGTCAATGCTGTCTGACGTTCAATCCACCAAATCAAAGAAAATCCATTTTCTCATTTATATGTTGCTTCAGTCAGCCATGCATATCTCAGCATCACAATAAGGTAAATAAGATCTCATGTGGGTTTGGGCGAACTGACATTTAAGCTAAGTATGACATTGTTTCACTATGAAGTTGCTGATTGAGAGTTTGAAGTTACTCGTCATTTGTTTGCAGGTTTGAGTGGGACTGCACCTTCTTCTTGTATTTCTCCACCAGGTTTTCCTGCTTTCTGATTAACGATTTCAGCCGACGGGCTTCAGCCTGCAGATCTCTGTGCTTCCCCTCAGAGGACGCCAACTGATCCTAAATGTATGTTGGTAGATGCGGCGAAATATGAGATACGATTATTTTCTGTGGTCAAGAGAATGAGTCATAAGGGCTGTAAAAGTAAATTAAATTAAACATTTTATATGATGATGGTTCATGAACACTCAGCTATCATCATGTGTTGTCATGAATGCCCATATTGGGCAGCAACCGGTAATAAAAAGGTACTTTCTTATTCAAAAGATGATTATTAAACAAATTAAATACAGAGTTATGAAATAGATTTTAAGCTGTGGGAGGACTCAAACCTGCTATCGATTTGTATGAGGGTACCTTGAGTCGTTGGTTCTCCAGCTTGGTAGAGGCATTCTCAGCGCTGAGGTGATGCTGCTGATCCCTGAGCTCCTCCCTCTCCGACCGACTCCTCTCCTCCGCTGAATGGAGCCGAGAGTTCAGCTCGGTCACCTGACTGTAATGGAGGCAGCGTTTTTCAAGCTTGTTTGCGCTTGTCATCACTGTTTATAGGAATATTTATTCATTTTTTCATGATTATTGTCTCAAAAAAATATGAGAATTCTAGGCTGTTTACCTTCAAACTTTTCAAATGTTATTGCAGTAAAAACGGGTTATGCTCAATGCTTTTATGTCATATTTCTTATTCAATATTATATACGTTAGACTTTTTTATGACTAACATTTTACCAGCAAATACTGAGTGCACTGACAGCAACAGTGGTGAAAAGAACAGCTCTCATGATCATATGCTACTTCATACTCTGATTCTTACCAGTACCATTTTTTATGGTGAGATTCTTAGCAGCTTTAGAATATATTCTGTACTTTTAAACGTGCAAAATGTGCACTCACAGTTTGAGATCAGAAATCTCCTCTTCCAGCTGTCCTTTAGCAGCTACCGCTTTAGAGTGGCGGAGGCACCAGTCACTGGAGGTGGACAGAGCTTGAGCCAACTGGGATTCCTTAAACAAAATACACAAACTGCCTTTCATCATTATTGTCCATGCGTTCAAGTTTGTTTCACACCTGGAGCACATTTAGATTTTAGGAAAATGTACTGATATTCCTGACAAAAAGATCATGTTTCAGCTAGCACAACTTGTGATCCCACCGAGTACCGACCTTCTCCTCCAGTTTCACTGTGAGCTGTCTGGTGGACTCTTCGTTCTTCTCGGCCTGCTGGGTCAGCAGAGCCAACGCCTCCCGGTCTTTCCGTCCCTGCTCCCCCTCCTCTTTCTCCTCCTCTCTTCGCTGCCTCAGAGTCTGCAGCTCCTCCTGCAGAGCCTGCAGCTCCTCCTGCTGCTGCTCGTTGCTCAGCTGCATTCTCTGCTCCACACACAGAGAAGGAATGAGACAATCACACAGCCAGTTTAAACTGGAAAAAGCCCTTATACACTGCCACAAAGAGGAAATAGAAGGAGAGTATTCAGTTGTTTGCAAAAGAATGAGGTGTTTTTCTGAGCTCACATACGTCGATGGCAATTTGATTCTAACACTGACGGCGGCACCCTTTCACTGTGAATGTGTTGGATGAAAATAACTGATCCACATCTGACAGATCACATAAAGTGTGTGTGTGTGTGTGTGTGTGTGTGTGTGTGTGTGTGTGTGTGTTTTATTGTATGTTCACAGACCTGGATCTGAGCAGCCAGATGGGCCTTTTCAGCTTCTGCTCTGTTCAGCTCAGATTCCAGATGGTCGCGGGTTGAGTGCAGGATTCTTGAAAGCTCCTCTGTCGTCTTTGCCTTGTCCTGCCGTGGCAGCGGGAAACAGAGGGAGAGGGGGAGTTTGTCTTTGTGAACACCTGAACCTTTAAAAAGGTGTATGTGGCTGTGGGAGAGATACCAAGCCTTTTCTACCAAGCCACGGCAGAACACAAGTGGTGTACGCCTGTTTCTTAAGCAAACCAGTGTGGAAGCTCGAACCTTCTCAAAGTCCAAATGCACAGCAAGCTTAGACGCCTCTTTCTCCTTGTTGGTAAGTTTGGCAACAAGTCGCTGAAAGAGAAGACGACAAACAAAAAATCTCCTCAGAGGTCTGCCGGCTCATGATGGTGAACGAGCACTGCACATGATCAGGCGGTAACTCCTCACAATGTTCTCAGCTTCACTGTCGGCCATTCTCTTCTTCAAGGCATCTCTCTGTTCTGACCACTGCAGCCATTCTCTCTGTGGATACAACACAACATGCAATTAACAGTCAGAGGAGAAGGACTGCCGTGTTGACATTTGCTCTCCGTGAGTTTTCTTCTACTTCCTGCACCTCGTGCTGACTCCACTCTCTGAGCAGCTCGCGAAGGCTGTGATTCGTGTGGTCAAACATCTCTATCTTCTCCAGCAGCGACTCCTGCTGCCGTCCCAGTGAAGCTGCGTGGAATTTTGACAGACGCTTATCCTAAAAATATAATTGACAGGATAAAAACACGTCATCACAGCCAAATAAGTCCATCCTTCCATTAGTCCACAAGTCCTCATCTTCCAAATCAGTTCTGAGTTTGCAATGATCACTTGGTGCCATGTTTACCTTAACAAGGCCATCTACAGTTTCCTTCAGGGCTGTCAGCTGATTGGCTACTGCTACGCCGTCAATTTCTGCTTCTACGAGCGCCCTCAGGAGAACGTCTGTCTGTCTCTGTTGACCCCTAGAATCCGACATAAAAGCAAGAGGAAACTGAATCTGACTGAAATAAATGTAAAAGTAAATGTAATTTTTTTTTTGAATAGGAGAACAAATCTTTGTAATTTCAATCTGCTCAAGAGGCTCTTACGTCTTTGAATGACGAGTGCTGTCTTGTTCTCTGAGTAGGATGCTGAGGTTTTTGGATACCGCCGCAAGCTCCTCATCCTGCTCCTCTGCATCACGGTGAGGTCCAGTTCCACTCTCTGACTGACGCTGCACTCTGTTTCTCTGGTTATAAGACACAAACAGAACAGAACTCAGCTTCAGTGAACGCACACACGCAAAAAGGTTGAGCTTAATTTAGTTCTGTAAACAAAATGTAAAGCAGTGCTGCTAAATTAAAGTTATAATCTGTTTTAGATGATTCTTTGCCCATCATCTGTCTGTCTGTCTGTCTTATTCTTAGTGAGAGATAAACACCATGAAGAGACCTGACGCTTGTATGAGCCCACATCTCTTCGGCAGGACAGTCTTCCTGGAGGAATCCACGGCGTCCGCACCTTTGGCCTCCCTCCGGTTCCAACCACATGAGCATCATTTGCACTGCTCTGCACTGCAGCATCCTAATTATACAGCCCATTAAATGAAAAACTGTGGTAAACGCATTCCCTCTTTAAAGACAATTGTAAAGACACAATTTATAGCACATTGTACAGAAACAAATCAGTGCTGGTGAAATCAGGCAGGTAATGATTTTCACACATAAGAATATCCTTAATTATGCATTAAGGATGTTCGATTACAATGCATATTGATATTGTCAAATTACATTTCCAGTGTGAGTAGTAGTCTAATAACCTTTGGGGTCTTACTGGGACTCCTCCTCATATGAACATGTACAGGTGTGGTCTCCGGTACATGGACATGAACTGGCGGCGGCGAATCCCGGGTTTTCATTCTTTCGACACGTTACATGAACATTCAGATCGCGTTTAGGATCACGAGATGCCAATTTAAAAAGAAATTACAACCTGGAGTTCGCGATTACCGTGCGAGGTTACATGTTTTCCAATATAAATCTCGACTTTTGTCTGTGGAGAGGACGGTTGCGTGGATCAACAAACGACCCTCCTCATTGGCTCGTCAGCAATATCTCGTTCTGTGATTGGTGGAGGCGAGTTTTTGATATGCGTTGCCCGTAGTAACCATTGGAAATAAGTCCGTGATGTTAAAGCCATCTATAAAAACACATTTACAGGGCCGTCTCCCTACAAACTTACAGTCAATGTTTAATTTGACGCATGACTTTGTCTTACTATTCCTCTTACTTAAATTTTAATAAATCACTAAAAGGACAATCAACCCCAAAATGGTGGTTACCGCGGGTCACCCAAAAATGGTTTAACGCTAAACACACATATGAACGTTATTGGTGAAAATGTCAACGAAAGTAAAGCTGAGTGAATAACAGTTTAATAGTTATAGAGGAAGGGCACTGTGCACAGTTAGTGTAGGAAATGGTTAAGATGACTCCATTTCCTGTTTTTTCCAGAGCACTTCCGAACATTGGTTAGCCGGAAGAGCGAGTTAACGCTCGTTGTGCTAGCTTGTTTCTTCCTCTGGAGTTCACGAATCACCATTGTGTTGTACAACACTGCGAGTCAGCAACAGTACTTCTCGACCGAGCCAACGTATTTGACAGCGAAATGACACTTATCGATGGTCGTTAGATCCATCAACTCCGCTCAAAACAAAGCTGCTAGGAGCGCTGGCTAGTTAGTTTGTATTAGCCGTCCATGTGCGTGCGAGGCGGCAATGACGTGCAAACGGAGCCTGCGGCTGCTAATGAAGCAGCTGGAGAGGTTAACAATGCAGTATATTTCCTTTGTGCTCCTGTTTCACCACGCTGTATACCAGCCCAGTGAGGCGTGTGGTGCCGTGGCGGAGGAGGGGGGAACCAGCAGCGCCACCCTGATACTGTGCAGGGCGTGCGGACACGAGCTGGCATACGGGACGGACATCATCTTCGTTCCCAGCCGACTGGCACTCTCTAGCCGCAACGACACGTTGGTCGGGGGACGAAGGGTTAACATCCAGCTTTTTGAAAACCCCCACGGACATCAGTTTGAAGTGATTACGTTCAGAAAAGCTGACGTTACTCCGCACTGGCCGGCAGATAAACACTTCTCCTGGTTCCCGGGGTTCTCATGGACGGTGGCCACATGTCCTCGGTGTAAGACTCATTTAGGTGGGTGCGAACTTATAACGGTGCAAAAATACAGTACACATCTACAAAACCTTAAACTTCACAAACTGATAGAGGCCTTTTTTGTTTTTTTTATGGTTTGTACGCTGTGAGACGATAGACCACTCATGGTAATAAAGCATGTTGTTCTTATGAGATATGACCATTAGTTACATATCTGATACAACAAAGACTTCAGACTTTATAAATTGTGGTGCAACTTACATTGAACAGCTAGTCAGTTTTTAAAAAGTTACACTCACTCAAGTAACATAGGCAGAAATGTTCTTTTTGCCATTTTAGTGAGGATTTATATTCTTGTAGAGCTAGTGACTTCCATTTTAACTCGCCCTTTTGAGATCATGGTTTGGTACGACATTTGGGAGCAAGTGATAACCCAAACTAAAATAAGCCCATCATTAATAGAAAAGCTATGCACACTGAGCAAGCAGTGGGTCAGAAGAATTAAATTGTTACCTTGCCACCTGTTTGAATGCTAGTTTTTTGTTATAGTGTGGTGCCCTCTTCTGATGATCTTTACTATTTGCATTTCAGTTAAAAGATTTGTTTCTTTTCACCCCAGGTTGGGCCTTCCAGCCCAGTGACTGGCCTGAAACTGTCACAATAACCAACTTTGAGGAGTCGGCGCACACCTTCTTGGCTTTAATCACAGACCGTCTTTTAAGAGAAGACTTTGCTTCGAGCCTGCTTATGACTCCAAAGTCTTTCATGAGCTGATGGACTGTTAATTGTACAGTTAACCCAGGTGCCTTTGCTGCTACCTAAAGTTATTTTTAAAATAAAGTTTCTATGCACCCACTTGAAAACTCCCACACATGTAAACACAGTAAGTTTATTATTGTAACAAAGCAAGTTGTACACCTCAAATTTAAAACAGTTTCTTTTCCCCCCAGCGGAAAAGGAAAGCATGATTAAATGTAAATTCTATGAGATAACAGGTTTGTTTTACCCATGAAGCAGTGGGGGCCAGAATTTACAAGCTTGTTTTTTTTTTTCCATTTTGTTCTTTATTAAAAATGTCATTTCAAATCTCATGGATATCTGTAAAACAATACAATGAAAAAAAAAGTCCCATAGAAATGGTGTCAAAATAACCACTCTCCCCAATAACCAACATACTCCTGCCCCTCCCCAGCTTACCCCGCCCCCCTCCCCCTAAACATTACAAGTCAAAGGAATGAGCTGGTACTCGTTAACCACATAGGGGAAAATAAGTTTTTTCAAGGGATCAACATCCCAACTGAAAAAAAAAAAAAATTATATGGGAAAAAAAAAATCTTGAGAGGTAAACTAGCGCTGGGTCACTACACCATGGCTTTAGTCAATTTACCACACAACCTTTAACAGGAGGAATTCTGTGTGAATCGTCTTCAAATTCTACTCAGGATGCCGTGCTGATTCTATTTTTTAAGTTTTTTTATTATTATTTTTGAGATGATTTTGGGGGATGGTACTCACAATTCAGGGCAAAGTGCCATTTGCCTAAGATGAGTCAAAGGAGAACATAACATGGCACCAACAGGTGAAGAGGCCTCAGAATGGAAAATGAAGCACACACGGATTTAAAAAAAAAAAAAAAAAAGATAAAAAAAAAAAATTTAAAACCTTTGCTCCCGAATGTGAGTGGAAAAACCAAAACAGGGAATAGAAGGTTGAGGGTCTGGGTAGATGATGTTAATTCTTAGTCGTCTTCTCCCTCGTCATCCTGAAAGATTGAGGTCAAACAGTGAGTGCTGGAAAAACTACCTACACATAAACACCCATTTGACTTCACAACTTTACCTCTCCATCTTCACCATCATCCTCTTCGTCCTCCTCTCCATCTTCATCTCCCTCCTCATCTATGTCCTCCAGACCCTCCTCGTCCTCCTCACCCTCACCTTCTTCATCGTCCATGTCAGGAACCTAGAGATAAGAATCCCTCTCAGCATTTGTTTGTCTTTCAACTATACCAGATTCAAGTCATACAAAGTTTCCTGCCATGGTCAATAAAATACATTTCATCAGCATGGTACCTTGCCTGAAACAACTACTCTTAAACCATAAAAAACTGAAGTAAAGGTAACAGACCCCAAAAAGATGTCCTCTTATTGTGGGACGTAGAAGCTTGGAAAATCATACTCTACAAGCAAAGATGAATTAACCTGGTTTAAACATACCAGGTAGTACTGCAAAGGGTTTGGCCAGATGTCATCCTTGATGACCTCCCCGAGCTCATCAGCGCCAGCATCAGCGTGATCAGTGAACCAAGTGAAGAAGCTCTCAGGCTCTTCATGTTGCCTCTTCCTTCCTGCTTTGTTCTGTGTCTGGCTGGAGCGCTTGGTCAGGTCCTAAAAACACAAGGAGAAAAATAACATGTCTAACTGAAAACTAAAATGCAACTACTCAAGTTAAGTTTTGTCACCCTCGTTTAATATTTGTTCAGACGTAACTCATAAAAAAAAATTAAAAAATGAATGTGAATAATAAGAATGTTACTCAGCTAGTTGCAGGTATAATGAAAAGCCACAAGTCTTACAACCCCCCTCTAAGTTACTTTGCTGATGATCAACAGAGAGAGGTAAACATACCTTTCCTGATTTCCATTTGATTTCCGTTGACTTTGAAGATGGGTCTCCGCTCTCATTCAAATGGAACTCTTTGGAAAGTACTTTGTTTTCGAAGTACGGATTTTCATCAAAATACTAGAAGATAAAATGGAGCCAAGTAAGAACAAAAGTAAAAGACATGCACCTCCATCTTTTCTGTGTGTGCACACAATTATACAATACTTACAAAATCTATTCTGTAGCCTGACTTGATGTCTTCGAACTCTGTCACCTCCACTCGGCTCAGGTAATGAAGTGCTTCTTCATCTTCCTCTCCCAGCAGGGCAGATACTGTGGTGGAAAGATTATACAGGCCAGACTTTAACTTGAGTCACCATCCAAGACATACAGACCTTTGTCAATGTGATTTCATTATTTCCAAAAGATAGGGTATGGCAATGTATAGTTGTGCTGACTTGTTTACCTTGTGGATGGTTGACAAATGTGGTAACCCAGAAGTTGGGGATTTTGGCGATCAGTTCTGACCTCTTCTGAAAGAATGGCTGACGGAGTTTGTTGTATTTCTGTTCTACTTTAAGGATCTCCTCACTGGCTTGCTCGTTCAACCTTATGGGAAAAATGACCAAGATGATCAAGTTTGTATGCTAGCCACACATTACACCAGCTGATTGCACTACATAGTTGGACTTCCTTTTAAAAAAGTACTAATCTTTGTTGGTTCCTGTTTGACATAAAATTACCTGTCAATTTCATTTTGAACTTCGTCAATGTGTTCAATAGCTTCTTGCTGCTCTTTTTCTGTGAAAAAAAGAAAAGAAAAAATGTGTTAATGCATTCAAAAATTAAAATTTCAGTGCACACATCGTTAGGCACATCAACGCTCACGACTGGAATAAAAACATACAGAAACGACCATAATTATTATTATCAATAAAATACATTAATTCTTGCTCGTGTCTGCATCCGAAACTAGGTATAAATAAATTTAAGTTGACTTGATATCAAAATTAGTTAGTTTTCACGGTCCTAATTAAGTTTGCTGTAATTATGACAACTGTTGTAGGACGGAAGTATTTCCCAATTCCGATAGTTTCGTTATTTACTATAGCTAACTTAATCTATATATAGTGCGCGGTACGTAACGGTAGTTGACAGGTTATCTGGCATATAGAAACCCGGGCTTCTCCGGAGGTTAAGGTAATATGAGCGGCCAATAGCTGCAGCTCTAGCGGCTCAGACACTCACCGTTTCCTGCCGGCTGCTACCGACAAGGCCGCGTGGTTTAAATGTGGGACATCTGACTGCACACACAGAGCCGCGATAACGTGAGAGACCGAGCTAGGACAGATGCCAGGATGAACCCCAAACTATCAACCCGTTACTCGCAGGAAGAGTCCTGTACCCTGATGTCTAAATATAATGAATACATAGTTTGTGGAGTCGGTGGATTTAATTGCGTTTTGACCAGTAACAAAACATAACGTCGTACGCTAGCGTTAGATAACATTACAACAACAACACTAACGCTAGCTTGCTAACTGCTAATGCCTAAATGAAATGGCTAACTTTTTCGGTAGTTAAACATCATAACGCCGATTTAAACGTTGATTTATCGGTTTGAAGTCATTTTGCGACAGCACGCAAAACAAAGATGTTCAAGCATCGTCTACGACCACTCAGTCAGTAGCCAACGACATAACTGGCCACGCTGATGATGCTAAATGAACTAACGTTAGCTAACATGGCCTCTCAGCCCCGGTCTGAACTGAACAACGGCAGGCAGAAGTAGCGGCATGCTAATAAACGCGTTAGCTAGTGAGCTAACTGCTGTTCTCGAAATGTGAGTAGACGGAGAAACCACTGTGGCCAACCGCTAAGTTGGTCCCTGGGTGTTAAGCAAAATCAAAGCAATTTACACAGCAATTATTAACAATATTGCACCCTATGGCAATGCAAATTATGTTAGAGAAGAAAGTGAAAATGGCGGTGAACAGGAGGCCGCCATTCCCCTTACCGGAGGTTTCGTCCGCTCCGTCATGGTTTGAGTTCAGCTCCTTTTTACTCACTTTTGCCGCCGAGGCCGACATGTTTTCGCAAGCTGGGGTAACTTACAGACGTCTGAGAAAATAGCTGGTAGCTTTGAATCTGGTTTCTCCTTGAACAGGAGAACGTTAATTCGGCGTAAAGTTCAGCGTGCAGAAGCCAACAACGTGCTGCTTTCCACACAATGTAGCTGCCGATGAGCGAGGAAGTCACAGCAAGCGCTGCTCACGCGCTCCTTTCATTACGAACGCGCCTCACCGAATGGTGAAGAGACGAGCTCCGCCTCTCAAAATAGGTCTCGCTACTCGGCTCCGATTTGCAGATTTTCTATTATGTATTATCTTAAAATTACACCTAAAATGAACCAATTTTCAAATCATTACTTTTATTTTTCTCATAATCATTTCCAAATTTATTTGAATCACAAACTACGTTTATTCAGGCCAGGCCAAACCTTCAGTTGGACCGCCTCGCACTTGCGCACTTTAAAAAGATGCTGAATATCAGTTGAGCAGGAGCTTCATTCTGGTGGTCAGTGCTAATTAGCCCGTCAGTTACAGACTGTCCCGAGCCAATTACTTCGTTCAGATAAGAAAATATCGAATAAACATAATGTTTTAATCTGGATTATGTTGCATACTCTTTCACTGTTTTAATAACCAAAGTCACGTCTAAATATTAGCAATACATTTTCCATTTTAGCGGGACAACCCTAAGCTAGAGGACGTGTAATTGCCTAATAATGACAAGTGTGAGGCGAATTCACGAGAGTCCCTCGTTGCCTATATGTAACTCATGTACTAATGGATTTCAGTCAGTCACTTGTCAACTTTAGCACGCCAATCTCAGTAATATGACAGGACAACAAACAGCTAAGAGGACAGCAACCACAGAGCTGTCTCGGATGCTTGTATGCAGACAAGAGGTGCGCATGCAGGGCTTGGAGACATTCACGGCGTGCATTCACAATGTTGTCAGTAAACCTAGCTGTATGTCCAGGATCATGTTCGGTACACCCAACAGCTGCTCCTTCACATCCCACCCCCTTGATGTATGCTGACTACGGACAGTATGGTTACTAATGTCTCTCACACCCCCTTCTTGTCAGGGCAGGTTAAACAAATCTTCTTAACGCTGCAGGCTAGTCTCTGCCTGGTCCCGAAGAGAGCAGCGGCGGCAGCAGCAGCAGCAGCTCTGTGTTTGTCTTTTGGTTGGTGACAGCACAGGAACATGTGGTCATGCAGCGGCCAATGCCGAGCCCAGAGTAGGCGATCAGCACTGTCAGACTAGCAGCAGCGCTGGCACGGGAGAGGAACTCTGCAGAGAGAAACCCCCCTAAAACAGAGAGAGAGAGAGAGAGAGAGAGAGAGAGAGAGAGAGAGAGACGGGGATTTGGTTACAGAGCAAAGGATGAGGATGCAGAGGGAAGGGGATGTTGCAAAGGAGGCTGCAAGGAGGCATAAACAAACAGGAGGACAGGCTGTGTGATCCTGGTCTCAAGATGTAGGAGCCGCATCAGAAGAGCACACAGTCACAGAGTGTGTGTGCGTGCGTGTATGTGTGTGAATGCACCGTAACATCAGGGGACTTGTGTTTCAAGGATAGTGAAGGTGGAGAGGCGCAACCCGAGAAGTCCCCCCTCCATCTCCACAGAGGATGACAAATTAGTCCTTATTCAGCGAGGAGCGTGAGCATCACCCTGAGGTTAGTGAAGTGCAAAGTCATACTGTTTACCTGATTTGAGCACATTGGTACTTTCATGTCCTCTTTGTCACTTGTTTATGTCCAGTATGTAAAATGAGTGGCATGTGCTGCACTGTTGTTGGTGATTTCCTTATGTTCTGCCACTTGTTATGATAAATCACGGCTGTACTCAGTCACTGTGTTGCTTACGAACGTGCTCCCATTCCAGCTGACCTGTCGGGGGAAAGCCTGGTGATGAAGTGGGGTTTGTTGTCTCTTGATGTGATGTCGTTATCCAGGATCAGATGTTGTCCACAGCTCAGCAGATGCTGCAGGATAGCCGTTCCAAGATCGAGCTGATCCGACTGCAGATTATCAAAGTCACCCAGGCTGGCGGCGGTGGTATTGGCGGTGATGGTGGCAGCAACCAGGACAGCTCTACACACGGAGGTCAGTGTCCCGGACTGTGACCCCTTTATGGGGACAACAGAAATATTTTTCTAGAGACACAAATTGTCAGAATTTGTTTAACATTTCTCCCTTTTTATGTAAAATTAGAGACATTACCCGCCTCCAAGCTTCTTCTAGTACGTAAACTAGCTGAAAAGGGGCATGAAATCATATTGTGCCATATTAATTCTGTCTGTTGGTAGCAGCTGCGATGATATCAGCTTTGAGAGATGATTTTGGCTTATTTAGAGTCTTATTAGAGTCAGTATAGAGGAGTAAGCTGGCTCAATAAACCGGATCAGAAATAAACCAAATGAGAAACATTACAACAACGTGTTGTATTAATGCAACAGTAATGCCGTTTTTGGGTCTAAAAAAGCTCTTAGATTTCAAAGCTTAAATCTATAACTGAACCATTATAAATGTGATGCAGGCTCATTTAAGGCAGTAATGTATACCGGAGCTCCTTGTTATTGTAGAGGTTTAGGTTGACATATCGTAACAAATTGCAAAATCAGTTCAGAAACATCAGTGCTGGTAATAGAAACCACATATTGGTTGAGCCAAGCTTCCTGCCAGCTGTCATCTTTATGGGTGTCATTTGTATAATCCTGAAAGTGGTACCGCTCTGTTAGCATTAAAAGAGAATGACAGCGAATGTGTCATTTAATTCTAAAGTGGAGAGGTGAAAACTCAAAACACTTGCAAAGTGATTCCTGGACTGACAGTAAAAAGAGCATGAAATGTGAGACAACTAACTCTGTACCTTGCTGCCTCTGCTCGTATTTCCTCTTCCTGACCCCTGACCTCCTTTCCTCTCATTGATTCCTTATAATGTTGTCATCTGTCGGGAATCGAACTCCTTTCTTCTAATGCAGGCAGTGTAATTCACTGTGCATCCAAGTGTCAGCTAAATGCGAGAAAGCAAATGATAAAAGGTTTGGATTCGTTGCTCACTACACTCAATGTCACTGCTTTGTTCGCAGTTTTCATCAGGTTTATGTTGGAAAGGTTACACATTTCTAATCAAAACTGAGATTAAATAAGTGACGTCAGTGCCCAAAGAAAGCAGCACTACTTGAAGTTTCCACACCCTTTAAGCATATGCAGGATTTGATCAAAAAGTTCAAAAGCTAGGTGCAGAATTTTTTTCCCCCATATGTCATATAGAAAAAGGCAACATACAGAGATCACTTAACATGGATTACAGTTTATAAAATGTTAATGGATGCAGGTCCATTAAACTATTTGTTTTTAAATCAATCATTCAAGCTGCAAGTCATGATGTATGAAACAACATTTTAAAACAAGTCAAAGACGTCAATATTACCAAGTCCCCAAGCAGTAAGAGAGAAAAAGGCCTTTCTTTGAGTCTGAAGTACCACATTTTAAGTGCTTTGTTCCTCAGTGCTTGTCTCCTTCTGTTAACTTAGCAACAGGTGAAGGGTTTTTTTTTCTCCCTGTTGGTTTTTATCTCGCCTTTTAGAGCTTTCATACATTTCAGATGAGTGTCAGCTAAATGCCAAAGAGATAAAAAAAATGTAATGTTAGGACCTTTGCCTGCAGCACAGTGACATTTCAGAGAAAATGGCTCACTTCAGCTTTATTGATTGCAGGAATGAAAAGAAAAGAAGTTTACTTAGGATCTATGAGGGTGCACCACTCTTCTGAAATGAATTCCTACATATCAAATTAAACCCTCTCTCTTCTTTTCCCTTTCTCTTCCTCTCACAGGGATCTGTCCGGTCGCTGTCAGTCCTGTGGATGCTCGTTTGGCAGAGTTGCAGCACTACATGCAGAGAGAGACAGATGCACTTGTGCTGGCCAAAGACGTGGTGAAGCAGCTGGAGGGAATCTCGTCACTTGACCAGAAGGCATTGGCTGAGGTGGGACTTTCAAACAACGTCATGTCAAAGCAGCTCTTGTTCAGGGGAGCCAGAGTGCTGATTATAATGTATACAATCTAAACAAGGGGGGAAACACATTCAGGCTGGAGGAAGTGTTGTGGGAAACAAATATGAATGGATTTTTATGTCGGTTTTGATCAGATCAGCATCTTTGCTGTGTCCGATTAGCTGATATGTGACATTTAATAAAAGCACAAAATAAAAGGAAAAACCGAACCTAGTGAAGTCTAAAGTCTGGAAAACATCCTTATGTTCAGAATGGAGCAACACTAACCATATCCCAAAATACCAAACAGCTCTATGTTTAAAAAGACCAAACATAACAACACAATGTTTATCTTCCCGCCAGGCTCAGTCCCGAGTGCAGGAGTCCTCCCAGAAGCTGAATCTTCTGCGGCGGTCCCTGGAGAAATGCCTGAAGGAAAACAACCAGGAGCCTGCAGGGGGGGTCGACCCTTCAGAGGGACACCCGTCTCCCCACAGCTCAAGACCTGAATGTCCCCTGTCCACCTCCCCGTCCGTCTTCTCTATCAGACCTGCGTCCTTGACTGGTTCGTGTCTTTGCAAATAAAGATGTTTCTGAACAAATACTCACAAACAGGATCAAAATGAATATGTATATTTTGTTTATTTTTGCTTTTTCATTCCCAGGAACTTCCAGGAAAAGTTTATATGAATGTGTCTGTATGAGAAAGAGGGGCACTCTAAAACTTCAGATTCACTCGGTTTGGATAAAGTTTCCCTCCATTTCAGCCTGATTTCTAGGTTATGGATTCTGCACAGCACCATGAAAATGTGGAAAAACCCCATTTTAAAACCAGATATCCCTCTAATAAAATAATGACAAGTTGAATTTTCTGTATTTGTTTCACTCATATATGCAGCGGTTCTCAGCAGTATCATGGACGACCAGCGTTTGAACATGGTTTACCATACGCTGACCTCTGGCAGTGGATAATCAGGACATGTAATCTGTTGGTTTTGGACAGTTCAGTTGTAAGCCAGTCTCCCCCTGCACCAGGCAAAAAAAAAAAAAAAAAAAAAAAAAAGCCCTTTGATGATGTAACGAGGAGACAAATCCTGGAGTTGCTCTGTTGGCAGCGAATAATGAGAGCGAGTCTCAGAGCGGTGAAAACACTCGGGGCGATTTTCTGCTCCACAGCTGTTAGCACTACAGCGAAATGAAGAAAATGAGGATGTGAATGCTCAGTGTGCAGCTCCAGACAGCGATGATTAAAGGCTTCAGTCCGAGAGATTTATTCATGCCGACAAATGAAAGGTTTTATTTTTGAAATGCTGCGTCCATTCAAGTCAACTGTCTTAACGGAGAGTCATTACCAGGCACTGGAGTCACAGATACAAGCTGCAGAGTCGAAGTATTTAGTAAATATATTAAGTAACAGTGCTCAGAATCACTCATGGTGTTTTGTTTTTAAGTCATTTTCCTTTATTGTTTTTCAGGCAAACTTGAAGTCAGGCTGCTAGGATGTGAGGATCTACTAAAACCTCTGACCAACCCAGAGCAGGAAAACCATCAGAGTCCCACTGAGGACAGTTCACCTACTGGTCACATGACTGACGGACACTCTGGTAAGTAGATTGTTAAAGCACTGGTTTAGTTTTTACATTTATCTGTTTAAGCTTGTTTCCCCGCTGTGTCTCCTATTAAAGATAGTGGGATGAAATGTTGGTGATCGCTCAAGTGCAGTTGAATTCATGCAGTGACAAAACATAACATTATAAACAATGATACAAGAAAACAAAACAATGTCATGTACGATGTATCAATAACTTGGATAGACCTAGAATTATGTAATCTTAATTAGAGGAAACAAAGTATTGAATTAGCTCATTTGCAATTGACTCCAGTTGCTTGTGAGCATAACCTAAAGATTTTCTAATGCTAATTGATAAAAAAATTATAAACATTAATTCATGTTCTTGAATTCAAATTGTTAATAATTAATCAATTGTAACTGTAATAATTGATCAGCTGTTTAACCTGTGCTTTTTCAACTTTCTGTATATGAATGGTAAAGAGTGTTAGAGCGTTTTTCGTTAAAATAGATTTACGGTTGTTATTCTTAGCTTTAAAAAACGTTTCACTCATTGAAGCTTACATGTTGGAAAGTAGGAACTATTTGTATAAAGGTTAATTTAATATCTCTATCATGCTTATGTCATTTCATGATATTATATGCTCTGCCAGGGACGTTGGAAGGATGTCGTCTCCAAAAGTCATTTGCTAAATGGCATGACATTTACTGGCTATTTGCGGGACAGAAAGGACCAGTGATAAACAATTATGAGCTGGTTTGAAGTTTTCAGCTTTGGAAGTCACAGAATTACAAATTCGCTGTTGAGTTTCCCCCGTGTGGCTCAGTGGGAATAGCGTGCCATTAAAAGGATTAAAGTTTCCGGTTGGGGTGACCCACACTAATTTTATATTTAGCTGGTGCTCTTAAATGGTGTCTATGGCCTCGGTACTGAGAATAAAGTCATTAAAGGGCGTAGAAGGAGCTTCTTAATAAAGGAACTAAAGGGGCATCACTGCTGTCCACTGTTACTCTCTCATTTATTTATTTAAAAGCTCTGCTAATCCATTTTTTACATGAGCATTGATCAAATGACTAACCTCAGTATGAAATGTCCTCCTCCCTCTGTTGCCAGAACTCACTGATCATGTTATGTTTGTTACATTTTCACACGCAACTGCGAAGCTCAGTGCTCCCATCGCCGTTGCTTCCAGCGGCATAATCAGCTGTACACTACCTGCCTGGTGCCAAACAGCTGACAGATACCATTAGAGATCAGCTGGTGAAGAAAGTGAAACATCTACCAGATCTTTCACTTTCTTCACCAGCTGACCTCTCTTCTTCTGCAAAGTTGGTGGAGACCAAACTGGAGCTAAAAGGAGAGTGAATAAAGGACTTTAATGGGATCACGTTAACGGGGTAGCGACAAACACGATGGGGTAATAATTTAGTGTTTTGTCTGATGTTGCTGTTGTTGTTATTTATTTTAACTCATAAGAAAGACTAAATGAAACCTGTAACTTTACCACAGTATGTGCATTTTATTAGTTTATGATTCCTCAGATTTTAGCTTGAACTCATCAGATTAAGGTATTATGTTGAAATAATCAGGCTATTAAAAGGACTTTTAAAACACTTAATGTAAACACACTGGACTCTCTCGATACAGGTGGAGATTTGATAGGACACATCCTGAGCCTGTGGATTCTTAGGTTTCAGTAACGCGTTGTGTTCTGTCCCCCTCAGCCGAGATCAGTGCCGTGCTCAGGCTGGACACCAGAGTGGTCGGCAGGACGCGCTGGGCGACCGTCAGCAGGCTGAGCTGGGATCAGACGTTCTGCATTCAGCTGGAGCGGGTGAGTCCAGTCACACACATGCAGTAAGTCAGTTGGTCAGTCAGTCAGTGAGTATATTTACACTAGTACAATAGTAATAACTCCAATTTGATATGATGCTACCCTGATTTTTGTCATACTGAGCTTTTAACATACACGAGCATTTAAAATGATGATGCGATGTACACTGCGCCTTCAGACATGGCAGGAACCAGTATCTACAGTAGCTACAGTATCCTGGTTTCTATGGCAATTATGAGATCAAAGCTTCTCGTGTTGTACTACAAACCAAGGGCAGTTTAACGTGTCTCTCTGTGGATCCCGGATAGCCCGTATAATGAAGCTGTTTATGTTTTTACAAGTCAATGAGTCAATGACATGCGGGTGAGTGGAGTAGCTAACAGCGCATGAGATGAATCTAGTCAAGTTACAGGTGAGCCCTCTTTGTGGCTCCTCCATTAAGATTTGCTATGTGACACCCATTAAAACAAATGCCCAAAATTCAGCTTGTGTCAGATACAGTGGCAGGTTTGTTATGCAGAAAGGGTTGACGAAGCTCAAACATAAGCTCAACCACAGATTTCCCATCATTTAAACCCCCTTTACTGTAGGCAAGCCTCCAGTATTCGTGAGTCATTTCTCATGTTCGTTCTGATCCACACCACCCACGTTCAAGCAGCCTTTCCAGCATATCTAGTTCCCTCCTGATCATCGTGTTTCAACCTGAAATGAGTTGAATTACAAACAAAAGACATCAGTGAAAGGCTGAAGATAAAAGACAATATGTTCTCCTGGTGTGATGAATGCGCAGGACCTGGTCTCCGTGACATTGGTGCAGTTAACACAGAGCATCAGCAGCTTACAGGTTGCAGTAACGCTGTATGTGCTGACACCTTATAATGCACCAACCGCAGGACCTTAGAGGCTGTATACAAGGGCACCGTGCAGGACAGAGAGTACACGGGAAACACACACAGACACTCCACATTCGAAGAGTTACATTAAAAAGGAGGTTTCTGCAGAGAAAGTCCACCTCAAAGAAGCCAACAATGTACGAAGAGATTGTCAGCAGTGGAAATTAACACATTTTGAGCTACTTGTATTAGGAATATGGTTGTTTACTAGCCAGGTATAGTTCCTTTGGAAATTAGTTTTTTCAAAATCATTATTGATAACATTACTCAGAGTTTGACAATTGTTTTGACAAAAGCTTGGACTGCAAAGGCTTCAAGTCTATTTAAGCCCTGTGGTACTGGTATATCCCACTAAAAACATGGTCAGCTGTTGTTTTAAAATCATATTTATCTACGGTAGATACAGAATATAACCCTCTGAGAAGTTCATTCTGTTACTATTAATTCTCATTAATGTATTCTGCCGATGATACTTTTGTCGTAGTACAGTCAGGATAACTCAGTATTGTAAGTATACTTTTACCTCAGTGGGTGTATTGATACAGTGAGGCATTGCTAGTTTTATTGAATACTTTCACATCACTGTTCATACACCTACGCTGTGTTCAATATTGAGACCAACTGTGTGTCTGACTGGTATGAGTTCAGTCCTCCCATAAGAAGGAGAGGCTGTTGTACCGCATGGTGTTTGCTTCTCTGCCCAGTTCTTATTGTTGTAGTTCCGTTTGTCACCAGCAGGTGTCTCCACAATACCTGCAGATAGTCATTCACCTCACAATTTCAGTCTGGTATTACGCAGAACAATTGAACAGCAAGGTAACAACTAAAAGCTGTTTGTTTTCAATGCTCCGTTTTAATTTTGTTTTAGAACAATAAAATCCTGAAATCTTAGAAATATCACTGTCAAAAAGGCAAAGGTTCCAGCCGAAATGATCTCTCAGCAAACACTCAAGCCCTAAATTCATGTAATCTGTTTTGGCCGATTTCATAGTTTTCATTAAATGTTTGTTCCCGCTGATTGTGTGTTTGTTTCATCTGTGGACAAATTGCTGACAGTCACGAGAGCTGGAGGTCGGAGTCTTCTGGCGGGACCGGAGGGCGATGTGTGCAGTCAAGTACCTGCGTCTGGAGGAGATGATGGATTACTCAAACCACAACCAGGAGTTAAGTCTAGAGCCGCAGGGCCTCCTCCACGCCAAGGTACACACAGTGACCTGCCTGGTGTGGTAGCAAAGGTCCTGTAGTCTGAAGTCAGGCTTATGTGTGTCTTATTTCTGTGGAGGAGTAACTCTGATATGTGAAATGATCAAACTACTGGACAACAAGTCCTAAATATGTTTGGTTTTTAAGTATATTAATATAGATATTATGTCAAGTTTGTGAATCAGCAAGTTAGAGTCTACATATTAAATTCAACCAGGAACTCTGAATTAAAGCATAAGCACAAGTAAATGTCCCAAAACAAAGTGTTCTGGATTTTGCAGTTTCGTTTCATCGACACTGTTGCTGAGCGGCAGCCGAAACTGAGACGTCAGAGGTGTATCTTCACTAAAGAGAGAGGTACAGAAGAACGACCTGACTTTGTTATTTCTGTTTCTGCAGTGTACCTTTGAGCTACAAAGCATATCAGTATTTACTTATTGGTCATGTGTTTGATAAATACGTTTTTTGTTCCTCCACAGGCAAGAACTTTCTCAGAGCGGCGCAGATGAACATGAATTTTGCCACGTGGGGTCATCTGATGATGAGCATCCTCCCTCGCTACACCTCCTTCACCACGTTCAGCTCGTCCCTCTCTACACCCCCTGACCTTATGTCCAACAACAACCCACGTCCAACCGAGAAGGAGCCTCACACTACCACTCCACTGCCAAGGTCAGAAATAACCCAAGCATCATGACATGACCTGTTACAAGAGTGCAAAGATAGTGTACAGAGTGTATCAGTGTATCGTATTTATTTACCACAACGTGAAACACGGAGGATTTTCTTAACCCTGAAAGAAACATTTAATCCTTTAATTTTCATCATTTAATCATCACATTTGTAGATAGATGTTTGTAGAGTTAAAAGTGAAATATTTGAAGTATAAGGTATGTATGAAGTATAAATTTACAGTACAAATGCATGAACTTTGTTCTTAAATACAGTACTTGAGTAAATGTACTTAGTTACATGCAACAATAAGGGTGTAAATCTCTGACGAAACTGCTAATTCCCAACTTGCATTGTAGCGTCTTGTGCAACAATATATTTGTTTATTGTTCGTCAAACAAGTTGAACATCTCGGATGTCTTCAGTCCAACACTTTATACACCAGGGGCCAACAGTTATTTAGTGCGTGTGCATCCTGTTGGAGTCCAGTTTACAGCTGAGGTTGAAAATGAAATATTGCCATAGTTTTGATTGTTGGTCTTTGTATGTCTGCAGCGAAGCTCCTGTAATCAGACTCAGCATTAAAGAGGATCAGCCCTCTCCCACCAGCCTCGACCGGGGAGACTCCACCATCATCACCCCGCAACACAGAACCTCATCTGTGCCTGAACTGCGAGAAAAAGTGGTAAATGCTTATTGATAAACCTGCCATAAAAGACATTACTATCGAATTTTAGAGTATTTCCTCTTTCTTTTTACACTTTTATCAAAAGTGACTTTGAAAGTGTAAAACGGTAGAAAAAGTCAGAATTCTTTGATCTCTTTGACTTAGAGTCTAAAGGCACACTGTATTCCAGCACGGCCTAAGCTAAGCTAAATGCTTAGCATGGCTAAACACATAGTGATTATTATTATTCATAATTTTAACTAAGAGTTAAAATCTTCTCTACTTTGTCTCTGTTTGCAGTCATCAATAGACAGCACAGAAGGAAGTGAAGATCAGCCTGCATCCACACTAAAGTACGTGCACAAGCAGCACACACGTGCATTTAATGTAAGGTTAAAGCAAGGCCCTTTTTTCCTATATGTGTCTTTTGTTCACCAGGATGCAGATGGAAGATTATAAATATATTTCCGTTCTGGGCAGAGGACACTTTGGGAAGGTAACAGTTTCGAAGTTTTTCTCTGAAGCTCAGCATGCCTGATAAAAACATCTCGTTGTGGTCGTCATCTGCTTGTTGGTTGTAAATGTTTTTCATAAAGGTCCTGCTGGCAGAGTCTAAGAAGACAGGAAAACTGTACGCCATCAAAGCCTTGAAGAAAAAAGACATTGTTACTCGTGATGAAGTGGACAGGTCTGTTTATCTGTGTGTGAGTGTGTGTGTGTGTGTGTGTGTGTGTGTGTGTGTGTGTGTGTGTGAAAAGACGGAAACCTTTAAATGAGTCAGTGGATCCGAATTACAAAAAACTAGACCTGCATACAGTTACACTGTGGTTCTGAACAAAGGTCTAAATCTGGTAATTTGTGAGACAGGTTTAGGAACCCATGTTAATTTGAGGCGTTATTCTGCAGCCTCATGAGTGAGAAGAGGATCTTTGAGATGATAAACGCATCGAGACATCCGTTCCTGGTGAACCTGCACGGCTGCTTCCAGACCAGCGACCACGTCTGTTTCGTCATGGAGTATTTACCAGGCGGGGACCTCATGATCCACATCCACAACAACGTCTTCACCGAGGCCCAGACCAGGTCCGTATGTCCTCCTCACTCTGTCTTCTGCATTTTTACACTGTAAGAGTGTCACACTATAAAATCAATCTGGGGACTCTCTATGATGGTAAGGAAGACACTAAATATAGTAACAGAAAACTGTTCCAATTAAAAATGGCTTGTAGTTTCTTTTTAAACATCAGACATTTGAAAACAAGTGTGGTCCTAATCAGTTTTATTCTAATCCATATGAAAAAGCTATTGTTGTTGCTGTTGTGTGCAGATTTTATTCAGCTTGTGTCCTGCTGGGTTTAGAGTTCCTGCACCTGAATAAAATCATCTATCGGTAAGTCACACCTGTCAACCTGATGTCACAGCTGCGGTGTGCAGATACTATGGCTTCAGGGTTAGTTACACATGCTGTGTGTTTTCTCTCAGAGATCTGAAGCTGGACAACCTGTTAATGGATGCAGACGGGTTTGTAAAGATCACAGACTTTGGGCTTTGCAAAGAAGGTAAATCCATTTTACACACTGTCCGTACGCCAAACTTTTGGATTATTTCTTAACCAATATTTAACAGATTTAAAGTTTCTGTGTGTTAAGTTTTCATGTGATTATTACAACTTTATTTCAATGTAAGCATTTAATTTTGTCCTAGTGTCAGAAGTGGTCAAATTATATCCTTTATTATTCATACTCATGATTATTGATTTTAACCTCAATCCAAACTCTTACGGCGTCTATTTGTGATTTTTTTATTTTATTTTTTTTGTCACCATATCGGCAGGGATGGGTCACGGAGATCGGACCTCAACTTTCTGTGGGACTCCAGAGTTCCTGGCTCCTGAGGTCCTGACAGACGACAACTACACCCGAGCAGTGGACTGGTGGGGGATGGGTGTCCTGATCTACGAGATGCTTGTGGGAGAGGTTGTGAACATCTACTCTCTGTGTGAATAGACAAAGTTGAGCCCATCTTTCTCATTTCCACTGGCATGTGTAACCGTGTGTTTTTCTAATACAGGGTTATTATTGTGTCTGTTTTTCTGATTTTCAGTCTGAAGCTTTGAACTAATGAGTTAAATCACCAACTCTCTCTGCTCTGCCACTAGTCTCCGTTTCCTGGTGAGGATGAGGAGGAGGTTTTTGACAGTATTGTCAATGATGATGTCCAGTATCCAGTATCGCTTCCTCCCGGGGCTGTTTCCATCCTCCAGAAGGTAAAAGTCTCTCTTGCTTGAATCTTTCCCAGTCTCACTTAATTTTTAGATATCAGACTTTTCCATTAACCCAGAATCACACCGTTTGGTAAATCTCAATACCACAATATCTGGAATAGAATGCACTGCAAAACAACATTAATGACTGGAAAATTTTAACTTTGAGACAGATCCTGGCCGAAAAGCTTAAAGAGTCAAAACTATGTTTAATATTAAAATCTCATCTCCAAGATACAGAACCTAGTGGGACAGTGACAACTGGCAGATTATTAGAATTATTACAGTAGAGAAACAGTCAACAGACAGGGACCTGGCCGTTTGTGGAGCTGCTGCAATCCGTTTGAATATTCAGAGGTGACATCTCTGGTGAAGTTACTATCAGTCAGACGTCCCGCCAGGCAGTTCTGTGAAAAACCACTATCAGCAAACACTCGTCATCTGTCTACAGCTGTTGAAGAAGAATCCTCTAAAAAGGCTCGGGGCTGGAGAGAGGGACGCAAACGAGGTCAAAGGAGAGAAATTCTTTGAGGTAGATCATTTTCCACTCACTTCCTTAAACATCTCATACTCTCTAAATACATGTTTAGCTTCTAAACTAGAAGGGAAACCTGCAGTCTTTTGTGTATTTGTTGAACATGTTCCACTTCTGATTTAGCATAATAGGTGTTAAGGTGTTAATATGAATTCAGCATGAAAAGATAACTTTGTCGTTTATTTTGTGGAAACTTTCAGACCATCGACTGGGAAGCTCTGCTGGCCAAGAAGGTAAAACCGCCGTTCCTGCCGTCAATCAAAGAGTCCATGGACGTCAGCAACTTTGACAGCGAGTTCACTCGACTCCAGCCAATCCTGTCGCCCCCCTCCAAGCCCTTCAGCCTTTCTGCCGAGCAGCAGGAAGCCTTTGCAGACTTCGATTTCTGCGCCTTGCACGGGTGAAAGATGAGCTGACAAGACCAGGGTGGGAAATTACCACAAGATTTACCACCCTATGTTTCTTTTGTGGCTGGGAAGTTTGTCCACCTCAGAGGCTTCCTTGGCAAGTAACCAACCATCATCACTTCCATACAGTCAACCAACTGGCAAGAAAAATGATTTGAGTGACCCGCCGCTCGATTGATAACCTGGTGGATAAAAACAATAAAGGGACATGAAATAACCAGTGAGTTCTGTTTAGCTGTGAGTGAACAGGAGAACTTGCCAGAACATCCACAGGACTTTTATTAAACTTTAAAATCTATTGCTGCATCAGCTGATTAATTATTCAGTCAATGGGAAGTGAAATGAATCTGTGACGAGTTTTATATTCGATTAACATCTTTCATGAAGTACAAATACTAAATATTTGCAGATTGTGACTACACACGTGAGGATTTGCAACCTTTTCATAAAATTTACATGAATACATTTTACAACTGTTGGTCAGCCATACTGTTTTTACAGCCTCTCTTTGATCTGATAACTTGTAAAAGGGATTATTCATCATAACTTTTGACAGTTTGCTGACTAAACTGTCAAACATCCATTGAGCCTATCTGTTTTGTCAGTCGCAGCCCTATGTTGATTGAAAAACAGATTACAGGCTAGAGTTTTGAAATCTAGAAACCTCCAAACCGAATATAATGTAATAATGATTACAGTGATTACAACAAACAATAATGATTTAGTTGTCTGTATTGATCAACAACCCTTCAAGCTGCCATGAAGTCACTTTATCCTCCGAAGAAGTAAAAATCTTGCTCGACTACCCTGAAAAGAAAGTTTCCCACCCTGGTTCTGAAAGTGCTATCAAATGATCCAACGCATTTGATATTTCTGCAGCTCCATCATCTGAAAACCGGACACTCCAAACAATCCCATGGCTAATGTTGCTGACTGTTCTCACCGTCATCCAATCGGCAGCAGATCGTCGATCAAATAACCAGGCAGCATCATTTTCAAACAAAGCGATTGTAGCCCTTTATACTCTACGTGAAGAGTCAACCTCTGTTCTGACTGTTCCAACAGTACTACAACTCGACCCTCACCTGCTCCTGCTTTCTTTCATTTATATTTATTTAATAGTTTTGTTCAGATGAATTGCAGTGCAAACAGATGACACGCATTTTATAGAGTATGCTTGAAGAGTTTATAACAACCTAATCATTCCTTTTATAGCTTCATTTAAATGCTCAAATACTGAATGTTGGCTTAACAATGTATAAAACGACGACTGTCATACCTCTCTCAATGTCAACACATAATGCTGACAGTTTCACCTGTGTAGCAGTGCTTGTCGTCTCAACTTTTAGTCACTCCCAAACATGGCATAATTAATGTAGTAAGAGGAAATGTCATGATGACATAGGAATACTACAGTGGCATTAAGAGGAAGGTGGATTTGCCACAGTCAGCAACACTGACTGAAAGACACTTGATGGAAAAATTTTATTGACAATACAACAAAATGTCCAAATCAACAGCCTAAACAAACGGCCTGATGGTCTCCTCAGAGACCAAAGAATTACTTACAGTTAGTTTCACCTAATTTGTCGTAAATGGCAGAGTCATTGACTTGTCAAGTGCCAATAAGCAGATATATCAGAAGCAAATTGGCACATCAGCCAACTAAAAAAGTTGAAACATTTATTATTAAAACAATAATAAATAATAACTGAATAATTCATCATTTTTGTTCAAAACTTGTTGTGGTTAGTAAAGTTAATGTCATCCTTCGACACTGGCATGTACCGCTAAAATCCAGTCGTAGCCTCTTCAAGCATCCTGTGCGTTAAAGACGGATTCAGCTTGCTTTGTGGCCTTTGCTTATTATATTTCTTTACAGTGTTTATCCCTCAGAGGTACAGTATGTGCTGCCCTTTCTATGCATCACTGTGACAGGCTTTGCCCACTGCCTTGACCAAACAAATGAAACAAGCTAATCCAATTTCTGGTGACAAGCCTTTTTTTAAAAGATGTTACATCCAACGTGGAAATGTTTCATGTATATTTGTCAAGTCATTCCCTTGTAAAAAAAGATGTGAGCATCCACATATCAGTCTCCTCCCGACCAACTGTTTTCTGTTACGATGGTAGAAGTGCATGGCACTGTGGTGAACTTGTGCACTAGAAATCCTGTAACTGCTAGCGGTATAAAAGAAGCCATAGAGAATTTAATATAGCCATAATAGTAAGAAAATATATGTATTTTAAATTTAGCAAATCATATTCTGTTATTCTAGGCTCTAATGATGTCAGTGCAATAAAAGAGGAAGACAAAGAGCGGCGACAGGGACGAAGCTTGAAGATGCATGCAGTAATTTTGTGGAAGAGCAACCAAATGTCCTTCCAGCTCATTTTTGATCTTTTAAGCTTGCTACAAAATTATAAAGGATACTTTAAAGAGTAACTTAACACTAAATCCACTTTAACGAGTCAGTAAATTATATGTAGAGTCATTTATAGTAATCAAATAGATGTAATCCCAGTCTTCAGTGTTCATTGCAACATAGACCTGGAAAAGTCGCAAACAGGAACACAGAGGCAGATATTCTTTTCCTATGATCAAACCGTGATTCAGATTGCCAAAAGTGAAACTAAGCAACTGAGGCCAGATACCTTTAAATGTGAAAAACACAATTTGACTTTCAGGTTCAGGTTAAGCTCGTGGTTCTGTTGTCGCTTATGCACAAAACTGATTTAATATGTTCTGACACATCTGTGTCTGAAAGCCGTCAAACGCTGCCTACCATGAATTTATGTCCTGATTCATATATTTTGTCGTTTGTTTACTTCCGTACACAAAATCTTCAGTCAGAGGCATGTTTACTGTTACAGGGTGTTAAGTTGCTTTTTAAACAAAGTATTGAAAGTGAAAGGTTTAAGTTTCATTCTGCTGAAAGACCGGTGTGTTTATTCATGGATAGGTCTCCTGCCAAAGCGTCCCTGAGAAAGATACTGCTTGGGATACAATCGTCAGCTAAATTAGTAAAATATAACAGGACAACCGACCGGTGGTGTTTTAGCTGCTGTAGCACTTTAAGTTAATGCTGCTGAATATTACATGTTACTTATGTGTCAGTACTGTATTTATGTATGTATGTGAAGCATCCTGACTAGGAATGTCAGTCTGTACAGATGTACTCTATAAAAACATGCATATCATCACTGTTTTAATGTATTCTTGTTGTCAATAAATACAAACAGAACAAATACAGTAAAAATGTTTGTAAAATATTTGGCTATCAGTGTGAAAATGATCTCATCGTTAAATTAATTTTAAACAGTCAAAATAATTACTTACGTTAATATAAAAGTTACAAGAAACCAAAGGCACGACACTTTAACTGCAAAAGGCAATTAGTGTTATAACCTGAGGTCACCACTCTCTCGAAACCAAAACATTTACAGAAGAGAAAGTGACGACCGGACCTGAGAAAAAAAAAAGTGTTTCAATGGGGCTGAGTTTCTTTTTTTCAACTAAACAGTCTAAAAAGGAATGATTATAATTCTGTTTCTTCAAACACACACCAGTAGAGTATGAGATGCATCAAGAAACATGCACAAAGAAGTTTATCACTGCTAGCTAGCAGCGCAAGCCATGCTAGCAGTGTGCTGTTAGACTGTACTAAGCTAAATGCTAAAGGTAGCATGCTAACACGCTCATAAAGATAATATTAACATGCTAACGCTTAACAGGCACAGTGGTTCCCTTGTTCTTCACCTTAGCTAGTATGTAAATTTAGTGTGGTAGCATGCTAACATTGCTTACTAGCATAGCATAGTGTAAGAGGATTGTCAAAGTAGAGCTGTCCTAGAAAGGTTTAGCCTCAGAAAAGTTGAGGCATGATTGACGATTCAAGGCATCAGTTGAGAACACCCAGAGTAAACTTGCATTTTGTGAGTAAAATCACTGCACTTTGAGCTGATTCACTACACAAAGAGCAATGCAGGAAAGACACCATGGCTAGCTCTACAAACCCTGTGCTAAAATCTCAACCACCAAATGACCAATGATGGAAGCAGCAATGAATGCTTGTGAAGTTGGCTGAATTACTTCTGAACCGGCCTAAAGCCTCCACTGTCCCTGTCCAGTGCCAGTAACTCCTTGGCTCACATTACTCTCAGCAGCCACGCAGAAGAGGTTGTGCACGAGGAGTTTATAACTGACCTTTGGCCAGTATTTGTTTTTCAAAGGTAGTGCATTAGTGAGATTCCTGTACAGCCCTACACCTACACAATAGTCATTAAGAGTCATCCTCTGAGGAACATGAATATTAAACAAAATTAATGAATGACAAAAAAACATAGAGACATTGCCACCTCTGGTGCCAAATTGCTAACACAGTTAAAATGTTTCAGGTTTTCTTTTTGCAGAGAAACACATTTGTAATGCAAGATATCAAGTTTTGTTATTTTTGTTACATTTTATAGTCCAGTCCAGGAAAAAGAGACAGTAAAATAATACAAACATCAGCTCCTGAGTGTGATGTGCTGTCTTGTTGGAGGTCAGACATAATTTGGCGTATTTCTCTTGTACATTTGTTCCCACATGACCATCCTGCAGATGCAGAAGAAGTCCCACAGGTTGCAGAAGACTCCACGGTCAAAGGGGTTTTCCTCATTCCCGCAGTTCTTCAGGTACGAGATCCTGTGACGTGACATGAACTCCCAGGTGGTGCAGTTGATGGAGACCAGGTAGAGGTGGCACCCCAGCAGCACCACCACCACCACGGAGAAAACACCAGTAACACCCAACGCTGCCAACAGGAAGCCGTTCACTCTGAACCACATCTCCCATGTGACAGTGGGAGAGATGCCAGACCTGAAAGACACATAGGAGTATTGAGGAAAAATACCTCATATGCTTATGTTAAGGACTAGGTTATAAATGCAAAAGATGCAGAAGCTGTTGATCATTCTGTTTCATCTTGTTAATATTAGTACATTACAGTATAGTACAATTGTGCAGCAATTTGGTCAAGTTTGTTATAATTTTTATTTTTTAAAACTTATTTGGATATTCAGCTTTCACAGCAATGATTACTTAAGCATCCTGTCTTTGTCATTTGTCATGCCTTTCATTCAGTTTAATTGCATGTAACAGTTTGTTTGACTGTATGTGCTGAGGTTTAATCTAATCAGTGAATTGATTTCAGCTTCTAAGATGTCTGTGGGTAACAAATCCTACAATCAATAACATACTAGCAGTTCCAAATCCTTAAACTTGCCTGCAGGATTGATTTCTGCAATGAGGGTCATTTGAACTTTGAAAATGCACTTGATTAACACATTAAAGCCCTGTTTACCAAATGTCAACAGAGATGAATTCATCAATTTACTGGTATTCTCAAAATCTCAGGTGCCAAAGTGTAAAAGTGCATCTCAAGAAGGGCCAGAGCCTTGTCTTCTACTTTCTGAGGAAACTGATGTTCCTCAGCAGAGAACGTTCAAGGAGTGTGCAGTGACCAGAGCTATCCTGTTTGCTGCGGTGTGCAGAGGCAGCGGGTTGAGGGTAGCAGATGTTGACAGCGTAAACAAATAGATTTGCAAGGCCAGTTAGGTTTATGGAGGAGGAGCTGGACTCAGTGGTGTCAGAGGAATGAGTGTCAGACATTGCAGTATAATGTATATTTTTACATATTTCTTATATTTGTTATTCTTATATTTTTCTGTGTAAATTGCTGATATATGTTATATAAGTATAGTGCACATATATAATGCAATGTTTCAGTTCTAAAGTAGGAGCAACTGTTACATGGCCCAATTTTCCCCCGAGGATCAATAAAGTATTTCTGATTCTGTTACCTAATTCAACCTGCTGCTGTAGAAACAAACCTGAAGACCAAAGTTCACTGTCACCTTGATTAGTTTTTACTGACTCATAATTAAAAGGAAAACTGAGGCTGCATACACTCGACCAGATAAAAGACATCTTAAAGAGTGCAGATGGGGCAGGGGGCAGTTGACATACAGGGAGATGTGTAGAGCCCACAGCAGAGTGAGCAGCTGCACCAGCAGGTAGACGATGAACCAGCGGTGGTTCCTCTCTCCCACACAGTTCTCAAGCCAGGGACAGTGGTGGTCAAAGCGGCGAACGCAGTGTTTACACGTCTGACAGTGCTTGGCTCTCATCGGCTGCTGCTTGGGAAAAAAGAGAGGGAACAATAGAACGAGATGTCATCATTGCAGACAGTGATAGAGACAGTGTTTGTGTCTGATGGTGCTGACTGAAACGCCACATGATAACGATTGAACTGCCTCCTGCAATACCGTTAATGGTTGAAACAATCACACTTCTGGTTTCTAGGAGTATAACTTCTCCTGGAAGCCTGCAAACACACACAAAAACTTTTAATAACTTCCATTACTGCCTATGAGAAGAAAATATTTAATATTTTTCTAGACATTTTTTTCTAGACATTCCTTCACTGTTTTTGTCGAAATAAGTGTCAGACATTAACAACTTTGGTAGTAGTATATTGCGAAATTCATACTGTTTTCTAAAAAGGCCAAGTCTAACTGAGGAAAAAGTTTGACAAATACCTGAACCTACACACTCACAGCTCCAGTCACACCTGATTCCAAAGTATCTGTGCTGTTATCATGTTTTCTGTGAGTTTTGGTGTGTTTCTTCCTCTTTAATGAGCTCCTCTGTAAACAGCGGCTGTGTCTGCTGTGGCCTTTTTAGGTAAAGGTGTCTTTTTTTCTGGTGTTGAATTCACAACAGGGGAATGGTCCACTCACTTTTAAGGAAAACAACTTATCAGGGGATGTGTTTACATGTGTTACGTGCAAGTGAAATGCTAGTAGACAGCTGTATTGATTCAAATGGAAGCCTATCTGTTGTGTCAGATGTGCATCTGCAATGTGATTACCAGCACAGACAGAGACACTGGTATTGTTTTCACCTTGTGTGTGTGTATGAGTGTGTCATTGTGGTTAAATGTGGTCCTCATGACAAGCCATTGTATTGGGATTACTATGTAAGCGATTTCCTAAATGTGAGCAGTATATATAAAGGAATGAGCAGTGAATATGAACAAATGACAGGTGTATGCAAGAAACAAGAACTCTACAGCCTGAGTGACTGCAATGATCATCCTGCAACAGGGTGACAAGATGTTCCACAGCCTGTAATTCTGCTAAAGCAGCATCACAGCCACTACAAAAACAAATGAATAAAAATCAAATGTAACTATAAACACACAAAGAGAATATCACATGTGGGTAGCAAGTGTCTTAAACACAGCAAGAAAAGAAATCCTAATATGTCACTACATGAAGTTATTGAGAAACTGACGTGTCAATGACGAACATGAACACAGAGTCTAAGTTGGCAGCTGGCAGCAGCTGGTTACCTGCAGCAGGCAGTATCCACAGCGCCGTAAGCGAGGGGTCGACGACTGGGGAATCATCGACTCCATTTCCTCATCTGCACCCTGAACACCCTGTGCAACGCAGACTGATGTGGGTCACACATGTACACACACAACAACCACTGTAACTTTGACTTATAAGACATTAAAGTCATGATTACATGTTTCAGTCCATTTAGTGAAATCACATATACTTAAAATCACTGGTGACTGTTTTCTGCAGTACATGATGGGTTTTTTGTTTATTTGTTAACACACATTTCAATACGCCTGGAAAATCTATTTCAATAGACTTTAAAACATGTGATAGGGTGAAGAGATGCCCCACCATCATAATATACATCCTGTCTGCTATTTTGTTAAAGATGAACTATAATGGATTAGTTGCCCTATGCTGCATCATAACTGACTGAGAGTCACCTGCAGAAGAGTAACCACTGTTGTTCAATAAAAGGATTCAAAATACACATGCATTTCTCATGACGCCTGTGTCTGCTTTGAGCTTGTTGTGTGGATTTTGTAGTTTAAATCTCTCACCTTGTCGGTGTCAGTGAGAACGAAGCCTGGGTCCATTAAAGAAACAGCAAAGTACAACAGCACCGACAGCGCGACCAGCAGGAAGAACAGAACCGGCAGCAACAGCTCCCCTCGCTCCTCACACTTCCGCAAATCTGCACACACACACAGATTTATGTAATGTAATGTAATATGTCCACTGTAGCTCTGGAGTTTTATAAAGTCGTAAAATGAACCACAATGACATCAATTGAAAGACATAACTGAATTTTGAAAACTTTTTTTGAAGCTTGATCAGTACTTGAGAGCAAAACTGCAAGATGTGTTGGCCTCTACTAGTAATTCTGCTTCACTTAAGTCTCTTGCCTGTATGGACGTTCAGTACTAAAGCACTCGAAATCACTGGAGTACCCCAATAATATTCTATCTATTTTCCACCCCAGAGTAAAAAGGTTTCCTAAAACCTTAGTGTTGTCTTGCATGTTGTGGTCCAGTGGTTACACATTATTGCTCATATGGCAGAACAATATGTAAGAGGGAGTTTTCCAAAACAAAGTTGGAGCAATAAGTTTCTGAATTTGAGCAACACCACCAGGACACCAGCATGAGTCAGGGGAGCTGAAGCTTGACAGGGAACAAGCCAATCTGTACACACTCTACTATTTACCATTGTCATAGTGCAGCCAAGATTACTGGACAAGAACCAGGTTGTTCCAGTTTGAATGAACTTACCGGTGTTGTGTAAGAACAGTATGAGAGTTATGACCCAGGTTAGCAGGGTATGTGTGGCTCGAACCAGAAACCCGGTCCGAAACATATTCTGCACCATTTTAAAATCTTATTAGCACCAATGCTAGCTACCTAACTGTTTAGCATCGTTAGCAGTTTTTAAACATATATAGGGTAGTTATCGTTAAAAAAAAACCCCCAAATATGTTAAAAATCGAATACACAACTACGACATCCTACGATATCCATAATGATATAGCTAGTAACACGATTAAGTGTGTTTTTTTTATTTGTTTTTTCAGTTTATGGTTTCTTTTCTGCCATGCCCAACGTCGCTTCCTTGTTTTCATACGGGAGCCGGCGTGGGACGAAACTTGCGAACAGAACTGTGCGAAAAAGTCAACCGACTGATGTTTATAGTGCTTCTACGTCAACTAAAGTTATATAACGACACTATATTTACTGTTCAGAGTGTAATCCCACTCGTTACAGAGTCTGCTGTTTTCTTGCATTAAGGCTTATGTATAATCGTCAATGGAACAATGCAGTACAGCCTCAAGGTCAAAATGTGATGATGCAATTTAACTGAATATTACTGTGAATCAACTCGAGGGACACCGCCTCCTCTTTGTATGTGTGTGAAGCGCGCTGTAGATAATTATAGATTTATTTATCAAAAACGCTCTCAAAACTTTTTTTCTCAGAAATACTTGGAATAGTCGTGATTCAGTTGTTTTGTAGACTATCCAGAGAGGAGGGGACACTGTTGCTAAAAAGAATATTGAATTATTAAGATGTAACTTTTCAATGCTGTAAACCACAAACTAAAACTCCATTCACTTTAGTTGTGTTGGATGTCTTGTATTGAAAGACATGCCAAAATCTAATATAATGTCCTAATATTGTGGGTAATGGATGTGTAAACTATTTTCATGTCATAAAGGATAGATTCCTATATTAACATCATATCATTAAGACAGCCATTTAGGGATTAAAACGTGCTGTTTATCAACAATGTAATATTATCAAGTAAATGCATATTTATACTAAACCATGTTGTTTGGCTGATTTGGGTCAGTCTGATATAGATATTTGGGAACACACCATCTTAATACAGATCCCTCAGATTTTGTTTCTCTTTTCTTTCTTTTTGTATTGGGCCCGAGTTTTATCTACAGCTGAAAAGTAAAGTAGTTCATTTCTCTGACGGAGAAAATATGTTTCTGAAGGACCTCACGCCTAGTTTGGTTCTTATTGTAAACAAGGCTGCTTTCTAGAAAAAGAGAAGCAGTTTGTAACGCAGGTTAACACAACATTGTTACTTATTGGCTAACAGAAACATCTTCTGAAATCTGCAATAAGTTAATACTCTAGCTTCAGTAATTATGATTATGCCTTTTGAATTTGACATTGAAATAAAAAGTTAAAAGTCAGAATCTCATAATTACACTAATGAGACCTGAATGCATCATCAGGCTGCTGTAAATTGAAAATATCTTGTAGAGCCTTGTTGATTACCCAAACTGCAGTGTTTCAAAGAAATCTCCAAATCCAACTTACGGCTTCAACATATGAATATTTAAAGTGAAAGAAAAATCCCTGCACTCTAATTGCATGTCGTCCTTGGTCACATGCATCGTTTCTTATTCTAAAAAAGGAAATCTCTCTTAAAACCCAATATTTGCATTTCCACATTTTCAGTGCAGAGTGCAAAAACTGCAAAGTGCAGTCCAAAACTCATACAGCTCTCTTCTGTCAGCAGAATTTTGTGTAAGAATGAAGAAATCTGAGACTCATTACATGAATTTGCATTTATTTGCATCAAAATGGTCCATTAAAACAGTGCTAAAAGTCATTCTTTACAAAAGAATTAAATCTTAATACCTGGATTGATATTACATTCATTCGGAGGCGCTTCCAGCATTGATTAAAGTGCATTATGTCGCTCTTCTTTTCCAAGCCCTTGTTTTTCCAAGAATAAACGCAGTGAAATGAAAAAACAAACCACGTGTGCTCTTCTGTGAATAATCTGCCCTTAACCCTGAGGTGGACATTAAGACATTTATACCTTTAAGGAGGGCAAAAATATCTACACACAATAACAGACATAATCTGGTGCAGTTTGCGCCAACAAAAAGTATTTTTTTCAGTTGCTCAAACACTAGCCACACTGATATGGATCTCCAGACAACTGCATTAGTACTGGGTAGACACACATTAAGGCTGTTGCCTGGCATTAAAGTTTCCCCCACACTGAATCTTAAAACTGCCACCAATTACACATTTGGCTCTTCAGACAGGAAACATGCAGTAATATACTTCCTCTCCCTTCTAAACAATAAAAACAATAAATACAGGATGGATGGAAATAAATACTCCATAATCACTCACTCATTCAGGACAGGGGTGGAGACAGATCAAACTCACATGTGCAAAATCGCCTCGTTTAGGAACACAATCATTTCTTCCTACAGGCAGAACTGTTAGAGTACGAGCTAACAAGGAGCTTATTAATGCTAGATCTGCCGTGTAATAAGGACTCCACGGGGAGCAGAGTTACTAAACAAGAGTGCTGATGATACACATTTTACTGCCTGACCAAAGCGTGTAATGTCACACTGAAGAAAAAAGAAAAACAAAAAACCATAAGCCCGGCATCTGCTCAGGCACCAAAGCACAAAACAGGCAGGAAGAGCAAAAACATTTGGTCTTAGACTGACAGTCACCCATATTCCTCATGTTTCACCTTTCAGCTCTCAACATAACCTCTTTAAAATATAAATAGCAGCAGTTACAGTTCAAACAATCTGAGCTCACAGAGTCCATATCCTCCACCTTGGCCTTTCCAACGTTCAGTGTCCGTTCTCCTCTTTCGTCAGCTGACATTCACAGAATGAGATGGCTCCACGAACCCCCAGCGGGGCCAAAAGGTCCCTGGGATTCCCTTGCATTAACTCTGGGAGAGACAGGTGGGGTAGGGGGTAGTGATGTTTGGGTGTAAGAGGGGTGAGGGCCGTTTGTCACATTCAAGCCTTGAAGTCATGTGACCACGAGAGAGAGAGAGTTTCAGCGTGATGTCACTCCCAGCTGTGTCTTCAGGTGCTCATACACCACGTAGCTGATGCTGACGGCAGGGATGACTTTGAGGAAGTTGGGTGCCAGGCCTCTGTAGAGCCCCGTCGGGCCCTCGGTCTGCAAGATCTGCTTGAAGAGACCGGTCATGGTCACCTGCTGGCTGCCCCCTGTCGCAGCTGTAGAGATTAAAAAAAACAGGTTACACTTTGAGATTGGGAAAAATATTACTTTTGTTTTGCTTAAGTCCATGATGGACTGTGGACAAAAAGGTTCAGAAGTGAGCGGCATTTCAGGAGCAGAGGCCTCACCTTGTGCTTGCATGCGGGTGCGAACCAGAGCCAGAGGATAACTGGCGAGCTGACCACAGGTGCTGGACACGGTGCCGCAGGCCAGCAGGACGAACACGTCTGGATCAGTGCTGTTGGCGCCGTACTGCTGCAGGTAGCTGTTCTTCAGGGTCTGAGGAGGGGGGTAAAGAGTACGACATAAGAACATGTTTGTGCCCTCATTTTTCCCCTCAGCATTATGGAATTTGGATATTCAAACTCCGTTATGTAACTGCAAGGTAACTTCGAGGTGTTAGGATAAGCTGTCTTCATACAGCCTCTGTCTTTCCAAATACAGTGTAGAAACAGTGTTTGCTCTAAAACGTGTATTCAGGTTTTAATGCAAACACATCACTGCACAAAGCTAAAATGAAGTGAAGGCTGCAGAGATTAACATTCTTGCACTGATTAAAGGATGCGATACGGACAAAAGGTATGTGCCGGGTTTTAGTAGCTGGATGATGAAACAGACACACAAACCGATACTATTAAGGCTAAAGTATGTAAGAAAAGTAAAAATAACCCCACAGAGGTTTTCACAGGGTAATAACCCGTGTAGAAGAGACGGCTCACCTCGTACACTGCCAGGTCGATGCCTGCGTAGGGGATGATGCCCAACATGTTGGGAATGTAGCCTTTATAGAATGCACCAAGTCCTTCTCTTCTGAAAATCTGCTTGGCGCAGTCTGAGATACCAGAGTACTGACCGGTCTTCCTCAGAGCGAGACGAGTTTTAAGGACCTGGAGACAAAGTAAAGGAAATGTTTCATTTAAGTGTAAAGACTCAAGAAAAACTTGAAGTTTTCCTGGTTCCTCCTTTTTTTAAGAGTAAATACGATAATAATCACCTCCATGGGGTAGATTGTGCTCTGGGCGATGACTCCAGCCAGAGATCCGGCAACGAACCGTTCCAAGATGCTCAGAGTGCCTTTATCGCTGCCGATTAAACATTTAATCTGGGGAGGCCAGGTGAGAAAGGGAATACATGAATGAACAAACATCGAGAATTAAATTACACATTAAAGTTTCAGTCAACACCAGGAGTGGCTTGTCATACCTGCTCATATGCCATGAACTTGAGGGCTGACTCGGGGGCGATCTTGATGATGTTCACGCCGTTGCCTCTCCATAGCGATCTCACGCCTCCCTCTTTGATCATCTGCATCAGTCCGGTCATGATACACATGTTGTTGGTTCGGGATCCATAAACCTGAAAAGGAAGAAGTCAGTAAGTTATAATGAGTGACAGAAACCTTTGACCCGTTGTCTGCAGTGGCAGCAGACCAACTTTCTATTTACAGATCCAACTTGAGTTTAATGGCTGGCAAATGGTCGGTTGATGAATTTGGGATAAACTGGGCATTCTGACATGTGGGCCAAAGTTGTCTTTGACCTAGAAACAAGTCCAACTAGGTCTGTTTAATTAATCGATGGAAAAAATAACTAAAAGCATATAATCCCAAGTCAACAGGGCTCAAAGTCAACGAGGCCTGATCAAAGGTTCCACCTGACAACCAATGCAAATCAGGGGCACTGACACAGATCTGAATCTGTAGTTAGACCTTCATCCCATCAATGACGGTGATAATTACGCAGTTGAGGGTGTGACGACTGCGTGTGCGCCATCATTGGTCGGTGGCGTGGCCTGGCTCTGACACACAATCAGCCCCTGGACTCTGCCCCCCCCCCACTCTTACACACTCTCTATTAAACATTAACTTGTTTACGGCCCTTAGGTAACTCGCTCTTGAGCAATTTCTGCCACGATTGACCAACTATTCACCTGGAGTTACACTAGTTATGGCCTCAAAGAGAATCTGACATTTTCTTGTTCAAACACTTTACAGCTCGAGTATCATGCTCCACTAATGAATCGGGTGTGTTTTAGCACAAAAGTACATTGTCCTGTGGTGCCTCTGCAAACCAGGTGACAACTGGGTTATATCATGCACCACCCTACAGATAGTCAGCAAGATTTGAGTTTCCACAGCATACGCTCAGGTTCCCAGACTCCAGGACCCGTTGCCCATGTGACTATTTCAGTGACAGTTTTAGTCAAACTGCTCAGTTTTTGCTCGTCTTACCTGCATCATGACTTTGAGTCTGTCCAGCGGGGCAGTGCAGGTCCTTGAAACGGCTCCAGCTCCTCCACCTGCAACCAGGTGCCTCCACCACATCCCAGTCTGCTTTTCCTCTATGGTGAACTCATCAGGGACCATCAAGTTCTCACCCACATCGAATATCTGCCAGGAAGAGATGCATACACTTTAAGCTATAGAGGAAATCATGATTATCAGAGAAAACACCAGTTGCTTCAGGGAGACATAGAAAGCACACCGCTAAAGGTCAATGTCAAGTGGACAACTAGTGGTTGTAAAAACCGTCATGCAAGGGCACTGAAAACGGCACGTGTACTGTTCTGGGCATTTTTCTTGTCTGTAGCACATGACAGCGGTCTTGTGTGACAGCCGAATATGCGTCAGTAGGCACCCCAGTAGGCGCTACAGTTAAGGGTGAAATAGGCTGACCATTACTGAGCACCACGCTCGCTTTCACATACATCACAGTGGAGGTCAAGATTTAATTGATTAATTTCAGTAGTTCAGTATGGACACATTGCAGCGCTTCGCCCGTGGAGCCTCAATGAAATTATGACTCAAATTTCAAAGGGCGACGACGCAAGTCCATAAGGATACTTGTTTCGCAACTATTCAGGTCAGGAGCAGAAAGCAGACATAGGTTACAACCGGATCTGCCTTGACCTGCAGCTTTGGAACGCAGCCAAGTCTCGCTCTGATTAACAGGAGGCTCAATCTGAAAAAAATCTTTTAAAATCAGTTTTACACTGAAAAATTCACAATGTACATTGCAAAAAGTCTCATTATTGCCCTATTGCAATTAGACATCAACAACCTCCTAATCTTAAAAGTTTCAGTATCACTCGATGTTCTTATGTCAGGATAAAACCCACACGGGCCATCAAATGTTTTTACTTCAACAACTCAAATGTCCCAGCAGCTCGTGTTTCACCGGTAATGTGGCAGCGCTTTGCTTGACCTCCCAGGAGGAGAAACTCCAGCTCTATTCTTGGCCCTGGCTCAGTCAGTCAGTCAGTATCTCCTCTGTGCAAAGTGGAGGCTGCTAGACTCATTAGATGGCACAGGGCTGAAATAACTTGTCCAACACCCAAGATCACAGCGTTCTGCAGGATCTGTGCGATATTATTTCAGTCTCACCTGCACTAATTGCTGCTGTCTTTTACATAACCGCTAGACAAACTGGCAAATCCTTCCGACATAATCCTCCCAGAATGGGACCGACTCCTTTCACAGCCTAATAGAGCTTAATTGCTGACGCACAACATGTGCTGATGGAGCCTTTCAGGGAATTTGCCTGTCAATTGACCCGTTTTCCCCAGACGGGGCTAATGTGCAACACCCTGTGTGCTTTGATTAGCTTCAGCTGAAGCGATACCTTTATCGGGAGCCTTGATATCATTATCGGATTTTAAAGAGTTAAAGTAGGACAGTAGGAAAAATTACGTAATACCAACTTGTGATAACAGAGAAATCTTCTAGTTCCTTCTGAATTAAATTTAGAGTCGCCCCACTAATGTTTCAAATCTTGAAGTGAAAGAGCACCATTGTAATAGTGCAGTTGCCTCCCCTTTGGGCAACATTTGTGTTTGCAATGCAGGCTGCGGAACTAACCGTGGAGCGTTTCCAGTACAGGATGATCTCAGGAATGTTCTCCGTCTTTTCTACCATGGGGTAGCTGCTCCAGTCTTTACTGTTGATTGTTATCATCCCGCTCTTATCCATGCTATTAAAAAAAAAAAAACACAATAAAAAAATATTAAGCCCCTGTATCAAACAATACCAGATTATGATGGATGAAATGAATGAAATTACCTCTTAAGTGCCTTTTCCGCATGCTGCAGGGAAATATGCACGCCGAGGTCCCGAAGAGACTGCACAAACTCCTTAGGATCAACACGACCTTAAAAGGAAAACACACATATTGTGAGAAAAAGGATCTCATCCTGCTGGTGAACTACTGATCAAGCGTGGGATCCGTCCAGGTAAAAATGACAGCTCGTTCAGCTCTCAGACACATACCTGCATTCTTCCTGTCGACGCTTTTCACCACAAGCTTCAGGTCTTTCTCGTAGTCTTGCAGATAGTGAACAAACTCCTCAAAGTCCAGCTGCCCGTCCGAGCCATTTTCTTCCCGTTTTAAAGTTTTCTGCAAACACACAGACAATAGAGAGTTTTAGGTGAGATAAGAGCTAAAGCTAAATGCAGCCTTGTGGTATCTGTTTTTACACTGTTTCAGGGAGAAAACAAGTCTCAGCAGCAGACAGAGTGTCGCAGTGGTACACAGCTGACCCATTAAAACAAATTTAACAGTCAGTTATGAAACAAGCACAGCAAGTTCTGAAATGTACTCTATGTATGAGAGCCAATGTCGCAGAATTCATCTAGAGATTTAAAATAGGACTGGCTTGTGTTTCATGACCCCACAGGACTGTGTGACCCATTTGCTAAGCGGTAGTGCTCTTGGCAGTCTTGAATGACTGGTATGACGCCCGCTTCTCCAGGACAGGGAGGAGGGGAATTAGGTAGTAACAGTCCTGTCTATCTTTGACCTCAGCTACAGGTTGAACAGCCAACTGCTTTAATCCAGTCTAAGCCCAGCCCTCCAGAGCGAATTGATGACACCAGCAGACCTTCAGCGCGCTGGCCAGTCCTGATACCTGACCGCCTGTCCACAGTGAAGGCATATGACTGTCACCCAGTAATGATACCCTGCAGGACATGCCACTGTTCTGCTCTCCCTTGCAGCTCCTACTTGACTATATGCACATGTGCACATAATAAATTAATAAATACATTTCAATTTATCATGACTGACTGCTGTCTGAAGTTGTCACAGCAAAACTGAAACTCTCGCAGTAAAATAAATAATGTTCGCTGAATATTTTTGCGCTGCCATCAGGTCATGGACCTCAGCTGAAGGCAAGAGCTGAAAATTCTTTCAGGCCAATGGGCCAGTGCCTGACTGAGAAGGAGTTACGAGCCTGTGCAATACTTCAGCACAAAATTAAGATTCAGTTGAAAGCTGGCTCATGTGCAAATAATAATATTAGACTATTAATCCCACAGGCATGAAATGTTACAGTGCAGCTGTCCAGATAAAACTACTAGAAATAATAAACAGACGAAATGAAAAGTGACTTGCAAGAGCTCTTTAAGCATTAGAATATGCATAATTTGCAATCATACGCGAGTTTATAAAATGTGCAATTCATGCAATTTGTTATTTAAAACATTTGTGATTTATTTAATTTTTTTCTGGTTTCACTCCGCAGATAGGGTTAATCGTAGCATCAGATCAACCACCAGTTACTTTGAAGTTCACTGTACAGCATAGCACAAATTCCTCTTTAGGGTGGATTTTCTCTGTAAGACGAATGAAACTGGCGCAGCCCGCGCTGGTTAGTCGGTCCGTTTGAAAAATTATTTTATACTGTATTGAATGGACGAAAAGAATTTGTCTTTGGGATAAATTAGGCTTATCTCAACAGTATATAAATAATTAAAAAAAAGCTTGTGAAAAATTATATGCTCTCGAGGCGACTTTTCTGGAAGCCGGTCGGCTTTGCGGCCTAGTCGTGAGGCTTTTTACAACGCCCGCTAATCCTTCCGGCGCCCGGTAAGAAACGATCAAAGTAATGGGATTTAAAGAAGTGGGTAATTGTAACAGCTAAACAGACTTTACTTTGACATGTGGGTCAATAAAAAGTTAAAAGTCAGTGTTTCTATCTTACCTTTCGCCATCTTTGGTAGGTTGAGAACTCCTGCGATGGCAGGAACAAGCTCAATTTGTTAAAAAGAGACTTGAGCTCCGATGGAAGTCCATTAGACTCAAAATACTCCACTTCAATCGGGTCCGAGTTAGACACGGGCACGTACAGGCACAGACCGAGCATGTTTACGAATAATTTAAAAGAAACTACAATGAATAAATAAATAGCACACCAACGTGCCTTACCCTCGCGGTGTAATACTGAAATGCCGGTAGGGAAACGCCGGTTTCTAAAGAATTACAAGAGGCCACCCCTTTTCCAGGACGTCATTGGCTGCTAACACTGTCCCGCCTCATAGCGCCGTCGAAGGCAAAGTCGTTTTACTACTGACCAATCACTGAGGCCGCCCATTGAAGGGGCTCGGCTTAATCCCGCCTTTTCTCTGGTAGGCGATGAAGAACGGCCAGCCAATCATGTTCCTAGTTTCAGCCAGACTCACTAATCCTGTTTTTTTTTTTTTTCTCATTCAAAAGGTGGCAGGAGCGTCACAGGACCTGTTCGATGACACAATGTGACAAAAAGGCATTATAAATAGAAAGTGTTCACAGTAATATCATTATAATAATTATATTATAAAGTGCTAGCGTGATTCCACTGTTACTGCAAGCTGAAGCTACTAAAACACCAATATGATGTAATCATGTTTTTTATTACATCAGATCCCTACAATTAATAAAACCGTCCAACACTTGACACATAGTAAACCTGGCCAGTTACCTGCTCTGCCTGGTTGGTAATCCAATATTACTTTCAGATAAGCTAAAATTTTGAGGAAATCAACATTTGTGTTTTTGCATGTCATTATTAACTATAAAGATTCAACATAAACATTTTAACTGTACACATACAGTTAGGTAACAGGTAAAATAAAAACATTTCCCAATTGCAGCCAACATTAATCATGAATGCTTTATGCTACTTTTAGTTCTGCCATCCTTGTCCTGCATAGAAAACTTTGTCTTGCTGCATGGCAAAAACAAACATAATGCAAGTTCATCCAGCAGAAAAAATGAATAACAAGTATCAGTTTAATGAAAATTCACACACAACAGCATGCTATTCACTTTATATCTGCCTCAGGTCCTGTATCATCGGTCTGCAGGCCATGTTTAACCCTATCTAGATGTTATTTCTGCAGCACACCTCATCAGTTGTAGTTTTGCTACTAACTCTGCTGCAATCCGTATTGCATCACTTTGTTTGGCCACTGACTGTGCAGACTGTCCTCTCTGTAAAAACCACCCTGAGGCAGACAGGCTGGAGGGATCAACGCTGTAGAAATAAACTGGAACAAAGGATGAGCGCCAAAACCCAAAACAGGAGCTGAAGGAACATCAAGAGCCGCCAGCTGAACCCCAGAGGGTGTCAGCTGATCCTGTCTGGGTTTACATGCACTGCGCCTTCACACACACACACACACACACACACACACACACACACACACACACACACACACACACACACACACACCTCTGCATGTGGCTGAAGTGTCATTAATATCAAATATCCATCAGATATTTTCAAACTCATTCTCATAAAACCAGCCAGGCTGACAATCTTTATTTTCTGTTTTACACAACCCAACATGGCCTGTATTCCCTCAGATATCACAGTGTACAAATCAGGAACCCAAAAGTTGTTTGTATTGTTTAACAGTTTTAACATTAAGCTGTCATCACATTTGCTTCATGATGTCAACATGGTTCTTGATTGGGTCTGATTCTTTCTTTTCTCTACGTTCTTATATGTTGTGCTCAATCTTTGTACATAATTATTGTCTGCTGATTTGCTGAACTCCTGTTACATTAGCACACAACACCAGTGCTGAAACTCACTGATGAAGTAGATGGAGTCATCTTTCTCTGCAGGTTTTCCAGGCTTTAGTTTGTGCATCTTGTTTTTCTCCATCTATGATCAGATCTTCAGTTAGTCCACATACATCACAAAGCAACCGGTTTGAGTCTTGAGCCTTATAAAGACATTATTTGAATTACTTTATATATGGTATGAGTATGAGTAACCATAACTGTCAAGAATTATTATTATTATTATTATTATTGTTGTTGTTATTATTATTACAGATATGCATTTACACAACATTTATATTTATCTTTTACATTAAAAAATGATATGCTTATTTGACATTTATTGCAATACCATGCTAATAATCTACCCAGTGGTACACAAAGTATTTAAAACAGGCTCTTACATATTTGGTAGTGAAAAAAAGCAAAATCAAAAATAAACTTTATAGCAATACAGCACTTTTGAAGGAGCCACTCTTTGAAATGTGCTGTCTTACTTTTGATACGTAAAGTTTGAATTTTGAGTTGTAACAACTTTTGCTGTTGTAATGGAGTATAAGAGCTTTTTCCTACTCAATAGTACTACCCAGTGGAAAAGAATTACGAATTTGTTGAAAAGAAGAATTATTTCGAAATGTCCTGGTATCTCAAAATTGTCCATGAGTACACTACTTGAGTAAATGCATTCTGGTTACTTTTCACTACCACTCTTATTCACGTCTGTCCTCAGATTTTGGTGACTTGATCCTGAAAACGTTTGCATCTATTTTGGTTCATCTTACACGGTTCAAAGATCTGCAAACATTCACAGTCATTTCTGCAAATTCAGCAGAACATTAACAGCCCAGAGTGAAAAAAACCCCAAAAACATGATAGTGAAGCTGCTGCTGCTGTTGTTGCCTGTTGAATCCTCTGCGTCACACAGCAGAGGGTAAACACAACGGTTACGTCAGAGACACGTCTGACTTGTGACAAACAGGACTCAGCAGTACTTTAACCTGCGGCATCAGACAAATGCAGGTGAGGGGTGATGGGACGCAGCCTCATCAATAAACAGGCAGATCTCAGAGCGGTACAACACAATCATCCAACAACAGTGCTGTTGTTGTCTTACTTGGAAAAGGGTACAGTTTTAAAGCTGGATTATGGTGTTCTTAACATAGTATCACTGTTGTGATTGCAACAGACCAGTGCCAGGATGTTCTTTACCACCAAATGAGCACTGTGTCATCAAATGACAACATTTACAACCTCTGTTCAGCTCACTGCCAAAAAGAGGAAGCATGTCTTTCATAAATGATGCTGGAACCTCTCAAACAATCAAGAAGTTGTAGATAGATAGATTTAGACAAAAGCACACTACATGTATTGTACCAGATATAGCATAAAGCTCATTTTAATGACTAGGTTACAAGGAAAAAAGTTAGCTGCAGCTAAGAATTCAAAACCTTACACTTGGCAAATAAAACAAATAAGGAAAAAAGCACAAAACAATAAACACCACATGAAAACATAAGAAAAGCACAATTTAAGCATAATACAGCATAACACTGTACACAGCATAAAGGAGATGGCCATTGCATTGTAATATGAACTGTAAATATGACAAATGAAATCACTGAATCCTGTAACACAGTACATCATATTACTGTCGAAGTCTCTCTGACTTTCCTTTGATACTCTGCTGCTCTCTGTTGGCTGAAGTTGAGCCTGAAGTTACTACAAAAAACTGCTTAAATACTGTGGTGTGTGCCCGGATCCTCTAACATCAGCAGTAAAGAATACAGTTGACCATTATGGACAATGCTCACTACCTAGAGCAGATTCACTACGCACACAGATATTCAGAGGCTATCTCAGTCTTGCCCCATAGAGAAAGTATTTTGTCAGTCAGGCCAGCAGTTCTCAAAGATGTTATGGGAACTCTCAGGGGTCTTTCCCAGAGTATATGTGTGTACTGTGTGTGTTCCACTTGTATATTGCCAATTCAGTGGTGTTTCTAGATTTACTTAAGCTCGGTTGAATTGTGTCATAAACACATTTAAGTCAGTAGACATATTGACAGAGAAATAGAAACCACTTCTGTCTCTTGACTCTGAAAAGGCAACATAATCAGTCATCTGCACATACCAGAACTCATCTGTAATGGGTAGTGCAATGGTGCCACTTAGAAAAAAAGAGGTTTTATAGAAGAATAATTTGCATGAATAATGTTAAACTAATTAAAACACAACTTCATTAAGACAAGGCATATAACACAAAATGCTGCTTTTTCTTTGGAATGAGTGAATTCTAATATCTGTCCAGCACTTTCAGATTGCATTAATCAACTTTGATCAGCGGTGCAGACTATCGACACTCGGTGGCGCTGTTTCAACATTCAGACCGCAGTGTGTCTGGCACTGAGTGGGGGGATATTCCAGAGGAGCTGTGTCAAGTTAACAAAGGTGAACTCTAGAAAGACCAGAAGTCAAGTAAAGAACATTTAAAATAAAATCCACTATGAACTGCACAATTCTGCTATTTTAAGAGTCTGACAAGACAAGACAAATGAACGTCATCATGAGAATTGATATTTCATGAACAAGGAAAGAACAAAACAACTCTAATATTATTTTGAACCCAATAATGTCAAGTTAAGCAGCGTATTACACACGATTGAAAATATTTAGCATTACGAATAAATTACTCATGTTTTTTTACTCACTAATTTTCTTTAATTTAATTGAAGTTTAACCTTGGCTTTTGACCTCTACACCAGGTTTTATATTTTCCACAAGTTTAATGCCACGCAGTTTAAATAATTTAGTTTCTCATTTTTAAATGTTACACTTTTTTCCTTCTGCACCACCAACTATGAAACTGTGTAGAAAACACTTTTCAAAATTTTACTTGTGTAAACGTAATATGTATTACCATCAAAATAATATTGAGGTACCAAAAGTAGAGGTATTAATGAGAGAAAATGGTCAATTTCCAAATAATGTGCATTGATATAGAAATGAATGTATCATTTTAATTTGGCAAAATGTATAATAATATATTATTTAATTGTATGAAATATTATACTAAAAACTAAATGCCATATATCAGGTAATTTTTCTAAAATGTAGTGCAAGTAAAGTATTAGTACAGCTTAGTACAGCTAGTACAGCTAGTACAGTAAAGTGTAGTACAGCCTTACTACACTATATACTATAAGTATAAATTAAATGTTTTAAAGTACCGCACTTGAGTAAATGTTGGCTTCCGAGCTTCCACTACTGCTTACAGATTTATGACTTTATGTTGAAATGAGCTTTTATTGCGAAAGGGTTGAACCGGAAGTCACATAGTGTATTGTCAGTTAGCTTGACGCCAGTGCTCCAAAGTTCCTCCTCTCTGTACCGAGGGAAACAAAACGTCAAACATCTTTTTCTGTCATTTTGATGTTGTTGGACCGCTGCTGGCGAAGCTCTTAGCACCAGAAATGTCCTCAGGTAAGTCCTTTGTCACTTTATCACCACAAACGTCAACATTTTCTCCGTGTTTATATGTGTTTTTGACGCAAATGCTTGATTTGTTTCCAGATTTCTGTGCTGAATCACCTCTGAAGAAGACATAAAAACACAGACTGAAACATCAACAGTAGCAGGGTCGGTTCTTTAGTTTTTCCTAGCATTTCTCGTTATTTCGTGAGCGTCAGCTGTGTTTTTATGCGAGTTAAGCTCCTAGAGCAATGGCCTTTTTCGTGAAAAAGAAGAAATTCAAGTTTCAGACGCATCTGACCCTGGAGGAGCTGACCGCTGTGCCTTTTGTCAACGGAGTTTTGTTCTGCAAGCTGCGGCTGCTGGATGGAGACTTTGTCGCTACGTCTTCAAGGTACAAGCAGACACACTCAGACATCACCTTCAGGCATGAAACAACTCATTTAAGAGGCATTTTAACGTCTTGTTGGTTCAAATTCGAAGTGACTTTTAAAAAAAAAAATAAAAAATTACTCTTTGCCTATGATGCCTTCATGGACCTATACAGAGAATTGTGTGACTTTTGTATTTTATGAAGTTTCCAAACTCCTATAGCGTGGCTGTAGCTTTCTGTGTGCCCCCCTGATGATAAGTCAAACGGGGACTAATTGCTCTGCACATGTATCGTTGTAAAAAGGTCATTGTTGCTGCTGCGCTGAAGTATTTCCAGGGTGCATCGCTCCAGTTTCAGCAGCCCAGCTCAGGCAGGTTAATGAAACCCTGGTTTTCTCTGAGTCAGATTTAAACGCAGGGTGTTGTCATGTTAAGTGGCCTCTGTGTGTATCTGCACCGGCACCTCAACTGGGCTACCAGACTAAACACGGCAGAACCTCTCAAACCAGCTCGTGCTGGTCAAATTATCATGTCTGCCAGCTTTAAACCTCCTAAAATAACTTTTTGCTTCAAACCTGAGGAGCTTGTTCTGCAGTGGATTCTGGTCAAGTGACACTGCGATGTGGTGACCTACAAGGTGAAGATTGCTGTATTTGTTTTCTGAACTTTTTATCTCCTCATTCACGTCATGTGACCCCAGATTCCCTCCCTGGGCTTTAATAACACCAACAACTGTCATCTCTTTTCCCTCCCTCGACTTTGATTCACTAGATGAGATTATAAGACCTTGAAAGTCTCATCAGAGGCCTGTTCCAATGTTTTACACTTGATAAAGAGTTTCAATAATAAAAGTTGAGCTCGTTTTTCTGTTTCTATTACAAGCATCAAAGGGCCTCTGGGTGCTTACTGTATTCTGCATTGAATAAGTGAGAAAACATCACCGAAAACGTATTTTAATGTACCCTGGCTCCTTTTCAAACCAACCCTCTGTACAAAGACTGCCTCACTGCTCTCTCTTTCTGTTATTCTCTGACCTACTAAACTAACCTCAACATATAAAACAACTTGAGGCGTGACGTTGTTCGTCTTTACTGGCAGCCTAACGCTGAATTGCTGCTAACCTATTTTTCAGATGAAAGAATGGACCTGATTTTCCAGGTCTGGATTAAATAAAGGATGCCCCACATTCGGTTGTCCCAGTGTGTGGTGAAAAGCCGGAGGGAAAAGGAGTTTGTGGCTGGTGTCGATGTCTTAATCAACTCCCTTTTTTCTTCCTTTTAATGAGACTTTTCACTGTTTGTACCTCGTGTTCAAACAGGCTTGTTAAACCTCAAATCCCAGAGCTGACTGACGCGTACGTGGAAAACACTTTCCCTGCGCCCTCAGTAACAGCAGATAGTCCTCTTGTGTGCTCGACCTCCCTGTTGTCACGTAGCATCGTCCCGGTCCAGAGTGGGTGTGTATGTGTGTGTGAGGGATACGTAAACACACTAACAGATCATCTTGATCAGGTGATTTGTCCACGGATGTTTCCTTTTTCTTACCTTTCATCACTGAGGAAGGAGCAGATTGCGAGTTTAAGTCACATAAACACTTGTGTGAGGATGATCTCATTCGATCCCCAGAGAGCAGATCTACAGTTTTTGTAGGACACATGTTTTGATCTTGAGGTTATTCTTTTTGTTGTTCTAATTGTTTAGTCCAAAATGAGACAGATATCAAGTTCCTGTGGCCGTTGTGAGTTTCCAGACCTCGAGGTGATGTTTTGTATTTTGTTTTAGCTACAGCTAAACAACGACAAGACATATTCGCAAGCTGGAAATCATCGGGTTGGAGAACCTGAAAAGGTCAAATTTTGACATATTAATTTGAAAAATTACCTATTAATTATCAAGCATTTATACATTTTTGGGGCACCAGGGCCCTTTCTGACCCTGTGTTCAAAGATGGTGCAAGTCGGAGTTTTGTTGAGGATCAAATGACATTGTTTACTTAAAAAGTTGTTGCTTGTTGATGAACCCACTGAAGGTTTTTACCAGTTCTGCAGCCTTTGAGCACCTTGTTTCAACTTTATGGCACGTTCTTTCTCTTAGTTCTTATCGTAATGCACAGACACACAACAATAAGCGGTTGTGTGGACATTACTTCACATTAACTTGATTAATCTATAAATCACCTTACTACTGTAACTGCTCTGTAATTTGTAATTACATTTGATTTATCTAATTGTTCTTTAGTTTTTACTTTTTCAGTTTTACTTAGTTTTGAAATGCATTGCGTTTTGTTGATGTATTTTCATTCTGCCCATCTGCCTAATGTCAAGCACTTTGCCACTTGACTTCTTGGTGAAGGGTACAAAATCCACTTGACCAAATACCTTGATATCTATTTTGCAACAAAATGACAGGATGTCTTTGGTCTTTCAGAAAAAATGTACACATCGAGGTTCTTGACAAATAATCATTAGTAATAGTCTGGATACAGTGACTGAAGTGGGTAAAGGCAAAATAAGACACAGCTATAAGTCTGATAAAATCAGAAAATTACATCACCTTACTGTAATCTAGCAACCAGAAAAAAGAAAACACTCATGTCACATGATTCTATCAAGATACACAAAATCTATATCAATATCTAGTCTCATATCATGATATTGAAATATCATTGATCTTACCCTCTTCCAACCACTATGTGTATTAGTACAGGGTACTGTTTGTACACTAACAGGTCATGCTAATGCAAATAAAATCTTTTCTCCAACACGACCTCTCATAAGTCGTGGACCTGTGCGTAGTTTGAATTACGTAGCTGCATCACATCTTTAGCCTGTTCTGCCAGCAGCGTTGCTCTTTAGGTGACTAATTCGTTTCACTGGTCAGTCCAGCAATTTGGTAACAAGTGTGAAACATCGTTATAAATGTTGAGTGGATTAGGATGAAATGGTTCAAATATTCTTGATCTCCAGAGGATAAATCGTACTGAGCTTGGTCATATTCTCTTTTGGATTATCGTGCAACAGTGTTATTGAAACAATGCTGTGAAAGCCAACGTACCACTGAGGCTTACTGTAGCTTCGCAGAGCAGCATGACTCTAAACTCTTAAATCTTCTGTAATCTTAGCCCTTCTCTTCATTTTAGACAGCAATACTGGACCACACTGACACACACACACACACACACACAGACATGTTTGTATGTTTTTGTAACTCCTAGCGGGCAAAATCTCAGGTTCAGTCTGTGGTAACATCGCACTTTTCAGGCGTGGTACAAAAATCTGATCAATCAATGGAAAATGTGAGTGAAGCATGTGTTTCAGTTTTCATTTAAATGCACAATTTAGTTGACCTCACACACTTTATTGGTATTATATTTCTGATGAAAAACACTTTCAGTTTTACCCTTTGACATGTAAGTTATGTTGTGATACAAAAACATTGTGTGTCTTTGGCTCATGATGGGATGAGATCCTCTAAAGCATTGCAACCTCCAAGAAAATGTTTATTTGTCAAAGTGAAACTCCAATTTGCTGAGAAATAACAAACTAATATGTTGAGAAACCTCCCTCCCTGTCAGCTCCTGTCCTCAGCAGTGAGGACTGCGATGTCCGAGACCTCAGAGGTCATTCTCTTCTCCGGAGGTTATATAACAGCACAGATTTCAACCCTCCTTCCCATCTCAGTTATCATCTCTGTGACTGAAAACAAGGCCCTCTCAGAGGAGGAGGCGACGGCGCAGGGAGGCTCCCTCTGCGGCGGACAGAGATTAGCGTTATGTCACAGATCTGACAAACCCGGCCTTTGTGCGCGGCCTGGCCGGGGCCTTGCCTTGTTGTGGGTCGGGAACAGTGGGGGAATTAACAGCGAGCTTACCCAGTGGACTGCGCTGCACCACATGAAAACACCCTCCTAGAGTCCCTGGTTGGCTCCAAGCCGGGCTGGAATCACAGAGGGTCACATGCTGCACAAGCAAGCGTGCAGCTCTCCAGATACTGCATGAGAGGACTGTTTATTGTTTGGCCTGTCTGATATCGGCCATCCACCCATGATGTGACTGAGATTCAGCTGCTGCAGAATAACACTCTGGGAAAAGTATCAGTGTTTTTTTTTTCTTATTGTCAGTAATGCATCGCTGCATTTCTCTCGTTTTATAGAAATCGTCGGTCATGACCTCACAGGACTGCTGAGCCTTTTCTGAGTGTCAAAGCGGCTGATATACATGATACACTACGATTTGTTGCGCATGATAGCGACGTTCAGTGTTCCTTCAGAGCACTGGTTGTCCAGGAATTAATGCCACGGTGTATACTTCAGGAATTGAAGTAAGGTCAGCAGCAGACCAATGACAGCAGAGACAGGGAAGTTTTTAAAGACACTGCTTTTCCTGTTGTACTGATATTACAGCAACCTGCCATCTGTCTGATAAATAAATTGATTGTCAATATTATTTGAGCCCTATAAGGATATCTTGGACCGGCCAACAAAAGTCCTGCCTTAAAACATGCACAGCGAGGTGATTATATAAATACAGTCCAGGAAGGCCACTTTGACACTGGACAATGGATTAAAATACAGGGGGAGCATACGAATCCTTGTCATGTTTTGACATCTAAAGGCACAAACTTAAACTTAGTAAGGTTTTGCTGCAAAAATTGGCTGATATCCAGTCTGAACAATAAAGACCCTCAGTAATACACAGTTGACTTGTTTTTGATGATGTAACCTTTTTTTAATGACTGACGTCCCAGCAGACAGAGAGCTATGTGTTGTTTCCCCTTGACTCAACTTGCAGTTTTACAGTTTTAGTGATATAACATTCAGTAAAACAGTGGTGTGCATTTATAACACTTGGACGCGGCAAAACACAAAGTGTAGCCGAAAGGAAGAGAAAGAGTTACATAAAACCCTTCATGCCTGTTTAGTTTTCTTCTTAGAGTTCAGCACAGGCAAGAAGAAGGAAGAAGATGACTGAGCTATAACAAAAATAGATCTTTGTTTCTGTTTTTTAAAGAAAAAAGTATGACAAGTTGTTCTTCATGTTTACTGTGATCATTATTTTTTGCCTAATTAATATTTTATTATATATATCCTAAGATAAGATTTAAGACAAGGTAAGATTTAAGTATTACAGTGCAAAACTTAATTAACTTAATTTAATGAGCACCCATCATGTAACATTCCCAAACATTTATGTGCATTCAGTCTCCTCAAACCTATAATTGCCAAAATCCTCATCATCTCCACACCCTTTACTCAAATAAATAAAAATCTCTTTTATGTGTTGGTTCAGACAGTGTGGGGCACTTCATACAGAGAGCAAACAACAGATGCAAATCATGCTAATTCAGTTTCGACATTTGACTGGTAAAAGTATCAAAAAGAAAAAGTTTCATTTCAAGTACCACGAGTGCTCCTCTAAATCCAGCTAGGCTTTTCTGTGAATGCAGGCAGTCAGATGTTTTTACACTATTTGCAGCTCTGGAAACCATATGGTCTCCATCCTGATCTGGCAGAAGAACATCAGTGATGCATCAGTTCAGCCTTTATCAGCTCTGTCTCATTTTTCTTATGAAGTTTATGTTTTGGACGTTCATCTGATGGTTTTATCTACTGTTCTTGACATTTTCAGCGCACTGGCACTGCCAGTTGTAAATAGTGTGATGACACAACCCCAACAGCCTGACACTGGGTGTGATAAAACAATTCTTCGATGCTGCACTAATCATGTCCGATAGAGAAGTGCCAGAAGTGGAAATAAGAGCCAAGAGGGAAGAAGATAGTGGGGAATTTTTGTATTTAAAGGTACAGAAAAAAAACAGACGCTGTCAACACAGAAGAAGAAGCTGTGATTGAGTACAGAGATGCAGACGTTGATTTTATCTCAAAGTTTCTGAGTGAAACATTGAGTTTTGAGAGGCAGCAGCGGGTGTTTCTGATGTGGCAACGTGGACAGATTGGGTTCATTTCCTGTTCAGATGCAGTAACTCTATACACACACACCATATTTTCATGTGTTCAGTAAGATACTTGTGCCACACACTCTCACAAGTAAACGTGGCGTCATGGGTATTGCAGGGTTTAAATGAGGTTTCAGTGTTTAAATTCTTGACCAAAATCTGTCTTGTTATTTTTTCCCCACAACTTAAAACAGCTGATGATTCGTAATCATGAACACATTTGTAACTGAGACAATGTCAAAACTTCTTTGGAAACAGCACTGATCAAAACAATCTTTCTACAAGATACATTTTCAAGCTCTTATTGAAGTTTCACTCAATCACTGACTTCCTCAGGAACCCTGTGAACATTGCTGGTAAAGTATGTTTTTTTTTTTGATGTGACATGTTTTAGGATCTGTGTTTGCTGTGGTTGCTAATGGTGTTTTCAGTACTCTTTAGTACTCAAAATGTAGCTAATTTGTTGTTTTTGTATATTTTGTATATTTATTTATCTCTTTCAACCCAAAAACTACATTAAAATTATACTATACTACATTGTTTATCCATGCACAGGTGTCATATGTTTGATTTCCCATCTATGTGGTTTATGAGTTTGCCTAACTGGCTCTGGCTCAGTGTTAATCTAATGGGCCTTGTTGTAAAGCTGTTTCTGCTGGTGTCACCTGTGCTTTTTCTTTGATTGTCCACAAGGATATGACCAGTGAACAATGGCTACAACTTCAAAGAGTAAATGTCACATTGTAAGGCACAGGAGTTTCCCTTCAACATGACTAATAAAACTTAGGACTGCACTTATTTATAACTGGAATATGACACTGATTCTGACACTGTACTCGTCCACTATTGTGACATTGTGTCAGACTGTGTTCTCAGGTTAGTGTTTCCTAGCATGAATGTTCAGGATGTAGTTCTCAGGACCCTCAAAAGTACCAGGAACCTTTGGGTGGAGTTGGCAGAGCTTCCTGAGTGTCTCTTGTCCGGTGTCACCAACACTTGAGTGGGTTGAATTGTTATTAATGACCTTGTGGAAGTTTTTCATTCTTCTTCTTCTGTGTTGTCCTCCTCTAATATTCAACCATATTTAAAACAAATGTGAAAATTAAATTAATGAAAGCAATGAGTTAGACATGAAAACTTAATGTGTAGTTGCTATTGTATGGCATCAAGATCACTCATTCAACCCAGTAAACACCAACAAGAATGAGTATTGGTGTGCTTTATATGCTGTTCATGTCTGTTACCATGTTGTTCATCTGTGGAGAGAGTTTGAGTTTCACAGCCCACAAGTTGATAGCACGAAGGAGCTACCTGTTTCCCTCAGGTCTATGCATCCCTGGGTGGATGGCACACCCTTTGGTTATTCTAACTTCACGGCTGCCTTGCTGACTGTTGTTAAGCGCAGTGTTGTCTTGGGATCTACTCTGAATCAGCTTAAACTAGGCTTGATTCTTCTGGGCTCTGTGGAGGAACCATCGTTCCCCTGTGATGATGGCACATAAGAACAAAAGTCATTAACCTCACTGGCTGTAGACCGGGCCAATTGATGGAGACTATGTGGCTCAGGTAGTGATGGCGATGTGAGATGACATAAAGATAGACCCGCAATACTATCTCCACCATTGGCTGTGATGAACGAAGAAGCCTGTTAAAATTCTCGTTAATATGGACATTTTATGGATTTTTAGTGTTTAGTGTTGGCTTGATTGAAGCAACAGGGAGTTCAGCATGAACACAAGCAGGAAATCAGCCTTGGAACCACCTTTGTTTTAAGGATTTGCCAAGTTCTCAACCAAATGTACCTGCTGTCATTTTGTGCTCCAGAGACCAAGTGTCACATTTTTCACCAGGTCCAAACTCTTCAGATGTAAGTACGGTCGAACATTTGGCGTGTGAGCGAATGGAAGAGAAGAGAAGAGAAAAGGAAGGAAGAAGTCCACAGAGGAGTTTGCGAGGAGAGTCAAAAATCGACTGGGACGAGCTGCTTCTCAACAGCTGTTTCCTGTTTTCATCTCACTTTTCCAGCCGTTAGCGTTTTGGTGGGATGTAAGGGGAGGTGTTTCTGTGTGTGTGTGCACACTGGGGACGGGGGTGTTTTGGATTTTATTCCTCTGGTATCTAGCCAGGTGATCAAAATTTATTTTCCTCCATACAGGGGAATTCCTCTGAAATTGATTGTTAGAGCTTCTCTCTTGAAGATTGACTTTTATATGTTGAATGATTATTTTGTTTTCTGATTGGTCACAACAGGAATTTCTTTGGGAAAAAAACCTAATTGATTAATTTAAAAAAAGGGGTAATTGAGACTAATCAGTAATAAAAAAGATGAATGCAGCCCTGCTGATAAACATTAAGAGCGAGGAGAATTGCTAAATTCCTGCAAAATAGCATTGTGGTACAATAAGTTTGTGCTTTGACAAAAAAACATCAAACCCAACCATTCTAATTATACAAGTCACGCTCTTTCTGCCAACCAAATAAAATGTTACCTCCAGCACGACCATGCTGACTATCTGATTTGGGAAAACTCAATAAACGAATGGCGGAGCTCCTCCAGAGGCAAACATTATGCAATTGTTTTCACATGCCCAATAGTGCTTCATGTGATGATCATCAACTCACCCTCATGTGTGAAACTGGTGGACTTTAAATAATGTTCATTTACTTTCATAGAAGTTACACAGATATACTGATAAAGGTCTCACATGTGTTTTAGTTTTATTGCTGTTTAATGGGTGACTTAGCATCAGGCCTCGGGGCAGCTGTTATAGGAAAATTAGCCTTTTAACTAACACTGGCACATTTACAGTGATCAGACTGTACTGGCCCTGTAAAAAGTAACTATAACATGGATGAGGTTGGGCGGAGGATTGATGTTCCATCCAGGTTCTTTTCCGCTGAACACGTGTTGGTTTAAAGGTTGCCTATGTCAAAGAGGATCAACCCTGTGACCTTTTGGGTACAGGAACATCCTCTGTGACGACTCGGCCCTCCTGCTGCTTGCTGGTTCGTTCTTGCATCACCGCCCCCGCCCCCTGCAGGATCTGTCTGCTTCCTCAGCACTCTGCTCTCTGGCTGTTTATCTGAGCCCTCGATGCGACCCGACCCGGCCCGGCCGCTGTTTGTGTTTCTGCTGTGGCCGGGCCCCCCAGGAGCCACGCAGCCAGGATGGGAGATAAGGATCCCAGCCTGCTGCATTGCTGACATGTTGTGTCATCACATGTTGGGGTCCTGTTGGGGGCAACTCAAATCAGGGACTTGATGTTTACATTACAGGCTCTGCGATGACTTTGAGTGTGCAATCATGACTTTAGTTTGTCTTCTTTGGTCTGAAGCATACTGAAGGTGTTTTCTTAGTTGTTGCATTTGTTGTGTTGGCTTCCCTTATGTTCACTTCTCCAACGTAACAAGCCATCTATGATGTATAAACAGAAGTAACTTGGAATCAGAAACAGCTTGATTACTGGATGGAGTTTCAGTAACCTGTGGGCTTGCCAGATTGGAGATTTTTGGCAGCAGGAAGAAGGTCAAAACAAATCTGATTCCAGTTCCTGTAAAGTTAGCTTGGCCTGATAGATTTACTTTACTGTCAGTATGAGTCCACTTGAAATCCTCTGTAATCTTAAACACTCTTTCTCAGCCTGAAAGTCAGAATGAAAACTATTTGACCTGGACCAAGTGAAACCGACGTAAGACTTGAAACTATAAAACAATAATGTACCGTGACGCATCAGAGTAGAAGGCAGTGAATTCCCTGAGGAGACCCAAGTTTTTTCATTTTTTAAATCTATCTTCTGAAGTTTGTTTGGAGACTAGAACTAGTGCTACTCGTCTCGGGGGCCCCTGGTGGCATTGTGGTTGTGTCACATGCCACAAAACCTTCGCCACCCCGTTTCAATTCCAGCTGGGTGCTGTTGTGGCATGTCATACCCCTCTTTCTCTTCCCGTCAGTATCTCCATAAAAATAACCCAAAGAAGTACTTCATATCCTTTCTTTCTCATCCCAATTAAATCCTTGTCTGTCAGTTCTTCCTCCCCTGTGTGCACCAGTGTTTGCTTCTTTAAAACCCTCTCTTCCTCAGCAGCCCAGCTCTTATATGCTTTCCTACCACTTCCTAATCCAGCCTGGATATCTTATATTGACAGGAATATTTTGTTCCATCTCTTGTAGGCTTACTCTCCCTTTGACTCTTGGCCTCCTTTCTTTAATTTGCGTGTAATTGTTGATGATCTAGGAATTTGAGCCTGTTCTACTTCCCCCCTCACTAAATGTCACTAAATATATGTGGATTACATTACTGTTCAAGCCGGGAGGGGACTGGTCTGCCCAAAGACTTTTGCTCGTCTGTCTGCCCTTTTATGATCTTGTGTTTTTGGTTTGAGGTTCTGAGACCATTTTTGGATGCCGTCACTTTTGGGGGATCGTTTCTCGACACAGGCGATGTCTCTCCTGATGTTCCTTTTCACGAACATGTAACAACAGTGACAATTAATTAAATGTTGATGGTGGAACCGATGTTGTTACTGTGTTATATAAGTTCCACTTTTTCCTCAGCTGCCGGTCCTCTGTCTTCAGATTGGCGTGTGTGGGGAAACATCAGGTTTTGCTCTATTCTCAGCTGTCGGAAATTATGTTTGGTTGAGGGACACAGCAGTTTTCTGTTTGAAATGCACTAATTAAATTCAACTGCAGAACACGATGAAAGTATTGCCTGCAGGACTAATGCATGGAAGAGGACACGCACAATGACGGCCTTTGTATTCGTTTTTCTTTGCATCCATTATCATGTCGGCCTTCAGTCCTCTGTTTACGTGAGCCCTGTTCAGCTGGAGTGAGAGCAGCTCCAGTCTGTCTACTGTCACTGTGGCCTGCTTTAACTGAGAGTCAGCTGCTGGGCTCAGTTCACAGCGCAGTGCTGAAGTGCTGTTCACATCTAGTCTTTTATTTTTGGAGTAGTCAAGTGTCTTTGCGATGTCTATACACGGTGGTAAATGCTCAAAAGATGTCTGAAAGTTTAAATTCTGCAAAATATAAGCTACATTGTTCAGATTTCTTATTGTTTTAGTAAAAGGTTACAAGTTCTTACACACCATAAATTCTTACTTTGTCATAGGACCAAATACTCCTGACTAAGATAACTGATTTCTGTTTAATGTTACACTCCTCCTCCACAAACAGTACAACACTTGAATATAAAGAGCTAACAGAACAGATACAAAGGTTGCAGGTGAGATAGCAAACGACACAGGGCTTATAAAAATGTCTGAGGCTGAAAGACAGAGTGTTGGTGTGAGCGTCTCCTCCTCCTCTGAGCTGCTGGCAGAGCGTCGGTGGATTTGAGAAGTGTGAGGTTTCCATGGAGTCTGAACAAAGCCATCTGGAGTGAGGAATGTGGTTTTGGGAACGCTCCCTGTTGCACACTGGAGGACCAATAACGTGGGGGACCTGATAAGAGCTGAGAGGGAGAGAGAGAATGAGTGGGTGTGTGTGTGTGTGTGTGTGCGCGCGCGCGCGTACTTTTGTGTTCCTGCTCTTCTGAGAACTTCACTTGTTTCCAGGGATAGATGGACAAGGGAAAAATCCTCCAAGTGTAGACATTGTCACCTCTCCTCGCTTCTTCAGAGGTTAATTTAGAATTAGGATTGAAGTCTAGGGTTAAACATTCCCAGCATGGTTTTGTTTTTGGTGGTTTTAATCTCATTCTTGTGAATCCCACTGCTTTACTTGCATGTGCTATGAGTTTTAGTTACGCAAGCCCAAAACCTTCTCCTTTTGTTTTGATGGATTAATATTAATAGGCATTCTAATTTAAAAGAGCCATGTGGAGTTTTCATGTAAACAAATAAAAGTTCAGTTTACAATGTATGTATCATAACAAACATGGCGAGTGTTTCCTTACTATTTTAAGTATTTAAATTTTAAATATTTTGCACGTTTTTTCAATATTTTTACCTGTAATTTAGTCTAGAAATATAAAAAAAATGGTAACTGTTGTTGTTGCTCAAGTTCACTGGACCCAAAGAGACTTTTTATTTCAAAGTCTATCTGACTATCAGCCAAAAAAGGATGATATTAAATTGAGTGAAGAAAAGAGGCTGTAACCATATCTGTTTTTGTATTTTTACTTTAAGATTAGAGCTTTCATCTATTAATATATTAAAAAACTATTCTCATGTGTTATGTTCAGTCTTTCACAGGCTGCCATTGTAATAACAAAGGTGTTCGCTAGAATACTGTGAAAAACCCAGAAGTGGAGAGAGTGTGGAGAGAGACAAAAGTGAAGTGGTAGAAATCACACAGCATGTTGTAGAGAGATGGTGAATAAGATGAAATGGGGGAGGGGAGCGTGAGGAGCAGCTGCTACTGGTTTGCACTATAGATTCTGTGTGTGTGTGTGTGTGTGTGTGTGACAGAGAGATTGTACACGTCATTTGCACCTTCTGTCTCAATCTGTAACTCAAATTGCCAGATGTCCCTAATTGATTTAAAATAAATCAAAATGACTGAAATTAAACTTCCTGAAGTAAAAACCATGAAAATGATTGGACTTCAGACAGAACAGCTGACTAACTGATTTATCACCCGCTTGTGTCAGTTCAATTTTCTTTCCATTCTTCTGGTAATGAGAGTTAATGATGGCTTGATCAGATGATTGATCTCTCTTTGTTTCAGATCCTGACACCTTAACAACTTTAGGTCACTTTAGGTCAAACTCTCTGTGTGTATTCATGATCGCCAGAGGATGTACTCTGAATGTTAATGCTGATCTTATGACCTTGCCTCTTGTGCTTCCATCAGGCTAAAAATGACATTTTCACTGTAATCTAATGGAAAGATAAATATAGAGGTCTGGATTAGTAAGTAAAGGATATGTAAATGTCCTCATTATTGTGCAAGCTCAGATTACATGTTTTGTTCCTTGTTGTGGTTCCTTGTTACATCATGACTTACTGGAGATGATAATGATGATGATTGTAGCAAACTCTGTTATACTCTGCATAAATTTAGACAATATTTTCTGGAGAAGTTTGAAATCAACTTTGAAGCTACAAGCGGTCTAATAACCGAAACGTCACGAATTCGGAGGTTGCTTAGTGAGACGGTCATGGAGTATTAACGTTGTATTTCCACTAATCTTGATGTTCCAAAGTAACTGCAACACAACAAGATCATCAGTATTAGCATTTTTTTCTTCCACCTTCGATTTGAAGTGCACGCCTCACCATGAAGCACTGCGTTGTGTGATTTATATGTGGTGGAATTAAGGAGGCGTCATGCAGTTTAAGTGGCTCCAGAGACATTTGGCTGCTCAGTTGATCTACTTCTCCTCAGTGTGTTGTTGGACAGGATCCAATGAAAGTTCCTATTTGACATGGGAGAGGAGAAAATGGGACTTTTTTTTGCGCTTTTGCTAGTGACTGATGAACCATTTGAGCAAATTATGGTGCTCTTTAACAAGACCGCATTTAACTTAAATGTTTGCTTGACAGGATGATGGGCATTTACAAAACGGTGTTGATTCTTTTAACTTATACCAATAATTAGGACCGGTATTTAACGATTTTGTAGAGATTTTTTTTCCCCATAATGAGCATGTATCGTTTTAGAGCACCACCTCAAACATCTTGCCTGTTTTAGCACCACAGACGTTCATAATGGAGTACAAATAGCACAGTCAAATTGGTTCTGCAATGTAAAAAACATTAGCTTTGGCCAAGCTAGTGGCATATGGCAGCACCCATGCAGACTAAAATGTAAAAAAGTATTGTCTCCATTGCCAAATATCCGTATAGATGTCACTGATGTCTTTTGACTTTGATCTTCAGACAGATGCCTCAGTAACTATTAGATGTACAGTATTTTATATATTTTATATAACTGTGACCTTCTCAGCTTGACCAATAGTAATTAGCAAGTGTCAGATTGCTGTCACAGTAAAGTAAACATTTTCATGTTACAGTGGGCACGTTAGCACTGATGTTAGCCTTCAGCTATAGTCCAGTCTGACAGAGCTGCTAGTATGGCTGTAGATGTATTAGCTGGATTTATCGTGTATGCAAGGGGTCTGGCCTAATGTATCTGCGACAATGGTTCAGATCTGTAGTTGAGCATCTAATTTCACCAGTTCTACAACAATAGATGCAGGTTTTCATGATCAGGTTGTATCATGCTCTCTTTTCTCCACTGCATATATTATAGCTAAACCAACAGTACAATACAATATAAATTTATATATAATTTTTTTTCTTGACAAACTCAAAATACTTTACAGTTACCAAAATACTGAAACGGTCTTCTTGTTGGGCCACTAATCAATTCATTGTCAAGTTGTTTCAGCTCTCAATAAGAATGTTTTCTAATCTGACAATAACAGAAGACCTGTTGGGCTGCAGGCAATCAAGCTTTGATTGTAAACTTGTTTTGGCGTCACTGTAAGTGTCGCAAGTGTGATGTTAAACAACTTGGTTACTACGTACCACACAAATCTACATTCCTCTCTTGCTGCCTGCTGCGGTGTTTCTTGGACATTTCCTTGGAATTTGTTGAAAGGTCAGTCACATCAGCTTTTGTTTTCAGAAACAAACAGATCAGTGACCTTGTCTGTTTATACACCTACTGTTGTTCCCACGCGTCAGCCAGGATGTATGGATACTTACAGGTTTTCCAATGGCATCTCTGAAAAGGCAAACCGTGTTTTCACAGAAGTCTGTTGACCATTGTGCAACATTTCCTTGGAAGGTTTTCTTGTCATTTAAGCGACAAACCAGTTAATGTGACAGTTTGGTCGTACAATCAGTGCCTGTGAGTCACATCGTGGCTAAAGACTTGTTGTCTTGTTAATAAATGTCATCAGTTCACCAACCTTAAGCAAACCGCACCGTATACCTTCAAATTAATTGAAAGGATCAGCTAAATGAAGCGAGGCTAAAATTGTAATCAGTGTCAGAAGCCATGGGAATCAGTAATAAGGTTAGCTTTGGAAAAACTTGCTCACAACATGGCTTCTCAGTGCTGCTCTGATAGATTTGATCCTCAGTGGACAGATTGGTCATGAGGCTGTGAGAAAGGGATGACATAACTGGAAGAAATGTGTTGTTCTGAGTCATATTCTGAGAATATAGCAAATCAAAATTCAAAGTTGCCAAGCCGTGAGCGCACTTGGTTTTGAGCTGTATGTCGGGAAAAGTTTTTGTTTGTTCCTGGTCTATGTATAAAAACACACTTCTGTTTGTTAGTTTGTTTATTTTACTGCCCTTTATTTTAGTCTTACTGCCTCAGCAAATGGCAAAAAGAATTGTTACTGTCATTACCAAAAGTCTGCTGTTCACGTTTCTCCCTACAGAGAGGAGGTTCATGAGAACTGTGTTCGCTGGAGGAAGAGGTTTACCTTTGTGTCTAAAATGAGTGCCAACCCCCACACCGGAGTCCTGGATCCTTCTGTCTGCAGGGTGTCAGTCAGGAAGGTACGACTTTTAAAGTGTCCTCCTCATGTCAAAAACTTGACTAGTTGTAGACTTGTTCCACTTTCACGTTTCTCGTAATATTTTCTGTTCCGAATGACTGTTTTTACCCAAAGATATCAGAAGATTTTGGGCAACAAAATGAGCTCTAATGTGTGATGAGGTGTCTAGAAAACAGGTGGTGGAACATTTCCTCATCATGTTCTCATATAAAGACACAAAGGAGTTTTTTGAATCAAACTTAAATAATGTCTACTGAGGTTAGGTTACTGGAATCAGCAGCATGGATCTCCTGAAGCAGGTTTTACCCAGCTAGTTTCAACCTAGATGTATAGAAATCTTTTGTCCTACAAAGCAACAAATCAGTGCTTATTGGAGTTTTATAGAATTATGTTTTCCTCCAAGTAAGGTATTAAAATAAGTAAAATTTTGGTATTAAGCTCTTATCATATTGGAAGAGTTACTGAATTGTCTTAAAGTGATCTTGCAAAACTGCAGCTGCTAAACATTCTCACAGAACTGTACCCAGGGTATTTCAGTGCAGACTTGATGCATAGTCTTCCCATGTGAACGCCGCCTCGGTGCCATGCTCTGAGGAACTATGAGTGTGGTCCCAGCCTGTAATTTTAACTCTCTTGTTGGAGCCCTGTAATTGGAGGCCTCTGTAATATAAAGTTGGATCAGTTGGATCACTGGGTTCATTACTGTCTTCCTGTTTTCCCTGCAGGAACTCAAAGGAGGAAAAGCATATACGAAGGTAAGGGCTTGTGTCTCCATCACGGTCGCCTCACCTCTCACGTTCGTAAACACATAGATACAGTTACAGATGAGCTTGTGTCAGCCTCTGTAAACCCTAATGCCATACCACATAAATATTAGCATTTCTCACCGCACTTTCACAAGCGTGCACCTTTACAGTCGCTGGGGCTTGACTACAAATCAAAGACCTGTCCTCCTTACAGTCACATTTGCCCGGAATCTGCAAAACATCCTGCCAACACCTCTCTAACAGTAACTGTGAAAGCTCCTGACAAATGAGTCATGTCTCATGCGTGAAATTACAAGGTCAAACCCCTCATGGAGATAAACTTTTGTTGATCCGTGGCCGTTGTTGCCTGACAGGAACTGTTTCCTCTGTTTTTCCCATTCTCCATTTAGATTTCCTTTGGTTAAATATACACCGCTTCCCTCCTTAGAAGTTGGCTTCCTTAAATACACACCTATGAAAACAGAAGCTCCTAAAGAAAGGGAAACCTGGAGAATGAAGAATGGGAACCTTTAGCTCAACAGAGCTGCAGAGTCCATTTAAAACAACACGCGTGCAGTTCAGACAAAGGCAGTCCCCATTGTGTAGGTGTTGGTCAGGGATTTTTAAAAGTTCAGCAAGCACTCAGACCATAATGACTTCTCCATGCAATGAGAATAATGTCCAGTTCAATTTCAAACTCATTAAGTCATGATTGTCCAGAGGTTTAAGGTCAAAAGAAATAAAGGGCATCCCGTAGACTAACCTTGAGCGTGCAACTCCTTCATAGTCTCTGCCAACACTGGGGTAGAAAAGGTGTGTGTTTTCATATAGCAACCTCTGGCCAGCCAATCAGGACAGGCTAATCCAGAGGCAGTTAGCCAGAATACACACCTGGTAGTGCCTCATTATCACCTGCAGTGAGGTGACTGGAGAGAATAACCAAAAGAACAAATCTGCCTCCTATGATGATGAAGTTTGGCAGGAAATCTACTTCTGAAAAAAAAAAAAGAGAGTGTGGTCACAGTATGCTGAGCATTGCGATCATTGCGATCATCTGCTGACTATTTAAATGTATTTGTGAAAACCTACCTGCTGAAGCTTTATTCCACCATCAAAGCCCCTTTAAACTCAGTCTCGATGGTGTTGATGTCCCTTTAGACTGATGTGTGGGTTTTGCACCCTGTCATACATTCAAACATCAGAGGCTTGTGACGTTAACGACGTGAAATTGCTCGCTGTGCTAAATGATGGGTGTTGCAGCAATCGCTTCTTTTTAAACGCATGCCAGAAATAAAGGCCGGTGAACCCCTCCATTAGTGAATCTAGAATTAACTCGTCTTGTCTTCCTCATCCTCAGCTGGGCTTCACAGACCTCAACATGGCAGAGTTTGCGGGTTCCGGCTCCACAGTTCGCTGCTGCCTGCTGGAGGGATACGACACCAAGAACACACGGCAGGACAACTCCATACTGAAGGCAAGCAGACGGGTGTTCAGTGACAAAACACAGGGCAAACGGGACAAATTGATGTGGAAGGAAAAGAAATGACCTCTTCTGCACGTTTGGTCAAATATGTCTTTTGTTTGGAGCACCATAAGCACCATAAGAATAGGAAGAGCTTAATTAGGGACTGTTTCATTTTAAAAAAAAACAGTGGTATAAGCACAAATTTTAATGTGTCATGAATTTTATGGGCTCTTATGCCTGAAGCAAGCTTGAACTTTGACACTTTGACCTTTGACATTCGACCTTTTCATTGATCGTTTCCACTCAACAAATCTAGTCAGAAGCCGCCGGAGTAGAAAGCTAGAAAATCATTTGTTTGATTTGGTTTTTCTGTCCAAAGCTGAATTTACAGATCATCCACTACAGATAAAACAACAAATCGAAAAAATACTAGGCATAATAATTTATAATAAAATCATTATTATTATTATTTCAGCCCTGGTTTGATCAGCTTCCAGAAGGGTTTTCATTTTCTTTGAGCTTTTCTATCATCAGGGTGTCTTCCAAACGACAATATAGTCACAGTTTACAATTTACAACAAAGTAAAACAGTGTTGTCAGGAGCTACATTTTAACTTTATCATCATGTCGTGACAAGTTGTATTTTCAAGCACACTTTACAATGACAGCAGAAAAGTGTAAATGTAAATTGAGCAGCAACTGATGACTTCAAAAAAAAAAAAAAAAAATCATCATGTGGAGACGCGACATGTCCTGTCACAGGCAGCTTAATCTGTGTGTTGTCTCTTGCCCCCCTGTTTGTTTTGAGGTCATCCATTTGTTGCATCCATAGATAATAAAAACATTTTGCTAACCAAACCAATAATCTGCACTGTGCGGACAAAGTCCTCAAAGGATGCAACTATCAGGATGTATGAGATAAGATACAACTGTTGTTTGATAATTGACCGACTAATGTACTGATTCATTGTTTATGTCATTTTTACATCAATAATTAAACTGTGTGTTTTGACATACACCTGAATATATAACGAACAGTACAAAACCAAAGTGCAAACTCCCTCTCAGGTTTCAGGAAATTCTGATGGACGTGTTTCACAAACTCCTGACTTCGCGAACCGACGGATCAATTACATTGAAGATTCATTGATAATGAAAACAGCTCTGTGGATGAAGGAGGTTCTGGTTGAGGGACAGTTGAGGAACTCTGCAGCACCACCCAGAGGTCATCAACAGGAACTGCTCTTTGAAGCAAAGAGCCAAGACAGTCACGAGTAGATTTGTCATCTCATTCCAGACGAAGACTTCATGTGGCGCTGCTGCACGTATCTCATACGTCAGTGGGCTTACTGGGAATTTACTCCCATTGTCTCCAGTTAGTTTGAATATTGTTTAGCTGCCAACAGACTGTTGGACACATGTTCATCATTACTACTTAATAACAAACATTCAGGACAGTGATTTTTGGAACTGGGCTGGGCCAGTTGGAGGTAGTGTTCAGGATTTGATGTGATAAGAACAGAAACGGTGCTGTGATGCACATTGTATGTTGATTAACTGCTGTGCAGGAAGGCGTTCAGGTGTACTGGAAAGGGAAAGGACACGCAAAGGAAGAAGGCGTCTAAATGTCTAAATGTGGAAACATATTAGGTTATTTTGTTACTGTCAGGCATAAGTGTGACAAGAGGATGATAATGAACCTTTTCTTTAGAGCAACAAAGCAGATAGCAAACAGAAGTAAAACAGACATTTTTGCATTTTTACAGTCATGTTAAAATTGTGTTGTAAAACTTCTTTTTACATTTTTCAAAAGGTGATCATCGGGATGACCCTCCTGTCTGGAGATCCGTGTTTTAAAACGTGAGTAGATCAAATGGTTCATGTCAGACTTCTGAACATTTGTAAACATTTTGAGCTGAAGAAGATTCGACTGGGACAGAAATGTTTGTTTTTTAATAATTGTTTTTAGAACTTTACGCAGGCTTTACGCGCATAGCATTTTCAAAAAGTATTCTTAAGGGGTGGACTCTGTCTGGACAAAATATCAAATATAATGTAAAGTTTTTAACCTTTTAACTAGGGTCTTAAACTCTTATGATTATGCTTTGTGTTCTTTGTTGCTGCAGTGACTCAGTTTCCCCGCGGTCCATAAAATTAATCTTATCTGCGCGTGCCAAGCTAAGCAGAGCTGCAGCTTTGTGCTCATTTGTTCCACACTGATAGGTGGTGTTTCTTTTTCCTGCAGGCCTCCCAGCACAGCAAAGTCCATCTCCATCCCAGGACGAGAGCACACCCTACAGCTGGACTGTAAGGGGGAGGGAACAGCTGAGCCCGGGCCGGCTGGAGGGGTTTCTCTGGGCCGAGCAGCCAAACCTCGGCCCTCCATCATTAGCTCAGGTACAACCCGTGTCTGGACAGAAGGATTTGGACTTAAGTCATCATCTGAAAAGGATTCTTTTAGTCAAGGTTTCTCTTATAGAGCAGGTTAAAGTTAAGATCCTGTTCTGAGCTGGCAAAATACTCGTTTTCTTTAAGCCAGTGGTTTCTAACAAGTGCACTGTACTTGCAAGGGAGCACAAGGGAGAAAATGTGGAGAGTAGCTGAAATAATGTGTTTCATGAGAGCAATAACCAAACTCATATCTATGAGGCTTTCGTGGCTGTTGAGGTTTCCAGGCTTTAGTTAGGCGGAACAACGTGTACAAGATCAGGTGAACAAATAGGAACCAGGTGATGATCATTTGTCTTTCTTTACTTCCTCTTTAGTAAAGAGTGTTTTTGCAGTGCCAACAGTAGATATGTTAATAAAATGTACAGTATCTGGAAACAGAAGCTCCTCAGCCTGAATGGATATGATGAGGGATTCAAAAAGGATTTGGGTTTGATAAGCAGATTTGCATCTGGATACGATAGAATATAAAAGTGAATCCCAGCACAGGTACAGTGAGGTTTGACCTCCTGAGGGATTTTAGGAAGAGGTTTGACTTAGAATGGGTCAGATATTGCCTACGTGCCTTGTTCATCCCCATTGTCACAGACAGTTTAAATGCCTTGACAAATTGTAGAAACATAAAACATGCCCCCCCCCCCAAAGATTTTATAATCAGTTTACCTCAGTTTATAGAATTAAATGAAAAATAGATCTCAGTAAACGATGTCAGACAGACAGAGATAAGTATGAAATATCTGATAAAGTTGTACTGAGTGTTTTATATCTTGGCCAAACCAACACATGTGTTTTATCCGGAGCCAAAAGTCCCTTGAAAAAGTTCTTTAAAAAATCTTTTTGAGCAGATTTTCCTCACATGGAAAACTGTCTGGCAATGTTCAAGGTTTGTTCAGTTTGAATTCAAGTGAAAAATGAAACCTGTTTTTGTTCCAACTGGGAAAACAACTTGAAAGGCTGCGGTTATTTACAGCACTGGAGCGTCTAGTTCAGGAATCTGTCCAAAACACCTTTTTCCCGCAGGAGAAAAGGGGCAAACTCTCAGCCCTGAGTCCTGTATGTCCAAGAGTATTGAAGGTTTCATTACATACAAAAAGGACTTTTCTAAACTGGTTACTTTGATCAATTGGAGGCAGTGAACACCTGCCAAGAGTTTGACTTTTACAGCAACAGGGAACGTGGTCATAAATTACAGCTCCTGTGAGTCAGAAATGGCTGCGTCTCTTCTCGGAAAGTCAAGTGTTTGATTTCTGTTACTGCAGAGGAACTATGGCTGAAAATAAATAAATACGAGTTGGTAACTTGTGACTTCAGGTCTTCTCGAAGAATCAGAAACAAGCCAGCCCAGCCCTGCAGAAGTCTTCCAGTCTGGTCACTCTCGTAACTCCAGCTACGCCAGCCAGCACAGTAAAATCTCAGGTATGAGGTTCACAGTAGTTGTTTCATTCAGCCTTTGTTATCATGTCTTTTGAAGAATAGCGACTTTCCAAAATCCAGACCTCAGTGCTTAATTTTGTTGTTCTTCATTACTTCATTACAATGTCTGCTCTGCCCTGGTGTGTACTGGCCCTCCTGCAGGCTACAGCACTGAGCACTCCTGCTCATCCAGCCTGTCAGACCTCACGCATCGCAGGAACACCTCAACAGGAAGCAGCACCTCTGGGGGGTTGGGCTTCAGTGCTGATACGCCAACAGAGGGTGACAAGGACGCTGGACGTCCAGAAAGACCCCCTCGACCCCCGCGACCTGTCTTACCCCCTAACAGGCCACCCAGGTACAGACATGAGTTGAGTCTTTGCTCAGTGCTGTGGTCATGGGGTTGCTTCACACTCACCGTTGAGTTACATAATGAGACGACACACAGGGATGTGTAATGTTCAAACCACTCTTTTCTTCTTCTGCTCATTGTTTTTCAGGAGGAAGCAGGACTCGGTGGAGAGTCACCCCTCCTGGGTGAACGACACTCGCATCGACGCTGACGACATTGTGGAGAAAATTGTTCAAAGTCAAAACTTTGCAGATATCAACAACACTGAAGGTACGGAGTGGGATGTGGGAGTGTAGATCGCCGCAGAATAATAAGATTACGTAGTGAAAAGGACCAAAAGGCTCTGTAACCATACTTAAAACAAGTAGTAGTAGTAAGATGTGACTGCTGTAGTTTGAAATGAGATGACATTGGGCTCAAACATTTTAAAAATACATATTAAAATATGATGTAAATGGGTTAAGTGATAACATGAGCAAAATATCCATCTGTGTGGTGGAGTGGATTGAAAAACTCAGTGATAACTCAGGGCTGACATCGGTTCAGTAAATAATGTTTTGGATCTGTTAACGTTCTACAATGTGAAACAGCTTCAGATGTCACACAAGGAGCTCTAGTTTACTTAAAACGTGTAAAATGTTATAGTTTGCCTCTTTTTAAGGGGAGTTAATTCACTGTAGTGACATCAGTAGCTAAATATTACCTCTGGCTTTGGGTTAAATTTGGGGTTCCTGTGTGGGGTATTAAAAGTGTTTTATGGCTGTTCTGAGCAGCTGCACTCAAAGGCTGTGTTGACAGGTGACCGTCACAGAGACACAGTTCGTGCCATTATGTCCATATTTAGTCAGTGTCTCCTGGGAGACGTTCATATCGGTGCTTTCAGTTGTTCACATGATAAGGGACAGAGTTAGTAGTATACCTAATGAAAAAAGAGATAAAACCAGGGTTTTCTAAAAACCCTTTGAAGAAAGACAGAAAATGATCACTGTAGGCGACAGGCACGAACACGAGTGTTGTTGTTTTCGAGTTTCTGGTAGAGGCAGATGTTGGAAGGAGTGCTTTATGGGAAATTAAGGCTTAACTTTGAGAAACACTACCAGTGATGATATCATCAGTTCTACATAGCCCCATGTGTTTGCAGTGAATCGCTTCAAGTGGAGGTTTTACAGTAAATCTGACCAAATATTGTTGTGATTGCAACATCTGTACCGAACTGCCCTGCCATCTTTTCACTGAGCTCTCCTCCAGGTTTCCAGCTCTGTGTTTCTTCACCTTTTATTGTCCGTGTGTCGGTGCCGTCTGGTTTCCGTCAGCGGCTGCTAACTTGATTTCTGTGTTTCTGGCTTTCAGACAGCAACCTGCGTCTGTTCGTCAGCAGAGATGGAACCACTGCGCTCAGCGGCATCCGACTTGGAAACAGGTGAGAAGCTTGACTCGGACCTTCTGTTACCTTCTCCTTCTTCTTTATCACTTCCTTGTTTCCTTCTTTGTCGACACATGTCCACTGTTTGTTGCTCTCTTCTGCTTCCTCTTTGTCGCTTCCATTTAACCTTTTGAAGTTTTAGTTTATTTAGAGAAACATTTCTGAATTCAGAAATAAAGCCAGTTTGTGGCACTAAAGCAGGAGTACTGATCAAAACTGTGTCCAGGTCAGCTAGCAGACTTGGCATCATGTATGTGGTCAGATTCCTGCATGTATTTATTTATTTCATGACAAAGTTCCTTGATTTAAGTCATAAATTCTTGCAGATGTGCTCTTGGTACAGCTGCTTTGTTGCAGACAAAATTAAACACATATGTATTTGAGAAGTTTGTCTTCTCTATTTAAATCTAAAAAGGATTTTGTAGAAAAACTTGCCCGGCACTGATATGGAACCATTTCCAAACAATACAAGCCCTACTAACAATATGATGAAGCCTGAGAGAGCCCCATTTACAGTCCACTAGCCTCTACATACATCAGATTAGGTGAATGTTCCTCTTTTAGAAGCTAAAAATGGCTCCTAGATTTCCACAAACTCACCAAGACTCATTGGAGCTGCTTGGTCATGTTGTTTTATCTTAGTAAAAAAGATTCTCATGTGTTATATGTAATATGTAATTACTTAATACACACACTCTGACTCTTGTCTGTGTATGCTGTGTTGCAGGGTGTCTGCAGGCGGGTACGAGCCTGTGGTGATAGAGAGCCATTAAAACGGGACCAGCAGGTGGAGGCGACAGGTTGACCTGTGACCTCATCTCATTTTCTGTCCCGCCAGTTTTCCTGGAGCGTCAGCCGGTCTGATGCTGTGAGGGGGAGACCTCGTCAGTTTGCACTTTATGTGACGCTTATGGCAGTCTGCGCTCTGTTTAGCTGTTTTTGTGATGCTGAGAGTTACTCGGCGTGAAAGCACCGATGCACAAAACATTTCTGAGGCTGCCTTGTGGTGTGGTGTTTACTTGCTTCTGTGTTGCAGTAACAAAACTTAGGATGGGGATTTCGATGTCCAGAGAATTCAGGAGATCACACTTATGTAGGAATTTTGCCTGTTCAGTGATAAAAAAAAAATCCAGACATCCATGTGCCAGGATCATCTATCTGTCCCCACTGCTTCATGCTAACACAGCTGGTTGTAGGTGGCAAACATTTTCCATCGTAAGATGAAAGAAATATACTTTTTTTTTATTTTTTAAAATTTTAGTCAGGTTTCGTTTTGTAGTAATTTTATTCTGTCCACAAGTCATGGATATTTAGTAACGATTTCACTGGATTTAGTAGATTATTCTTTAACATGAAAACATTTTTTTTTAACTTCACCACTTGATAAAAATGAATCTGACACACTTGTTGCTTCAGGCCACCGTAAATAGCAAGCAAGCATCCTACTGGCTAAAGCTGTGTGCGTTATATATATGTGAATTAGCAGGAAAAGGCTACCACCAATTCCAGGACATTATAAAATAACTTTCTATGCAGCATACACTTGCACTGCATAGCAAAAAGTCATAAATTTGAATTGTATTTGCATCCACTGACAGGCAGCACATCCAACACTGAATGTGATCTATACTTTGGAAATCACTGAGCAGCGTGAAGAAGCTCTGAATCGCTTTGTTCTTTTTCTTTTTGTTTTAAGTTGGTGCTCTTCCCTGTTGATCGGGGAAACACAGTAAAAACCACTTTGTGCCTGTAAAGTTTCTCTTGAATGACCCGAAAGCACCGTGACAACTGTGATAACAGAGTGCTAGTGATGGTGAGGAGAGAAATATTGTTCCCTGTTTTTATTTCTTTGTTACTTTTTCTCTTCGTGTCAGTCATGTTGTAGCTTGCAGGTGTAGCCATTTTGGAAATCCCACTGTATACTCGCTGCATGTAGACTGCTGCACTGTCGCTCCATCTCCATGAAGGATTCATTTAAGTGAAGTTAAGTTCTCCTCTCTCCTCAGCCATCAGACATCAAAATGTGAGGTCAGCTGAAAACACTAGTTCTGTGGTACAAACTGTTCTCATTTGTCCTTTTCCATTTGAAGAGGGAGTTACCTCCATGCTGTGAGGTCTGTGCAGTGGCCACAGCTGTAAAAGTCTTTGTTGCCCCCTGGTGGAGCAGTGGCCCACTGCAAGTTTCTCACGAGTCTATGGCCTATTGATGTTGAGATGTTTACTTGGAGTTTGGCTGGTTTGTTTACAGCTGTCATCGGATAAACAAACACGAAAGAGGCAGAAAAAGTAGCTCTGACAAACGCAGAAGAGGAACCGTTCTGTAGGCAGCCAGCTGGCTGGTTGACCCTTTTTTGTTGTTGCTTTCAGAAGCAAAGTTTGGAGCTTGAACTGCAAAACGGTCCACTTCAAGACAGAGCGCGATATTATCCCACACAGAGTCATAAAAATCTTATTTTTCAGTTTGTGTAGTTAGTGAAAATAGTCACCATTCTGAGACGTGACGCTCCCTTTTTCAAATGCAGGTCATTTCAAATTTTCTGATCTCTTACGCCATGAGTGTTATGTTACAAGGGTGTCCAGGAAACATTAAGTATATGGCTGCAACTCATGAGTATTACGCTTGTTGATTTATTCAGCCCGTAATTTGCTTGATGAATCGTGATGAATGTCAGAAAATGGTCAAAAATAGTCCCTTTTTTTCTCAGTTCAAAACCAGTTCACATTTGGCAGAATATTTTCCCTTGTTTACAATCAAAATCTGCTTTTCATACTCTTTATCCGTAAACTTATTTTTACGAACGCTATTTCTTACCAACCCGGCCAGCCGCATAGCGCGATAGCGACGGCCGCATATTGCGATAGCGACAGCCCTGCCCGCGAAGGTCAGCCGCCTGTCGCGATAGCGACGCTTGTAAATCGCGATAGCGACACCCCAGCCCACAACGACGCTCGCATATCGCGATAGCGACACCCCAGCCCGCGACAACCGACCGCATATCGCGATAGCGCCGCCCGCACATCGTGATATAGCGACGCCCCCATCCGTGATGGTCGACCGCCTGTTGCGATAGCGACGCTTGTATATCGCGATAGTTACACGCCCGCCGGACATGACTGGCCGCCTATCGCGATAGGCAAATAAGTTTACGGTAGCAACGCCTGCATATCGCGATAGCGCCACCCCCGGCCGCATATTGCGATGTCCGGCTGCGACGTCAGGATATTGTGATAGCCACGCCCACATATCAAACCCCTGGTGCGTTCTCATATCGTGATATTCGGTGCATATCGCAGTAGCGATGGAGGGGTATCGCTCTCATATCGCAACAGTACGCGGCGACACGGGTCGTATGTCGCGGTGTTATTGGCCGTATATGGCGATAGTTCGTCTCGTGTGTCGTGGTAGCGTGGCTTGTATATCGTGATGCACATTTTTGTTGAAGCTGCAGTTTTCTGGCTTCTCGTTTCACATCTTTACTCTACTTTGGGTGGTCCAGCCCATTATATAAGTTGAATCACTTTACACACCCTGTTTGTATTTTGCAGCTGTATATTTAATCACATTATTCTCACATTTGGGGATGAACCACTGTTCTAATAGTTTGAATTTGGGTTTACATCGCCACAGCCTTTAGCTTTTTTTTAAAGCATTTATTTATATAATTTTGTTCTGGATTCTTTTTTTTTGTCTGGGGGTTGGTTATAAGCTATGCACACAACTTGCCTCCCTGAGCTTCTTTTTCTATTAGTAATTCTAACAAATTATTCTATTTTAACAAAGCTAGTATATCCTAAATTTATAGAGAATCACCACGTAGTTACTACGACTTCAATGTTTTGTTGTTTTTTTGTGGTATTTCTGCAGAAATGACAATAAAAAGCTAATCTGAGTTGTATTTCTGTGTTTCTTTTAATCACTGACATGAAACATGTTAAGACATCAGATACTGTAACAAACCAAAAGCTATATTGCCAGGATGTATGTGTGAATGTGGCTGAGTTTGTCTGAGGTATAGCCCCTGCATGAGAAGTTACTGACAACTGACTAACAGAGACACTGTAGCTGGTCGAGGTGCAGCTCATTTGAACACTAAACACAACTACTTAGTACGTTTTCGTGGCTTGCCAAACACTTAGATGGGATTCTGTTGGGTTGGATTTAAAATTAATAAGTCTGACAGCCCTGATTCTGAAGACCAGTTAAGACTTTTAGACCATGAGGGGGAGAACATTTTGGAAAAGTGTATCATTAAGGTTCCTCACAAGTATAGAAAAATTAAAATTAGAACTCTACTCCGTCCTCTGACAGAGGAGACTGCTCTGCAGATGGCAGTATCTCACTATACACTTTGTTCAAAGCTGCTCTGGATTCAGGGATGACTACAGTGATTGAGTCATACCACAAATCCAAGCAACTAGAAGGAACCAACACCTCCTTCATATGTACGTTATATAGCATGATGATTCAACTTCTCAATATGAGGTTTGACAGGTTATTTAAACTGTGACTGACAACCCCTGATCAATTAAGAGTGTGACCTCCTTATTGTGCACTATAACAACCCATACACATACACACTTTACTATTAATTTTTTTTTTAGTTCTTACTTTTTCCTCCTTTTTTATTTATACTTTACCTTTTTTTTTATTAATATTTAACTATTTTACACTGGTGTGTCCCAGTTATATTTGACGCTAACTGTAATTGTGACTGTCATTATTGTACTACTGTATAATGCGAGCTCAAACCATTGGTGGGGTAGCTGGAGAGTGAGGGGCTGGAGTGGGTCTTTATTGGTTATTATTGAGTCAGTTTATATAGCTGTTTTATTGTCAGTTTATTTACTTCTACATTGTTGATTAAAATATGTTTCTATATAAAGAATAACAATGTTTTTTTTTGTTAGTAGCCCCCCAGCTACATTAGACCACCCTTTGCAGTTTGGTACGCACTGCCCACACCCTTTGCCTACACAGGTGTTCTGACTGAACTTTCTGATTAGACGGAGTTTCCCAACAGAAGATGTACAGACATTAATGTACGTAGTTTCATTTTATCTTTCTTTGAACGTATTCACTGAACCATTTGTCCGTCAGTGTATATGTGAATTTTCTCTACATTATTTAATATACGGCTGTGGTTAATAATATCCATGTATAGTCGTTTTGGGTTTGTAACAATGATATCAGGATGTAACTTGATTAGTGAATTCATTCGTCATTTATGCTAATTGAGGCTAGCATCAGCTGCTTAATATCAAAGGCTGCTTTATTATTTTTTTCCTTATTGTGTAAAAAGGCAACTGTTTGTTAACACTTTCTTCATCCAATCGGGTAGGTCAGTGTTGTGTTCACAGCTTGTTGTGCTGACTTTAACTGGCCAAAAAAACCCATAAATAAATCTTAAATTAAATGCAGGATTGAAAGACTGCTTTGTGTAACCATATTATAAACTAAAATATTAAATATAACTAAATATTACCACATTACTCCTCTAGGACTGTGGAAAGGTGAAGATACCACCTTATAGCCTTTACCATTTCAGAATTTGATTGTGCTTTTGTGGTGCATTTAATAAAAGATAGGTGTTATTGATCGTATTACCACAAGCCAATTGTCTGGCAGACAACTTGGGAACCTGTGGCACTGCACCAGTTGCTCACTTAGCCTAATGAGTAATCCATCTTGCTCAGGTGATGCCTATGTCAACACCAGTTATCCAGCCGGTCTAACACAACGTTGTTCTCTCAGGGTTGTTTTCATTGTTTCACTTTGAAGGAACAACCTTTTCACTCACATTTTAGTTCATTAGTTCATGCTCACTGATGTGACATATAGTGAAATTTGAAGGTGACACCCTAAATATCAATATTTACACGCATGCTTTTGAAACTGCTAATGAAATGGTCTGTCATTAACTTCACCTCAGTCAGTCGGCCTACATAGAGCTTTCATAATTACCTTTGATTGCACGCATGCTATTTTTATTTTTATGTATATTTGATTGTTTTGTCTTTCTGTCAAGGAGGCTATCGGAATTAGAAGTGGACACTAAGCAACAACCCATGGTGAATGGAGTTAGAGGAGAGCAAGTATATAATACTTGAGCCTCAGAGAAAGACAGTCCAAAGCGGTTCATAGAAGCTGCTTAAAAAATTAGCATGTCTACTTTGCACATGCTAAATAGTGTGTGTGTGTGTGTACATGCTGGCTGGAGGAACTTAGATTCTTTGACATTCTGTGTATAGTCTGGTCACCAATTTGGTACTTTTAAGTTTCAGGTCGTACCTTTTTGTTTGCTATGATGGAGGTCAAGTTTTTGGGTAAATGTGTTTTGCAAGGGTTGTGAGGTCCCTAACTTTGCTTTGTGTCGACCAAGTGGTGTACAACAGGTTTATTAGAGCTGTTTAGTTTAAGGCAGCTGCTGAAGCTGCCGTTGAGCAGAGTGGCAAAACCAAACCATAACCGAAAATGTGCCAAAAAATCAATTCTAAGACCAGACTCTAAAGGTGTCACTCAAAAATACTCTGTGGAGCTGAATGGACTCTGAAGGTGTCGCTCACTGGACTGTGCTGTTTACATATGCACTCATTTTTAAGTATTGCTAGTCTGTTGGTCTTGGTAAAGTTAACTCTGCTTTGGGAACTTCTCTGCCGTCCGGCCATTCCAATACAAATACTCTATTTCTTTTAAACCATTCTTGGCATAAGTCAAGTGGCCTGGTTAATAGTCAGGGAAACAAAATGTTGCTTTTTTCAGTCAAAATGAAACTCTGTTTTCCCACACAGTTTGTCATTTGCTGTACAGCAAACTTGTGGTTGACACCTTTTAAATGATGAAGAAATCATCTACAGCGTTACCGACTCAATCTTGATAGCTCTGGTCTATGTAGCATTAAAGAACAGAGGTTTTCCTGTATGTCATGAGTCAAGAATCCTACTTGTTAACACCAGTAGGCAACTGTAACTGACAGTTACAGTGACACGGAATAAGTGTGACATTTGCAGGCACCGCAGTGTGTGGTTCAGTGTTTTCTCAAATGAAGAAATAAACAGTGGAGATTTGTCTGTTTTCAAATGGAAACTAAAGAAGCCTAAGATTTTACTTTTGACTATGGAACATTTTTATGAAGCAAACCACACTTTCAACATACACAGAACATACAGAAACGCTTACAGTAAACAAACAATGAATAGAGGAGATCATAACTGGGGTCAACACTTTCCACCTGGGTGCAGTTACTACACTAGTTCCTCTAATGTTGCAATGTACCATCTCAAAATGGTAAGTAATACAAATAAAATGTGCTTCAAATTTTTTAAATAAACCTATTTTCTTTGATGGCTGTAGACGACAGAGCAAACAGGAAAGAAAATTAGACGCTTGTCTTGCCACCTACTCTTGAAAAGTTTGATTGTTTAATATAATATTTAGATCTGTTCTGTCTTTAATAGACATTTAGCAGCAGCTGGTTACATTTATGACGGCATGCATAGTGCAGTCCCTCTGAATGTAATCTTTTTATACAAGTGTTTTAATATAATAAGATCTATCAAGATCTATCAAATCATGCTCCATAATTCATTCTGGATCCTGGCTTTTCTTTTCAAGATCTTCGACTCAGTGACCCCAAGAAATCTATTAGTGAGGACTGTTGTGATCCTTTTTGTATTTAATAGAAAAAACATTTTTTTTGTTTGTCAAGCCCATTTTACTTAAAAGTTTTAAACCTTCATTGTGTACTTTCTAGCAGTCTTCTTCTTTCATGCCTTTCCTTTCCTGTTGCGTTAATGCCACCTGTAGACCAATGAAATAGTGTGAACCCATTGGCGGGAATGTGCATCATGTCACAGGTGTCTCACATGCATGAGATAAGCAAATTGGGAACTCATTTGCTTAATAGTTCTGCCAGTGGTGAAAAGCTTCACAGGGTCCCTTTAAAAACAGTTGTATGTACACTGCCAAACACATTTGCTGTCATAGTGATCAAAAAGTTGGCGAAGAGAGTTAGTGTGGATGAAATGAATGATTTATGTTTGATACAAGAGACTAGGGTTTGCAGCTTTAGCAATAAAAGTGACCCTGGTCCCCTAACAAATTAACTGTTGTTGCTTTATACTTAACCAAACTCTTTGTTGCCTGAATGATACTAGTTTAGAAAATATGATGAGGATATATTCTGATATGTCATTTTCATATTAAAACAATGATTATCAGGTGAGAAAGAACACACAAATGAGTTTGTCATGTAGAAAGAAATAGTTCTTGGAGACTGAAATCTGGTTCTTGAATAAGTGGATACAAATACACCCTCACAAAATATTCCTGCCCTAAACATATTTTCTTAATTTATCCAGAACAACATATTTTACTACACTACAAAGAGAAGCCCTGAAGCCATCATAAGGTGGCTGCAGTCAAATAGTCTTTTTTTGCTGAGGAAGTTTTCTAACTTGAAGTGACCGGAATTATTGGAGTAGTAGAGCAAGTCAAAATCTCTAAATGCTTATGGATTCAGTACATTCTCCTTTTCTCATTGTGCGTAGCGCACACTGGATCACCCTTCAGAAAGGAAGAGTGATAATGCCATCAATATTAGGTATGCACCATCAGTGACATCAGTTTTTTATGTGACCTATATAGCCTGGTGTAAGGGCAGTTGGAAGGCACTGTTATCATTTCCCAAGTTTTTAGGAATTCTCCTTGACAGCTTGACTTGACTTTATGACCCCATTGTAGCTTATGAAAAAGATATGATATTACTATGAATCATGCACAAAGAACAAAGCAAAACAGGCTGTAATTTATTATAAATTTAATTTGCAACAGATTATAAAACACAATACTTAATCAAAACACGAATCAGGTTTCATGTTGCTGAACCAAGCAGTCATGTTTATAGCATCCTCTTTACTCAGCACTATCTCAGAAACGAGGCCAAACTTTCTATTCTGATATAGAAAGACGGGAAATTGAAATTCAGTGGTTTCCTTTGCTGGTAGACAGAGGGATTTTCACATTAAGAGGTTGGTAGAGTACACCGAAGATACCAATAATAGAATGCACTTTTTATTCATTTGGCAAGAGCTGCACTGTCTGCTATGAGGAAGCATCTGCAGTTGAGGGCAATTTTGGGCCTTTTCTTTCTTTTAGTTTTGCTTTTGCAGCAAGACAAAATATCTACTGAGATGTCTTAAGTTTTGTCTGCTCTTGAAAATGGGAAGAAATTAAGCATAGTCAGTCTTTGTCTGTCCGAATGGTCTGCAGCGTTTAATTTTGATTGCTGCCAAATTACTCCAACTCAGACAACAATACATTTAGACTGATTAACCAAAATATAAATGGACTAAAAAAACCCCTATAAAGTTAGTCCCCGTACATCCACGATAACTTCCAACTTATAGCTGTGTTTCCACGTGAGCAATCAGTGTCACCTGCTGACCAGAGTTTCTATGGTAACAATCTTGCTGATCAGGCACCAAATAAACAAAAACATAGCTCTTATATACAGCAGTAAGAACAACATCAGATGTGTTCAACCATGGAAACTGTCCTGAGCCCAACTGACGATTATCAGCAATGATTCTGTCACATTCAGAAGCTACTGTAGCTGAGCTAACAGTTAATATTACTGGATGTTCTTTTTATCGTTAGTCTTCACTGAGTTTTTCTTGTTGAGTTCTTCCAGCAGATAAATCATTTTTTGCTCAAGTAAAAGGAGCTGTGCAGTATGCTGCAGATGTAAGTCAGCCATGTTTTCAGATTAAAAGGTTATAGTTTATTGAGAATTCATAGCAAGGTAGTTATATTTACGATAGTCAAGACCTAAACAGTTTTGAGAAAATTATGAGTTTATTTGAAATTTGGCTCTTAGATCAAAGCCATAGTAAAACTCTGTCTTTGTGATATCAGCCACTGATGTCAGTGCTGCAATGACTTTGCCCAATCAAGACAGGAGACAGTTGTCCCCTGAAATCTCCCTTGACTCTATTCTACACCTTGACTTTCCCTAACCTGCTGTTTTTGACCTGTACATTGCAAATCTTTAGGATGTGTCAGTTACCCTGCATCAGTTCCACAATTAACTGTATCAGGCTTTATCAGATTTCACATGCTAAGGCACAGTTTCCTGTTTAGTACTAAGATGGTGCTAAGTATCATTTTCTGTGGAAATGTATATCTGTGTACATGCATTACGAAATAATTAATACTGAAGCATTTTTTCCTCTTCCTTTTTTCCTTTCTCTTTTTTCTACATTGTCAGTTGATGAACTCTTAACTCCAAATTCTTAATTGTCCTCTTATAAAATATTGATTTTTAATCTCCAATTTGGTGTTGAATCAGACATGCTACATAAGTCCTAATGCATTGCCACAGCACCACAGGAAAGAACATGGAAGGCTTTAGATCCATGGAGCAGTGCCATCTCTGTATTCTGCAGGCCTGGACTGTGTGTAGAGTGACAAAAAGAACAACCAAGCAGGTCTCATTTTTAGCAAGTGATGAATTTATCTAAAACAAAAGCATGCAGAAAAAGGTGTGTGGTTTGACAGAGGTTGAACTTGTCAGCTGTTTTATATATATATATATATATTCATATGTATATTCATATATATTCGTATGTATATTCATATATATTTATTCATTTTAATATTCAACACTTCATTGAGAAGCTACTGTAGCTAGGGGAAAAGGGAAATAGGTAACCATGATGCTGTGATAAATGCAAAAGGTGCTTCTACAAAATATATTTGAGTGGCATTCGTCAACGGATGTAATCAGGGTGTTGTAGTTCTGCTTTTGTTTAAATCTCTGATGTATATAATAATAATAAACTATTTGTTTTTTCCCCTCTGGATTTTTGTTTGTTATGACGTTCAAGATGGAACAAGGCTGACATTACATAGTTTGTTATTCCTGTTTTTACTTTTCACAAATCTGACATTAAACAAGAGTCTGAATCTTTACATACTCAGTGAAGTTCTTGTTGGCATCTGCTGTAAAGACTTGGGGCTCAGATACCTCCAGAACATCCATGTAATATGCATGGCAAAGCCTTATTTACTTGATTAACTGGCAATATAATTAATTATTTAATTAAAATATGAATGTACCTTGAACTTTTAGTTGTTGTCCTCTTTTGACCCACTTGAACCAGATCCCTAACCTGATCCCAGCAGAATTCAGTATTTACTGTATATGACTAAACATATCTAAATTTAATCTTAGAATATGCATATTATTTTCATAAACAGGAACTGCAGTCTAATTTGGGGGGCGATAAGAGTCCCTCAAATTACTTACCAGAACAGGTTGTGGTTCAAATGCAGAAGTACTGTTCTGCTCGAGTTTGGTTCTTGGCTAATACTCTCTGTTCCTGATTCTGACTGAACTTAAGCCAAGCTGTTGTAATTATAGTCTGTCGTAGACCAAATCTCTGAAAGTCTGCTTTGAAGTTGCCTGCAAGCAGTTTTCGAGCTCTCCTGTCAGGTGTTGATGCAGTGTCTTGGCAATGGCATGAGTTTCTTTCTCTTCTCCGTCTCAAACATGGTACTTCAGAATTGATGCTTCTCAACTAGCCACCTGACTGTCTGGGTAACATTACATAAAACAGAATGGGGTGAAAGGCAGCAGAATGGGGTGAAAGGCAGCAGAAAGGTCAGGGACCCTGACCTGAACTACTGACCCAGGCGGCTGTGGCTCAGAGGTAGAACGGGTTGTCCACCTATCAGAGGGCTGGCGGTTTGATTTGCTTGTTTGAGCTGCCTGCTGAAGTGTCTGTAACCATAACACTTAACCCCTAATTGCCTTGCCATTGGTGAGTAAATGAGTATGTGAAAGTTACTTTGCATTCTGATGAGCAGCTGCTATCAGTGTATGAATGGGTGCGTGCAGATCTGTAGTATGAAAGCAATTTGACAGAAAATAGAAAAGTACAGTCCACTGTAACATTTACAGTCAGACCCAATAAACACATTCGGTCTTGTTGCTGTAATGCCTTCTGGTATTTTTTTTGTCTATCTGGCATGCCACTGCCATTGGATGTTTTTTATGCTAGAACTGGCTTAAGATCTATATGATTAGCATCATTTACCAACACAATCAACATTGTTTTTATAACCATGACCATAACCTAGACTTATGTTTGTAGGAAGGCTCAGATATATATAGATATATATATAAAAAATTATTTGTGAGTGTGTTATTTATGTCATAATCATCAAGTGGTGATGCCTAAAGAGAATAATCATATTTCTAAAAAGCAGTACCACTGTCTTTTAGATTACCACACGTCAGTGCTAGACATGTATTCACTCACTGTTGCAGACAAAATAGTTCAGAATTCATTAAAATTGAACCTGTAAAAATAGCAGCTCAGTACGGAACATAAATTTTGCCCATTCACCAAAAACCCCCACAAAAAATCTAGGCTTTTTTTTTTGCATTTTGACGTCAGACCAAAAAAGCCAGACTAAACAAATTTCCTTCTCCACCGCTTTATAAATCCAAACTCCTCTCCATTCACTCTCACATCACTCACTCTGTCACCCTCACTTGAGCTACAAGATCAAAGCAACCGTCAAGATGATGACTAAACTGCTGTTCCTCCTTGCTCTGACTCTCTACTGCTCCTTCAGCACTCTGCATGGTAAGAGATTTTTCTTTTATGTTCATAACAGTAAATTTAAAATGTATTTTTTTAGTTTCTTAACTCAGTAATCCAGAGTCAGATTACTTCATCACAGTTTAAATTTTCAAAATTTTTATTATACACACACACACACACACACACACACACATATATATGTATATGTACATGCTGATGGATTTTGCTCGTGTGTAAACTCTGTCCATTGAGGAAGACAGTGAGACCCAAAAGCTTCAGAAAAACCAACTGGACTTTGAGTTGATTCTAACGAGTTTCTCAGTGGTAAAATCTGTTGTCCTTGTGAGACACAGCAAAGTCAGAGAACCACAGGCTGAGTTAATGACAAACATGCCCTTTGTATTTTACATTTTCACAGCTTATCCCAGGCAGAGATGTACCTGCATACGGACAACCTCAACTCCTATCCCTACTCGGGTCATTGAGAAAATTGAGGTGATCCCTGTTTCAGGACGCTGTCGCTGGGTCCAAATCATGTGAGTAAACACGACCGACTCAAAGATCTCTGCGAGCTTTGTTACAGCTCCTGTCAGGATGATGTACAATGGTTCTGACTGTTATCACAATGTCAGTAGAGTTAAAGTACACCTGTACCGTATCAAAGTTCAGCTAGACCAGTGGTGAAAGGACTATTCATTGATGACCTTTTTCTTCTTTTGGATGTAAATGTATTTTCAAACATATTGGTCTATTCATTTAAATCTCTATTACTACTGCCTAAATACTTACTATCCCTGCTTTGATTTGACAACAGAGCCATGATGCAGCTTGGAATTGTACTAACAGCTCACAAACATATCCTTGTAAAGCAATAGCACTTCTGAACTCAGAGTAAAAGTGAAAGTAGTGAAGTTACAACATTGCACAAAAAGACCCTACTCCGGCACTGTACTGAATGTACTGTACCACTTCAGTTAATGTACTTTATTTTCCTCGTCTGTTAAACTGAAATGTATTATGCAATCAGTTTCTCAATATTTGACCTGCAATCCTTCTCTTTCTTCACAGAGTCACCAGGAAGAACAAAACTAAAGTTTGCATTGATCCACAGGCAATGTGGATCAACGACCTGCTCAGCGTTTTGCAAAAGTAATGACTTGTATTTCTGATCATATTCTTCTTAGAATCTTATACTCTTGTATTCTTCTTAACAAGAAATGCATGCAGGAATTGCTGAGTGAATTGATTAGTCAGTCTACTAAAGCATTATTTAAGTGATTTATACCTAGAATAAATTAAATATAAATGATAACAGCCAAGGGCAGGGGGGAAATCCCCAAATGTCTGTTTCCCAGTCTACAGTTTGACATTTGTCAAGCTTTAAATGTCAGCAGAGAAAGTTTTGGATCTTATTTGAAACAGAAAATTTTATGTTTAACAAACAAGGGGAAGGAAAAAATATTTATATTATGTATTTACTGGTATTTTTAAGAAAGGGCTGTATCAAAGGAAGGTCTTCCTCTTGTGTTGGTCTTCAGTTATAGTTATAATGGTTCTAAAATCTTCACTACAAGTGTGTTATATTGTATATTTTCCAAGGTGTTTATGATATATCATCCCTTATTACCGTAAAATACTAGCGACTGTATCTTATAGTTGACTATTAACTCCAGCCTTAAATAATTTGCCTCTTCTTTTCTTCCAGCTCAACCACTGCTTCCCCCACTGCTTCCACAACCAATTTCTGATCACATTCTGTGTTAAAATTGCAATGGCTACATTTAAGTTTCATTTATGGTGTGAATTAACTGTAAGAAGGCTGAGCTTTACTATTTTTTTACTACTATTTTTATTATTTTTACTACTGAACATCTTCAGGCAACAGTTTTCTTCAATTGATTGTCCATTCTGGTGCTATCCATTTGGAAATCCTAATAATTACACAATAATTATACATATTTCATGTATTTTGAGAGAACTTGATAAGCAAGCAAGAACATTATGGTGTATGAGTACAATCTGAAATAAAACATTGTGTTTATGTTGCCATTTTACTGTGAAAAACTTAAATGTGAACTTTGAAGTAAAAAAATCTGTGGTTGTTTTAGTTAAGGTGCTGATCACACGATGCACAAAATGAAGAATTCTTTCCTGTAAATGTTAATCAAATGTTGATTGCGGTTTGAATGGTCCTCTGTAACCTATGCTCTCATGTTGCATTCATGTCTTCTCAAAGAATAAAAGTACAGACAGAGAGACTCTTCAAAAAATGACTTGTTTATTGCCTACAGGAGGTGGGGAGAGTTGGGGCTTTTGGTGGAGAGATGAAACAAGTGCTGTTTAGCGTGTTTGGTTTCAACTGAGGTGTAACTGCTCACATATTAAAATACAGCTGTAGCCTTTGTAGACGTCCTCCATTCACCCAGGTTAATATCGCCGCTTCAAAGCAACAAGAAAGTCTTCGCTATACATACAAGAAGTCCAAAACATCATCCAAACGTGTAGTAGTATCTTTTTAACCCCGCCCCCATCTTGCCTGCATGGTTCAAATCGCACACCTTTCTGAGGCTTTCTGAGAATGTTGTTAGGTCCTAAAGCACAAGCTGAGATAACTACAGGATTACTGTTGTTTTAAGATTTAGAAAGCTCACCCCACGGCCAAATATCACATTATGCTGCGGTATTATGCTACAGTTAGTTATGTGTAACATCTTGGGTTTGTTATGATAGAATCTTTCTAAATTTACATTGGAGAATGTAATCTTTCAAACTTTATGAAAACATCTAAAATAAAGTGTGTGTGTGTGTGTGTGTGTGTGTGTGTGTGTGTGTATAGGGGGGGCGGGATATTCAGGTCTTCATCCAACATTGATGAAAGGCCCTAAACTGTGTTTTTCATAAGGCTGTAATTTCTCTTTATCTATTTATCCTTGGCCAGTCCACAATGACCAATCTTAATTTATTTTGCCTGCAATTCGCAGCACTAGTAACTCAGATTTCGTAACACAGGCAAACAGGATTTCTACAAAGGCTAGATCTGGGTGATCTGTATATTTTTTTCAGAGGAAAACAGTCAGCACTGCCACCTACGTAGGACAAACTTTCACTTCTCGGGGGCGAACAGTCACTTGCGTTTCTGTAGTTTTGCACCTTTTTGACATTTAATCGTTAAACTTGACGCAGACTTTGACTTTCACAATAGAAAACCTGCTTTGCCAAATAAACGTTAAAAGCATCTCTCCACCACAAACTTTAACTTTCAACCACACGCTCAGTGACTACTTTCTATTGTCTGCGGCAGAGGTTGGTTAAATTGAAAGCGCATGAGGTGGAGAGACGCTCGTCTGGAACATAAGAACAGAAACATAACAGTGTTGTTACATAGAACAGGTTTAAGTGTAGTCCTTTAAAATCCTCTTGAGAAATAATGTAGCACCGTTGCTGGTGACTGCTGGTGGCTGAGGGTCCTCACCCAGTTTCACTTCACTTACTACACACAAATAAAACAAATCTGCTGAGAGTTGCTGAAAGGCAGCAACTTTAAGAAGATTTCCAGGTTTTCTCCGAAATAACAGCCATGTATTCCTTCTTCATGTCACTAAAAGTTGTTTTTTAATCAAAAAGACTTTCGACAGTGTTTTTGAAACTGAAGTTGCTGCCTTTTCTTTGTAGTTCAAATCTTATGGCATCAATTTATTTTATAATGGCCTCATTCTGGCAAATAACCAGTCTATTAACCTGTGATCAGTTTTTTTTAAAATCAATGAGTCAAAATGTACTGATTCATGACACTGATTTGATGTTTGTTGTGTTTTTGAATTCCCCCCCCCCCCAACATGATTATTTACAGGTTAATACACTGGTAAGAAAACATTTATGCAACATCCTTTAACCGAATATTTCCTGGTTTGGATGACGGGCCAAGTAGGAGGCTTTCAAAGTCAACATTTAAAAGCAGATTAAACACAACAAACCGTCCGTCCAAATGCGAAATGCTTTGTTAGATAATCCTCATTTTCCCTACTGACCACTGCTGGACAACTTATTGGCTGAGGACAAATAACCTCATGTAGTAACCACACTGCTGTAAAATCAGCCTGAATGATCGTAACCTTAGAAGAAAATAAAATCCAAAACAATCCTGGGCAAGATATAAAAAAGGTTTTTACATTCAGAAATCGCATGCTATGATGGTCATGACAGTCCAAGGTAGGATGCAGCAACCTCTTTGCAGAGAAAAACTGCAGAAAAACTCACCAGGGAAAACCACAAACAAGTGAGAGTGTGCATTTCAGATATCTGGTAGAAATGACTGATTTGTCCTTGATGTTATGGATACTAAAAACCTGTTTGATTAAAAAAAAACAACAACAAAACAAGCCAGAAACCAGTCTGAGGTGAGCAGTGATTCTGCAGCTTCATTTTCTGAAAATGTCATCCCAAATAGCGGGTTCAGGAAAGACTGGAGGGATGAAAGCATGGATGGATGGACGGATGGCTGGGTGATGGTGCTGGGTTAATCTCTGAGCGTCTTGGTCTCATGGGCAGTGCTGCTGTTGGAGAACTTGTACAAACTAGGCACGTTGTTTGTAGAAAAAGTATGCGAGGTGTGCTCAGCGGAGACAAAATCAACAGGTCAAATGCTTTTAGGAAATAATGTTTGGATACTGTTGTGGAAACAGTGAAACATCATGGATGGTGGATGATGTGTGTGAAGAGAAATGTGAAAGGGATCAGGAAAAACACATTTGGGGAATATCGGGTAGAAGCAAAAGCAAAAAAAAAACTTTTGCTGAAGCATCATCTCAGAGCGTGAAAAGCTTTGAGTGGGCAGATGTGCACTGAAGAAAGAAAAGCCATCAACACAAACTGCTTTTAAACCTAGAACATTTATCTTTTTTCTCAAAAACTTGGTAATACTGAATTGTACAAAGTACCAATTGAGAGACTGCATGTTAGTTAGAGACAGGAAATGCCCGTAGTTCAAAAACTAAGCTGGACTGTGACAATTTGTCTCTGCAAGAGTTTCAGAGACAGGTGGAAGTTATATTCACATATGAGATCATAGTGCACTGGGCAAAGAAAAAAAAAAAAAAAAAAGTACAACAAGTACAAGTACATCGTCTTTGATTTGTGAGAAAAAATACGCCCCTTTTATCGGAGAATGGTACATTCCCCTCGCAGATGTGAAAGACGCCCTGTCATCAAAGGCAAATTTATTTTATGTACAGCTGTTGTACAAAATCAGAAAACCCAGTGTTTAGGAGTGAAGTATAGGCCTCAAAATGCTCACAAAGATAGACTTCGACAACTCCACCAAAACTGGAGGTGTATCCCTTAGCGTTAGCGTCGACTCGTGTGCAAATGTAGCAAAGCCAATACTGCCCGTCCAGTCCGGTGAAACTGATCTGACTGCGGTTTAAAGCTGAGGTTACAGGGTGCCGTGTGGCGCTGACACCATTTATCCCAAAGTTATGGCTTTTCTTTTCAAATACTGAACGGAGTCAAATGCTTTGACTAATTTAACTAATTTAATCTCAAAACATCAGGGTTTACTAGATACTACAGTGGGAAATGTGCCAGATATGTTAAACACTACATGCAGGCAGCTAGTAGTTCTCCTGCAAAGACAGGACTGGGTATCATACTCAAACATTTTTTTTTTCTCCGCCAATCAAGAGTTTGTTGCATTAAGTGTCAGAAAATGTCTCGTACTGAAAGCCTCTTAATGATCTCATGAGCCAGTGTGTGGGTGCCCAACCCCAAGTTTGGAGCTGCTGCTTTATACGACCATAAACACTCAAGTCAGCCCCATTTTGTTCTGGACAAAGGGAGTTTTATAGAAAATGTGTTTTGTTTCCTCAATGCTGAATTCATCAAAATATTGAAAAAAACTTATATTGCTACTCAAGCTCAGGTACTGTGTCATATCCACACAAGTATTGATACCCAGTCCAACCCCTGAATTCATTTATTCTGTCAATCCCACATTGATACTTAAGCTTTTCTTAAAAGCCTTACAACAAAACCAAATGACGACATTTTAAAACTCCAAAGTGTCTCTCACTCAAATTTATCTGGACAAATTTTGCACCTTCTGACGACTCAGAAATTTGCTGAATTTGAACTTTCCCAGTTTTCTTTTTTGGAATTGGAGCAAAAGTGCAGCAGCAGTTTTATCAAAAATGCACAAAGACATGGGACTTCCACAACAATAACAACATATATGTATGTAAGTACATACATTTTCTGTGCTTATAAAGGATTTTCAGAACAATAGCTTCCTGTTTGGTTTTGCTCATACGATGTGACTCTGACAGTCGTTGGTGAGGTACTGTGGATGCATAGCATAGCCCTGAGTTACAACCTACATAAAGGGCTATTGGTGCTAATCATCTGACACAAATATACAAAGTTTAGAGTCCACAGAAATCTGGCATTAGGAGGCTCCAACCACCAATTTCATAGTGAGCCTCTGGTAAATACATTCGGTTCCTGTTCACAAATCATTAGCAGATTCTTCTCAGGAAGCTCTTTTTCCTCTGGCAGCAATAAATAAATATTATCTTATTGTCAACAGAGCATAAGTCACTCATTCTGGGTAGATTCTTTGGCCAGTCGGGAAATGGGACACAAAAACAATTCTCTTTTAAGATCATAGGTGTTCAAAAGCTACAAGTGTAAGTGTACTGTTAGTCAGTGTCAGGATTGGGTTACAAATATAGTTCATGTCAGAAATTTAGTTGCAAAGCTTACAAAAATTTGGGATTTGAGCACTCATTTGGCCTGAACTGATTGTTTTATTACTTCGTACTGCTACAGAGAACTCCAAAGTTGCGTATTTTTAACTACATTTTGCATGAACTGGCCGAGGTCAACACAGTACCTCTGCAAATAAAATGTTTATCAATTTTTGAAAAAAAAAAAAAAAAAATCCACACTAGTGAATGTGTCAGCTCAGTAACATCCATGCAGCACCAGGAGTTGGCTTTCAGGTTGAGATTTGCCAAAAAGGTGAGTCATCTTTTTAGGTTTTCTAAAAAAAAAAAAAAAAAAAAGGACTAGGCAACATGAGATGTGGAATTGTGATCCAAAAAAAGTTTAGCTTGACAGATGACAACATGGGATACTACCCATTTTCCATTATCCAGGCAAATGTCAATCTGAAAGCCCCCGTAAACAATCTGTATTATCAGTGCTGTCATGTGACCAAAGTTTCACAAGACCTGCAGCTGTGACATGAAATGATTTCGTATTCTAGTTCTCAAATGAAACACACCAATTTAGTGCATGAATGACATTACATTACTTTTAAAAACAGCCAGTTGGTGCATTTTAGCCTTAAAATTTGCAGGTTTTTAAATACATGTAGTCAGATTAAGTATTTTTTTTAATATTTTTTGGAGTTTCTCGGCTGACTAGGTTTGAAATTTTGGACCTGTTATTACAAAAATGACTTTTCTCACCCTTATACAACATTCCTAACTTAACATTCAGTTATTTGTAGTGTTACTCCTTTTAATAAAATACCTGCTGGTTAATTTGGGGGTGAAAGCAGGTTACGTTTTTTTAATACTACGATTTTAACACAACATTCATGTTGTGGTGCAGCAGTAATATTATGTTGCGGTTTATTCTAAAAGGATTATTTCATCACTGTGTGAGAAAATGAAATTCAGCTCAACTGCTGACATCTGTGTAGTCAATTCATCTAAGGTTGATATTACTGGTTAAGGTTTGTTCTCGGAGGAGCAAAATCTACAAGCGGTCATTCTCGGATCTAAGGCAAAGATCAACAAAACCACTGACATTGGGTTACCATAGCAACTTCATCCCAAGCCCTACATTTGGTATCAAGCGTTTTCAAGGGGAGGAAGAAAAATAAAAATAAAATGAAACATTTACAGTGTGCAAAAAACAGAAAAAGGAGCAACAAATGGGCGAATACTTCACTCCTTTTGGGTGGGTGTGTCTAAGGGTTGGGGGGGGGGGTGTTGGGTGGTGTTTGAGTTTTACCATGATTGATAAACTGTACAGGGTTCTGTATAAAGCCAGAGGGGGCAGGACAGTGTTTGAAGTTGGGGTAAGAGGGGTGGGCGGGGCTTTCTCGGGCTGCACTACCTGTGAACTGGCAGGTGCAGCCCGTTGAGGGGGTTGAGTGGGTGGGGGAGGTGAGGCTGCAGCTCCAGCTGGGCCAGTAGGGAGAAGTGGTCCGAGGGGATGTGGGGGTGGGGGCAGCCGGTGATGTTGTTGTCGATGAGCCACTGGCTGTCCAGCGGTCCCAGCAGGCCCAGGACACTCATGTGGGTCTTTGAGAAGAAGATGTAGTCGATCACGCCCTGCAGACACAAAGACAGCATTTGGGACTGGGCTTCAAACTTTAATATGTTCCCATTTAACAAAATACGATACATTTTTCAAATACATTCCTTTAAGTCCAGTGTTTCCCCAATAAATGTCAACATGTTGGGAAATGCTGTGTTTCAGAATTAGATGAGAGAATTGATGCCACTCTGATTTATGTATGCTAAACATGAAGCTACAGCAAAGAGACTGTTGGATTGACCAAATTTAGCACTTAGTGTTATTTCCCCATAATGTTGAACTTCGGCCAAACACAGTGTTGGGTAATCTAATTCCCTGGCAATTTTCAAAACACACTCTTAGTAGTGATTCAACTTCATCGTATGGCCAAAGAACTATTTCGAAATAAAAGGTCAAAGGACTTTTTCTCAGAGAAGGTATATTTGATGAAACGCTCTGCTGTGTGAAACTCAGACAGGATCATTTCTTTTTGGTCTGGGGAGCATTCATTAGGGAAACACTGACCTCAAAATGAATCTCTATTCATTAACTACATATTTATCTTAAACTGACAGTTTTGGAAAACAACCTCTACGCAGTATGAATTGCAGGCAAGGATGATGGATAATGACAGCCAATGGTGTGTTTGTCACTTTGATATAGGAAGGGTTCATACTGATTCTGAAACTATTCAAACCTAAAAGATCAGCCACTTGTTATCTACAAAATTTTAATCCACTCTTACTGATAATGTTGCTGATGGAATCGCAAACCCACTCACTATCAGGGTAATGTGCTAATACTGACGTATGAACCAGGAGCAAAGAAAGAGTGACAAATGGAATGGCATGACTCAACTGGAGAAGCAGAAACCACAACCAAAAGCTTTGTGCCTCATCTAGAAGCGCAGAAAGACAGCGTTATGTTGTTTTGTGTCACTCTGGAGGTTAAATCATAGTTAGATACTGTAATGTTCAGGGTTTTCCCTTCCCTCTGAGATCTCTGACATCAATAACAATATATGCTCAAAAATGATGTGAAACATCCCACATGTATGAGTCTACCTACATCAGCTAGACTCAGGGTTTTAACCACTCACAGCGGAGCTGTATGTTGTTTAACGAGATGCTCAACTCAGCCAAAGTGTGTACTTATATTCCAGTCAAACAACAAGGTCACAGCACAGGACTAAATATTATGCAGCTGTGTACCTTTTAAATAAGCAGATGTTGTTTTTTATATCACTTACCCCAAACACCTTTATCACCCCAAACATGGCCACAGAAAAACAGGCACAGACATATTTTGTTTGTTCACAGTTACACTGGACCACCAAACGTGACCCCAAGTCCATAAATCAGCTTGAAGAAACAGACAGTAGCAGTTGTGTGACATGTTTTGGCCCAGTTACTGCAAAACACTCGTTATTTTTGAAAACCATGTTGGAAATCCTGCTGTTATACACATCTGAGTGTATTTCTGAAGTTAGCATCCGTTGGTTTCTGTTCATTTCGCTGCCGTCTGAAAATCTAGTAGCAGATTTTTGTCATTCAAGTTTCAACAGTCTGCTAGTTGATGTGCTGCCTTATATAAATGAACAGAGACCAAAAATCCCAAAGTCTAAACTTGCACTTGCATTGGAAAATAATTTTTTTGCACATGCAAAAAGAAACTGCAACAAACAGAGGAGGATTATACCTTGAAGTCATATGTGTAGTTGGTGTAAGGCATTAGATTGCTGTCATAGGCGCTCTTCAGCTGGAAGCTGTGTGTGATGCTCCCGTCCGAGTTGCCATTCTTGCCGTTGCAGCTGAAGTTGGTCAGACATTCGTTGTAGCGTAGCTCCTTGAAGTCCTTGTGGTTCTCAGCCACTCCTCCATTGCTCAGGTATTCTACCACACCTGAATAATCAGAGAGTCAGAGCTTTATAGATTGGTGCACCATGTAACGTCTCATTTTCAAAGCTCTTAAAACGTCACCAGAATCTATTGAATGTGTTTATCATCAAGGAGATGACGTGTCTAACTATCGGTGGAAAAGGAATCTGAGCTCTGGAGACAACATCTGTAACATTAACAGACGAGATCTAAGAAACTGAGCGTGAGACTGGAACATTAACAGAGGTTCCTGAGAAGAGACACAGTCCTACCGGAGTCAGGCAGCGAGTTGAGGTCAGCACACAGGACGATGGGGATGGAGGACGGGTCGGAGGTCGGCGAACCGGTCGCCACGGAGCCCGAGGCCCTCTCAGCGATGCTCTTCAGCTCCGACAGGAACATCATGGTTTGGATCAACTTGACATCTGAGTACTCGGGATCCCAGTGCATGTGGGCGTTGGCCACCAGGATCAGCTGCCTCTCTTGTGGTGGTTTCATGCCTGAAAACAGAGCAGAAAAATCCTGGATCACACCACAGATAAGGAGTAAATAAGGAGTGAAACAGAGCGGAACCAAATCAGATCCCGTATCACTGCTTACTGAAATGTAAAAAACACATTTTTAAAGAAATCTAACCTGGATTATAAAATTATCAAAACCTTAACCACACAGACAGTCACGCGTAAAGAGCAAAAAACCCAAATTATAAAATAAAACAGTGACTTCTTTTGGTTCCTTTAGCTGCAGAGAAGCACAGAGGTCTGGTGCAACTCTAGAAACTACAGAAGACCTGAGCCAGTAAAATGAAATCATTAAAAGGGAAGAGAGGGGTTTACAGCGCGGGGGTGAAAAAGAAATAAGTCAACCTCAGACTGGGAAGTTATACTGTACATGTGTTGTCACTCAATACATAAAGTTGTCAATACATAAAACTGTCCTGCGTGTCCCTCACTGGAAGGTTTCACGACTATTATGATACAAACTAATTATGTGAAATGTGCAAACCACAACAGCACAGGTGGCATCTTTTACATAAAACAGACCTGTCATTCTTTATCGCTTCTTCGAACAACAACGTCATTAGCGACACCTTGTGGCAAAAAGACTAGAGTTTTCACTGAGATGCTTTTATGTATTTGTCGGTCATGTGTTTTTTAAATTTGCTGCTCGCAAGCTCACTGGAGGGCTACTGATTTATACTTGGTGACACACGTCAGATACAGCGCAGCCGCAGTGACAGTCACAGACGGATGACTGACAGTTCTTACCACCAGAGAACATGTCCTTGTTGACCTCGAGCAGAACAGCCACGCCGATGTTGTCTTTGGTCATCACTCTGTTCAGCATGACCTCTGAGCCCTCAGAGTTGGCCATGGCCACCTGGTTGAACTCCACAGTGTGTTTTTGGACCAGAGTAAACCTGCAGAAACATCCAGCAACGTGAATATCCCATCAGCCATCTGGCCTACGCTGGTCTCACAGTCACACTCTCTCAAACTCACTTCTCAGTTTTGAAGAACACAGCGCAGCCGTCCACGTGTTTCCTCTCCTGTTCAGAGACCAGTTTGGCACGAGACTTCGGGCAGAAGTAGCCGTCGTAGCCGCGCTCCTTTAATGTTTCCAGAAACAAAGTGTAGTACTGCTCTGTCTCCACTTCCTGCAGACACACAAGGTAAGAAATGTTTTTTACAAGAGCCAATGAAATGCACGTGTGAATGGGTTAGTGCCTGACACTGGAGTAAGGAGTGATTATCGGCTGATGATTAAAAATATATAAGTTCATAATATTCATGAATAAAGACCCCGGATACAGACCCGTCACCCCAGCGGTGGCATGAAGTTTCTTTAACAAACGATCATTAAAACAAGGCCACGCAGAGAAGCGTGCATCTAAGCTATCTAGTCTAAACAGATTCCAAGAAACTGAGACACAGTCAGGTCTTTCTTATTATCTTTCTGACTAGACAGTCCGGAACCACTCTCACATCCTCGCCAGATTCGAAAGGAAAAACATAGTTTCCTTTGCTGGGCACAGGACTCTAAAGTGCTAACAGTTAATGATTAATGTCTGCCTATTTATCTACTAGACAATGACTTGGTTGTGTTGAAGGGAAAGGTGGGACGCTGTGGATTGACCTGAGGGGTTCAGAGCAGCAGATCTGTCAGTCTGATACAGTCCGGTAATTACAGCACAGAGGAGACTGAAAGACCCAATAAATCATTTTCATGCTCCACTAAAACCGACATTGTTCTGAGTGAATCAGGAGATGGCAGATGGTGGGTAGAGACAAGTGAGCTTAAGCTAGACAGTAAACTGCTACAATCACGGCCAGTTAAAAGCGAGCACATTTAGATTTATCCTTTATTAAGGATACCGATAAAAAGACAAACAGCCTCTCTTCTTCTAGAAAAAGGCAGTCAGCAAACATGAGTCCAGTGTGGTCCAGTACATTTTTGGCCATGTCAGTCGCATGGCTCTCTGAGCAAGTGGTCCACTAACTTTAATCCAGACAAAATTATCTGGACTGTTGGATGGACTGCAGTCAAAGGCTGAGATGTGATATGTGAGACGGACGAATCCTAATAACTTTGGTGATTTCCTAACTTTTCCTGAAACACTGCCAGTGGGTTTTACTTTTTACAAGATTTTACTCTTTCTGGGAAATCTCTTCGCCTACAGGATGGACTGGTGCAAAAGTTGGAAGGAGTTAATTGATCCTCTAGCGCCATCACCTGGTCCAGCTGTGGAAATGTTTACTTCAGGCTGAGAGGCCCCTCATTTACCTGCAGGCTGATGATGTCAGCATCACAGTTGGTGATTTCCTCCATGATACCTTTCTTCCTGTACTCCCAGTTGAGGGCCCAGGATGGACAGTAGCCGTACAGCTGTCGCGTAGCGTACTTGTCACACAGCACGTTGTAGCACATGACCGTGAACACGGCTGCAAGAGAGGATGAAGAGGAGAGGAGTTGCTAACTAAATAACAGAGTTCTGAGAGAGAGGTAAATGAATATAGTTGAAATCCATGTCGTTTTAATTGTTCTCCTTTTGGCTTTTGCTGCTCTGGGATATCTGACAACGGGGCAGTAGCAAGACCAGCTTTTATTACTTTCAGTACTTTTGGAAAGATACCTGTACTTTGGATGAAAGTGGCTGTGAACCTTACTGTCTCCCTCTCATAACTTGATTTCATTCTAAACCCATGTCCCTACAGTATATGGATTATTTCTATTCCAACTGGAACTTAAAGGTGTACCGTACGACGCAGTTTGACCCTGATGAACACACCTGTGGGAATCATTTGGTCTCGCTCTTTCAGAGTGATCCAAGGTCTTTGGGGGAGCTGCTCTGGGTGCACTGGAAACAGGGCAGAGGGAAATTAGGGATAAGTGCTCGCTTGTCTGTGACCAACACAATAGTATACCTGCTATGATATACCTGTGCTGCTGCCGGTTAAATATGCATGAGTACTAATAACCAGCCATGTGGTAAGGTGGGGCGACGTAGCCATTTACCTGCTAGATTGTCGAGCATGTAGTTCAAAAGCTTTCTGGTTCCGTCCGGCTCCTGGTACAGATTGAGGATGTCTTGGGACAAAGGGTTTCCTGAACAACAACAACAACAACAATAACATGATAAATAAATCCAACAGTCAGAGGTTAATTAAAAATATAGAAAGAGAAGAGACTCACCTTTTAGCCCCAGGGTTTGTAACTGGAAAAGTCTCCCAAGTTCATAAGGCAGAACTCGTAAAAGATTGTTGTTTAAAAGCAATTCCCTAGAAAACAACAGTACAAAAACATCAGTATTCTGAGTAACAGCGTGGTAATTCATGGTATATTATTACTGATGTCAAAACATCTACCACGTGGTTCATTGTTGTCATTTCAATTCAGACTTCTACTCAGAATGTGTCTCTGCTTGTCATCTTCGCTTTTGTCTGACTGTCAGTGTCTGAGGTGAGACGCCTCTCTGAGCCCTGCGGGATAATCTATTCTCACCCACACGCTTCGTAATCCTCTTTTGTTCCCCAGTGTTTGATCGCTGTGTTTTAATGGTCGTGTTTATGATCACTTTGATCACTTGTATGCTTTGGCATAATTTGACACATAATCGCTTGAATGAATCTGGAAAAGAATTTCTTTTCAAAACAAAATGCACTGGTGTAGATCGAGGTAAAGTAGAAGGACACTTTGGTCAATTGTTGTTGTTGTTTTTAAATGTGCTGTATAAACAAGTCTCGCAGGATTCTCCTGAAAAGAGTCGACCACAACGACAGCCTACCTGAGAGAGACCATGTTGCCCAGTTCGGCGGGCAAGCTGCGGAGCTTATTGGACGACAGGTTCAGGTAGACCAGGTTGGGCAGCTTGGCGATGTCCGGCGGGATGCGGGTCAGGTTGTTGTCGTTGATGTGCAGCGCTGTCAGGTGGGTGAGCGTCCATAATGAGCTGCTGAGACTCCTCACCCGTCCTGCATCAGCACAAACACGGGTGCAATGGAGAATGCCGTCAGGTCTCATTTGAAAAACACGCAGCTTTATGATCATGACCTACATTCTGTTTTTCAGCAGGTACATAAGACTTTTCTGGGTGGGAAAACCACAAAAAAACAGCATTTAGTTCATCATTTAACACCAAAAAAACCAGACTGATGGACGGCAGAATGACCCAATGCTGGGCAGAGAACTTTCTGCACTTTTATTATGAATCTACACTGAAAATGTGTACCTAATGTGTAGAAAAGTTTATGTAAAGTAACAGAAACACCTCATTGCATGTGTATTATCAACATTTAAGCAGCAGCACACAGAGACACACAATGAAAACTTGTTTAATATTCGGTTTTTTACTTTTATACACTGACTTTTATAGAAATCTAAGTAACTGTTAAGTGATTGGTCTTTAAGCACTGAGAAAACCAGACTATTAGGTCACTGGTCATGCAGGAGACCAGTATGAGGCCTGTCAGACTGGATTTTTAAAAACTTTGACATATTGGACTATTTATGAACTGACCTGCATGTTGATTTAAAATATTTCTGTCATTTTTTATATTTTTATCTGGTCCACTGGTCTGTTCTTGTTCTAAAACTGTTTTTCTTATTCCTTGGACCCAGGGCTCTGCTGACTTTTATTTAGATACTGATTTACATTCAAATCCTGAACTGGGACATTTTTCACAGAAGCAGACCCTGAGTGAGGGGCTTCAACTGACCAGATATCTCGAGCTCGGCCCAGTAAGACTTCTTCCCATTGGCCGCCTCCTCGGCAGACATGATGGTGTAACATCTACGGGGATCTGGAGGATCATATTTTTCCTTTGGCATACCTGTTAATCTGAAAAACCAAACCAAAACAAGAACACAGAGATTTTAGTTTAAATTCAAACACCGTTAAACACACTAACTGGCACAGACGTGGCAGCCAGGCAAATAATTCTAACATTTTCAAGAGCGAATAAAAGCTTCCCGGTGGAGCTTTAGACCTCTGGTAGTGCTATGGAGCTGTTGTTCTTTGAGTGGGTCCTCATCCTGTTTGATGTGATACATAACTGGTCTCACTATACACCTATTATATGATAATTACTATTTTATTATATATAAAACATGTGAAATGTTTTATGAGCAAGAAAATGTACTGAACACGGCAAAGACACACACAACGTGCCTTCAGTCAGTGATACTGGACTGAAGAAAGATGGTAAAATGATACTTGTCATCATTAAACAATGAAACTATTTTAATAGAAATAAATGAGTGAGACTTAATAAGTGATTTAAAAAGCCGCCTTTTTATCTTCTTGTTATTTGCTTGTTGGATTCCTCTCATTGGAAAAGCTGGAACCAGATTATGTTTGGAGTTCTGCACGACAAATTACTTATTATTTTAAAAACGGCTGCTCATTCAGCGTTTGTCGATTCAGAGCAAACTCAACAATGAGCTAATTTTCAGTTTTGTAATAAATAAACGGCCCCTACGGTGTAATGTTTTAGAACACTGTTTGTTGTGTTTGATTTGGATAAAACATCTGTGATATTCTCCACACAAATAACTCAGGAAAGCACAATAAAATACAGCTGAACTCAGGAATGTGAAACAGAGGCGTCAGTATGGACGTCCAACAATCTGTGTGTTGTGACAAAGCTATCAGTTGTTTTTCCTTAAGTACAATAAATGTCAAGCCCCCCGAATTCTCCGGCCATGAGCAAAATATTATTTCTACCTGTGTAGATATTTTAAAAAATAACCAATAAACAGCCCGAATAAATGACTATGTGTCTTTTTAAGTGAATCAGCGCCCTCGGCAAACCTCGGACAGCTTTTACTGGCACGCAGCTGCTGGATGGAGGTGATTTTGAGAACGGCCAAAAGCCTCCTCCAAACCTGAGCCAAACCCCAAAACCACAGACGAAGCACATGGAGCACAGTTATGACGTGCTGAAGCAAAATCTTGCAATTATATAAAAGATGAGACACCGGTGTCATAGCTGTAGATCGCTTGCTAATCAATATGTCAGCATTCAGCACATGATTTGAGGAACTCATTTTGACTGTCTAAGATATATCAAGGTGGTGAACAAATTCAGGATCAGGAAAATAAACTCTGGATCTACAAGCCACAGCAGCCGATGGAATTAAAACATGATGGCAACATGTTCAATATGAACAAACGGCGGGAATTTCAGTGCCGATTAGAGACCTCCACTTCAACAGCAGCTCACCTGCCAGAGACACAATCAACAGCCAACTTTGGCATTAATCCTGTCCAATTCGATCTCGCCTCTAAAACGGATTCATGCAAAACACAGTTTGAGCTAAAGGCTTCCTAATGTGCACGGTCACAGGATCAAAAAGGGCAAACCTTGTCTGCAAAATCTGATTTGCTTTCATTTTGGCCCAGACTTGAACTAAATTGGAGCGGGTCTTGAATCTAATTTGCACTCAACAAATGCAGTCTTGTCTTCAGCCTTGTACTTGCTATACTTTTCATGGGAAAGCGTGTAGACATGTGTATTGGTATGAGACAAGATACGACCTCAGTATCTGATTAATGCAATAAATAACAAGGCTTAAATGCAGTATTATAGTGCAAGTGAGCTGTTTTGAACTAAATGTTCTTGCTAAATGAAATGAAAAAGAACTGCATCTGTGCATGTACTCACTTCTTATCATGCACATTGAGCCTTGCTTGAAATTTCAAAGTATTCCTGTGCAAAAAACTAAGTTACTCTATTTGCAACCATGCAGTCTTGTCCTGTAGAAGCTGCAGAGGGACTCCGAAACCACCCAGCTTGCAGCCAGAGCATGCAGGTTATTTAAACACACCTGCCGTCAGCCTGCTGCCCATGCATGGCTCAGGGGCTCGTATAATAAACGTGTAATATTGCAAGGGTTACGCTATTATTCGCTGACTTCCGAACATCATGCATCTGAGCAAACGAAGCGTGCAAATAGAAAGAGATCAGGGTGCATGATATTATGCGTGCAGCCGCCTTGAGGTTGGTTGGGGGTGAACAAGTTTGGAGAAGACTTACATAACCTGTTTACACACGACTGGGTCACAAGTAAGCGGCAACAGCGGCTGTGGACAGATATACAGCCTGCTGGCATTGGTTCATATCAAAGGCACACGGAGATAGGCACGAAACTGAAGTTGCAAAGCCGACTTTCATCACATGCCTAAGATTGGGGCGATGGGAGTGTTTATAGATAACCTAAATATTGTGGCAAATCCAGAATCCGTTGCTCTGGAAACGGGGGATTATTATTTTGACAAGGCGGGAGTTTTTGTAAATGGAAAAAATGTAGCGATGGCAACTGCGCCAACAGCTGAGCGGCGAGTGTCCAAACATAGCTCTAATGTCACAAGTGACAAGCGCCCAAGTTAACGTTACATGGACGGGCCCGTTCACGAGAAGTTCGGCCCACCGCTCACCAGCTGTCACACCTGACAACGAGGTAAACACGCCCTCTGGAAATGCCCACTTCTACATTTAAAAACGTTAAAACCATTAAAACATCGTCGAAACGGAGCATTAACAGGTTAAACGCCCCACGAGCTTAAAGCACGGGGCTGGATTTGTTTGGCTAGCGGCTGCAGGGCGCACGCCGCCCGGGCTCACCGAGGCGGACTGCGGGGAAGACGGAGTTGGTCTAAATGAAAGCGGATTAAACTGTGAAATGTGACTTGGGACAGCCTGGGTAAAGTGTCCGCAGCATAAGAACAAAGTCAGAATTGACATTACCTTCATTCGGGGGCGGTAGAAGACGATTTACAGAGGAAATTGGTAGAGACATGCAGACACGGCTGTTGAACCCGTTTAGACCCTGAACGTCTCGGAAACAGAAGGAAGAACAACAAACGCGGCTTCCGCTCGTACCCGTCCGCACGCAGCATGGACCCCCGTATTTTACTGTCGTTTATGACATGAAAAACTATTTCTAAAGTCAGCAATAACATTTATTTATTTTGTCAAATTTTAGCTATATCCGATTATCTCTGGATTCTGCAAACGACTTAAGGCAAATTAAGCATTTACTAAAACATCTGTACATTAAAAACTTGGGCCGAATGTTATAGTGACTAATAATAATTTTATATACATACTTAGTTTAATATATTGGTTTTGGGTATTTTCCTATATTTAATGTAATTATAGACTGACAGTTTTTGAATGGTAATACGCTTTTACCTCTGAAGTGGAACTATTCGCTCCGTGTCATTGTTGTCACACGGACCAGCAGTATTCCTAGACATGGCAACCTGCACGCGTACTGTGTGGAAAGGTCAGTTGTTTTATTGTTAGATACTTTCTTCGTGCTGACAGTTAAAATTATTTTAATATATTTGCTAAGAGAGGCACGTGCCAATTCTTTCAGGTTGTCGTTTCGGTTTCTCGTTTCTGTAAAGAGGTGGTATAGCCTGTGCGCTCGTGCGCAGCTCTGTTTGCTAACGTTAGCCCTCTTGGATGACGGGTACAAAGTGCAAACTACATCAGAAGTGTGTTATTGTTGTCGTTATTTTTGCGCAGTGGAATGTGGGACAGCATTACTGAAGACTGAGTCTGAATTACTAAAGTCTTTTCGTGGATGACGCGTTAATCTGTTTAACCAGGAAGCCTCTCGTGACATGAAACGAGCATGTTCTTTTTCTACTGATGCGGCGGCGGCGGCTGCCTGCGCCCTTGAACCTAAACACACCGCGGAGGGCGGTGATGAGAAGCACAAGCGAGTTCAAAAAGAAGTTTGGTTAAATAAAAGTGTCGCTTTTTGGAGCATAATGTTTGCCGAATTGATAATTTAGCATAGCAGCTTAAACAGATTTTTTTTTTTTGTTGGAAAAACGTTATTTTGAGTAGTTGTCTTTGCTCAGAGGAAAACTTATATGTAACCATCATGTTAAATGCGCCGAAGTGGCCGGTGAGAGGAGCTACAGACCCCGAATTTCTCTCTTAGAGAAATAAAGGGGTTCCCCCATCTGTACACAACCCTGTAAAGCTGGAATCAGTGTTCTTTTAATTTCTCTAAAGTTAACCCACCCAGTAAAGCTCAGTCCTTGTGTCGATAAACCTAAACTTTGCGCGTGTGTCATTTGTCTCTTGGAGAGAGAGATGATGTTACACGACTAACCACAACTTTCCTATGAAAACGCAATTAACCTCTCTGCTTTACAATTTGCACAAAGTCAGTAAAGCTGCTAGTCACAGGCACAGATGTGCAACCACATCAAAAGGGGAAGGCTACTGAAAACACACATCCCTGCAGACATCCCAGGATTTATGACTCATAATTAACAGGTATATTAAGATGCTCCCACAGACTGGAGAAAGGTGTGTCTGATGGTAAACTTTAAAGTAACACTGGAGGCATGTTAAGTAGCGCCCACTGAGCAAGTTCACACAAGCTTTAAATTCGCAAAGCACATTTTGTCTTGCACATCACTGAGTTTGCTGTCACCTTCATAAAATATCACTGAGGCTGATTTTCCTTCAGAGGCAGATAAAATCAAATAACACATACATGGGGTGTGGTCTGCTTCAGTTTGGCAGTGATAAGCCCTGTTGTAGGTGTTTTGCACTGGAGATAAACTCATGGTGAATGAGTTTTTTCACCTTTTGCAGTTTTTTAAAGTAGAGAGCACAGATTTAAAGTCTTTCTAAACATTCCCCCGAGCTCACTTTGCATGCTCAGTGATTTAATGGATACTACTTGGTGCACTTGTTTAATGCCAGATTTTACAAAGTCACAGAAAGCATCTTAACACCCTGTCGTGTTGTGTTACACAGAAGGCGAGAACAGCAGCTGTCTGTATTAAACAGAGGTCATCATCTGTCTGTCTGTTTGTTTTCATTTCTTAACCAGTTTTTTAAAAAAATGTTTTCTACAGTTTTAGCGGGATGTCAGAGGCAGCTGCTGAGAGCCAGCGCTCCCACCTACACAGGCGCCTCACAGACTGCACCGAGGAATCTACCTGTCAGGACTTTTGCTGCTGTCAAGTGAGTTTACAAACCATGTGTCTGCCAAAACCAGCTTTAAAGATCCTCACCCAGAGAGGATTTTCTGACTTTGAAGCTGGTTTTCATTATCATTCTACTTCACCCTCAAACACACATTTACCTGATGGAGCTGTCCACCGTCTGTTGTTCATTTAAAAGACAGGAAATTGTTGCCATATGACCCATAAAAGCAAGAGAAGATAGTCATTATACAACTTTATTCAGTTTTACATCTCCCCCTGTTTGTTTGTCAGGACAGTCAAGAAAGGCAAGAAGGAGGATGCAGAGAAGGAGGTGAAGAAACAACCCAGGGTCATTGATGACAAAGACAGACATAAGCCCTTTGGCAAGACAGCGTGGATGCCTGTGGATGACGTGTACGTTATGAGGCACTACCCCAGGACAATCTATGATGTAGCCGAAGCCATCGACGTGCTGAAGAACTTTCAGGTGTTGGACTTTACTCCCCGGGACCAGCCTGTTTACATCGATCTGAGGCTAAACATGAAACTGGAGAAAAAGGTAACTGTGTCAATACGTCACAGGTGATGTAAAGTCTTTTATTAAACAGGAAACGTAGTGATGCCATCACAGAGACGTGTTATTTTTTTAAAATGTCAGATAACGGGACGCTTTCAGACAGCCTCTCCTACAGGACGCTCAGACACTTGCTTTCTGTTGCAGACGTGAAAAGTAACAGAAATAGGTGTGAGGCCCCGAAGGCCCCGCTCATACTGTGGCTGCTTTGTCACCTCAGCACAGCTGGCCAGTCAGCGTGAAGCAGCTACGAATGTTGGATTCCCAGGGCAATCGTATTTTTTATATCTTCGTATTTTTGTAACAGTTCTGAGAGATTTAGACAGTTAAATAGGGAACGCAGAGTAATCGGATCCTCAGTTGATGATTCTTTCACTAGTACTTGGCCAGATTTTCTTCTTACTAGGATCCGATTTGTAAACGTTTGCCTGTCGTAGGTGCAGAATTGCTTCAAACAGCGTTTGTGCTGTTTCACTTCATTGATCTAAAGAGACAGTTGCTCTTTATAGCTAAATTGTCACATCTGTATTGCTGTGACATATAGGAAATGTTCTGCGAGGTAGCGCGTCAAACCCGTACCCAAAGCTGATTCTGTGTAGGGCCACATGATTCGTCCTGGTGGCTTCTGTGTTTTCACAGTGTTCAGCTCTTTTATAGGAATGCACCCCTGAATCGAATCTGTTGGGAAGTCTGGCCGTTTAGATTCAGTTTCTATTCACTGACAGTCCCAGAGATCATCAGCTGATTTTCTTTTTTAACTATCTTGCTGGATCATCAGAATAGAACAGGATGTCCCGAAAGCTGTTGATCACCTGCCAAAGACTAATTTTAGCAGTCAGACTTGGCTGCCTGCGCTGGCTTATTTTTCTGTTGCTGTTACACCTCACTTTCACAAGTCTGAGTGATATTTACTGCGCCAACCTTTGCAACGCGAGCAGTTTTGGTTAATCAGCAAAAACAGTGCGACACGGGGGAATAAAAACCTCCTTCCACATCACAGGACCGCAGAGCTGCTTTGAAGTCCAGACAGACCACATGAGACAGACTTACTCAGTACTTACAGCGACACTCTCGTCTGTGTGTCTCTGCAGAACCAGTGTTCCCAGCGTAACGACTGAACAACACTCCAGGGAAATGTAAAATTCAAGAGCGGTGGCAGAAAAAGATTTAATACTTGATAATTTAAGCTTGGTCTTTGATTGACGTCCCTCCTCTTTCTTATTTTCTCTTGCAAATCCTTTATTTGCTGGAGCATGTGGAGAATTAAAAAACTGTAATAAACAAATCTTTTTTTCCTTCTCACAGAAAACAGTGGATGCGTTTGTCAGCATGGTGCAGTTACCCCACCCCTTCAAGACAGGAATGAACAAAGTTTTAGTTTTCACCGAGGTAAAAAGTTTCTTTTTTGTATATCTTCCCCTTCGGCCTCACTAAATCTTAATTTCATAGCCAATTGATTACCTGTTGTTGATGAATTGCTTCAATATTGTTTGAGCATGATTCAGATGTGCAGCAGCACCTTCTTATTCGTCCCCCTGTTTGTGTCTAATGAATGGGCTCGTGTAGCAACTGTTTTGGTCACCGAAACCTACACGGAGGACTTGATTTATATTTCTGTCGAACAGCACACGCTGTGGGTTGTAACTTTAGAAGTGCACGTTAACGACCGTAATGGATGACTGTGGTGGGGTTTGCCTCACTTTGACACACCCAAATCAGATTGAAATGGGTAACGGTGCCTCTGTTTTTCCCTGCAGGATGATAATCAAGCTAAAGTTGCCCTGGCGAACGGAGCTGTGCTTGCTGGAGGAGCAGAGCTGGTACAGCAGGTGAGCTGGTTAAACATCATGTACCATTATTTTTTCCTTCAGGGGAAAACTATCACCTTTTTCCAGAATAGCACGATTGCAATGTTTTTGGTTGTTTTTAAAAAAAATGAAACAATCAATATGAGGCATCTGAGGTTTGCAATTCAAGACTTTTCCCTCCTGCAGTGCATAAAAATGTTTTCGCTCTTGTTTGTCTTGTGTTACAAATCCAGTGCACCCCTTTTTCACCTCCTGCAGTTTGTTTTTGCCCCTCACTAAAGCCAAAAATCACTGGCTTCATTCATTCAACTGAAAGCAAGATGACAGAAAAAGAGCCTTTGGTCAACCAGGAAGGCAAAGCGAAGGAAGAGCAGGCAGGGACGGCCGAGGCTAATCCTTGAGCCTCGGCATATGACAGCTTGGAACATGTAGCATGTGTCAGCGATCTACTATGAGTGTGACTGTGTGTGTTTAATATACAAAGAGATGACCGTGCGTTGCAAGAACGTTTAATACACAGATAGAACCTAATAAAATGGCATGGTGAGGCTCCAGGTGACGTTGCCATCTTTGTTTTCCACTACTGAAAAGAAAGTTTCTGGAAAAATTCAATAAATGCATGATCTCGCAAAAGTCGAGGAGTTATTAAATAATCTTGATCCCAGTACTGACCAAATAATTATGGTTTTCAAGCTATGTGTTGTACAGGTGGAAACATAGATGCATCACATCACTTCGCAAAACCAAGTAAACCCATGTGGTGAAGCTGATAATAAATACAAGGCTGTAATTTGTCGTTTAGGGATCTTCCTGTTTTTGTTGTCTTCGGGTCACCTTCATCCTAATCGTACACCTACGCTTCATGCAGCGTCTGCTGTAAACCACATTTACAAAGGAAGCTGCACAAGTTAACGCATGCTGCCACAAAACGAACGGCCTCTGTCAGCCTTAATTAACGTCCGACGGTCATTTTTATTACTGAAGTTGTTGGCAGCCAAAAGTAGGTGCAAAGAAGGTAAACAGCTGCTGTGTGTATGTTCATCCGTTTAAAATTATTAACATGACCTGAGCTTATGTCAGAAAATCTAACAAATGGAGAGACAAATGACGAACTTCAAACCTCCCACATCAGCTTCAGCCTGTGACTCGGCAAACGACTACTGTATTTGTATCCAGATGTCTTTTTTCAAGCTTGAATCTGTCGCTTCCAGATCTTAGATGATGAGATTTCAGCAGACTTCTTCGTAGCGGTGCCAGCCATACTGACCAAGCTCGTGCCACTGAAAAACAAACTGAGGAAGAAGTTTCCAAAGAGCAAGAGAGGTAAGCCGAGCGTCCCGGCATGCATCCAGACACGTCACCCCGGTGCTTCTTGCCTGCTTTCATTCACAGAGTAAAAGCAGTTGTGTATCAGTCCGTGAGAGCCCAGACAAATTCTCTCATGTCACTTTTATCTCACCTCTTATTATTCCTCATTTAGCAGCTGACGGTTTTACTGCGGAGGCATTTAAAGCCTTTCAAGCAAAGCAAAGACAATTAAATGTCTTAAAGTGTAAATACATTCATGGCTACAGAGGACATCGGTGTTGATTGATGCTTTTCTCCGCCTCTCTCCCTGTTGACACTCAGGCTCAGTCAGCAACGACATTCCCAAGATGTTGGAGTTGTTTAAAACAGGTCATGAGTACATGGTGGAGAGCGACTGCTACGTCCGGACCCAGATAGGCACGGTACGTCTCAATGTAGAGATGAGACAAACATTTCAGCTATAGAAAAGGAGAAAATAGATATTAAAACATGGATTTTGTTTAATTACAGCAGCACTGTCTTGTTTCATATTACTTTCTCTTCTGTGCGCAGCTCGACATGCCCAAAGAACACATGTTAGCCAATCTGCAGACTATCCTGATCGACGTTTGCTCCCACCGACCGGCCGATATGGGTACGTCCACCAAAGCCATCCAGTCATCCAAACACGCAAGTTCAACCACTGACATAGAATTACGTCTGTAGTCTGCTGCTGAGGAGCTGACTGTAATTGTTTTGACTGCTCTTTAGGATAGAGTATCCCACTGCTGCTTGACTTTTAGCCAGCAAAATGGTTGTTGGAGTGAAAACGCTTTCAGCGTGTGCCAGCTTTTATCTGCTGGCTGGCTTTTATTCCCTCCCCGGTTCAGTTTACACATCTGTAGCCAGACTGTTAGAGACAACAGAGAAGAGGCCCGTAACCTGCCAGCCAGGTGTTTCGTTATTTACACAGGTTACAGTGTGTTAAACCTGTCTTTTATAGCTCAGAAACGAAAGCATTGATCTTTCCTGTAGCTACTAAACTGCATTTAGATATAAAGACATTAAAGAAAACCTCCAGTCAGCCGGGTTTCATGCAGATTCAGGGCTGGAGAACTAAACTGGTGGAGTTTACTTCAGTGTTATATGGAAAAACAGCTTGTTCAGGCCTGAGGTGTAGTCTAAAACAGCTTTCAAACTGACTGAACGCGACTCCGGTGCCCTGCCGAGCCAGTTGCTGCTCCCTCGCAGTCCGTGAACTGAACCGAGTCAGGAAACCCACCGTTCAGTGTGTTGGACTTCATTCATTCCTGGTCTTCTGTCCGTTCGCCTTCACTTTCCATTTAATAATAAGATGCAGAATGTAATCATCAGCTAATGGACCGTCATTAGAGGGAGAGGCTTAAATGATCTCTAATATAATTGATTCTGAGCTCGCTAAATAAAATGTCATTAACAGTGGCCCCCGCTGAAGTAAAACTGCAGAGCTTTCACAATCACTGATTGAGGACGCTTTAAAACCGGTGACCCTCTGCGACCTGGAACTTCTCATATCAAGAACTCTTTGCTTCTCCATTTATCTTGGATGTGTCTCTTGAGGACCAGTTTACCGCTGTTACTGCCAGTGTGTTTCTACTGTAGTCACTGCCTTCGACAATGTGTGGCGGTTCGTTTCTGAGACATTTCCATGAGCACATACAGGAGACATGCATAGACCAGTTTATGGGTGGGCTGAACCACCAGGAATAATCCGGATCAAGATCTGACACAACGTACAAGAGCCAGATGTTCTTGTTCAAGAAAGTGCTGTAGTGGATGAGAGAGAAGCTAAAACGTCGGTAAAAATGTTCAGAGATCCAAAAGGATTTTCTGCATCCGTGCCAAAACCAAATGACTTGTTTCTTATGCTTAGGCTTATGGTCCTACTCTCCGCAAACTTTCCTTAGAAAATGTTAGAAAACTTCTCTGGCAGAGGTCTTTGGACTTTTTCACTCTGCTTCAGCCCAGCAGCTCTGCGTGTGCACTCACAGCAGATGCTTTAGTTTAAAGTGCTCTCAGTAAACTCTGAGTTTGTGCAGTTTTATCCCGGACGATCCCTGCGGGGCTCTTCACCGCTCACCCTGGAAGTGTTAATGCTCTGCTGCACCTGCCCGGCTGCAGCTGAGTGAAACGTCTCACTCGGTGGCTCGTCCCAGCCCTGCAATTTTCATCGCCGAGCAGCATTTGGCGACGAAGGCGGCGCGTGGAGCCGAGCCACCTGGGCCTTCCTGAACTCTGTCAGCGGGGAGCAGTCTTTGAGTTTGTGCCAGCAAACGTTATGCAGCAGTTCAACTCCCCGACAAGAGGCGCACGAGGACTCTGGGCGGAATTTAATTACCTCTGCACCCAGAAGTGAAGGACCAGATGATGGGAATATTTAGAATACTTACAGTTAACTTGAATTAGCTGTGTGAATAGCTGAGGGTTTATTTTCCTTTATTTCCATTAATGTCTTTTAAAGAGTCATTTGGACAGAAGCTAATGGCTGCAGCGTGGGCAGAAACCAGATGAAACCTCGCTTAAAGCCGAGAAAAGAGCGCGGAAATGCAACGCGTGGGGGGAGGGAAAGGAAAAACCCCAAAGGGCTGATGGGAATTATTCGTGACAATAACACAGCTGTGTGTTGATAAAGACCTGTGTGGAGGAAATATGAAAAACAGGGGAAATGATGCTGAAGTAACTTCTCATAAGTACGTTTAAAGTAAATTTGGGAGAGGAGTAAAAGACTGCGGGGAATTTGTGCTTGTTTTCAAATACGTGGGTGGGGGAGCGAGATGGAAGGCAGCTGTTTAACATAGTCTCATGCTCAGCTTCATCTGTGACGAAGTTTCCAAGCAACTCAGTTTTATTTTATTTTCAGCTTCGTTATCCAGGGAGGCTCCGGCTGTTTTCATGTTCTAAATAACTACTTACAGCGTACTTTATAGTCACGTCTTCATACACTCACCGAGCACTTCATGAGGTCCACTTGTACAATCTTACGTGAATCGATACGACAGCTCGGCCGTGACTTCTGCTTTTACAGAGCTTGTAATTTTTCTGTTTTTTTTGTTGGCGCTGCCTGAATAGAAATGATTCAGCGTTGTACTGAGGTCGTAGTGGGTGACGGTTTTGTTCTGGAGTGCGTTACATTCAGAGGTGTTTGTAATATTCTCTCACGTATGTAAATGAGACGGACAAGTATTAGGAACATCTCTCGGTGTAATGCAACCCAGGTCAGCACCAGCGAACCACCACTGCAATGTTAAAAATGTGGTTGAATTAGCATCTCTGACAGTGGCATTCAGAACTGACGTCATTCTGGATGCGAAGGCGTAACGTATGGCAGAGCTGCTGTATTGGATTACACTGGTGGACTCACTGAAGAGGCCTGAGAGTGTAGAACATCTCCAGGTGACAGGACCAACAGGGTTACAGTGGCATAATATTAGAAGTTGGACATTGTTCAGTCTCTCTTTAAAAGTTACAATAATGCATATTTGCATCTAAAACTAATTGATATCGAACATTGATAGCGAACGTGACCATCTTCACTTGCCCATGAGAAGCAACAGCAGCCTAGGATTTGTTGAAACCCGCATCACTCAGCCTTTAGTGTCGTATACTTCGTTTTCATTTCAGTCTGGAGCATCAATTTTTCATCGTGTCTGCCATTTTGTCATTCCTGTCTCGCAGCTCCTTCTTGCAAACACATTTTAGCTGTTTTGAAAAGTGTTTTTGAAAATGTCCACTCCCCCTCCTGCTTTTGACTTCACACCTCCCCTTTGCTCTTAATGATGACAGGGTTTTTTTTTTCTCTTTGCTCCCCTCTTCTTCCCCCGCCCCTCAGGACCTTTCATCGAGCGAGCCATCATCGCAAGTCACACCAGTGAAGCTCTGTGGTTCAAGAGCGAAGACCTTTTACCGAAACCAGCAGAGGAGAAGCAGAAATGACCCATATCAGATTGTATATATATATTCCCTGTATTGAATAAAGTATTTGTGTTGAGTTTGGCTCCTGAGCACTGGAACCTATTGTTTAAAAAAACCCAGGAGGGTAAAAAGAGGATGAAACGCTGAAGGTGACCAGGAGAGAAAAGGGACTTTTATTAATAATCACCTACCACAGCCCATAAATCAGCTCATATCTGTTACTGTTTTACGGGACATCTGGAGGTCATAAAACAGATTTCACTGTTTTATCTGAACCGATGCTTGTAAAATATTTGAAATCCAGCTGTTTACTCTCATCCAGAGCGCATTTGTTGCAGATGTAAGTCATGTTTGTATTTGGCCTTTAGGAATTCATTTCCTGTTTTCTTTTGAAATTCTTTTCATTTAAAGTTCAATCAAACCACTGCTAGTGAGAGTTTTTCTAAGTTTGACTAGTGTTAGATTATTATTTTTGTATTTTTTCTGCAGACTTCAGATTCCAGATGTCCTTGACTCTGATAAAGTACATCTTGTAGGACAAAAACACTTAAGTGTTTTCTTGGTGTGATGTAAAATCATTAAACCATTCTGTTATCAGGTGGGTATAAGATCGTCTCTGTTAGGTGTCCAAACCTGGAGATCATCCTGAATGGACAGCAGTCCCCCTGTTCATTCTTATTGAGCTGTTGCTTCATTCACAGGTCCATCTTGAACACCTCTGTCCTTCTATCTCAAGGAAATTGAATCGAACGCAACTGGACTTGGTTATATGTCTTTGAAGACGTTTCGCCTCATCCAAGAGGCTTCATCAGTTCATGCTCATCGGACTAGGCTGGACTAGTTCGATTCAATTTCCTTGGGATAACTATGACCTGGATGAATGAGAATATCCACAGGCCTCCCTCTGTCCTACTTTTGTGTACTATTGGTGTGATAGTAGTCCTTGTTTGGATTCTTTAGCTGCAATGAAGGAAAATCTTGTGTTTCCAACTTTGTGGCCAAACACAACAGTTCACTTGTGTCCCTTTTCATCATGCCCATGTCTCTGTGCACAAAGCCAAGCAAAGAAGTGTTTTTTCCAGTTTGCTGTGGAAGAACTGACCTCCTGCGCCTCTAACCTCCTATGGGATGAGCTGGAATTGATCTCATCGCCCGGTGTTGGACCTCATGGATGCTCCTGCGCTGAATGGGAGGAAGTTGCCGCAGCCGTGTTCGTCACCTGGAGGAAAGCCTGAAGCTAGACGAGTGGAGGACGTCACAGCAGCAGGTGTGTAGTGCTAGCGTGCTTGAACTGACTGCAATTTACTGTGGTCTATTTACAACAAGTTAGCACATCTCAGGTGTAGTGTTACCATCTAAACACCAGGAGTCAGTATTGATACGGCCTGTGCTGCTGACCCCCCTGCGGAAATGAATCGAGGGCTTTCTGCAACCTGTTGCAGCTAAAAGCATCCCAAGTACGAGCACTGCTGCAAAAGATAAGTCTGATTTTCTCAGAATAACACAATAATTAATAATTGACCTTCTGTGGTACCAGTAAGGGATTTTCTCATTTAAAGGCTTGTGCAGCCCCATCATTCAATGTACTCTTTCATAATCCACAGCCATTTTGCGACCTTCATTGTATTGTTACAGAAGTATACTTGTTGGTCCTGCTGGTGTGGAAAAATAACCTCGGATGCGTCTCTGAGGCTGTTAAAGTTGCTGAAAATGACTGACCGGACTTAAAAAGTTCTCAACAGTTCATCAGTTCATCAGTCCAACCCCCGACTCCCTGAGTCACTGCTCACATACTGGAGGAAAAACCCAGTGATGAAGATTCATGTTAACCCAGCAGCAAAACTGAAGGGATTTTCATCAGGCGGTCTGTTCATAAATAAAACTGAAGCCTGCAATGTTTAGTTCAGTTTTTCTTTATTTTTAGTCCTTGAGCTCCTCCAGCAGTTTTTTTTTTCCAAAATTGAATTGTGCTTTTATTAATTCATTTTTAGGATTAAGAGCCGGAAGTTAAACCAGTGAATTGAAGCTTTGACTGAGAGCTGTTTCTATATTAACATAATGCTGTTGTCTCTCCTCACCCAAAAGCATTACTTCTAACACCCACTGCAGCTCTGCACAACATCAGATGTTTGCATGAGCTGCTAACCACATGCAGGGCATCTTTGAGAAGGTAACACATTATATTTGTCCCATACCACACTGAGAGTATTTACGAAGTGTGTGTGTTGAATTAGCGCAGCATACAATTACACACCCATCCTTCTGATGCCGTGCACGTTAGTATTCAGTGTTAAGATTGAGACAAGTTGGAACGTTTATTGGTCCCTGCGGGGAAATCAGGCTGCTGCAGCAGCTAATGTAATAGGATTTGGCAGTGGAGAGGAGAGAAATGAGACTATAGAATGAGGCAATGAAAATTGTGGAAATAGTAAAAATGATGAAATTGACCCCAATGAGTTTGCTGTTAACAAGCAGGAGCTCCATAAAAGTTGTTTGTTGTGCTGCCAGTTTGAGTCTTATAGACCTCCTTCGTTCATAAATGTTTGCAGTCTGTTACTCCATTCAGATTTTCCATATTGTTATTTGTAACTGTAACCTAGTCTATTCTGCACATGTGACGTCTTTGGCATGTTTTGTCTGAAACATGTCGGCCTCCACTGTTGTTCCCCCCAGAGGTTTCTTCCTGTTTAAACCTGTTAAAAGGTGACAGTGAAGCCCTCCGAGGCAAGTCTGTAACTGAAATAAAGCTGACTTGACTTGTAGCGCTGGACCAAAAACAGATCATTTGATTTCACTTGTTCATTTGATATGTATTTTAATTGTCATCATATAGCCACGATCTGCCGGCACACAGCTTGGGTGGTCATTGTGTTGAAACATGCCTGACACACGTTGTTGCAGTGATTAGTCTGTTAGTTGATTAGTTCAAGGGCAAAACATGACTTGGCGTCCTTTTTTGGCATATATTCAAGTAAAAATACCCAAACGTTTGTCGTTTCAACTTCTCCTTTATTTGGTCCTAAATTCCTAAAATAAAAGAAAAGTATATGAATAGATATGAATAATGTCTTAATAACAACTTTGACAGTCGGACCACTGAGATTAGTCTAAAGAAAGACTTGTGTCACTGTGTCAATCATTCCCCCCTTTCACTTTATGTACCCTCACCCCCATCCAACCCCCCACAATCTCTCTCTCTCTCAAACTTAACAGCATCTGAGAAACACATTGTCACAAAAACATGAACAAGCTCATTTGAACTATTTCTCTCAAAGTAACATAGTGAGAAAAAAGACAATGGTATGGAAAAAGTACCTTCAATAACTCTTTAAAAGTATGTAATTTATGTTATTTATCTTTATGTCATTAGTGGGAAAATGTCTCCGTGATCACAGCCATGAGATGTGAGGGTGAACCCAGTTTAGGTCCCTGTACCCTCCTTATTAAATCTGACCTCAAAGTGAGAAATAAAGTGTGAGTGGAATTATGAGCTGACTCAACATGAAGTGTCAAAATGATGACGGTGAAAGACTTCCTAACAGGGAACGCGCATTAATTATTCTCCCTGATTCCTGGTCCTGTTGTCAGGATCGCAGACTGAGGGTCAAGGTTTAGCCAAATTTTTTAATCTTCCACCTGCGTCACCGGGTCCTTGTTATAAATAGTTGCAGGGTGCAGACAGGCGCAGCATTAAAGCAGAAGAAAGAAGGCTTGTTCAAAGGCAAAACTGATTCTGATCCCTGTTTTTGGCAGAGGACAAAAGGCCCGAGTAGAGATCGGGTTACTGCCATGTGACACTGAGGAATCTCAGTCCTACACTCCCTCTGATTAAACATTACACTCACAGACAGAGAGACCTGCAGACATCCCATAATATACAGACATCAGCTGAATTAAACACCCTGCAGCTAGAATGGGATCACAGTAAGTCCAGCAGAAATCATATTGAAAGCAACATACTGTATAATAATAGACAACAAGTGAACTGGAAAAGCTCTGCAAAGTCCCTGCAGGAACGATTACAGAAAAACAACACACATGAGTAAATGTATGCAGGCTAATGTCTAATGGTAATATTAAATGATGTCAATATAAAATATTAACATTTGTAACTGTAATTGATAAAGCTGTTGTTTAGTAAGATAGAGCAACCACGAGCTGCTTGCAGAGGTGTGATAGTAATGCACAGGCGATGAAACTAACACAAAGTATGATAAAGTTATAATGAATCCAATATAATTAAATGATCCCAATGACACCAAATGAAGAAGAATTCTTCAGGGAAGTTTATGCTGATATAAAAACTCTAACGTCCATGTGGTTATGTCAAAGTTATGAGTTTCATACGTGCATGAGCTGTGAGGGGTTCACAGCGTTTTAGAGGCTCACAGAACTAAAACTGTTCAGTGTTACACAAATGAAAAAAGAATGAAATGACTCAAAAGTAAGTCTAGAGACTGAGCATTGTTTTCTGGTAATTCTCTTGTGAGTCTTCACATCCTTAATGGTCCTGACCAATGATTTGCAACCACTTTGAAGAATTTTGAATAATATAAATGCCATAAAGTGCAATATGCTCACCCAAAACTCACTGGACACTTTACATTACATATATGTAGGAATAGGATAAAAACATAATTGTAGGTATAATGCCATGACGGGAGATAAAGTCACCACAAAGTCCCTCCAGGAAACCAGTAATGATATAACTGGGGATAAAACCACCATAAAGTGCGTTAAAGTCACTATAAACACACCATAAAAGTCAGTGTGGAGCACCACGGAGAGATCCCTAAAGCTATATAACAGTAAATAAAAGACGCCATGGTGATAAAATTGTGTTTAAGTATGACAGAGTGAAACTTCACAGAGCTCCAAACCGACACCGTGGCAACAATCAGTGATTTATCATTTATGTACAGCTCAGATTTCCTGCTGTAAACGGGATCAACGTGATGAATCCCTCTGATGATCTTATATTCATTCATCACCCAAATTCCTCCAAAAACGAATTCTTTCCCTCAGGTTTTAATCCCCGAGGAGCGGAGTCCCCATCATGCGAGATTATGATATCTGCGAGGTGGGTGGTGGGGTGGGGGTGGGGGAAGCGCAGAGGAGAGGTGGGACGTCCTCCTGGAGAGAGGAGGGGAGGACGAACAAGAAAAGAAGAAGAAGAAGAGGGAGCGGGGGGGCTCGGGGACGAGAGAAGAAGCCCGCTGCACCGCAAGAAGTGACTTCAAACATTTGCTGCGCTGAGCGCTGAAAGTCAGACCGCTTCTCCGTCCTTCTTCGTCATGCGCCTCGGCTTTTAAAAGCGTCCCGGCTGCTGCCTCTGCCGCTGGGGGAGACAACAAATCACCTTGCATCTTGTGCTTTTTAAAGAAAATTTGGTAGAGTTTTGTGCCTGACCGGCAGAGCAGTGAGCAGGCGGAGAAGGAGGAGGTGGATACTTCTCCAGGTTTCGGGACTGCGCAGCATTCCAGCCCGGAGCGCAGCGCTCAGGAGTCGGACCCGGCGCGCTCCTTGTCTCCGCTCCCGCTCCTGATACAGGATTCCTGGATCTCTCCTGGTTGTTTCCTCGTACATCGGGACATCAATAATGCACCCAGTGAGAACTGCCTTCATTTGAGCTCGAGAGAGAAACAGAAACAGATCGCGCGTTTCCTCCCACTGACTGGATTTGGATTTAATGCCCTTTTTGGCTGCGACCATGGGTGGATTGTGGATATTTGTTGGCGCTCTGGCTGGGATCCTCACAGTCCCCCGTGGGATACATGGTTGGTATTTTTGGTGTCTTTTTTTTTTACCAAACCAGTTGTTCGGGTTGTTATGTAGGTCAGGGGTTACTAGGGACCACCATGCACACTCACGTTAGACTTAGAGACCCCAAATTTGATCAGATTAAGATCCATAGCGGCCACTTTTCAGCACTCAGTCACTAATCTGTGCAGGCTGCACATAGAAATCTTGTAGGGGAATGAAAGTTGTGGCCAACTGTCGGTTACTTTTCTGTTTGAAACCAATTCATCCAGGCAACAGTGAAGGTCATTTCTTACTCAAGTTAGGACCACCTGAACAGGTTGCTGTTTCCCAGGGATAAGGGCAGAGATTTAAACTAGTGCCATACCAACATCAGGGTTTGCAGAGCTGCAGGTTGTGAATTTAAAGACAAGATTTCTGAATGAGCAAGGCCACCTGAGATCAATTTAACAGACGGGTATTTATCATCAAGTGGAGATTTATCTGTTGATGATGCTTACAAAGCACCACCTGTGCCCAGATTAGTCAAATCTGTCCTCATTTTGTTATGTTGTGCCCAGCCCCTGAAAAGCAGTGATAAGGTGAAAATACATCTAAACATCTCTAAAACTGGACAGAATCTATTTCAGCTGTGAGTTAGAATCAGCTCTGCGCTGATAAACAGCTGTTGAAACAACAGCGGTACGTGTCCGGGATTTGAGCCTGGATGGAAAATTTTGCTCACATTTCACTAAAAGTCATATCTCTTGATGCGCAGACCTCCAAATCAACTCCTAATGAGACAGAAGCAGAGTTAAACTTCAAAGTCACTTAGAAAAGTCCAATTCAGGGAATATATGGACTGGAGTAAGTTCAGGAACCTGCCTCAGGATGTCCTTATCAAACCAAAATAATCTAGGTGACTGAGACTAAAATTCTCCTCAGCGATGACGATCCTGCAGATGCTCTATCGCGCAAACTGTAAAGGAATCCGAATTGAAAAGCAACACATGAAGTAGACTTGTTGTCTGAGTTGTTGTGCATATTCACTCTCTCAAATGGCTCGCACACATCTTTAAATCTGATCCTGCTTGTGGCCTCAGTGCCATTTAAATATTCATAACTCTGCATCAAATCTAAAAGGTTTGTCCATGCACAGCTACAGTATTCCCATCAGAGGGGTTATAATGCATAAGACTGTGAGGAGCAGAATCTAAAGCAGGTCTGCGCAGCTGTTACTGAACTGACCCATTCAAGGTTTCACTTCATTTCTCATATCAAACTCAAGCTTGTTAATATCACAGCTCCGCTACCCACGGGGAAGAACCACGCTGCATGTTGAAATCTGGAAGGGGAAAGTTTCTCTTCTTACATGTAGCAGCAGTTTTTTTTTCGTTTTCCGAAAATCATTAGCATCCTCTCTTCATCTCGGCATGCGTCCAATCTGCTTGGCAGAACTTGCTTCAATAAAATTCAAACTTTTATGAAGCAAGATACTCCTTCGCCTGCTTTCGCTGAGAAGAGAGCACGTTGGCGTTGGCAAGCGAAGCAAGATAGTTATAAAAGTTGAAATGTTATCGACATTAAGTTGTGCTTGGTGGATTGGATGGATGGTGAGATGAAGAGAGGACTTTCTGTACAAATGTTGTGTGATTGCAGTGTGTAAATTTGAATGCGACTGTGAGCATCTGCAGGATTATTACTCCTCACCAAACAGGATTATATCTCCACTCATCTAGGAGAGTGATTGATTGATGCTGACAGGCCGCATAGGTTGAGCGTTGGTGGAGGCGAATAACTGAACTTGGTCCAGCAGTGGTCTTCTTTAAAACTTTTAGCCCCTTCTGTTCTCTGAAGCATTGATTTGGTGATTTGCAGGTTAAGTTACATTTAGCTGTTGTTAGAAGACACTTTTAAATGACTTGATTTCAGTGTAAAGCATTTCAATGTTCAAATATAACCACTGAAAAATTGTTAAAAACATTTACTTTTAAACAAAATTTAGCCCAGCTTTGAGTCTTTTCACCCGTAAATCACCAAATCATAGCTTTCTGGGATGCAAACACAACAAGAGGCTGTTTGGAGGAAAGTGCTGCTTTCCCTGCATCACAAACAGTTAAACACTTGATGATGTATAATTGAAGCAAAAATCCTCTCCGGTGAAGAGTGCTCATTCAAAAATCCTATCAAATTAATGTTTGTGCGATAAGAAAGGCTCCTGACTGCAAGGTAATCAAGCTGTGAAAGGCAGCATTTATGGGTGATTGTAGGGAAATTGTTCAGGTTTGAGGTTTGCCAAGAGTGGAAGTTGCCAGACGCTGATAATTTTTAAAGTAGCATGACATTTCAAGGGTGATGTTTTATCGTCATCACAAGTTCGTTATCTAATTTCTTGAAATAAAAAACAGCGGTGGTTAAAATATGTTGATTAATCTACATATTTTCTCATTTTTGTGCTCTTCTTTCATGCCAATTTCTCTCAAGGCTGAGAGGAACAACTCCATAATGAAACTCACTGAGACCATGATTATCCCAAACTAATGAGACGTTGAAGGCTTGATCACAAGGAAACAGTGTTTGATACCTCGAGATTCTTTTAATTAAGAATCACCCTGTGAAAATGGGCTTTAAAACTTAAAGGAAAAATGCATTTAATGTTTTCGCAATCCTCCGCAACCTTCCGCCATGTACCACACCTCCATTCAGAATTTATACATTTGTACAGTTATCTCAAAGGTCTTTCCTCCCCCAATCTGTGTCATATCCAAAACATGAAGGTATATGTGGAATAAGAGAAGGGTTATTCCAGAAATATCTCAAAAAGTATTTCCTTTCACTTTGGAAGTACTTTAAACAAAATGGGAATACAGTCCATGTTTTCATTTGAATCTGAAACCTGGGTTTTATTGTGTTTATTCTATTAAAGTGAGATAAAATGCCACTTTCACTCAACTCTGATGTGTTGACAAAACAATCAATAGTTTGTTAATTGATTTTTTTGTAGGGTGTTTTCTCTACCTGCAGAACTGCAGTGTAAAACCATTTCTGTATATCTGGCACAAATTGATTGAAACGCCAGATTATATTTTGCGATGCACCCTTTCTCACAAAGAAAGAGATAAAGAGACAACACCATGAAGCAATGGCATAAATAGACTTGCTCTCTGACATCTTGTGTGAGAATACAACTGTAACTGTATTCGTGTTTTGTGGACCTGAAGCAATATGGTAAATGTTTACCTCTCGCTGTACTTTCCCCTGAGGCATCTCAGATTTCTCCAGTCTGGCTGGGCTGAGATGCAAGTCTGTCTTTCAGTGTTTTCCTAACATTAAGCCTTGACATTAAGCAGATATAATGATTGGCACTCTGCAGTTTCAGTCTAAAGGTTGCATATTTCCTGACTTTTAAATTTCAAGAAGACCCAGTAACAGATGTTCATAATTTACTGTGTACACAAACTCAGTACAAGCAGTCAAAAGAGAAAACAAGAGAGTCACAATAGGCTAGTGAATCCTGATTAGGAGTGATTATGTCAAATGCTCAGGTATCATAAGACAGTATAATGTACTGGGTTGGGTTTAAATATCCTTATTAAGAAACTGAGTCATTTTATGAGACATTAGAGCCTCAGAGATACTTTTGTTTGCCAAATAGTGTTCACTAGTTTAAACATTAGCAGGCAGAATCAACTGTGTGGGAGTTAATGTATGATTGTGTAGGCTGTGTTTACTCTTGTGTTCATTATGTTTCCCAGATTTCTACAGCACTACTTGGGAACACTACAGGGTCCTATGTTCCCCACTTTCATATATATGCTCTCCCAGGGTCCTATGTCCCAAAGGTTGTATCTTAGGGCTTGTGTTTACAAATTACCATAGTTCTTCAAAGTGTGACCAGAATCTTTATTTAACTTAACTAGAGAATGACCCAGGCCTTTATTTGAGGCAGGCTTGTATTTGAGACAGACTTTTATTTCTGCTTCCCTCAGTCCAGTTAAGACTCAGCTTTTATTTGAACTGGTGAATTTAAGACTCTGGACACATAGGTATAATAGATAGCATGCTGATTAATTCAATTTGCTTGCTTTTGTCATCTTAGATGGTGGACTGGGCCATCATTAGTATTTATTGTTGTCTTCTGTTCACCATACTTTACTTGACTTTGGAAGGCACGGTTGTCTGTGCTGGTGTTAGAGGGAATTAGTCCTGGTAAGTTCAACACATTGCTGAACCTGATCTGATGACCGCAAAGATTTGCCTGCATGTGCCAACATCTTGGCTTACAATACATGTAAGGAGATCTGTCTTCAGTCTCTGCACACACAAAGGGTTTTGGGTTGGGTGTGTTTCTACATGTAAAGTCTCACAGATGTGTTTGATATTATGGGGATTTAGATTAAACAGTGATGATGGCTGGGGATCTGAGCAGGCTTTCATATAAATGTGCCAGTTGAGCTAGTGGGGCTAGTGAGCTGCAATGTGTATGAGGGTAAAATTCAGTGGAAATGTGTACGCTTAGACGTTTAAAGAGTGGGTTAATGTGTGGATTGACAATGTCTTTTCTGGTCATATGATGCAGTAAAATTTATGATGGAGCAGCCTGATCTGCTTAACTGTATCTGCTTCAGTCAGGCTACAGTGGCCATTGTGGTACATCAAAACTTTACATTGTTAGACGGGGCTGAACTTTCATCAGTCTAAGTTTGCTTGGCTCAGCACTGATTAACTCCATCTATAAACTGTCATCATCTGCTCTACATTGTCAGTCTCAGCTTCAGTTCTATATTGTTTTCAGTTCTACATTATTATATTATTTCATCCAGGTTAAGATAAAAACTATTGATATCCCTTGTTAAAAATCCATTCAAATTGAATGTAAATGTTTGAAATGGGGCACGTATTGAGAGGACAGTGACGTAGTGGAGGTTTTTCAGTTCGAGGCTAAAAACAAATCTCATTGATAAGTCAGATTTAAATGACTATTGAATGAGTAGAGACAGAGTTTGATATATTTCCTGTTTCTAACTGTAAAAAGGTAGGGCTTCCTGAAAAAGAAATGTTTCAGTTGAACTTGCCAAACTAAAGCCAAGTTTAACTACAACATTTTTAATGACTATTCTATCAGTGACGTCTCAAAGTCTTTAACATTAGACCTTTTTAAAGTGTGGAGGTGGTGACTTCGTGGCTGAGCTTCAAGTCAGGGAGATTTAGATTATTTGTACCAACGATTATCTTCCCATGGGGATTCAGAATCTTTATCAATCTTTATTCAATATATTTCTGTGTTGCAGAGATGTATTGACCAGTTTCAGAGTATGACAGTACGCAGCGACAGACTTGACACTAAGGGCTTACAGGAACTCACATCCCAGAGTTTGAAGGGAATTGATTCCTCATCTTTCATGTGTCTGCAGGAATTATAATGACAGATTTACATAAACCCCTAGAAAAACAGCTCAGTGACATATCAATACCAAAGGTGTGATCATGACTGGACTCTAATGCTGATGCCATGCTTCTGTTCTCTCCCCCTTTCTTTATCTGTCTGTCATCCCAGGAGCTTGTGTCTACGAGGGATCGCTGTATGCGGTAGGTGCACACACTCTCTCTTAACCTGTTTTATCTCTCTAATATCACTGGTCCTCTCACAGAATTAGGATATTGTGTCTGTTTGTAAAGCCTAACCGGAATTTGTTCATGTATTATTCATCAAGGACATTACCAGGTTAGTATGAGTGACGGCTGAAGCCGTTAAGAGTGTGCGTGTGCAGAGATGGGTGGTAAAAGGTGTATGTATTATCAGTAGGAGTTGCTGCACATCCTCTGTTGTCTGCGATGTAGCCAAGAAGATGTGTCTCATCTATAATGCATACCTCATACTGACTTTGTGGATGATAATGGCAATGAGAGAGCATGATGCAGCTTAGTGGCGGGCCTGGCTGCTAAGAGACGAGCAGCTGACTCCTGCTGCTCTGCTGATTAAAGGTTAGGCTCTTTTCGAAGTTTGCGATGAGCTTTATTCCAGTGGTTCTGCTGGGTATTCCCGCACATTCAGGGCTTTGCTCTTAGATGTGCTTTTGTTTTATATTCTTTTAATGCTGCTGTAGGATCGTCATATCCTGGCTTGTGACTTATTTTAATGTTCTAAACTTGTCATGTTTTGCTTAAGGCATTGACAGATGCGTTGCCCTGTTCCCCTGTGGAGGCAGCCGAGGCTTGCCCACCATGATATTGTGTGTTTGAACCTTAAATATAAGTTTGAGCTTTAAAAAGTGTGGGAGATAACAGTGCAGAACATGGACAGAATCAAAGAAAATTGAAATTCCCCACCTCACAGATACACTTTGTCCATAGTTTACGGTTTGACCTCAGACGTCAGACGGTCATGTCATCTGCTGCTACGTAAAAAGGTGTTTAGTGGGCACAATTTTCTTTAAACATGAATTTTAATTAGGAAGTTGTCCAGTTCACTTTGTTGTCAATACATAATTCAACATTTGCCAACAAAAGAAAAAGTCAGCTGGTGGGTGACTATGTCTTAAAGAGCTGCTAACCTTTAGAGAATCACTATTTTAGTGAACGGTCTTTGTATCAAGTGAGGGTCTGGCTGCTGTTTTAGAAGATTTTCCACCCTAAGGATGATGAAAGATGAAACTCGGAGCAGTCCAAGGCATTAAACACCAGCACAGATTGTATTTTGAGCAGTAAGATACCTTAGTCTCCTTTTATTGGTCGAACCCAAGTTAAAAGGAATGAAACGTTCTGCTGTGCACTTTAGAAAAACACCACTTGTGTCTCGCAACAACTGGTAATCTCTCTTAAAAAGCCTTAAACATGGTTCTCAGTGGTGCAGTTGTGGTTCCCAGGCAGAATAATGATGAACTCCTGTTTCGTTCCTGCTGTGGTATCAGCATAATTACAGTAAAGCTTTAAAGAGTAAGCAGTAACATACCTACAACCACCTTCAATCCTGTAAATGGACGAGAACACATCCTGCCTCTCCGTGTTACTTTTCCCCCAGCTTTGAAGGGGGATAATTGTTGCAGCGAGGATGTAAAAGGCAGAAATGGTTCAGTCGGTGTTTTAGGAGGGAAGAGGGTGGTGGTGGAGGAGAAGGAAAGGGAGGGGGTTTGTGGGAAGAAGGAGAGGACTGGGAGACAGGTGGGACGTCCCAGCATGTTTGAACACAGTTTGGAAAAGGCCCTTCTGGAGTTCAAAGTGAAGAACTCCCCCCCCCAACACCTGGAGTGGTGGGCAGATAGGAACAAATGGAAAATAAAGAAACACACACAGATTAAAGTGCAGGTCTCAGTAGAAGCCCTGAGGTGTCTCTGTGTGGTTTCGGTCTGCAGTGAAAATAATCACAAGAGCAAAACAGTCCTCTCACTCATGATCAGTTTCTGCTCTCTTCTTTTTCCAGACTTGAGTGTCTTCATTTAATTAGATTTGGTGTTCGCCTTGATTTATTCAAATAGTAAGTCAATGAACAAAAAGCATTGTGATCATTTCAAAGAGCTAAATTAAAAAAGATGTAAAGGCACAATTATCTATGTGCGATGAAAGGCAATTAGGTTATATGCATATTAGAGCAGTAAAACAATATTTGGTCATACTGCTCTAAGGTTTATCAAGCCACACAAAAGTGTATCCAGACCTGAAAATTAGTCATGCGTCAGGACACTTGTGTCTAGGGATCCTGGATATGTTTCGTGTGAGCACTGAATGCAGACTTCTGAGTTTACATGCACTTCATGAAGCAGTAAGCTGATTTCTTTAACATCAAGGTATTAGAGAAATTTGATATCACTAGATAGATTTCCCCTGGACAACGCTGATGTTATGTGCACAAAAAAGACTTGGGGCAGGTAAAATGACAGCAGAGACGGGAGGGGCAGATTTGTGAGTACCACAGGTCTTCTGTCACTAATACTACAGCTAGAATCAGTAAACCATGCTGTCAAAATGAAAGCTGATTACTGACATGCTACGTGCACACACAGATTAACAGTAACCAGGTCATGGCAGTGTATGTAAGCACATTCCCCGATTACCTGCGTAACCTGGTATCTCTGAGTAACCTGGATTTGTGAATGTAAATGCAGCAGTTGACAAAAAAGAAAAGAAAATAGGGATTCACAGATGGCTAGGGACATGCAGACAATATGGTCTGTCTGTTTTGCAGCAAAATGAAGTTTTATTTTTATCACAGTGCAGTCTCTGTCACGACTAGAGATACTGAAGGATTCTACTTGGATGATACTCAAAATTACGAGTTTTCGAATGGATCTTCTGACAGCAGCCATATGTGAAATCTGACAAGAAGACTGCACAAACTGCAAGGTAGACCATCAAAACTTATGATATGCCAAGAATCTGATTGTCCAACAACCAGTCTTCAAATGTTTAAAGGTTTATTTTGTTGTAACAGCATTTAAACAGGCGTTGCAACGCCCTCAGCATCAAGCCACAGCTAAGTGTTCCTGCCCTTCTTTGGAAAGGATACAAATCATATTTGATTTTCATATGTGTGGGTGTAAAATAATTTGTTTTTCCATCAGTGGACTTTTAGGCCCTGCCAAGACAAACATTTTGTGGGTTCTGCTCATTGTTTTTGTACTTTATTAAAAAAGAAGTCTTTATTTGATCTTCAAAAACAACTACGGATCAAAGCAAAAGTGATTTTAACATGTGGCACTAGTGAAATGGATTAAAAGCAGGAAGATACACACACACACTGAAGAGTCCACACATTTCCCTACAGAAAGGGGCTTAGTTCCCACGGCTGAAGTGGTTTGGATTGATTAGACCTTCTCGTCAGTTCAGCTCCTACTGACAAGCTGCAGAGGCCAGGGGAGACGGTGTTTGGCTGATGCTCCTCGTTTTCACTAAATCATTCACCAGTCAGCTCTCTCCCAGCACCATCCCTGTAACCTGATGAATCAGATCAGTCCCACAGAAGGTTGTGCTCTGAGGAGCCTGAGTCTTCCGGGTGTAAACAGAGGTCTTAAGTGACATCACCCTCAGGTCATCCTAAACATCTACCCCTTGTCAGAGAGGACGCTTACATCATGCACCAAAACATGGCCTCTGGTGTGGTGTGAAGATATCAGATTCTTTATTTAGAGAGAAGTTGTTGGAGAAACAGAAGTGGTTTCAGTTTGGGATTTTGAAGTAGAGGTGTTGAGTAACCTGCTGCCCTATTCAGGTCCTATTATGGCTGATGGTTATGGACGATTTTAAGAGAAGAACAGTGAGCAGTACTCTCTCTCTGTCTATGTATAAGTATATATATGTGTGTGTGTGTGTGTGTGTGTATATATATATATATATATATATATATATATATATATATATATGAGAAAAGTAGTGAAAAAGTTTCACCAATACCTCCAATATGAATGTTGAATAGATGTTTCTGTGCCTTCTCCTGTCATCAGTAACGCACGCTGCCCATTGTTTTTACCTAACTGCTGTGCAGTTGTGAAGCTGAGAGCATTGTGGGTAACTTGTTCTACATGCGTACTGACAGATTTAAATAACACAAGACTTATTGCAGTGGTGCACTGTGCCACCAGGCCTGACATGCTGCTGAAATACAGCATATAGCCCGCAGTGAAGGACAGCAGGGCTCGGCAACATGCAGCACCATGTCCAAATATATCACCTGCCCCTCAAGGCTTGAATTCCTGGCATTGCAAGTCGCCGTTTCTGTAGGAATCAAAATGTAGGGCACCTCTAGAATAGCACCATCAGGACGGAGGTCCAGGCAGCAATGCCAAGGTTTATAAAGCGTCAGAGATGGGATTGAACAAAGCATTAACCTGAACAGAGCTGAAGCAGTGTTTGTCGTTTAATGCGTTGGTTGGTACCCGTCCAAACCCTTTGATCGTGCCGGCTCTCTAGAGTTCACTCATTACAGTATGAGCTCATTTGTTGATGCCAAATGTGTCATTCAGGGTGTTCACATGTACACTAATTGCTACATGTGTTGTAGAGGGTTAAAGTTTCCTCCTGTCTTAACTGGTCCCGCTTCATTTCTTCTTATCTTGTCCCAATTCCGCTACTTTTACTCCCGATTCAATTTCAGTACTGCGTCATCTTTCTGAGCATTGAGAATCTCTCATAACCACTTGTGAATTTGTAAATGTGTTTAAAAAACATAAAAGATAGGAATTTTTCAGAGAAAGTCTTTTGGATTCCACTTAATATGACTGTTTCATTTTTGAGCTTTTGACCACATTTTCAATTATGCATGCCTCAGTGCGCTTGGGTAATGTTTACAGTATGATGAACCATAAAAGGTAGTGAATTTTGCTGCTATGCATGAGAGAGTCTTTGTGTCTTTGAATCGCTGCAATCCCTCTGAAGTGTCTCAGGGTTGCAGATTGGTTTTTGTTAGTCCTATACGTGCCTGACAGATTTTTTTCTGCTGAGCAAAGAATCATGCATCGTTTCCATTTGGTGAAATGGCTTCAGCATACAAAACAGCTGTCACATGATAATAAAACATGAAAATGAATCCCAGTTTCCTGTTCACATTGAGAAATACATAACACAAAGTGATACCTCTCCACCCCTGCAAAGTCATGCTTTAGCTTTAAATGATACATTATGGAGAAGTGTCCTGACCATAGAAATAATGGACCATAGGAATGACAGTGACTTAAGTGATTTTAAGAACCTTGTTGACTTTTAGCTCTTGACACCCTTCTTTCACTTAAGGCCATGCCCCCAAGAATCACTTTCCGTGATTGGTCGGCTTCTTAGTTCGCAGGCAGCTCAGAACAACTTTTAATTTCCAATGTGATCTGACAGCGCCTTCTACACACTACTTCTGATCAAGCATAACGCGACCAGATGAACTCATGACCACTTACCCCTCAATTTCCTTTTTAGTTTTAGTGTGTTTGTGGTCAGTTTAATGCATGATTGGTTAAGTTTCATTAGTGAGATTTAACTGTTAATGTAGTGTGAAGCCTCAGCACTGTCGCTATAGTATTGATATCTTTATATTGATATCTTTCATATTATTATTAATTTGAACAATCCCAATCACTTTTCATCATAATTCTCCTATTCATATAAGCCAAGTTTGTAATTTCTGCAGCTGGGGGTCTTTCAGTCAAAACGATGACAACAAAAGACATAGTTTGGTGACATTAAGTGAGGTGGAAGAGGATTTGACGCTGTTGACGTGTGACTGAATGAAAAAGATGGTGACTTTTAATAAAATTATGGATATTTCTGAGTGTGAACATTGTTGGAAACGTTTGGGATTACGTAAAAACACAGTTATGCAATAACAATTGTTTTCAGACAAATTCATCTTTAAATAAAGCTCCATATGTAATTCGCAGCACCTGAGGTACAGCTCCAGTATGATTGCAGTGCACCAAGGTGATCCCTCAGGAGCATAGTTTTGCAGAACATTTCTCGTCACTGTCAGAAAAACAGTCTCAGCAGTACATTTGATTGCTGCTGCTGCCTGACATGCATCACAACTTGATGAGTGGAAAAAAAAATGCTGAGTGGGAAAAAAAAAAAAAATTCAGCTCAAGCTCGAATTAAAAGGCGAGTACAGTGAAGGCAAATACAGTGAGCTCCTTTTAAAAGAGCCTATCTCCGACTTCCTCTGTGCTAAGGGGTAATATCCTCAGCACGGTTATTCATATCCATCAAAAGTGTGCCCATTGGGGTTTGGTGGTGAAGTATGACATTAAAAGTACTAATAGGATCTGACTGCTGTTGGACAGAATATGTATATTAGCGGAACCTTCCTTTTCCAAGGCCCCTTGGTGGATTAATGTGCAAGCTGTAGTGATAATTCCTCTGTGACGACTGGTTCACCACCAACTGGTGTTCGCTGCTGCTGTTCCCCCCGTGGGGCTCTAAACGACTCGTGATCAGAGGAAAAGCCAAATCGGACTTCATGTCTTCCACTCCACCCCCCTCACCCCGAGGGTTGAGACGTGCACCGCAGGCACACTTCAAGGCTGCAGGAGGGAGCTGAGAGGAGGAAAACAGCCCAATGCTAAAACTGGAAGAAAGTTTTGAAGGGCAAAAGAGGCAAAACAGAAAGCGGGGTTAAGAAAAAACATCATGTGAGTTATGACAGTCTGGGACAAAATAAAGGCACGATGTCTGACAGCAGGGACTCGACTTCACCTCAGTCCTATGAGACAGAAAGCCTGTGTCAGCACAGTCCTCTTTCAGCCTGATAAGAGATTCTGGGCAGGTTGGGTCACCTGACAGGAGAGGAGGCAGCAAATGCCAATGCATGAATAGTTCAGTACCTCAGAACAACTAGTTTCAAACTTGTTTTTAAAATTAGGCCAATAATAAGACATATTTTCTTCCAACGAGCCCAAACTTTTCCACTTTACCCTTGTTTTATAATAGTTTTATAACTAGCTCATAGTATCAAAGGCCATTTTCTTGATACTGATAAATAATATTTTATCTTGTTTTAAAGGCTACGGTTCATGTTATTCTATAATTTTACGATTGTCAACAAAACCCATGAAAAGACCAAAATCAACAATAGTCCGTCTCTCAATTCTCTCTGACTCCCTGTCAGCTTCATATTGATTGGTTTTCACTGATGATGTTTCACACTTGACAAAAAGACCTTTTTAAGACTCGTAATGACACCACAAGTTCAAATGTTTAGTGGAGACTACCGCTAAACCGGCACGCCTTCATTTTGTGTTATTCTGGGGACATGTTTTTATTTTTTTCACTGATTGCTCAGTATCGTGGCAAAATTGGTTTCTGCAAAGTTAACACATAACTTCCTTTGTGCCATAGGGGTTGTAAGAGTGTAGAAGATGAAGGCAGCGGCGGGTAATATTTCAGTATAATTGTTTATTGAGTTTCGCTGGATTATATGAGCACATAGTGGTGCACTGCATATTAGTGTTTTGTATGTGATTTTGAAAAAAGAGGGCTGCTGCACTCGGCACTAACATGATGATTCCTGATGCTGAAGTCGTTGCAATCATTTATTTTTCCAACACACACGTCTGCTGGGTGTGTTATAGTCTGATATGATTTGTCAGTGAAAGAGAAAGACTCAGATGTTTGTTTTTTTGTTCTGGATTTGGTTTTGGAAGGTAAATGTCTCTCTGTTAATCAGAGCTGACTGAGTTTGCAGAATTAATAATCAGATGGGGAGCTGAAGACCCCGACTCAGATATATGTGATCTGGCAGAGCTTCACATTCTGTGGCCTCGGTTTTCTTGCCATTTAAACTTTTGACTCAGTTGGAGGTTGTTTGTGTTTGGTGCTCAGCCTCAGCACCAACGTGACATCAAAAAGCAACTTCAAGCACATGATGAAGTTCAGTCTGGGACATGCTGTGCAGCGTCTTCAACCGCTGCCACTGTTCAATGGGAGTGAAGGATAAAGGCTTGTTTTGAGCAGCAGACTGTCTTTTCTTTTTTTTTTTCCTACCTAACCCAGAGTTATTGAGTAGTTTTATTTGTTAGATTCTGAAGGCTGATCTCTCCAAATTAACCCCCGCTCCAAAGCCGGCACATCCTGTTCTTCTCTGTTTATCCCTTTGAGAGATTTTCCCTGCTACTATGTGTGAAGTTCCCTACATAATGAAGTGCGCGCCGGCCGCACTGATGTCAGGAGAATAGGGGCTTTTCAGAAGCACTGTGGCCCAGGACACACAGAAATAGATCATTTGAGGACTTGCCATTCGTGGCTCTACCACATCTGAATTATTAAGTGGCCCGAGGCTGTGAAGTGCCTACACTGGCTGCTCTTCTCAAGATGCTTTTAAAGCTAAACTGCATCTTGCATCTTGAATCCCTTCATACTTTTGAGCCTGAGCAGCAGTTTCCCATTTGTTTTGCTCGAGGGAGAATCTCATAAAGTGCAGTATAGAAACAGTGTTGTTTTTATTTTCATGTCCATCACTAAGGTTAGTTTAGATTGTATAGAAACATTAAAGTTTCAAGGCAAACTGAGACTCTTCAGTAAGGCGCTACAGGTTACAGTTCTTTAAATCTTAAAAGCCAGGGGCTTACCATGAAAAGGTTACAGTCTGAACATGGAAGTGACATTTCTAATGCAGATAAACATGATGAAATATACCTGTTCTCTTCATTCAGGCTGTGCATCCACACTGAACCAACTTTTGCTCTCTGAACAATAAAATGAATAAAGCAGTATGTCTTTGTAGAAACTTTGAATCCCCACAAATCTCCTTCTATTACATGTCAAAATGCAGTAACCACTCCACATATCTAAGGTTTAATGATGTGAGAGCAGCATGCAGTTACAAATTACAGATGGAGTGATGTTGGCAGGAGGTTTGTCATTTAGGCTGATGAGTAACGAGTCCAGAAAGAAGGCGTTGTGTCATCTGAGCCTATGAGGAGCTGATACCTGGAGAATTGTAGAGAGACGGGAGAGGTGCACAGAAGTGAATCCAAGAGGGAAATAAGAGATGGAATGGAAGTTTATGCAAGTCCACGCACGGAGAGAAAACTGTTTAAATAAAGAAAAGCAAAAGGCTGTTTTTGTGCATTGTTGCCACAGGTACATAGGAGAAGATGATGTCCAGTTAAAGTATACATGAATGAGTCTGAAAGCTTTTTAGACCCTGCACACAGTGGTTAAAATACTATGAGGACTGTGACATATGAAGTTAATGTTAATATTGTACTGTATAGTGGAGTGTACTAGCTGTATGTTCCCTTGTATCATGTATTTGATTGGCCAACACAGTGTGCTGCTGGATTAATGCTCAACTGTGTCGCAGCAAAAATTGAGGCAAGGTCAATTTAGCTTTCTGCCAGAGCCCTCCGTGTTTTGACCCCTGCTGTGACAAAGCAGTAGTCACACTGAAATGATTGAGGATGCTATTTTACTAGAACAGTGTTAATGTTGCCTTTGGGGATGAATAAAGGCTATAAATAAGTATATATATATAAATATATAGACAGATAAAGAAAGAAAGCCAAGACAAAGGTGAATAGAAAAAGGTTGGGTTTATGAGGTACAAGTCGGTTTTATTTGATTAAAAGCATTAATCAGAGTCTTGGAAATTATTTTTACCATCTTTCATGTAACGACTCCTCAGAGGGCCCTCTGTTTGACACTGTCCCACGCCTCAGCAGTGCTGTCGGGGATAAATGAGTGCTCGCCATGCTCCCTCGACTGGAACTAAGCCTTTTTTCCCCCCACCAGTCCTCTGCAGACATGCAGAGCTGTGGAGGACCCAAGTGAAGCATTGCAACCTTTGGCAAACACCCAGTTGCTGGGCTAATGGGCAAACAAACAAGCTAGCTGCCCCCCTCCCTTTTTCATCAACCCTCCCCCCACCTCTGACCCTCCGGGGCATCCGGTGGTGGCTTTGACAGTTTCATCGCTGAAGGTCTGGGAGGTCGTCAGCCTTTTGTCTCTCACTTCATTCAGAGTGTTTGATTCCCGGCCTGCCATTCAAGCCAGTTTGCCTCTTATCTGTAAATACCAGCATGCAGCCCCTCAGCCTTGGTTTGTATTTCTTGCTCTACTTTCCTTCTGTCTGTGCCTGCAGGCTCTTGGAGCTACAAGTGTTTATACAGAGAAGCGTTAAACTGAGCCAAGTCTTTGTCCCCGACGGCTCAGACGGCCGTGTTCACACACGCTGCAGATCACAAACCAGCTATCCATAGGGCTCATTTTTTTCAGCTTTATCCTTGGGTTTCCCTCCTGTTTTCTGTCCTGAATACAGGAGGAGGAATGAGAACATCTTCAGGGGCAACTGCTTAAAAAATTAATTCTTTTGTCCATAAGAAAAGACTGAAGGAATTCAAATAGCTATGAAGAATGAGAGGTTTTCATATTTTGGAGATATATACTGATTCTCTTGAGTCACAAAATGACTTTATTATAAAAGTGCCACACACTTTGCAAGGCATCAAAATCAGTCTCTTGTGTAACTGTTGTTGCTGTTCAGAGGCACCATGGGAATTAGAAGTTGTTCAGAATTTGAATCTCACGAATGAATGCATGCTCAGAGTTTACAGAAGTTTTCCTCATCATCTGAAAGACAGATATTCTAATCTTTCTAGTCCTTCAGCTCATCTGCAAAATAAAATAAATAACCGAAAGCCACATTTTCATTTCTCCATCGTGTGAATTAAGCTTCATGCACATGTGCTTAGCTTCGCTACTTCGGTGAATTTCTCTTAATAACTAAAGGCTAATTCATTCTAAATCATTGTCTTCTAGCCCCTCCACACCCCAAAATCATCTCCTTGTGGTCTTCTGGGAGACCTGAGCCACAGGTTAAGAACTGATTTAAAGAAGCTCTGAGATCATGTGAAGCTGTTTGGACCCAATCCATGGTCCAGTTGGCTGATTCCAAGCCAAGACAAGATTGGACAGTGATGTTGGACACATCTACCTTCCTCATTGTGTTTGCCCTCTTCTTCTACCCTCTGCTGTCGGGCAGGAGCCATCATCTGCTGTCAGCTGCAGTGATTCCTGCTCAGCCCTCCTCCACCTCCTCCTCCTCCCCACTGGAGGTTTTTTTTTCCCTGCTAGGAAGTCAATCTCTGGTCAACCACATTTTCCTTTGTGTCTGTCTGGATTATTGATGAAGCAGGTGAGACTGCAGGCAGAGTGAAGCGTTACAGAGGTTCAGGGAGTCGACAGAGTAACACGAACTGTTCACGTGGAAGCACTTTGAACTAATCACAGCTCCAAGGAGCAGTGCTAGTTTTTGTTTCCTTGTTTCTTTGACTGATTTCTAGTTTAATCTGTTAAATGTCAAAACTGTCAAGTAAACAAATGACAGTCACAGTTTCCTAAAACCCAACTTCATTTCCTCATATTCCTGACCTGTATTCGAAAACCCAGAGACGTTCACTTCACAATGGCTTAAACTATTAATCAGGCTAAGGTTGTAGTCATGGATAAAACAGACCAGTGTTGGCTGTTTGCATTGGACAGTTGTGATCTTAAGACTGTGAGAGTTTGCCTGTCATGAGAATTTGAAAATAGAACAAAACCACTTTGGTTTGGGTTAGGAAAAGACTGTGGTTTCTGTTAAATGTCAATAAGTAATCAGTATTTAACCCAAATCATGATCTTTCCTTCACCATAACCAGGGGCTTTAAGGTGATTAAAATGATACCATAAAAAATATTTTTTTCTTGGTTGTGTTAACTGTAACCACAATCTGTCCTCCACCAAGTGTTTTGTTGCCTAACTCAACCACAACAATGATTATATTGACCCTCCTGTTCTTGCCGTGCTTAGATATTGTGAAAAGAATTGAAAGATCATTGACATAAGACCTAAACATTGTCATTAAACTTGTGTGGTGAAGGATTTTTCTTTCTTTATTGTGAACAGCTGCCAAAGTTTTAGTCATTTTCTGTGAAGTAACTATAAGTTTAAGCATGGACTAATTATTTCAGCACTGATCAGGTTTTAGTGCTTCTTTTTGAACAACAGAAATTTGTTGTGGTTTTTCAGACTCTTCCTGTTTACACATAAAATCATTTTTGTGACATCTAGACGTCAGCCTTTGTTGCTGTAGCTGTCTTTGTAGCCTGACATATCAAGGTCATACCTGCCACACCTGCTCTAATGCTGCCAACAGCTGCTAATTGTTAGGCCTGCAGTAATTTGCCTTCTATCTGAGATATTTAAGCCATGTTGTATTGGCGGTTGGCACTGTTTCTGTTTCACATTACGTGTGAATTATCCAAAACTTTTCACCACCAGTCAACCAAACGTTTCAAGGTCAATCAGATATATGTTTTCAGGCACTAGAAAGAACAAACATGAAGACATATTCATATGACACACTCATCGTCTCATCCTGAAGCGAATAGATAATCGGATATCCACTTTTATTCTCATGTCATACACTTTTTGCGTATGATTGGCATTAATCTCCAAACCCATGACAGGAAAAGCCTGAGTGTAAAATTCCCGGAGATTTAAAGCTAACCCTTATAATTGTGCCTCAGTCTGTCAGAGAGTTTTTTTTTTACGAGTGCAGTATGATTGTCTTTGTGTCTCTGCTCATTACCCTGCACTGTTAACCTTTTACTAAAAGCAGCCTGGTGGAATCGCCCCCCATAAGATAAAGCTGATGATGACAGTTTGAGATGGATGTTTGCCTCAGGCTAACATGTTGGAAGCCAGACTCAGCCTGTCGATGACTTCATTTCCCCTCCTTACCTGAATGCCGCTGCCTCCCTCAGCAGAAAACAAAGCCCCTTCCCACTCTGTCTGACCCCACAGGATGCTGGGATTACTCTAGCACACAAATCTTGGCTCCCTGCCCGAGTGATAAGAAAGGAAGTAAATATAAATACTGTTGGATTTTTGAGGAGGGAATTGATCATTTCACTTTCTGGTTCTTATTGGAAGCTGTAGAGGAGAGGCTGTGTTTATTCATGATTGGCAAGTAAATGTGAGCTCATCTGTGTTTTTGGAAAAACATTTCCCTACCTAAAAACAGAAATAGGACTCTCAAATAAAATATCAGAAAGTAAACAAGTGATAAAAAAGAGAATGAACACAGACATAGTGTAAAAGTTTAAAGACTGACTAGGGGAACGAGGTACCACAATGTTTATTACAACCCAAATTCCTTTGTGTTTTCATAGGAACCATTAACTGCGAGATGATTTTTCTATTCTTAGAGTCTCGCCTAAAGTAAAGATAGTTGTGATCCATTACAAAAGCTTGTGGGAAGTCAAATAAGAACAAGGACTGGGCTCTTTTGCTGGGAAGCAGGAATATGCACTCCATTGCTGGCCTCTGGATTTTGACATTTCCTGCGGCAAGGTTTCAGTAACATTGTGATGGTTCTTCCTCAGGAGACCTTGAATACTCACATTAAACTTGATAGAATCTGGTCACTGTTGATTTATTTTAGTCTGGTAAAAGCTTTGGACTTTGGACTGAAAACTAGGAAGACATCATTGTTGAACAGTCTAGCAACAGATGACCAACATAGCCTTCCTCCCTTCTCACTGCTGCTGCTGTGGCCGAAACCAAATTGCACTCTCACCTAGGGCTGGGCGATAAAACGATAATGATATGTATCGCGATAGACACGTACTCGATATCAATACAAAATACGTTCGATAAAACATTTCGATATGAGTGTTTTTGGTTTTGTTTTTTAAGAAACCGGCGAAAGTTTAGCCAGAGCCCTCTCTGGTTTACTTCCGCTTTGTTGCGAAGCAAGCTTGGTTGCATGAGCAAAGGCACTCGTCCTCTGGTGCCTAGCAACCTATGGAGAGACACCCGAGACACACGCTAATAGGCAATCATGTAACAGTATCGTGTTTGGTTGCGTCATCTCCTTGTCTCGTGGTCGTGTTTTTTTCCAGAAACAGCGTGGTGAAGAAAAGAAAAGATGAGTGCCGCCGCAATGAGCGAGGAAATTGTGGACAAAAAAGGAAAGGTCAGCTCGCCAGTATGGGAATTTTTTGGATTCTATAAGTCGGATCGTAGTCAGACAAATGTTGTCTGCAAAATATGCAACACCGTGGTCCCCACGGTAATACCACCAATTTGTTTCACCATTTTAGTCGCGCTCACCCTTTGGATATATTTTTTTTTATTTATTTAAAAAAATGTTATTCACCAGAACTTTTTTGCACTAAACTTGCAGTAAAAAATATATATGATAGTTCTTCTCAGATATCAGTTTTTGCTATGTTCACATTTAACACTTTGCACATGTTTTTATAACACTTTAGTTTTGTTAAGCACTTTATTATTGATAATTGTTCTTTTTTTTTTGGTAATCATAACGTTGAACATGTGTGTTGACATTCCTTTTCTTTGAATGCTCATTGCCTGTCAGAGGAAGGTTAAGTTTAAAATAAAAATGTTTAAATTTAGTATTTTTCCCTCCTGGTCCTAATTTTAAATAGGTCATACAATGTTTCAATAATTATCGATATCGACCGATATGAAACACTTATATCGTGATACAGATTTCAGCCATATCGCCCAGCCCTACTCTCACCAGGGATGAGTGTTCTCACTTTAGTTTTTTCGCTGAGCTGCAGAAAAAGTCAACATTCCCCTTTTTGAGAGAGATTTTTTTGGAGTGTAAAACCAGGAACCTTCACTCTTCTCTCACAGCTATAAAATCGGCCTCGACATGTTGCTGTTTGTAAATGGGCTTGGCTTGAACTTGCTTAAAAGCTACAGACGCACTGCAAAGATATCAGTTTGTCCTTTCAAGAAACCTTTTTCCAACTCACCCTGTTCTTTTCAAACCAGCACCTCTGTTGATGACACATTGCCTTTGTCAGTTTGATAGCGTATAATCTAGCAACCTTTTCTAATGCTCATAAAAAGACACTTGATGCGTCTGAAGCCGGTCCAGCTGAAACTGGCTGTGGACTCTGGTCTGTTTGAATGATCTTTGCCCTCTAGTTACAGAGGGAACATGCCTCAACTTGTTTTATTACAGGCCAGTCTGAGGTAAAGACTAAAAGCTTCTGTCCCTTTGTTTTGCCTGTGAAAAGAACTTAGTTGACAGAATTTAACCTAATTGGAGACCTGGAGCATTTTAAATGCTCTTATTGCCCAGTTGTTCTGCCCTAAGGGGGTAACCAAGCTGTTTAACAGTGAATTTAAAGTTCAGTGACAACTTTCACAACATGTGAACATACATGACTCCTGCGAACAATTAGTGTCTGCTGTGTAATCTGGGCGTTGATTTTTCTGAGAGAACAAGAGCTGACACTGTGTTTGACCCCGACCGCCCGTCTTATTGTTGGTGTGAGAGAACGAACGATGTGTGACTGAATGAGGACGTTAAACGTTCGTTTTAACAGTCGCCTCATTGTCCAGCCGACGTGGCTCTTTTGTCTTGGTCATTGTTTCGGACTGCAAAGACCGTGAGATTTGTGTGACGGCGACGGCGACAAAAAAAGAACATTTTTTAAATTCCGTCTGAACTGAGAAGTTGCCTGAGCGTTGTTTTGGGGAGCCCGCTGTGTAAACATCTTGTTCGTCCCCTTTCACTTGGGTACAGTGTGTAGAACAATAGGAATGCCTGTGTCTCACAGGTGTGTGCCTCAATATGATCGCCAGTTTACTTTTTGAAGCAGGAAGCAAAGGGGTGAGCATGAATCGTCTCGGAGCCAGAATGTGGGATGAATTTTTGATGAGCTGCTTTGCACGAGGGGGATACTGTAATTTGTTTGCTCTGATTTGCGGACGGAACATCAAATGATTTCATTGCAATTAGACCGTGGTGTGAAGCTGCGCCGCTCTTATCGCAGCATTTATGTAATAGGGGAAAATTACATTTACATGTCCCATTTTTCCCGCTTTGTTGCCGCGGCTGAGTCAGCTGTCCTGCTTGGTGACACCCTCTGGGAGTTTGACATCTCTGTCTCTGCTGGGCTGTCAGGGTTTTATTGAGGGTTTCTGCCCCCGTGACGCTGCTGCTCGGCGGGGTGTCTGTCATTTTAGTGCTTGAGAGATGGGCAAACAAAGCCCTGGCTGGAGGAGGGGGTCAGGAATTATGCCTCAGAGTTAAATAAGGGGATTATAGTTCTGTGACCTGGTGCATCAAGGTTTTAATTTCATGACACCACAGGAAGATACTTAAAGAATGGCAAATGACATATTTGTCATGCCAAAGAGGCCCACTTGAAAGCTTTTTCTTTTTAGGGAGAGATCAGAAAAAGTCAGTCATTCATACGGTTTTTCAATATGTGTACTGAATATTAGCTGAAGGGATTTGAAACACTGACGGTGCAATGTGTTGTTCAGGAAATGATTTGGAAGAAATGAAAAACAATATTTGTCATAACGTTCACATAAGGGTACAATCACATGAAAAATAAGAAAAAATAATAGTGTTTTGGTCCGCCTAGAATCAGGCCTTTATTTCTACAAAGGGAATGACCTGCTTTCCTGGGGTGAGCCATGTTGCACCGCCATCTAAAGTAACTTGGAGTGGACAAAGCAAACACTGGCTCTAAAGAAAACCCTGTGTGTGTTTTGCAGGCACCAAAGGTGGGTGGGGTATTCAGTTGGTTACAGTCTGCAACCTCATCCCATCAGTAGTACACTATTTAGGTCAGGTGACAAGCAATACTGAAGAAACTCTTCAAGTGGTGGAGACATTTCAGAAGTGCCTCAGGGACTCCCGAGGGTCCAGGATGCTCAGCTGTGGGAAACACTTTGTTGCTACTTTGTGCAGAAATGAATTTGATGGAGCACAAAAAGCAAAATGTTTTTTTTTTTGCTTGATGAGCAGACATGGAAGGGCTGAATTTTCCCACAGTGACGTTTAAGTGCTACAATGTGATTATCACGGGACCATCTGTAGCCACACAGAAAGCATGCAAGAAGAAGGAGGGACTGTGCTCGGACAGATGTATGTCTGGATGGATGAAACTACAGTAATATCCTCAACAGCTATGAATGATGGTCACACATGTTGTCAGGCCGTGATGACAAGCCGCCCAAATAACAGGTTAACAGTTAAATCTTCTGCACTTGTATCACCTGCACTGTAAAAATATTTTCCTCGCCAACAGAAATCTTGTAAATTTTACTGCCTCTCCTTTGGAATCATTGTAAACTAAAGAAATAATTTGACAGTTTTGTTTTCCATTAAATCGTCAATTAATTCTGCACTCTTTAAGCTTTGCATGAGCACTGGTGCAGATTAGATGGTACATTATGCATGGAAAAGCTGCGATGACCTTTGGAGTTAAAGTTGGATGCTGATGTCTGAGCAAAAAACAAAAAAAAATTGCAAAAGGCACTATTCTTGTCTCAGCAGGGTTAAAATGCCACCAATAAGCCTGGAGGGACAATAATAGCAGGCAATTACTGCTACCCAGCACTCCGTGCCTCCCACGTCTGAGCGCAACGACACGGGCATCCTTTATCTTGTCCACTGGAAATAGCACAGCGCTCGGCGTGCATCCCGCTAGCTGTACAGTCTCGGCAGACCCTCAAGCCTGCGCGGCTCTGCATCGCCTTCACGCTGCCTCCTACCTTCCCTATAGGGCACAGAGGCCCCACGACCATTAATCTGGAGCATAAACAGCGCCACGGCATCAATGAGCAACTTTGACTCAGGAGCTGCAATATCCATCCTTCTCCTTCTCGCCCTCCTCAGCTTCCCACTGCCGTCCTTCATGTCTCTTCACTCTCTCGAGTAAACAGCTGATCAACAAATGATTTCATCTCTAGAATACAGTATTGTTAAAATGTCCATCTTGTTATGGGTCACTGGGTCTTAAGGGTCTGGTAAATTACTCCCTTTGCTCCAGCTAATTTCACTGTGTACCAGATTTTCAGATACACTAAAAGCACACCCATAAACATTCCTCTGTGCACTGAGCAGAATAGGGCTGTTACCATGCTAGGCGGAGTATAAGCTGTACCTGCTGATATTTCACAGCGGGAGAGCTGCTCTGTAAACAGCCACTTTAACTCCCAATGCTGCAATTAGGGCTCGGAGTGCTACAGTGGAGCGGCAGTGATATAAATGTCAGGCGTCGGTGATGCTTGCGCGCAACATCTGGACCTGTGCACCACTGAAGTTGACTCCACTGTAATTTGCAAGGGAACAGCAATAAAAACAAAGGTGACTGGAAAAAAAGACAAGAGGCTGGGTTTCTCGGTATCTGTCATTAGTCGGCCAGGCCATTCATCTCTCTGGCATGTGTGGGTGAAAAATACAGGTCGGCAGAATCTGGGAGAGCCCAGGAGATGTCCGTAACACGGGTGGGAAGGAGCTACGCCTGTAGAGACGAGGTGGGAGTGCGTTTAGAACAAAGAACGAGTAGTAGTCCAAGGGCAAGTCAGCTACAGGAATGTGAGATGCCATCCTCCTGCTGTTTCTTCTCAGATGTATAGTCGGAAGAGCTGCGATCAATGCCAGAGAGGTATTGATCCTGCTGATAATAGTCTGTATAAGGGGCCTTTTACTGGCTGCTTCAGGTCATAATGAAGAGCGTGCATAGCGTGTTCTCACGTCGAGTTTGGTGACTGCCTATGAATAGCAGAAATAAGAGCTCCTCATGGATATCGTTATTTCTGAGGCGGAGGACGGGGGAAAAGCATGGCTGCTCTCTGTCAGCACTGACCTATTCTGAGCACTTACAAATATATCCACAGCCAAGCTGAGACCCCTATTTGAAAGTTGGAAGAAATGTTTAGGTTGGTTCAGACATTTTACAGATCCAGTGAAGCTCTCGATGCTTGTAAGGTGATGCCAAATGCCTGATGAAAGACCTAGCAGAGGTGGAGCCATGTGGGTTCCACAGCAAGTCCAATCGTTTGTGCGGTGTTGCACTATGAAAACACTGATAAGTCTGTCACTCCTGATTAGACAAGAACTGAGCTGCAGAGTCACTTAAAGATGGTCACAAACACTCATCTGTGGCAACACTAGGGGAACCTTTACTCCTAAATACAAAGTTCACCTCTTAAAAAGCTTTTTGTCAGACTGGAAAAAACACGCACGAAGTCAAGACTGCTCCAGAATCACAACTTCATAAAATGACCCATATGTGCACACACGCAAACTCACTATTGTGCTTGTAGTGGCATCTTGACATGTGTTAGTGTATTAGGGTATGTTGACATTCACTTGTCACCCTTCCCTTGATGCCAGGATTATGTGGACTGAATGCCATTAGAATAAAGTAGCCACAATCAAAACCAAACTATAACCAGGTCATGTGAGTTCATAAAGGTGGATAGGTTGCCCATCCAGCCCTTGGTGCAGGTGCAGCTTTGCAGCTTGGCAGATCACATTCACTCCTCAGATCCCTACATCCTGGTGCCTATTTCCTCTGTCTGTATGACAAGTGCAGTTTGCGTTGTGAAGATCAGTTGAGAAGCACAGCATTGAATAAGACCATTATCTCCTAATTTTCTTGTTGAAGTGTTGAGAAGTTTTGTTCGATACATCAAACTACTGAAATTCTGTTCCTGAGAAACAATCCCGTGCATTGTTTCCCACCGGTGTATCACACTTCTTGCTTTGCTCTTTCATTTCCTTCCTAATATGCACTCGTTCTTTTTATAAGTCTCAAATGGATCGTTAAGGAGGAACATCTCCGAAGTCTATCGGCAGTCTGCGTGAGTATCCATTTACAGAAGCGATATCAGTGGCGTTCAGCACTTTGAACGCCACAGATGCACTTATATAATCTTCCGTTCATGTTTTTATCCCTCCTGAGGGAGTTGAAGAGAGGAATTCAGATGTAATGATCCTAAATTAAGGAAAAGAGATAAAGAAAAGGTGATGTGCGGCCGTACATCCTTCAGCGTCTCTTGAATCACCCCCGTGAAACTGATCTCTATAGACAGATTTGAATGCGTTTTTGCTTTATTCTAAGTGCTGAATTGTCAGTTTGACTCCTCCTCATCCCTGTACGATGAGCTATAAAAATCCATTTCTGGCTTTTATTTTATTGCTTGTCTTTTGAGTTTGCACTCATTTTCTTTGTTTGTATTGCTCTGCTGTAGAAAGTTCATCACAAATAAGGTTTATCGTCATTAGTATTAGTGTGTTTGCGCAGGGCATTATTGAACACAGATATAGTGATGAGGGATTAGTCTCTAACTGTAGTGTAAGCAGAAAAAAATGCAGGAGGCACATATCATTAGTATAATTCATACATGGGATTTGCTTAGTTCAGATGCTTGTCTCGACGGATTTCTTCACAGGAAGTCTGACGGAGTCGAACTTTGCTCGCGGTTCTCGCGGCACGTTTCAGCTGTGCACCAAAGCCCCCAGCTCAGGGCTTTAAAACATCCAGCTCGCATTAAGAAACTGCCCCCTGTGACCCCCGGAAAGGCCAGCGTTGACACAGTTCAGCTCACACAAAAGATCAGTTGAATGGAACAGGTGAAAATGGGGCAGCTTTGGGTTTTATTGAGTTCAACCAGAGAGAGGCAGCAGGAGGAGGTGGAGGTGGAGGAGGAGGACAGGGAGGAGGGGGGAGGGGGGAGGCCACTTGTTGTTTTCCTTTCACGGGACTGGGGTCTTGTTAGAGGGCGGTAATGCTTTAACTGTCAGATTAGGATGTCCAACCTGTGGTCCAAAGCCTCTTAAGGGGGGAAAGTGCGGCAGTTTGTCACGTATTCAGCCATACCGATGGTAATTTGGGACGATTAGTGAGGCAGGAGTGGGATTTAGGGGCAGAGCGAGAGAGAGAGAGAGAGACCTGAAAGAGTGTCCTGGAGCTGGAGAGGATGCAGATTTATCTCTCATAGCAGACTCTGTCATTTTAGAAATGTCCCAAGCAAGTCGAGTGTGATAATATTCTGCAATACTCTGCCTTACCTTGCCTTTATTTTGGACATTATCCATGATTAGACCAAAACCAACAAAAACATTGTGTCTTCATCAAAGCCCGACACACTGTCTTCATTCTCTGCACAATAAGATCTCCGAACGCAGAGCACCAAATGTGGATTAACCTGCAGCTGAAAGTAGTCACCAACAAATGGGCTGTTTCCTCAAAGAAGAAGGCCAAACATTTCTTGGTTCTGGCTTCTCAAATATGACAATTTTGAGTGTTTCTTTTCCCTGTGAGATCGTAAACAGATTATCTTTATTTTTCTTCTTAATTTCACGTCAATCCACTGAAGAGTTAAAGAGCGTCTTTTACAAATGAATGACTTTTTTCAGATCAAATGTATACCTTAATAATTGATTCAAACTTTGCACATTCTTTGATGAAAATAGTTATTCTTCTTCGTGATCTTCAATTAGATCACCAAACGATTTGATCAACAGAATTGTCACAAATATTCATAATTAATTCATAGTACATCGTCTGAGAGAGAACAAGGATTTTGAAAATGTCTCTTTGCGCTCTGATAACTTGTGATGAGCATTTTATGCACCTAATGGTCCACGTACTAGTTTTTCCACTCTTTTTGGTTCTGCACCTGGAAAATGTACCTGAAAGCTGAGTAAAATCACAGAATCCGCTCTTGTTTTTTCGCGTATCTTGTATTTGTCTTTCCAGGTTGTCCCAAAATCTATTCGGTCTGCAGCTGTCTGTTTGTTAACTACCACCAGCAGTGCCTCTGATTCAGCTTAATAAGGTATTGATCAAGTATTGATGGAGCATGCAGGGAGGACATATCAAAGCTGTCATGAAGAATCACTGTTATTCCACCAAATATTGATTGTTGAGCTCCTCTGGTAGTGGCTGGAGATATTATTGTTATTATGATGATTTATTGAAGGGGGTAAACCTGTTTCGTTTGCATTAGTCAGTGTGTAAATGGCTCGTGTGTTTTCCTCTGTGGACCGTTGACGAGATGAGAATGTTTTTGTCTGAAATTAAATTTCCAACGTGATCAATAGTTTGTAAAACAATATTAAGAGTTAGACTTTACACAGAAACTGTGAGCCTTCTGTTACATGCATCATAAAGGTCTGCAGTCTTTTCATAATGCAGTGCAGTGCAGTTGAGCTGGTGTGCAGACGGTCATAAGACACACGTGCGTACGACCTGTGCTTACTTCCCATCTGAAGAGAGACTGGTGGTCTTTTATGACTTAGTTACAGGAAGTGACGAAGATGGTTTGTTTTTGCAGGAACAACAGTTGTAGTTGCTGTGAGCGCTACTTCAGTGAGTTAGTGTGTATGATGGGAAAGGCCTGAAGCTTGGTGTCTGTCTAGGTTTATATGACAGTCACGTTAGAGGATCTAGTCTTCCTTGAGGTCCTGAAACTGTGGAGGAGCACTGAAGTTTCAGTGTCAGTATTTGGCAGCGAATGCTTTGTTCTGCTTCTTTATCTCGAACTGGATTTCACACTGTTCTTTTATCGATTAGGGGAAAAAGTCCTTGTATGTTTGTGTTAAGACGACTCTGAACACGGACGCATGTGAGGAGCATTTCCGTTTGAATCGTCATCTTTAAGTCAACTTTAAGAGCAGATCGGCGGCGGCAGAAAAAACATGTTTACGCTCGGCTGAAGCTCTCTTCACTCACTTCATCTCACTCACTTTAAGTCACCCCGAACATGAGCATCTATCAGCTGAATGCCTCAAATGTAAATGTGGAAGATTTAAAAAGAAAAGGAGTTTGCAGCTCTGCAGTATATGGAAATGTAGGATTGTGATTATGAATTATTCATTTTCGCTTCAAACTGAAAAGTTTGAAAAACTGACAAAGTGTAGCGTGTTTTTTTTTTTTTTTAGTTCTTTCTCTGTCGTCATATTATATTGCTTTGATTCAGATTTGACCGGTGTGTAATTTCAGCTGCTCTTAGAAGATCTGTGATGATCACTCTTATGAATGTACGTTGCATTCATTTTCACATGTTTGACCAGGATGAAGTTGGGACATGAAGCCTTCTTTATGACGACTGCTTCTCATGGGGTATTTTCTCTTCAGCTCTTTAATTACACAGCGCCCATACTGAGTCCTGTGCTCCGATGGGAATCAAAGCACTGCAGGGCAGGAAGTTTTTAAGTGGAAAGTATAGACCGGGCTCTGATGAGTCAGTCATGACCCTGAGGCTGCCGCTTCTCTTGTAAATTAGCCTTAAGAGGCCTGGGCAGCCGGAGCCTCCCTTCCCCACAGCGCCTGATGACGATGGGACATTAATGAGCACCGAGGCGCCTGAGGACTCAGGCACTCACAAAAGACTAGCAAGGACAAAAAAAAAAGTCTTGATTTTGTGGGCTCTTTATTTCTGTGGCACTGAACTGTGACTAAAGCTAAAGGTAGCACGTGTTGGCTTGGTTTCTCTCTTTTCTCTGGCACTGGTGTGAGAAGGACCCAAATTTAGAAGAAAGTACACATACGGCAGTGTGACTGCAGAAAAATATTCTCTGAATCACCGCGAGTACTCATGCGAAAAGTTTCATTTCTCCTGTTGGTGTGATTTTCATGATTTCACATCTTTTGCAGCAAAGAGTTGGAGAAGAATGACGCACAAAGCTCAGTTAACTGAAATGTACAGTAAAAAGTACAATTTTAATCAAAGTAACTCATATTGCAGAAATGAGTGTGGTGAAAAGACACAAAGGAGGTGAGGAAGGAAAAAATTAGAGAAGGAAATGGAAAAAAAGTGTGAACCTTGATTGGCCCTTTTTCCATTATTTGATGCTGATTTCAAGAGGTCTGTGGAAGAAATAAGGAAGGATTGAGGAAAGGAAATAAGGAAAAGGGGAAGATAAAAGAAAAGAAAGAGAGAGAGAGCCAGCAAGCCATGAACTTGAACCGTGTCTAAAGCTAAAGGTAGCACTTCATTGGCTTTCCTCTCTCATCTCTGCGAAGCCCCTGCAAGGAGCGAAAGGATTAGGGAAGTCAACCAGGCCCAAGCACCACCAGGAGACCAGGATAGGAGCGCTGGGAGGTGGAAAAGGAGGTGAGGGGGCTGTTGCTGCTTGGGCCCTCAGCTCTACTTTCTGTGTGTCTGAAGTCAAGTGAATGAGGCAAGAGGAGGTTTTCTTTCTCTCTTTGTGCTCTGTGTGCTCGACTTGTCTGTGACGACGGAAGCTGATAGGGAAGATGCTGCCAAACCAGAGACACCAAGCATCCTTTTTGTCCTTATCAGACAACACTCTGCTGCTCCTCCATGTGTTACCTGAGATTGCCTTTTTTGTAATGATGCTCTTTTTCTTGTCGTTTAAAAAAAGACAAATGCGGAGAGTTGAAGTGGAGTTTGTGTTGTGGCAGCGGTGGAAATAGTGGAAGTTCCTGAAGAACAAGTTCTGAGAGGATCTGACAAAGTCCTGCATTCAGCGCACCCTTGAATAAAACCAAAAGATCAAGTATTTTTAATCCTACATTACTCACAATAATTTGATATGATAAATTAAGATAAAAAGAGAAAAGGAAGGAGACGAGGCAAGGAAATAAGAAAGATAAAGTATGTAGGGAGAAAGGGAGAGAGTGAAGAGGAAAGGAGATAAACAAAAAGAAAGCAGGAAGGAAATCAGGTAAGAAAAAGAGAGGAAGACAGGAGAAGAGGGTAAGAAGAAAGATAAAAAATGATAGAAGGAAAGGAAGCTAATGATGGATGAAAGTATGAAGGGAGGAAAGAGATAACGAGAAAGGAAGGGAAAAGAAAAGTTATCAAAAAGATGAAGACATGGAATCACATAAAGATAGAAAAAAGGCAAGAACTCGGGACACAAGGAAATCAGAGCAGCAGAGGAAGGAAGAGATAAATGGAAAGAAGAAAGGAAGAAGGAATGTACAAAGAGAAAGAACAAAAGTAAAGGAGAAAAAGAAGGGTGGATGAATGATGAAGGGTAAAAGCAGGTAATTGTAAAAAAAGAAATATGGAAAGGAAAAGAGGAAGAAAGGACAGGCGGGGGAGAAATAACGTCAGAAGGGATAAACAAGTGCGGAAGGACATAAGAGAGGAAGGAAAGGAAAAAAGAAGGACACAAGGAAAAGTGGTCCAAAGAGAAAGTGAGTACTGTAGTAAATGTTCTTGTCAGATATAAATATTTCCTTCTGACTTGCAGCAGACATATTAGACATATTATGTGTTCTAATTTATGAGGTCACGCCTCTTTAATTAGATAGTACAGAAAGTGTTTTTGTTTTACAGTCTTTGTAGCTGTTCAGAGGTGGTTTCTACCACAAATCCTGCAGAGTACAACCCCGAGGAGCTTTTCGTCTTTCCGTCTCTCCAATGCCACCGTGTCTGCGCAGGCTGATCGTAGTCTGACAAGGACTCACAGCCATAACTGTCAGAGCTTTTGAATAACTCGACGGTGACCTTCACAAACCACGTCAGGCTGAAACAATGGAGCTCCATTAGTGCTGTACATCAACAGAGTGTCAGAGTGGAACTGCAGGCGGAGGAGGAGCGTGAAGCGCCGGAGCTGAAAGTCACTGAGTAGAAACATACATTTGGTCTGTTTTTGCGTCCGCGTCCAGATGGATTCACTGCGGCAGCAAGGATGCAGGAGTCAGGAACGGCCTGCAGTAATAGGAGCTGAAATGACAACTTTACATCAAGTTCGTTCAAAGTTAAAGGAGGCAGATAGTGAACTTAATGTATCAGGCGTCAAAGTCACTCAAGCCTTAAATCTCAATATGCGCCATTGCATTTTCTGCTCAGAGATCCTAAAATACAGCTAATATCCCATCTTTCCTTCATTCAGTATTTTGTCCTTTCGTGTCCTTTTCACCTTTTCTTTTCTCTTTTCTTTTCTTTTTCAGTCTTTTTCCCCCCTTCACTTTTTGTCTTTACTTTTACCGTATTTTCTAATTTCTATCCTTCAGATGGTCTTTTTCCCCTTTTATTCTCCTCCTTGCTTTTCATTCCCATTTGCATCTTTGATTTTTCATTCATTTTTCCTTCACTTTCTCTACTTCCTCGTTGTGTTGCCTGTTTTATTCTTTCATTCATTTCTATTTTTCCATTTCATTTTTCTTGTCCGTCTAATCTCTTTTAATTTCTTTCGTCCCTTTATCTACTTTGTTCTTGTCTTAATCGCTTTCATTCACTTCTCTTTTCTCCTCTTACTGTACTTCAATTTTTCCTCTGCTTCTCCACTTTTCTTCTGCCCCCACTTTATTGCTAATATTTACTCACACATCACTAAAATGTAACTTTTAATCTGATATTATTCTCTACTACTCTGTAGTGTCACCTGTGTCACCTGCATTACAGTATTTGAAGACACCAGGGTGACAGTCACTCTCATCAGGGAAATAAACAGCTCTGTCCGAGGAGCTGTGTGTCTTGTTAACACTTATTTTCCTCAGGATGACAGTCACGCAGCTTCGGCTCTGATCCAAGCACCAACGGCTCCCCTGTCTTAAGAATTAGCGACATCAGAGAAGACACGATCGAAGAAAACGCTCTTTCATTTCACCTTGTATTCATCGCACACTTGGGAGGACAAAGGGATGTTCGTGGATGAGCTCCGACAAAAAAAAACAAAACAAAAACCTTTGCTGTTGCAGGGCAGAGGCCATGAATGAGGTCTTTGTACTGTGGGAGTCCTCCCAGTGCTTCCAAAGCCACCAAGCTGCCTCCAAAAAACACTTTTGTCCAGCCTCATTTGTTCCCCTTTTGGCTTCAGAGTGACTCTGCTGTCCCTGTCAGGGGCTTACAGTGTCAGCCTGCTCCTGGAAGCCAGAGCCAACCTACAGCTCCTTTAAGAGCGATGCAGTACCTACATCAACTCTAACAACACCTTCCCTCCCTGCCCGCACACACACACACAGGCAGCTGTATAATGAAATTCAAGGGTGACTGATCCACAAGGCCCGGGCTTTGTGAGGAGGCTTTGAACTTGCACTGATTGACAGATGGAATTCACTTTGTTGTTTACACCAACAACACAGCCTAGTCTTTGGAGTCCATTCACCCCCTTCAACCCAACCACCACCACCACCTTCACCATCCTTCCTTCTTTCCAGCACAGGAGGTGGGGGCGGTTTGTGCAAACATGGTCCTGTCTGAGCTCATATCAGTGATAAAAAAGTAGAGAAACATTCCTGCTGATGCTCAGCGCTGCAGAGCTGGTCACAGATTCAGTATGTCGGGGGAAGCAGAATGGAAGTCCAAACCAGGCCGTAATTACATCTCTGCGCTGTTAAATAATTACCGGCAGAGTTTCAGTCTTGTTCTCAGTTAATTAGGTTTTGTTCTGGTGGTGTTTGTATTTGAGATGTAAAAGGTTTTCATTTAAAATACTTAATGTGCCGTTTGCAACCAGGCCGCTATGCAAAACGTGTTCTTCGCTATTTCAACAGACAGGTTTCTGCTTAAAAAGGAACTACTCAATATTAGTATGATTATGGGGTTCATTGGTTTGTTTACAACTTGTTAATACTGGAAATGCCTCTCTCCAGTTCACACATCCCAGTGTTGCATTTATAAACCACGTGTTGTCTTTGACAAACAGTCAAAATATGAATTTATTCTGATAAAAACAGAGAAAGGCAGCACATTTTCAGGTTTTGGAAGCTGATCCCGGAGAATGCTTGTCGTATTATTTTGCAAATGAGGTAACAAATTAAAACCACTTATCAGTTAATGGTTTTCACTTTGCTTCAGAGCTAATTTTAATTTCACAATGAATGTGAATGGCCTCAAAAGTCAACTAATGCAACTTTAACATTAAGTAGATGTGAGAGAGACCTGTGGGGTCTGTTTTTTTTGGTTACATTATTGACAAAAATGTTCCAGCTCAATAGTTGCCACCAGGAAGCAGCTTTATTATGTAATCGATTCATACTGTGAAGAAAGCATGTTTGTTTGGGTTCACTCGCCACATGTCTAAGCTCAGGTCTTTAGATGACTCATATAACTTTAATAAGAGCTCTGAATTTGCCAGCCAACATTTTTCTTTTCATCTAATGTGGATCGTATTTGGAACACAAGGTCTCGAAGGATCATGATGAGTCTGAGCCAACATTTCCAGCAGTGATTGTACATTTCATTTTTTTATTCAAATCTATTTCAGCAAGAGCTACAGTGCAACTATTGAGCTTAATTCAACTTTCGATTTCCCTTTTGCCTTTTTGTTTAACTATTTTTCCTTCTGAAACTGCAGAGCATCAGCGTCAGGCTGGCTGTGGTCCAAACAACCATCTGTAGCACATCCTGACTGTTTTGTGTTTCACAGTGTGTTGATGTGTTTGGCCTTTACAAAACCAAGATCTTGTAAGCTTCTCACGTATTCGGATATGTATTTTGAGTTCTCACCTTTTTCACAGCTGGTGGGCTTCTTCTCAGCGTTTAATTGCTTCCCTAAAGTGCTTGAAATGCAGCTGTTTCGCCAATCGACAGGTTAACTTCCAGTGAAGTTTTTGCCCTTCACTGATGTGAATGAGATGAGGGCTACAGCAGCAGCGGCAGCGGCAGCAGCTCGGTACTTGGCAGGAATGCCCCAATTTTATCCTGAGTGTTGCCAGATGGAGAAGATTTTTAACCTTTGTTTCACAGATTTGCCGAACACATAAGCTCTGCTTCACACTGACACTTAAAGTCAGTCATATCTGGCAGCCAGAGACCTGCTGGCCATCTGGCGTGGTGGGAGGTGTGTCCTCAAGGGACAGCAGTGAGTGCAGCAAGGTGGATAAGAAAAGATAAAAAAGCCTGAAGCTGTTTGGGCTGTTAGTTGATGTAGACTGCTCTGCTTAAGGGCTGAGGATACATAAGTGACTTCTGTGCCGCTGGAATGTGGACTATTCTTTGTTTCTGATTGGCTGAAAAATGTCCAACAAGGCCTGTTCAGCAGTCTCAGTCAGTGCACAAGATACCTTATTTGACCACAGCTGTCTCCAGAACACTTTGAGTTAAATTAGGCAGAAGGCTCCTCATTCAGTGTCTTTTCATTACCCTTGTCCAGAGCTTTCATCATCCATCGTGGTCTTCAACAGCAGTTGGAGTTCACTACATAAAACCAGGCGGCTGCATGTTGGTTGAAAACTTTAGAAAAAGCTCATTGTATTTCCGTTGTCAAGAATGAAACTTTCAGGCTGAAAATATTCAACTGACAGCAAACTTAACAGACTTTCTGGATTATAAACGCCTTGGCCGTGGTTTAAAACACTTCAAGGTGTCTGGTGGCAGATAAAAACTGAGTTGCAGTGTGTACATTAAAGTTTACTCTGAATAAAATATGGCCAGACAGAAAGGAAACAATAGTTGCTATTTCTGCTAGTACATTTAATACTGTCTGTGTTATGTGACAAGTGCTGGAAAATGAAAATAAACGTGCAGGTGTAAGTGGAGTTGAGGTAAATTTGACATCTTCTGACATGTGGAGCACAAGATTACGTGATTCTGTTTTGATTTTCTGATTCACATGCTTAGGGCAACCTTAAGGGAAAATATATCTTGGCTGAAACTGGAACTGTTGCTACGCCACAGAAACTGTCAAAGAGATACGGTTTCTACTTTTGGGAATAGACAATACGAACATTTTTTGTTTTATTTTGAGACCAGCCAAAATAGGTTGCGCTCAGAATCAGTCAGACCTTGACTAGACAAAGATGATTTTTACACCCTATTGGTATTTTAAGATGTTGCCATGATGGGGCTGATTTTCAAGTTGAAGATTTGAAGATGTGGAAGCAATACCTCACACTTGCATATTAATATTATATCAACCTATGATTAGGTGTGTTTTAGTACTGGATCACTGAAAACTTTGTGTGGTAACTCAGGTTCTTGAACTAGATCGCTTTCCAGTCTGTCTGTCACATTCACTCCACCCGCTGCACCTTCTCAATGGCCATTTATCCCCTCAGCAGACCTCGAGGCCTGAGAAATGTGCTGCAGTCACCTGTCGGGTAGCCTCTGGCGTGAGAATGATTTGCGGCGACACGCTTGGCCGCTTCCTCCCATTCTTTGTCTCCATCTGTCCTGGTCTTTCCTCCCTCTGAGAGGTCCCTGTCACTGCCATTTCAGCCACCTCTCCTGTCCGCACTGAAGATGATGTGAGGGACAACAGGTGGACACTCGCTACATCAAGCTCTCTGTCCAACAGCAGGAAATGAGGCAAGCGTTTCACGTCCACGTTCCTTTTCTTTTCTTTTTTTTTCCCATGTGTCATCCTTGCACTGAATCTCCGAACTCAAGTGTGTTTAGGCAGTAGAGCAGTACCCTACCTGCCCAGCACCAAACAGCAGACAGACAGTGCTAATAACTAGCAGGAAGAAAAAGGGCAACATCAAGCGGCCAAAATCTTAAATTGAGTGTTTGTCGGGATCGAGCCAGAGATGCATCACCATGGTAACAATAACAAATGTATCAAATTACGAAAATAGCAGTAAAAGAACAATTTGTAAAACACTGAATTCAACTGAAGGAAGAATAATTATCAGCAACATTTTTCAGTAGTGTTTAGTTACACTGTCAGATGAAAACCTTGTATGTCCAGTTCAGGTTATTTCCATTCTTTCAGATCAGCTGAAATAGGAAGAGGAAGGCCAGAAGTAAGGACACAGAGAATAAAGGGTGGAAGATTCAAAGGTTAGGACAGAATATTTAGAAAGAAGTGTGTGGTGATACACTAGGATGAGGAAGTGGAAAAAAACTGATTTTGAAATTGAAAATTGAAATTGATCACTGATTTGAGATTGATATTGATCATCACTGGCCGATGAGAGTCTGTGTGAATCCCAGGAGAAAAGGATGTCGACATATAGAAAGATGAAAGAGGGAGGATGCCTGTGGTTTGGGAGTTACAGCAAATGTCCGTTAATCGCAGGCTGATGGTTTAAACCCTGGTTCCTCCACATGCTGAGTCCTGAGTTAATATCAGCGAGTATGAATGAGAGGCATTGTGAAGCCCTTTGGGTAAATTTATTCATTTAGTGATATTTTGCAAAATCCAAACTTGCTAAGTTTGCAGTAAGGCTCAAGTCATACTTGTCAAGTTTACGTGGCTGGAGATGTCATCGTCCCATGTCTGCACACAGCTAAACATTTCTGAAGATGTGAGGACCATACACACACACACAAACTTTATGAGATTTGTCAACATTATGGTGTCTGTTTTGGAAAATGTCAGGCCTTTAAATCTAGCTGCCAAATCAAAAGTTTGATACTTCTCTATGTCAAAGGGAAAAGTAGAGTGTCCCAAAAACCAGAGCCTCGAAACTCTACAGAGTAAATGCACTTCATTTCAACCCATATATTGATATTCATGAAGCTGAATATACAGTATGTATCTATGTATGAGGGTGTATTGCTCAATAGAAGTGATTACTCAGTGTATGTGTGAATCCCCACCCCCTACACACGCGGACACTCGGGTCATCTCAGGACGAACCATGCCTCCTGCACTTTTCATCCTTTTCTCCAGCCTCACTCACTTGATCACCCCTTCTTCCCCTTCCACTTCCACTCCCCTCACTCCTGCTCTTCTAGCTGCCCAGATAAACCAGAGAGGAAGGACGAGATGGGGAACGCAGAGGTCAGGACTACCCTTCAGTTCTGGCTGAAACACTGAGCAGCCGGGCTGCATTGAGCATTTTGCCATTAATAAATAATGACCTTGTTGGATTTGGTATATTAGTGTAATTACAGTAAACAGATGAGACAGAAGTGAGCAGGCTGTCAAGAGACCTCTGCTTGGCATCCAATGTTACAAGATGCAGGGTTCAATTCGGTAAAGTGCTAAGAAGGAAGAGAGCACTGTTGTGCCTCTACTGTTTCCTCTTCGTGTTTGTTCTCTACAGGCAAGGCAGCAGGGGCAGAGATGAGGTTAATTTGAAATGTGGACTTCATTTTAACAGGTTAAATGATTCAGTCAGCTCTTGATTTGGTTCAGTTAACATAACAGGGTTCATGGTGCAGTGTTTTTAACAAAATGGGCTCCTGTTGGGCAGGCTCGTCCTGAGAGCTGGATTGTAATATCGGTGATGGTTATGTGGTTAACTAAAAGTTTGATTTGAAGTACAAGGTGGATCAGCCTTCACCATTTTATGTTTTATATTGTGCGTTTGGTGCACATCATGATGAAAATAGGCTTTTAAAATGTTCCCAGTTCAGATCGATGGGGTGGTTTCTGCAGCAGAAACTGTGTTAAGGAGGGCACATAACCTGGATGACCAGAGTCCCTGTTCTATACTGGGTAACACGTAACATGTGCACTAATGTTCTGGCCATGATTGGGATTTGGAGTATCTCCAAACATGTTTTTGTGTTGTTTCAGAAACCTGTTATGACTGAATCACAGTTTTGACATCCCTGCTTCTGCTACTTGGAGTACACGACCACAAAACCAGGATACTGTGGCGTGTAAACACCTGGTCCGGGTTTCTGAACATTCCTTGTTGGTAAAAAACACAGTGGCAGCTGCAGGCAGACGATCCTCAACTGTTTCGATCACACGGTTATAAATAACCAAGTTTCTCATGTTCTCTGTGCCATGAATGTAATCAAAACTGGGGTTCTTCTGCTCCTGTTAATATAGTCACTTCTGCGTGTAAATCACAGAACAGCTCCTGCTCGGTAAATATTTAAACATCTGCAAGATAATCGCTCATGTCAACACTCTGACAGTCTGAACTGATCAAACATGATTTAACTGGCCATCTTAAGTTTCCTCAAGACTCGTAAACATGTCTTTTATCTGTCTAAGTCTTAGACAGCAGCGTGTAGCCTTGAAAAATATTGTGACGGATGCCAGATCCAGGAATTATGCATGACTGGCTTCTCATGATTGTTTTAGCCTAATGGCCGTGGTAGCCACCCTGTGTTGAGATTATGACAGTGTGAATTAAATGTGCTAAAATACACTGATACAAATATGCTCTCCTTTCTATACTATAATTATTGTCAATTTGATGCTCAAATCTTTGGAGATGTTTTAAAACGTTCCCTGCAAAAGCCTGAGCTTCATCAGTGGGAGTCAGCCGTTGTTTTGGAGAAGCACATTCTTACTAAAGAACATGAGAGAGACCCAGAAAAGCGTTGGATACCTTCTTCCTTCTTCCTGGCAGATGAGAACATTTCCACTCGCCTCTTTGATTTTTTTTTCATCTTGACGAATTCAAGGCCGTTCTGCTCATCTAAAAGCCCAATTTATTCCTCAGCAGAAGTTGAAAGAAGACTTTCCCCCCTCAGAGCTCTTTTTTCCCAATGTGAGAGTGTTTTTTTTTTTTTCCCGAGGAGGAGGTTTTCATGAAAGAAAGACAAATCTCAGCTCGTCAGCTTGATTGTGGCGGCACCCGCCTGGGGTCGAGAGCTGGGATTCCTCCAAAAGCTGGATCATGTTCACCTACGCATGTTGAGGTGCAGAGCTGGGGTTGGAAAATAAGATGCACAAAATGGAGAGAGAATGATTTCAGCAAGAAATGAGATGATGAATCTCGCTTTGTCAGAGATGTTTAAGGAATGTTTATGGTGTTGCGTGCCTGGTAGAATAACGCTGCCACGCTGGGTCAGAGGTGCAGTCCTGTTGGGAAGTAGGTACAGCCCACTCTGCTGGCAGCTCGCTTTTTCTTCCAGAAGGCACGAAACAAATTGTCATGTACTCCAGGTCCCATGAAAAATGAGCAGTCATCAGAAGCTGCTGGCATGTGGCACAGCAAGGCTGAGTGATGATCTTTCCAAAACTTACGAGCTTGGATTCTAAAGATCAATTTCCTTTTGAGCCACCAGGTGAGGTGGGAACAGAAAAACCCCGTCAGGGAGTCAGAGAGCCGTGACCGGAATGGGTTCAGGTCTGAGGGCTGCAATGGATGAAGGGCTGAAAAGAAGGTTTGGCTGCAGATTTTGCATCAGCTCTCATGCATGGAAGAGGTTATGTCGTCGCTTATCACTGACGGTGCAGTTTGACATGAGCCCTGCGGCACCTCTGCCATTGGATGTTGTGAATTTTGACATGCTAACAAAACAACAGCAGCCAGTTTTGAAACGTTTCGTGTTTTCTCAGTGCAAAGAAGTGGTGCTTTATTTTATTACATATTATTAGCGATCACAGTAATTAGCCTGAGCAGCACAGTGGCTGAACTGAATGTTTGTAACATACTGTAATATAAAACCATCTATCATCTGTATAAAAGTATATATAACACAGTGGACAAATCACAACAAATCCTCCAAACTAAACTACAAAAAAACATTGTTTCGTTTCAAGGTTAGGTCAGGTTTAGGGACAAATACTACTTGGTTAATATGATAGCATCAGTGGTCCATGCCAAAGTCACATGGACCCTCAAAAGGACCCTCAGCAAGCTTCTGCACATCCTGGACAATGTCCATCACCCTCTGCATGACATCATCACAAAGCAGAGGAGCACATTCAGTGGCAGGATGCTGTCTCTGACCTGCTCCACTGACAGGCTGAGGAAGTCGTTTGTCCCGCAGGCCATACGGCTCTTCAACTCCTCCCAGTGAGGACTGTCCTGTAGTGTGCTTATGATGGACACCACTAAACATTCACCACAACCCCACCATATGTTTGTGAGCATGTGTATATATGCTGGTGTGTATATATATGTATATATGTAGATGCATATGGTATATGTACATCTATATGTATATATTTATGTGTATGTGTATATGTATGTATGTTTATATACTCTTAATTTCCTTTACCCTAATCCACCTTATTTTATTTTATTTTATTTAACTTTATTTACAATTTTACACTGCTGCTGGACACCTAAATTTCCCTCGGGATTAATAAAGTATCTATCTATCTATCTCTATCTATGTTTTGTTGATCCAAATATCTGCACTGACTTGCTCAGAAAGAGGTTTTGTTGCAGTGTAACAGTGTCATGCCACGTTCACAAGGCCAGACATGGTTGATTGTCAGGTAACTATAAAAACAATGTAATCTATATGCATTCAAACAAATGAATAGTACTCATTTTTGAGAGGCATGTTAAAAATGTTCAAAATATAAAGTATATGCTGTAATACGTGTATTTGACATATCAAAATAAGAAACGGTTCTTATAACCCAATACCATAAAAACAAAACAAACATTCGAGTGATTGATGATGCACCTGAACCTCCTCAGAGTCAACAGACTATTACACTTCCTGATTGTTCCTGACTGTCTGAAATCAGTCAAGGCAGCCTGACAGTCTGATCAACTCCACATCTCCCTGTAAAGAAAAATGAAGTGGGGAAACTAAGATAGGCTGCTGTTGGCTGTTGTTCTCTGGAAATAATGAGTTTTAGTTGAAAGAAGACAAATGCATTGAGTCAGCTGCGTGCAAACTTTTTATGCCACTTCAGTCCGTGGTAACAACACTGCACTTTTGACCTTTTTATTGCTTTTCTCTTGTATTGTTTTTAGAACGTAGGCTTTTTAATTTATTAAAGTCTGTGGGAGTTTCTCAACATTTTCAAACTTTCTGCATACAAAACAGTTTGAAATGAGCTCTGGATATTTATGTTGTTTTTGCGGTGGAGATGATGGTCTTGTATTGATTTTCTCTCTGAGTCTGAAGGAGAGTTTTTGGCCCCGGCTGTAGGCTGCAGGAGCAGAGACCAACATGACTCTCTTAACTCCGCCTGCCAATTGTTTACATATTTCACATAACTTCTGCTGTTGTGCCTCCAGGCACCTGCTGCGCCTCTTAAAACGCCTCGCCAGGAGCAAAATATCCACTAGCTGCTCTGTCAGTCTGCATCTGTTTGATAACACAAGAAATTACAGCTTTCTGCCTGTCTGCCTTCCTGAGTGAGATTTCTCCCTTTTGACAGGCTGTGGACAGAGCTGCGTTGCTGCTCTGTGTTTACTGTGTTTGCATGGCAGGAAGAACTTGTCTCACCTTGTTCTGAACCTCCTCACCACCTTTGAACCCTCACTGATTTGCTGACAAAAGTGTAGTTGCTATTTGAAAGGACCATATGTCAGTGATGGAACATGCTTCAGCTTTAGCCTGGTGAATGACTGAATGGATGAATGAATGTTTTTTTCCTTTTTTTTTGTCATACCATTGAAATGACCCATTTAATAGCAACAGCAATAGTACTACAGACGAGTAAACGAAAAAGTAATCAGTGCTGCAAAACAGTATGATATTATATATGTTTTATAATTTTATATCAAGTCATAGCTGCTTAAGGTAAACTCAAAATTGAGAGAAGAGTCACAGGTTTAAAAGAAAAGTTATTATATGAGAACACAGTCACAAAACACAGTCTTCATAATATAATATTTCGATACATATTTCAAGAATGGCATGGTATTACAGTTCAAAAGTATTAATATTTGAGAATAATGTCATAGTTTTAAGGAAAAAGCCATTATAGTATGAGAATGGCCTAAAACCATAGCATTTAGGATAATGGTTATGGAACAAAAGATGTTGACACTGACTCATTTCATGATCATAACTCACTTTATAAGATTATGGCTTTGTTCCCCAAAATGACTACTCTTACTGTCATTAGAGACATATTTCATGACATTTCATTACAAGTTTTTCACCGAGGTGATTGTAGCGCTATGATCTATGATCTAATTGTGGAGCTATGCGTGTTATAAAAACTGCATTTCATTTTCATTTTCCTAATTGGAACGGCTAATCTGCCCATAGAACGACTGGCTCCCAGACCGAACGGAAAAAAGACAAAAGGTCAGACTTTATTTCTTCTCAAACAACAAATAAAACTCTTAAAAACAACTGTTTGTAGAAAATCAACAACAAAAAAAGTAAAAAACAATAAAAGCTCACTAAATTAAAGATTGATAGAATTCATTGTGCAACATGTAGATATGATACACACCATAAAATATGCCATAAAATGTCCCTGTGATATGTGCAAAACAAAGTAAACACAAATTCTCACATTCTCAATACATGTATGCTTCACATTCATACGGTTCCTTCACTCGAGACAGTCATTTCTGTCAGTTAAGTACACGCAGAGACTGGAAACTTCATCTCAGTGAACATCATTTGCTGCTTTCATGGTTTCTCAAGGTTATTGTCGTATTGTAACTCAGTTGCAAGTTGGAGTTATAAAAAAAGCTCTCACTGCTTGTGCATTCAAGGACAATCCTGCAGATCATGAGAGTCAGCTGCCTAACAGCCCACTGTTCACACGTCATCCTTCCCATCTTCACATCCATTTCTTATTGTTGATTGGCAGCACACTGTTAAAATAACCTTTTCATCAGTGTTCAAATTGGTTTTCCTTTGTAAAAAATCTACTGAAATAACAGATTCGGAAGAAGCACTGGTTTGTTCCTTGCTGGAGTCACTGCCACACACGCATGAGACAGCCTGCCTGTCTGCGATGTATATTTGATGGCATATGGATGTAGTGATCCCTCACTAGTCCCTTGTTGTTTGTTCCTAAAGTGCAGGCTAATGCCACTTTTCATCACGGTGTCTGTTCTCTCTCTGCTGTCCTCTCTGTGGCATTTGAGGCACGTGTGTCACATGAGTCTGTAGCGAGCTCCACCAATCAGAGCGATGTCACAAGAGTCAATTCAGGTCCAGCTGTCTGGTACAGGGTTTTCAATGGTGACTGCGGTCTATTTGATCATTGATCAGAGACCGACACAATAGCTACATTCCGACATTACAGCGAACATGGAAGACAGGTTTGGTTAGTGTTCGATAGGTCAGACAGATGCAGATCGTCACTGGTCTGGTATTATCCAACATCAGTGTTGGCCCTCACTGATGCTCTTGTGTCTAAATGCATGCAGGTAGGAAAACAGCCTGAAACCAGAAGAAAGGTGGTTGTTACTGCAGCAGGTCAGCTGAAATATAATTCTGTCCATGCGGTGTCAATGACACAGCAAGCGTTTATGTATTCTTCAGGACGGAAAGGTATAAATCGCAAATGTTAGAACATGAATATGTGTGTATATGTTTTTCTTGTGGTTGCAGCTGTTTAAAATTAGCTGACAAGGTGACAAAGTCATCTTTGATCTCATCTTGTTTTTATGTTGTTCTCACTCGAGTGCCCCAGGACTCCTCGTGGGCCACTTTTGGTTTTATGCTTTACAGATGTTGCCTTCGCAGCTTACATGTTTTATGATGTTGTCACTGTTTTCACTGCTTTCTAAATTCATACCCCTCCATCTCCAAAAGAAACTGCAAAGACAAATCACGTTGTGGCTTCTTTTCATCTGTCAAAAACTGCAGTGAATGCTCTGCTAATGAGACAGTTGAAGGACAGAGTAGAGTTTTTTTTTATTTGCAATATTACAATATAACAATTTAACAGCAGTACTAATGCTGGATACACACAAGAGGTGAGAGACTGGATGAACATGAATAGTGGATTTAAATTCCCTTGATCTAAATAAAAAGAAACAGATAAAAAGAGGCCTAGTGGAAGCAAACCAAAGAGCATTAATGATGTTCAAATGATCTTTAATATGCTTCCATCCCACCTCAGATTGGTTCCTCAACTTTCTTACTGTGAGGATCTTTACTCATCAAATGTAGAAATGATTCTTCAGTCTTTTCATTCAGTCTGTTCAAAGCTGCGCTTCAGTTAATGCCATTGTAGTTACAGCACGCGCCTATATGACTGACATGAGGATGAAAACGATCATCCACACTAAATAGAGACAAGATGAAGGTTTGACTGCCGTGACTCTGGAAATGTCTTTTTTACGTCGTGCTAATGTGAAAAGTAAGTACAGATTTCAGATACATACAAGTAGTGCTTTACAATTTTGACACACACACACACACACACACACAGTCTCGTCTCTCACACAGATGGCAGTCAACTACTGGGCAATTTGGGGAGTAATTTGAGGTTCAGTATCTTGCCAAAGGACACCTCAGCCCCTCCTGTGGACAGGAGGAGCATGGATTGAGTGGAACTGCCAACCCTGTGATTAGTGGATGACCCTCTCTACCTGCTGACTCACACTCCCTGCTGAGTCCAGTAGACTCCGGTGATGCTCACAGGCACCCCGCTGGTTTGTCAAATGCTTCTTCAGTGCAAGGAACGTTTCACTTTTAAATATAAAACAGACTTGCGCTGATAAAAAGGGAGATTTTGTTTCATTTAAACCAGGTGAGACTAGATTGACAAAAAGGCATAAATTTAAATTATTTAATCAACTTCTCTTTGATAAGTGCACAATAGGAAAGTCTTTCTCTGACTTTCTTATTATTGGCAACTGTTAAAGTTGAGTTGAAGTGGTTATTCACTGTGAACCAAAGTAAGGATGTTTAATATCTACGCAGCTTCAATAGCATGGCCTTATAAATGAAAACACAGGTTCAATAATGTTTCTAGATGCCAGTTATGACCTCTGAATATTTTCTGTTTCAGCGAGTGATGAATGGAATGGCATTGTGGTACATGAATTGCGTCCAATGTTAGTCGCAGCAGGATGGATATAGTTTATCACAGTAATCGGGCGTAGATAGCACAGTTGTAAAAATTAAAGCTTTTCATTACCTTTGTGTAGCAATGAATCATGTTTTATAACATCTCTTTTGTTCGTTATCGCAGTGTAAGTGCAGAAGCATAGAAGATGCTTATCTCTGAGACGTAATGGAGTAAAAGTTGAGTAATTACTTTTAGTTACTTTCCAAGGTGGCTCTGCAGCGATCCACGTGCCCATTCAGGCTTGACTGAGAACGGATTTTAAATCATCGTCCTCCCTCCTCCCTTCATGGCTTCTTTCCCTGTGGCAGGAAAACATTTGAGCCAAGACGGATAAATACAGTACGGCACATTGGCAGTTTCCTTTATGAGGCCACGAATAGTTGGCTTGCAGTATCATGTTTGCTGCTGCGATGTAGGCCACGCCATGAGCAGCTATCATCTGATTCATAATGGCCGCCTGCCTGCCGCCGCTGCCTCTTAATCAGCGTCAGGAATGTTTTACTCCACATGACGCCTGTTATCAATCTGGTTTTTGTGTGTGCATGTACTATTAGAACTTCCAAAACACATCGAAATATACATTTTTAATCCATCTCCCCGAACAACTCAATGTCTGGTGACTGCGCTCCTCCACCAATATTCAGTTACAAAGTGAAAGTTAAAATAGCTGCCGCGTTTGCCTCATGGCGCCCGGCTGCAGCTGTTTTTCGCCGGTGCCTGGATAGTCTTTGCCACCAAAATAATCTGGGTTGGAGGCAGAGGGACAGTATGTGGAGTCATCACAGAGCTTTACTAAATATGGACGGGACTGTCATAGATTCACATGAGCACCTGCTCATGCCAGCAGCAGCAGCAGTAGTGCTTGCGGCGGGATGAGAGGGTTCAGCTGGCCATATTAGCACACTGTGTACACATGAAAACAAGGTGGAGAAGAGATGCACGTCGGAGATGAGTAAATAAGCAATGCGTCGCCAAGACACTATTACACAGGACAATTGAGCCTAACTGGGAAAAAAGACAACTACTGAACCACTGAACTCCTGTTTTAAAGTTTACTGTTTTAAGAGATGGTCTATTTGGTGAGAAAGAGACAGCAAAAGGATCAGGATAACAACATGAAAGTGCATGAAAGCAAAAACAGCAAAAGAGCCACTTCAGGACAACAGAGCAACTTTCTGTCTCCTGTCTGCAACTGAAAATCTCTTTGGAACAATTACTTTGCGTCGCCCCGTCCCACCTGAGTCACAAAGCCTTACACCGTATCTTCATCCTCTGCTGGCTCTAATGTGCTCTAATTTGTTCCTGTCCAGAAGTAAAAATATCCCCTCCACCTTTACTCCTCAGCTCTTTATTTCCTTAGCCAGCACTTTTCTGCTCTTCTCAAGAGTCACAGGAGTATTCGGTTCCACCTTTGGTCAGGACACAATGCTGGTGTCTCTGACTCACACCCTCCTTACTATTGATTGGATCCAAAGTCAGTGGTACAGATATTTCTGTACTTTTCCACTTTTGTTCTCTGCATATGCAATTAAACTTCTGATTTTGCTGCGTAACTCAAGTTGCTGTAAGTTGTTTTACCTGATTTTTCTTCCACAAGGGGGCAGGAGAACGTTACAACAAGCTGAAAACCACACTCCTGTAACATATTAATGTCTTTTAAAATGGCTAAAGCCAGAAACAGAGTATCATTCATTTGGATTTGTGTTTGTGTTCGCCTGATAATTTTAAATTCAATATTCATCTCCTATGGCTCTTTAGCTACTTGATGCTCCAGTTTCTTTACCAGATAATCTTTATGTGTGCTCACTGTTTAGGTGGTGGACAGGTGGTATTGAGTGGGTTTATATGTAAAGTTAATACTGTGAAGATAACAAATGTGCTGTGAAAAGTGCAGTAAAGTAAGTACACAAAACAGAAAAAGAAAATGTAATTGAATCGTGAACGCGATCTTAGAATACAGGGTGTGACTTCAAATGGAAAGTTCCCGCATTATTTAGTTTTTGATGTCAAGCATCTACAGCCTTCCTCTGTAAGTCAACCTGACATATTTGGTGAATGCATTTAAAATAAGATGGAACAAAGATTAGCTGTCTGACGTAGCGGTGACTGATTGATGAACCTACATGTAGCTCTGCAAGATAGAGGCTAAATAGAAGTAGAAGAACATCAATCTTAACACTGAAACTTCATCTACAGTATAGACTGTTTAGTTTGTGATCCATGTGATTTTTCTTCTGCAGTTAAAATCAAACCAAACCAGAAGTGACACATTGGATTGATGTAGGACAGTCCTCTCAGTCACCTCCTAAGCCAAAAACTGCTTCCTGTATGCTTTGGGGGTATGCCACACAGAGGGATTTGCATTGAATGTTGACTTCTTACTTCAGTAAGTGTTCAGCATTACTATTATTATTATTTGCAATTTAAGTCGCAGTACCGCCCTAAGGGAGAATACACTTGGCCCTCAGTGCAGGCTGAAAATGTGATGCACAGCGTGACGCAGATTGCCGACTTGAGTTTTCCCCTGATTGTCAAGCTTGTCCCTTGCATGTTGGAGTTATATGGAGTGGAATAAAATGCCGGCGCTGCTGCAAATATCCAGAATTCATTGACATTTACAGGTAGAGTTAAAGATTCATGGAAAGAATCCTCTGGATGGAGACAGGCTTGTATAACCTCTCAGTTCTCTGATTTAGGATTCCCTTTATTGCTCAGGAATTGCGTGTTTAGGTTGAACATGCAGTTTGAAAGTTGTGTCGACTCGCTGTTTCACCTGAATCAAGCTGACAGGCGAAGGATGCCGTCTGAGTTGCAGTGTACCACTGACAAAGGTCATGAGTTCGTCATAGTTTTCCTCCAAGATCAAAATGCTGACACCGTCTGTTAAAGCTAGAGAGAATAACTTCCAGGAGCCCGCCCACTAATCTTGCAATTAATCAAACTTTGAGCTTAAAAGGATTTTATGAGATTTTATGGTTTTATATTAGTCCAAATGTTTACTATAGGGTGTATTTGTATGCGTTTAGTGATGACTAAGGTAATTTTTCATATTTTTAAGGGATTTAGATAGATAGATAGATAGATAGATAGAACTTTATTCATCCCAAACTGGGAAATATCCACGTTGCAGCAGCAATGTACAAGCACTCAACATGACAAATAGACAAATATACCAAAAAATTTCTGTCTGTACAAACTAAAATAATTTTACTATCAGTCTGTAGAAATAATAGGGATCAATAACGGAGAGTAGTTCTGAAATTCCAAGTGTTTCTCACTTGTGTTTCCCCGGTGCCTGACGTATCTTGTTCCTCTGGGGTGTAGAGCTCCATCAGTGAGCCACACTGTTGCACCGGGGGGACTTGTCACTCCAGCAGCATAAATGTCCACTGCTGTAAATAGTCCCTGACAAATTCACTGTTTCCTCACTTTGAGTGACCAGCTGTTATGAAAATACTGAGTGGGTCAAGTCAGTGGGTAAGTCATAGAAATTATGAGCATAAATTACTGAGCGAATAAGTTGAAAGCTGTGACTTTGTGAGTGTCAGGGTTCCTGACAATGGAAAATATGGATAATTTGTGGAAGTACTTCCATCAACTCAACCATCAGCAGCTATTTATTAAATCTTTGTTGGCTCTCTTGGGGTCTGAAGCCTGAAGAAGCCCTAAAGGTTCCTCGAAGCTCTTGTACTCTCTCGACAAGTATCTTAAAGGAATGTCATGTCGTCTTCGCTGGCTGATTTGCCCTGTGGGCTGGATGCTGTGTTCACTTGACAGGTGACGAGTGCAAATTGCACTCTAAGGGGCATTGATTAGAGGCGATGACCTTAAGGGTGATTGGACGGATGCAGGCACTTGATTTCTTCTGTGAGTCATTTGGGGCTGGTACACAGGAAGTCCACATGTCAATCATTTGTAACCCTGGTGTAAAGATTTATCTGCTCTGACCACGACTGCTGAGGCTTGTTCACACTCGTACTCACACACACTGACACTTGCTGAGGTAAATACACACATGCGTGGACATGGATTTAGGTCAAGTTCTCTGCCGGTCAGTGAAATATCTGGTGATGGTTTACAACCATTTATCCACAATAAAGCAATTAAGTAACTACTCGCCCACGCCATCACCATTTCTCGTTTGTCTATGTGGTAGTGTGGTAGGTGTAGCTAGCATTTGCACCTGCAGTCTTGGAGGCAAGGGTCATACAAAAGAGGAATCCCGACAACTTCAGTAATGATATTCTCTTCCATAGACGTTCTCTCACAAAATGATTACAATGGGTGGGTTTGTTCAGAAGAATCAGTCCAGAACAAGATGTTTTTTTTGCAACACATGCGTAGAAACACACGATATACAGAAGTCTGTAGTCCAGTCTGTTTTAAAATTTACTCCAATACCAGATACTCTTTAAGAAACTGTGAAGTTCATATTTCAACTTGTCATTAGCCCCCTCGGGATCAGGACCAACTGACTGGACTCACCCACATCCCGACTCCCCCCAAGTCCACTATAATCCATAGTGGGATAACGACCAGTGGAGGTACAGAAACTACTGGGCCAGCGCAGTCATGCCTTGTCCCCGTCATAATTGCAGCTGTCAGATCTGTTTCACGATGTCTTCTGCCAAATAATTACCCCGGCGCTGTGCTCACTGGGGGGAGAGAAAGTAGACGGCAGACTACTTCTTGGCTCTCACTTCTCAGCTAAGTCATTCAACACAGCACAGTTTGTTGGCCGAATTCCCTCCATAAAGACTTTTGGAGCCAGTTCGTGTGGCCTGAAAGGCTGGCAGGGAGACGGCAGAGCGCAGTGTCTGGGATCACCGTAGTCCTACTTTTCACTGTGAGCTGCGCTTTTTTCCTCAGCCTGCGGGGGGAATAAAACAAGTACTCCATCCCTTTTATGTCATCACACATTAATAAATTCATATCTTTCATATCTTCATTTTGACAGCTCGATATCACTGCATATGGCAGTATATTAAATATGTTGCAAAAATAAGGGAGTGGATGTAGAAATCTTGAAACATATGACTGTGAATTCAGTGCTGAACCTTGTTTTATAGCCTGCGTGCTGCTGCTTTTACTTGTACTCCCTAAGAGAAATCAAGATAAGCCTGACAGACATGACAAGACGAGTTGCAGGAGGAGACTTTGCTTAATCATAAAACTAATCATGCGCAATAAAATCTTGTAATTTTGATAGATGTTTGTCTGCTGAAGAAGTGCAGGAAAAGTGTGAGCTTGACACGAATGAGAGGGAATATCTAATGTAGTGTAGAATCTCCAGGTTTAGGTCGTCGGTTTAGTTTATTTACGCATGCAAATGATGCCAACTGAGGAAAAAAAAAACAGCTTTTCCACTGATCAGACACAGACGACCTGTGCTGAGAAACATAAGGAGTCTTTGCTGGGGAACCTCATGCATCAAAAAAGTTTTAAAACGTACCTCAGTAATGGTTTTTCTCGAGTGTCAGATGACTCTGTAGCTTTTGCTGGTTGTTTGAAATGAGAGGCGACGAGAAAAGACAAGAGGAAGACGAGGAGATGATATCTGATATGAGATTAACTTTATTGATCCCTGAGGGCAAATTGGCTTATTATAGCGGGAAGATTCAGAGGTGTTTGGAGGCCAAAGTCAATAAAGTATACCCACCATCGTTTCAGCTGCCCTGTGCAGAGAACAGCGGCACACACCCCTCTTGAATTCAGGGTGTGCTGTAACAGATGGATTGAGATTAAATTTAGTGTGTTTAAATTGTGTTTCAAAGACAATGTGGCACTTTGGATGACGTCAGGTAGACATACTTGCGAATTATGGGAGGTTCCTGGAAGAAACAATATGTAGGGGTGCTGGATGTCTCCATATTCTCGGGTGACTGTTCAGGTTTTGACACATTTTACAGGTGTCATTTTGCTGGAGAGGAATATCTCTATTAATACAAGGTGTTAAAAGTAGGTATTTATATAAATGACATACATGCTGTTTAGAGAGAATGCAAGAAAGGGGTTGACAGTCATCAGAAAAAGTTTCTTTTGCTGGATTAATATTAATAAATCAGTGAATAAATGGTGAAGGAAAATACAAATAATACATATATATACAGTACTGAGCCATTCTTAGATGTATGCATCAATGCTTTTTGCTCATCAGGGTTTTTCTTGTCTTTTCATGTTCTTACACCCTTGCACTGATATTGGTTTGACTTTCTCCAAAAGCATGAGATGAAAATTACTTTGCACTTTCCTGATATATTTTTAGAGAGTGCATTATCCTGCTCCATTTACCAGATTTTTGTCCTTGTGAATTATTCTGCCGTTTGGTTGGACAGTTGGCGAGAGATGGTCTGCCGTTTCAATCTTTGAAGTCAGGACCGGGCAGAATCCATGAAGCTGAGTCCTGATGGAGTCAGTGAATGTGACCACAGCAACTGATGCAAATGTTCCTGCAGTGAAAGCATGAATTAATGATTTGATCACTTTAGCTGCAATCATTAAATCTCTATGAGGCAATCCGATGCGATGGCGGCCCCCGCTGGCAGTGAATTGGAGCCTATGTGTTGGGATTTTAAGGTCAGGAAGTCTGTAGGGGAGGTGAAGATGTTCAACTGTTGTATAGGAGACACTTCTACAGTTTCACATTATGTAGGCTTTAAAAATATGCCACCAGTGACCAAAGCGAAATCTGAACTTCAACTAGACAAATGTGGCCGTCCATGCTAACTGGCTGTGAGTTAGCATGGATGGATGATCTCAACTGCTTTTCAGCTTCATTTTCATTCGCATCAAAAAGACTATCAGACTCAAAGACTCAGACAGTAATGCTTAAGGTTCATTTACTTGCTTCTTGTCTATGTTTTTATAGACAGTCTGTAGACAGACTGTTTTATGAGTATCACGCAACCTTTTCCAGATCTCCCGATCTCAGGATCTCAGGGATCATGATCACGGGATCACCCAACCCCCCTCAAAGAGGTAGCCTACTGTAATGTTGCAGTTAGCTGCAGGTACTTATGGGGAATGTCTCTGAAGACTGACTTAAGGTCAATGCAGAGTCCTCGCTAAGTGACAAAAACAAGAGTCAGAATTCCCTGCCAGCAAAATACTGGAAATGTTCAGTTGTGATAACTTGGATTATCAATCACCCTGGGGGCAAAGCTGCATCTCACTCGCACACATGCACAAAACAGTGCCCGCCAGCATGCCTGTTAACACCAGTAAACAGCTTGGTGCTTGTACCATGTCTTGTACAAACTGCAGAAGTATCTTGTCTACGATGGCAGGGGGTGTTTGGAGAGCCCGTGTGTGTATAGGTGTGAGTGTTTGTTAGAAACACAGGCGGTGGGTGTGTATGGGATACTGCAATGTGCTCTGCCACTCCAAAAAAAAAACAAAAAAAAAACGCAGACAAAATCTTCCCCAAAGGAAGATCCTGCCTGAGTCTGAACTGCTGAGCACAAAACCCAATTATAGGGCAGGGAGAAGGAAGATTGGATTATACACAAACACACACAGTAAACACACGCATCAATACATACACACATTGGCTCATTTAGTTTCTTTAACAGTAGCTGCGCTCCACTTATCCTAATCAAGACACTAATAGCACACTGACAGGAGAGGAACGCCGTGGTGTGCGAGTCCGCTTGTGAGGTTTTTGGTGAAATTGACTTTCTGTGAATGGTTAAGCCCTCACAGCCAGCAACCACACACACACACACACAGCCTCAGTGCAGGCTGTTTTGTGGTTTGAAAAGTGAAATGTATGGTAATGTGCTAATGCCAAGCATATGTAGTTAAGCCTCTTAGTGGTTTCCTGTGAAGACCTCTCTCTCTGTTTGTATGTCTCTCTCTCTCTCTTACCCCAGTAACTGGAAGAGCTCATAAATCATTGTAGTAAGGAAATTGGATTCATATGAAAATATGTTTGTGCACAGTTGTCCACACTAAAGCAATTCCCTTATATGCTGAGGGCTGTACACATTTGCAAGACAGGAGCTGTTTTCAATATTCAGCAACGCAATTCAGAAAGATGAATTATTGCAGTAATTGTCCATTCAGAGCAGAGATTAAAGCAACACATTTTAAAGGAATTAAGGGGATTATCTTTATTTTTCTAAGATTCTTTGTATCAAGCTAAAGCATTGGTGACTTTTGACACTAAATATTTGTGCAGCTGACATAATGCTCGCCTGGAGACCTGACTGGCTGTTCTGTTCCAGCATGTGTTAGCTGTTAGCTCACTGCTCACTACTAATTCACAAACTAGTCCTGCGAGTAGCTGCTACATCACCCACCTTCTTTTACCACCTTTCTGTGAGGACGCATTGATGAACTTCACTGGACCTTTCCGGTTTAACCACTCCTTGGCAATAAATGTGTATAAAAGCGGGGACGATATTATATATTCTAAAGACGAGCTTGGCCAGCTATATGCTGATTGTAGATGAAGATGAAGAAACTGACTACCTTCAGATAATGATGGGGCAATGAAGGAGCTTTGTATTCAATGGTGACACTGACAAACACTATAGTAGACAATTTATAACATAATATCCTAATATATAATCACTTACACCCAGATAGAAATTTCTATCTATGATTTATCAAAATTTGTTAGTGGCTCCATAAAACAATGTTATTTCCTCTCCCCTCAGGCTGGATTGTAGTCAGGATATTTACTCAAAAGATGCTCTAAGCTTTGTCTGGTAGAGGCACTGATCACCACAGTCTTGGACATGAAGATGTACTGGTTCTGAATTCCCTGTGGACGAACAAACATGTAGGACTCCATCCATTATCTGTTTTCTAAAGCACGCCATGTGTATTCACGTTTCTCTGACTCAGACTGTTGTCTTTCGTCTCTCATCTCATTTGTCCCGTGTGTGTGTGTGTGTGTGTGTATTTCACTCATTGACTTGATTCACAGTGGGTACTGAAATGCACAGATTTGCGACTCGGCCCGCCTCAGATCACCTGCTGCATGTTGCTGAACTCTATTAGTGTGTGTAAAGCCGTCAAATACGGCATCATCACAAACAACTCCACATGCTGAACTGGTTCAGAATCTATTTTTAATGATTTCTCCATGTTTTTTTTAACACAGAACCCACCTGGAAAACTTTGTGACTTCTTGATAATAGATGTATTTCCATTTTCCATCACGCAGCTGTTCCTGATCCCATATAATCTGTATACACACCGCACATAGATAGAGACAGTGGAAGCCAGTAGATGAAGATGTACAGTAAAAGGAAACATCAAAGGATCAGAGCCAGGGAGAATGTACTTGAGTGCTGTGTACTTTCATCTTGGTGTGAGTTTACTGACCTGCAAGGAGTGTTGGTGGGTGTGTGAGCCTGTGTGTGTGTGTGTGTGTGTGTGTGTGTGTGTTTATGTTCTGTTCAACTCCACAGCTAGTGCATTTGTGGTGTGTGTTTGTTTGCTACCCTCAGCTTAACTCTGCTCTAATTGCCCTCTCTGCACATGCTCACACACTTATACCAAATGGCATATGTTATTTTTGTTGTGTAGCTCAGAGGGCCGAGTCTCTGACGCGCGCACGCACACACACACACACACACACACACAGAGCTGCTGCTCCTCTCATTCACACAGCAGTACGCCTTGTTTCCTGTGTCAGGTTCCCTTTGGCTGCTAAAGCTGTCAGGGAGCTGCCCTTCTAGTAATCCAGTGTGTGTCTGTGTGTCTGTGTGTGTGTGTGTGGCCAGTCCCTCTAGTTGTTTTACATCCATAAAAACTGATGTGAACTTCTTTTATGAGCTTAAGATTTAGTTTTTATCATCTGCTACTTCTTGTACTGGCTGTATCACATTTCAGGGAGCAGACGTATGGATGTACCGAGCTGCTGTAGAAGTTTTTTCATTCCAAGCTGCTCGCTAAACTTCTGCTGCACGTTAACACCCTGAAAAGAAAGTTTTGCAACGTGCCAGGAGGCAGACTAGTGTCTACTTAGCTGAGAGACTAACTGTTTTTGTTTTGTATGTTCAGTCCTGCGATGGTGTAATAGTTTTGGATGTCCCAGGAGAATATGGCTTTTCAGATTTTATTATTTATGACTCTGCATGACCCAAAGTGATGCAATATGCAAACGTGATGCAATATGAAGACTTAACAAATTCCCCAGCATGCACAAAGTGATGTGTTGACTCCAGCTCTGTGTGGTGAACACGAGCATCAACCAGAACATCTAAATGTATAAGCCCATTTGGAAGTACCGTGTGGTGCTGCTCCTCTAATGGAAGAAAGGGGAAGCCAGCAGAAGAGCAAATGAAAACGACCAGATGCTCCCTCACTTGCACAATTTTCCATAAAATTCGCTTTGGCGATCTGCCGATATGGAGCTTTACAACATTTCAGTATCATTTTCATCATTTCTCAGATGTAAATAAGTACATTTCACTTCACTAAACATAAGCACAACATTACAAGGTTCTTGTACATAGCATCTGAAGAATCTCAAGAGACAAGCAAATGAAGTTTAAGATGCTGCACCTCATGAAGTGCTGGAAATTAAAGTAAACAGTGTCTCTCCTTCGTATCCATAACATGGTAATTTGCGCAGTGCCATGTCTTGCTTGCTGATCTCACATATGACGAGTGCATATCAGAAACATTTGTTTGAAAGGCAAAATGCTGGTCAGAGCCACTGAGCCGTGCCACGTTATGCCATGCAGGTGCAGACATGAGCAGTAGTCGTCAATATTAAACTTACAAAGACAGAAAAGAACAGTGGCCTAAAAGACTATTGACGCGAGCTTAGAAGGCAACACAAAGCAAAGGAAGTAAAAAGGAGCTCATATAAGCATAGCTCAGCCTGTGTTTAAAGTTAAACCTTGGCTGGGAATGTGCAACATGACCCAGGTTAGTAGCCAGTATGAATGCAAGCTTAAGTGCCAGGCAGTAATCCTGCCAACAGGACATCCTCTGACCTTTCCCCTTTTCCTCTGTCTGATGGGTCTGAAGTTACGGGAGCAGTTTCACGAAACATTATCCAGCTGGTATTTCTCCCGAGTAGGATTGCAGTCGTGTTGCAGTGCGCTGCTCCAGCCCTGCTCACAGCTGCCCCAAATTAAAATTTGGTTACAGATTCATAAGCTCGCTGCAAGAAGTCAGCGGCATCGAAATGGGTCAGAAATCACTCATCGTTAATTTTTAACTCAAGTTGCATTTTCTACATTCCTCCGAGGTGGAAAACAGTGATTTAGAAACTTGCGCAGCCTCAAATCTCTGGTTACACTGTAGCAGAGGGGGATGGCGGGCTGTTATCTGCATCACCTAACATGACTTTCACCACGCCATGAGCAGAGAGCTGATGCATTATTGAAGACTGTGCTCATGTGCACATGGATGTTAGGGCAGAGTCAGACCTGTAGCTGAATCCCTGCAGTCCAGACCAGCGTTAATGCATCTTCTTCTTCTTCTTCATGTTCAGAAATACAAAGACAAATAAAAGAATAAAAGAGTGACTTCAAAGGCTTGCTCACAAAGCTATCTACATACATGAATTATTTACTTTTTGTTTTGTTTGCCTAAAAGCTGTTGTTCTACTCTCAGAGGAGTAGACTGTTGCTTGCCAAGACGTTTGGTGTTTGGAGGTGAAATATGTGAGCTGGTGGGACGGTGGTGTGTCTGCAGCGCGCAGGGCCCGGCCGACCACCGTGGGCTGGCGGGAGCAACAAAACAGGAACAAATGAGATAAATTTGTCAGACAGATTTGGAATTACGCAACGTGGCGTCAACGTGAAATCTTTTTGGTGGGATGCGAATGGGTTTTGTCAGATGTGAGGAACCTGTAAACTGGATAATGAATGACTCAGCTCCTCCAAAAGTCGTACAATCAAAAGAAACAAGCTGCTCAGATTGAATGCTGGCAGCATGCATTATGTATCCCGGCAGGCCTGGGAGATGAAATGCAGTATGTGATTTACTGTCTGTGCTTTCTGTTCACCTGCATCCCTGTCACTGTAATTTTTTTTTTCTCTTTTCATTTGGGCTCCTCACATGGAATCCCCATGAGATCTCTCTGATTCACAGAAAATAGTTTCTTGCATTTTTATCCTTCCGAGGTTTGAAATGTCTAAGCCAAAGTAAATCTGAAGTGCAACGTGAACTGTCAGAGCAGCCTTAAAACTTTGGGCTGGACTTGTGACATGGATTTTTCATTAGAACTAATGGCCATTGAGACAGAGGAGGTGAATTATTGAGCGAAACGCTTCTGTTTGTGTGCTCGCCGTCGCGGAGCTGCACACGAAAAAAACCCTTATACCCATTACATTATATCACACCTGTCCTTGTCATAAACCCTCTCCTGTCAGCTGTTACACTGTGTCTCTGGCTTTATTTATGATTTGATGTGAAATTACATCCCTCTGTGTTTGATTTATTTGTACTTTTTTTTTCTGCTCAGTGTCTTGAAAGTTTAAAAGATATTAACCAGCGAGCGGGTGACTGTGCATTTCTATTCTTGACCCTCCTAAATGGGTCAGCCGCTGTTACCGCAGTCTGGAATAATCCAAGCAGAACAGCCCTAAAGTTATTTTAGTTTGGTTCCTTCTGCAGCACGCCATCATATCAAAAATGGTTTGATGCAATCATCACTCCAAATTTACCACTGACACATTCTTACAACAGCAACCCTGTCTCACAAAACAATATTTTCCTTTTCCTATCATCAGCTGCGCTGTGGCTTCAGTGCTCATCTCTCTCTTTATGGTGGACCCTGACTCTTTTGGGCCATCTGTTTGATGATCCATAACCCATTACATGCTTGATGCTGATATCTGGCCGTGGGAGCGATAGCAGCTATGGCAGGGTGAGGGCAGACAGCTGGATTTATAGGCGCTGGGAGGCCAACGATCAGCCAGTCATTTGTCATGTCTTACCAGCAGGTCCCCTAATTGGACTGGAGGCATGGGGAGGAAAGTTGAATCAATGAGCTAAGACACAACTTTTAAACTCAGCCTTTCCCCCAGATGAATATGTGCGGGTATTAGCATAACAATGCTAACCCTGTGGCAGAGCACACAGTCTCCTGCTTTACATGCAGATTCCTCAGCCACTAACTAGCTTGTAGTGGTGGTCAGATGATGGATAACGCAGAGCACAGCCATGGAAATTCATGATGAGGCCATCGAGGAGCCAGAGTCCTCTCTGTACTCTTTGTGACTGCTTTGAATATTTGCCAAAGCCTCCGATTAAATCAGGCGTTTTGGCAGGGACTGTGGCAGTTTTAGGTGTCCTTCAGCTGGGCAGCACTATAACTTTGCTTGTTTTCACAGCTTGCCCTGCAAGAAATTAGCATATAATCACTCGGCCGGCATTGGAGGAAGTTGTGGAGTAAAGCAATTAAAAAGGCAGTGAATGAATACATTTGAATTAATTTCGGCAGGGAGTTATTCGGCGAAACAGGAGCAACACAGCTGTTGCCCTCTAAAGATGGGAAATGTTAACACTTCTAGTGCTTGTACTGAAGATCCAGGATGATGAGGATGCAGCTTGAGTGCAGTCAGCGATAATGAGAAGGAGTGGAAGAGCTATTTGAAGTCACAACCTGCTACTGGCACAGTATTTTAATATACCTAAAAAAATAAAATACGGAGTTGATGAGTGAGTGAGTCAGATGAGTTGACCTGCTCAAGTCCATTTTTGTTATCAAGAAAACATCAAACAGCCAAAGTTTCCTCAGGCAAATTTTTGAACTGGTGGTTCTGACAATTTTTGTTTTTCACGTTTAGTAACCCGTTTTATTCTTTCACATCAGAAGAAAAGTTTTCAGAGTTTTATTTTGAAATGATGATATCACAATCGATATCTGTAAGAGGTCGTTGAGTTTCGACTCTTCAGGATCAAGAATGAAATTTCACGCTTAACCTAACGTGCCTGTGTACATGTGTGACCAAAGTGACCACGGCTATCCATTTGGAGCACTCTCAGGCAAGCAGAAAGCACTCCCTAACCCAATTCTATCAGGCTGCACACATGTCATAGTTCATATATTATTGAAAAGTTAGAGTTTAAGTTTTCATGAATTATTTCCCCAATTTTTTTTGATTTGCAATATATGGAGATAAAATATTTGTGGGACTTTGTTAATGGAAAACATATCCTAGTTTAATAATTATGTGCATTGCGACCATGATTTGAGAGACTGACCTTTTGTCAGCATTGAAATGAGGTGACGTTGAACAAAATATTGCAGTCAAAGTAAGTTTGTCATTTGTCATAGTGATATTGATTTGGCTGATGATCATGTAATATCTTGCTGAAACCCAGCTCTACGTTGTTGAAGTGCACACGGATGTGAAACACCTCACTGTGGCCCAGTTGATCAGCTGTAAATGTAAAGCTGTGTTGACAGAACCGGGGTTCCCTCAAGGAGAAGCTCGAGGGTTTTTGTGGCCGTCTGAAGCGTCTCAGTCGGCAGCAGAGTTGTTTGCCCGCTGTAAGCCATCACGTCCCCCAGATTGAATTTGCCTCAGTAATAGCTTTAGTTTCTATCAGCTCCTGGGCCAATTTCAGCCCAATTACGTTTTGCTAGCCTGGCAGGCTGCCTTTCTTCACACTTCCCCATGTCTTGAATCGGAGAGTCAAACTAGTGCAAGTGACAGCTCCACAAAACTGAGCACTGTTAATGTTTGACTCAGCCTTTTGTTCTTGATTGGATTTTAATTGAATCTGCTACTTAAACCAGTGTAGGGGCAACCGTATCCTCCCCTCCCTCTTTATTTATCCCGGGAGCATTGACTCGAGGATCCAAGTTGTTTTTCCTGCTTCGTCCTGCTTGATTTTCATGCAGGAAGACACGCTCCTCACTGGGAGCCTCCCAGTGTGACTCCCGTCCTCTGATGATGGCTGCTGAACAAGGTAATGGAGGTTAATGCTGCACTTTCTCCATCACTTACCTTCTCAGTTAACTGATGAGAGTATGATGAGAAAGAACAGGGTTGCCTCTGGTCTGTCTGCTTGATGTTGAAAAGTTGGTGTACAATATGATAAAAGAAGTACCTAAAAACATACTCACTTCTTTTTGGTTACTATTTTAATAATAACTGACCATGTAATACATATTTCAAACGAAGATGCAAAAGCTTTCACTGTCTCCAGCTTTTCAAATATGAGAATCTGTCAAAATATGCCTTTGTCTGGTAAATTCAGTCTTATTTTAGAACTGTTACTGTTTAAGTGACGTTTCTATATTAAAAATGAGAAAACAGTTTGGCATTCAGGTAAAGTCCTGACGAAACTTGCTGGGGGAAAAAAAAAACAGTGAAAACTGAAAAGTGGTGAGAGTGCTCCAGACGCTACACACAGTTACTCTGCTGAAATGAGAAGCTCCTTTGAGAAATGTATTTAGAAATATTGCTTGTTTTCAGGTTCAAGCGATGTAAAGCGAGGATTCGCTGCTTTTCACAGTTTTATATTACAGCCATGGTAATATAAAATATTTCGGCTGTCAGACAAAATAAGCTGTTCAACAGCCTAAATACTTTATTTATGAAAATAATGATAAATTGTTGTCATATAAAGTTTTTAATAAACAAAAAGTCATCCATATTGACTCTTTGTAAGCATCACATGTGACTCCACTCGGAGGCACTTTATTTTAGGTGAGAATCTGCTTTGAAGTGTTGTTGTTGCACACTGCTGCTACTGCTAGAAATTAATTTTTTTTATCATGTCTTGTGCACATTTCGGTAAACCTCTATGTAAAATATTAGCATATTGTTCAACGTGACTTTGGATGAGTTTTGTAAGATTTGGTGCTCAAACACTGGCTGTAGCTCATCTTAGCAAGACACTGTCTATATTCAGTTTTTCCATCCATATAATTCAGTTTGTCTGGGATTCAAACCAACAAATCTGCCAGCCAAAGGCCCACAGAGCACAACCAAATTTAGCTCTGCCCTATATAACATCCTCTAGTAGGATGCACTCTGTGTGAAAGTTATGGATCTATTTTTTTCTTTATGAAATTGGAGACGTGCAGCCACATTGGCGGAGCTGGTTCAGTCCTAAATCAAATCTGAGGCAGATATCTTTCTCCAGGGGGCGATGAAATAAGCCCTCAACTCCTTAGACATTTAATCAACAAAACCCAGGTATGGGTCCCTGTAGGGGACAATCTCATTGGGAGGAGGGGAGGGATTGCCACTACCACTCACGCTGCTGTCTGCTGTACAGCTCCCCTGGCTCGGACTTGTCAGGGCAGGAGGTGGGGGGCAGGCCAGGTAATAGCGAGTCCAGGTTTCGTGGGAAATCTTTGCTCCCCTGCCCCGACCACTTTGAGAGGTCCGTGTTTACAGCGAGCCCGGGGTCAATCCCATTCCGCTCGTGGTCTATTTGGGAGGCAAACAGGACGGGGATTTGGAATTGAGTGCAACCTTCGCGATCCCCCTGAGGCCTCGGCTGAAATGGACTAGCCCTCTGATCCGTGGCACTCAGGCTGGTCAGAGCTAATGTCACCTACACTGTTAGCTGCGGTGCTAATTTTACACAGCTCTATTGAGAACTTAGTGACGTGAATGGCAGCCACAGAGCCATAACAGGAGACTTATTTCTGAGGGCGTACCTGAATGCACACAGACTTATTATTAACCCAATGACCTCTTTTCCCTATTTAAGTGTTTGCATGTGATGCTCTTGTCTTACAAACAGCGAATTCACACACACAAGGTATTTATATCATCTGCCGCCTACACCATCTAAACACAAACACACACATATGCTGGATTCAAATACTAATCATACATATGCATGTAATTTAACAAACACTGAATGCAAAAGGAGCAGCTATGTTTGGGGCCAAATCAAATCTTATTTCCTGTTTAAAATCTCTTTGAGACATCTTTCTGATCACCGGAGACATCTTTTATTTGTAGTGAATGTGACAATTAGACCATGACTTGTAGGTACGCATAGGTAGTAAGAAACTGAAGTAGTGGTGCATCTCAGACACCTGCCTGCGGTTGATTATTATCCGTCACGTGCATTATATTTTCATTATGTTTCATTACATTATATTTCAGTTCCACTTTTCTCACCTGGTGACAAATATGAGTGCCTTTCAGCAAAATTTCATAAAATATCAGCTAAGGCAAATAAACAAATCATCCAGTACTTGTACCTTCCCCTGGGATTCAATAGCTTTTTCACTCGCTTGTACTTTTTGCAAGTTTTCTAAAATCAATCTTCCTCCTCTCACATGAATATGTTTTGATAGAGTATTGTAGTCGGCCACTTTTCTAAAGAAAAGAATTACTGAGTAGCCTGGAGTTCAGCTGGTCTGGTCCAATCAGAGGGAATTTCCATTTAAGTTTGCTTTGAACCTTTTTCCCCCTTGTAGGGCAATCTGTTGGAAAGCTGTCTGATAAAGAAAAGATTGTCACCACACCATGGAGGGCATCGCCCAGTTGTAGTGAGATTGGATGGTCCAAGCTGAAATGTTAATGGTCAGGATGTCACGCTATCCCTTTCTCAGCGACTGTGTAGAAGATACTTTTGTACTTAAAGTTCAGAAAAAGGCCAGAGGCAGGTATCCCTGGCCTTTTATTTAATGCAAACAGAGACTGAGAGGGATTGGTATACTCAGAATGACAAACCGATCTCGCTCTATCCCGTGAATTGCTCTTTGCAGTCAGAACACATTACCTGAAAGACAGTTCCCTTTCCTGTAATAGTGTGAATGCACGCAGGGGTGCAACTCTGAGTGCCTGTCGCAGTGAATCTGGTTTTGTATTTTAGCCGGATTGCTTTTCCTTGTTCTGAAACATCCTGTTTGTGCATTTTAATACATGCAAAGACAGAAAAGCAGAGCAAAGAACTCGTTTTAAATGCTTCCAAATGACACATGGATGCGTGTTCACATATAATGCTAAGTGGGGTTTTTTTTCCCACTGCACTTTACTCTGATTTGACAAATTTGGATTTTTTTCCTGTCTCCATCACCATGACTGAGACAGCTGTCACCGTGGTCTCCTGTACCTGAGCTGGAAGTCCCTCTGGGTTTTCGCCTCAGCCGAGTTAAAACATTTTCAGCTCAACCTGAGGCGTCTTCGTCTTGTTTACCTGGAGTGAATCTGACCTGTGTTTCATTACCATCACCAATTTGGTTGTGACTTAATTCATGCAAACAAATTTGAATTATTCTATATAACATATTGCAGTGTTGCTGTGGGCTCAGATATCAACAGTAAACCTAAGATTACAAAAATAAGACGCACGCTCTATAAAAGTGAAAAGATCTTTTATGCAAGACTGTCACTGGAAATTGATTCACCACTGGTTCAGCTTAGATTCAGTACATGACTTGTCTTCAGGCCTTCTAGTTTTCAAAGGGCTCCACCCTGTTGTAATGAGTTTTGCGGTCCTGCTTGGTGGATTTTCTTGCTGTCAATTATCACAATTAACCAGATGTGCCGCCAGAAATGGCATGAACTGCAGCTGCATTTAACATGTTATTTTCTCCCCATAATGTGTAAGACCTCCATTACATAGGTTATAGGGGGCACAATGCGTGGAAAATAACCCCATTAGACATCTGGTATTAACCGATAAAGACTCTGGTTTTATGTAAAATTAGTTTTTACACTGGAAAACAATTTTCCCTAAATGTATTTTATTATTTGTTTCAAAATTTATAAAACAGGTAAAAATGTATTGGGGACAAAAATGGACTTGTCTCACTGGCAGTGGGCTCAAAGGCTGAAAGCTGTAGAAGGCGTCTGTTGTAGAAGGTCGCTTTCAAATGATCTTTCAACTGGTTTTGACATGAGTTCCTGTTTAAACAAATGAGCCTGGTGAAAATGTGCCCAGCCTATACACAGCACGCATTCATCTCAGTGTCTCAAGCTTAGATTCTCGGTGGAGGTATTGGGTGTTTACTGCTCTCTGTGCCAGTGCCGCCTTAAAGTGGACAGTTTTTGCAGTCCACCAATAAAATTGTCTACAGGGTGTGTGCTCTCTGCTGCCAATTTGCCCGTTCTACCTGATAGTATTGAGAGTTTCCTGATCAAATTATTTTCCATTTTTCCTTCGTACATGCAAGAACAGCAGGTTGAGCCCCTGGGTGCACAGTCGGGACGTTTGTCGATAGATTCAGCCTCATGTGGCTCCTGTTACAGTGTACACTCGTATCCTCTTGTGTCAAGATGTATGGGATTATTAGGGGTCTGGTTGTTACCCGAGGCTTGAGGTTCCTGTCCATTAAGATGTCTGCTTTTGTTACTGTCTCAAATGGAGCAAAGTCTCCTCATTTGTCAGTCCTCCCCCAACAAAGTGTCCACTCCATAAGCACAGGTGCCAGTGGATATCCCTGTCATAAGTGGGTTATTAATCACCAAGCTAAATCGGATTTATGGACTATAAGATGATATATCTGAGCATATGCAGGCGCTGGAATATTGATTTAGGTTTGGCTTTAAGCTAGCCGTAAGACATTGTCAGCTCGGTGTTATGAGCTATTGACAAATAGCAGGCATGCTTAAGGGTGCAGCCGACTGGCAGGAGTGATGGCAAGCCTCTTTGTCTCTCTCTCTCTCGCTCTCTCTTTTTTTTTTTTTAGCCCTATCTCATTGTGTAGTTGGCCATGGTGCTCAAGGCTTTTAATCAACTCTGAAGCAGTTTCACCCCACCTGCAGCAGAAAATCCTTCAGTGTTTTACAGCTTTAAGTAGAGAGGATGATAAGAGTTCAGAATGTGAAATGGTTCTCTTATGGAGGCGATCACATTTTGTAAACTGGAGCAATAAAAACTTAGTCACCTATCATGGACCTCATCGAGCCTTAAATACAAACTGCTTTAATGCACCGAAACAGTTCTGATTCCCCTGAATGTAATAGGAATTCAGACAAGTCCGGCTTCAAATCAGCTTTGCTGTTGTTTTATGGGTCTGCAAACTAGTTACCACTCATAACCTGCAAATCTCAAAGCAAGTGAGAAACAAATAACTGTCTCTGTCTTAATAATTACTCCTACAAAGCATGTAAGCAAGCTGCAGTCTCTCAGCCACATAAAACACAGGCCTGTTGTCACATTAACATGCACAAAGGGGCCTATATGTTTACTGTCATTTGTTCCAGCTGTCAACATAAAGATGACGTGTGTGTGCGTTAGGATCTGATAATGGAGCATAAGAGAGTGATTCTGGGTTTTTTTTGCAGTGATGAATCAAGTCTGCGCTCAGTAGTGTTTCATGTTTGCTTTTTGTTTCACCTTGACAGAACAACACATCATGGAGACCGCACTCGTGTCAGGAGTGTACCTGCTACGGCGACATGGCCATCTGCCGGCCCGCCCACTGCCCCAACCCACGGTGTGACTTTCAGAAGGTAAGACGTTTGAAATATTACAGTAGGAGCTCGGATGCTTATTTTATTTTGGGATAAATTAAAAAAAACAACAACTGCATACAACAAAAAAAAATCTATTTTAAAAAGGATGAGGTTGGTGGTATTCTATATTTCTCTGTTGTCAACAAATCCCTTTAAATGCCAAAAAACATTATTTTAGTCCCTACCCAGTCACTCAGCCCCAAGCCCATTGGTTCTTATTGTGCTCATAAATCTTTCTTTTTTTTAATATAAAAAGAGAGAGAGAGTTATAAATTGTTAGTGCCCTTTCAAAACTTTAGGTTCATTTTTAAAAAGGCTCAAACAGGGTTAAAAGGTGCCTTTGTTGCAGACAGTTTTCAGAAGACACATTCAGTGTGCTAATGAGTTGGTAATGAAGGAACATGACACCCCGTGCAACAGTGTGGCTCACTGGAGTGTTTTTGATACTTTTTGGACAGCAGTAGAGCTCTATGGCAGAGACGGATAGGATGTATCAAACCAGATTTTTTGATTTTGGTCCTTTCACAGGGTTTTTGACAATGAAAACATGAAATATTAACAGCATGGTCTTTTAGGCATTGTTTTTTTTTTTTTTTCAACCCAAACTGTTTTGTAATGGTAAAATGGTTTCTCTAAGGCAGTGGGAGCAAACAATGGACCAAAGCTCTTCTTCAGCTCTTCAACTCTGTAAAGGTCTGACAAGCTCAAATGCCCCCCCCCCTTTGTAATTATCTGATAAAAACTGAGTTTTACTTTTTTGTAAATGTGGCATTCATTATGTCGAAAGGTCAGCGGTCTGTCTTGACTGGTATAGGTTCCCCCGAAGGGCTAGAACAGCTTTAGCTGCTTTAATGATAAATGTAAGTGACGCTAACATTAGAATAGCTAACCTGGTTTGAAGTGAGAACTATGTACCACTTGCTTTCCACTCCAAATGCCTAGTAAAAGAGCAGTAGATTTAGACACCTGATGGCTGATTGTACAGCTTTTCAAGACTTTCCAAATATTAATGGTCAAATTTATTTTGTTTTCATTTTCCAGCTTTATCTTTCACAATGTAGGTCTAAGATCAAAAGTCTTTTGGCCTTTTTGTCAACTCCGGTATAAATGACTCTTGGACTTTCTCGGGGGCTTAGTCATACCTCCTTTTTCTCTCTGTCCTGTGTCTCCTGTCGGCTCCTGCCTCTGCTGTCTAATGCAGGTGAAAAAATGTCATAAAACCCCAGCGTTGTCACTGTAACGTAAAGATGAAGCAGACAGTTGTAAACAGTGATGAAATTCAAGAGGTTGGAGCAAAACTTTCACAAAGTCAAAAAAAGATTCTGTCCTGTGTTCAAACTTGACATGACCTAAGATGTTGAATCCCTGACGCCCATGCAAAGCACACAAGTTTAAGTCTTACAAAAAGAATATATCTTACAAAGCAACTTTGAGAAGCACTCCCAGAACCAGCGTTAAACTTTAACTGATTGAAAGCATTTGAAATTGAGCAGAACAGCGTGGGAGCACATCGCACTAAATCCACTGACACCAGCGACTGTGTGACTGACGTGGGTAAAGATGCGGGCCCGCTGTCATTGTTTGTATTTAGGTGTTGTGAGGAACATTTTTTAGCTGCAAAATGCGACAGTGTAAGAGAAACTGGTGTTTTGTCGAAATACATATGCCACCGGACAGCAAACCAGAATCGTTTTGTAACAGTGGGTGAATGAAATGTATGGTGTTGAATACGCAGGATCCTCCATTGTGATGTTTTAATCTCCCTCTCTCTCAATTTCGCATGGGAGTGCAGATCCTGTTTCAAGGGCCCGTATAATCACTCATCTTCGCGAGTTACCCTCACAACAAGAATCAGTGAAATAACAGACTATTGTGGCGTGAAGTCTGCCGATTGCATCACTCACAATTTGACGCAGTGATCAAGTATTTGCACTCCCAGCTCCAGCCTACCATTTTTGACTCATTTGAATTCACAGGGACGCATTTTCAAAGCGTTTTCACTCCATCTATCTGTCCCTCCCTGTGCTTCTTCTGAAATGTGATTTAAACGCCAAGCCTGCGGTGACGGCATCAAATCCAATCCCAACCCTGGGCTAAGGCAACAATCAATGTCTAATGAATTCCACTCTGCTGGCTAGCAGTCCACTGTTAATTAAAAATTAGTCATCATGCTCACCAAGCCGTGTGCTCCCTCTGTTTAAAATGCTCTTAAAATGTGACTCTCTCACCTACACTGTGATAAAAAGTGCTATGTTTTTTATCGCCTGCCTATCTCTGATGATAGGGCTGCCTTTTTGAAATCCACTGCCATTATCTACAAGCTTAAATTTCATTTTTTGTTCTCATTTTCCTACCTTATCGACTTTTCTGACATTCATCTCACACAATATGCCCGTTATGTTCTTCCTCTCTGTGTTAATCATCTACCACAGATGTGTACGTCTATATCTGGGTTTTTGTTATCTGGTAATTGCTGTTTTTTTTTACTGGGAAAATCTGTTGAAGGTGAAAATAATTTCATTTTCATAATTTTAAACTGCATTAAAAGTGTGCCAACAACAGAGCGAGGGTTCTTGCTGCTGCAGAATTCAATCAGAGGAGCACAGTGAAGCCATCTTGGGAGGACAAGGTCACAAGGCTTACAATCTCTAGCGGGTGGAGGAAAAGTTCGATTGAAACTGAATAAGTGTTCAGATTTAGGCAAACAACATTGCAGCACAAGAAGGGGATAAGATCTTTTTAACAGACGATATTTGCCTGTGCAAATGAGTAGACGCTTAAGTAATTTATTCATAAAAGACATCATTTTCTTTATTTACCTTTTGTCAACCTTCTTTAAAAACCACCAGCCTTGTTTTTATACTTGAAGAACAGTTTACTTGTAGCTCCCGACATCTCTCCGTTTCTATTTCCAATTTTGATATAAACTGATGGGTAACATATACAGAAGATGTGCCACCTCTGTTCCTTAAACAAAGCAATTAGATTTAAGAGATTTAAGGTGCATTCAGGTCCACTATGTTGCTAGGTTTTCTTAGTATTATTTTATGATAAGGCAAGAAATCGGCCTTCGCTGTGGCGCTGAACCCCTACGTGATCGTGTATTTTCCTGTGAAACCTTGGGTCTTGCAACTATAAATGCAGCACTCAAGTGATAAATGAACTCCGCAATTCCCGAGTCTGAACCGTCTCTCTTTTATTTGCAGTAATAAAATCTCAAATTGGATCAAATTCTTGTACTACAGCCACATTTTGGTGATTAGATTTGAGTCAGCAGACAGAAAAAAGCTAGAGGGACTGAAAACAAAATGAAAGGATGAAAAGAGACACCAGAACGAGAGCCTAAACTTGAGCACGAAAACACTTTGAGCTTTTGATTATTACTGTTTAATGTATTAGGACAAAAAGGGCTTTTGTGACATATTAATTTTCCAAATTAAGGTGGTGGTTTTGTTTCTATTTTAAAATGTCTTGTGCTAGCAGGTGATTAATGGTGAGCCGAGAGTACAGTATAAGCCCTCAGTCTATCTGTTTATTCATGGAGCAGTACTACCTGCTGTTCAGCTCACTTTCCATCTATTTTATTTCCCAAACACACTGTTATTTATACATATAGTTCATTCTACGGCCTGTTCACATGTAATTTGTCTTCTGCTGCTGATTCGATGTACCAGGTTTTTTCCCCTCATTGCGAGCTGACACAAGACATTCTCTAAAGCTCTTTGGGGGCTGTTTTCTCTCACCTTACACAAATTGTATTTCTCCACTCCCTCTTTTTTTTCCATTGCACATCATTTGTATTTGCAAGTAAACAACACAAACTATTTCTCGGCTCTGTGTCTGGCCTTGCTGCTTTCCCATTCAGTTTCCTTCCCACCATTCGGCCTCACTTAGAGCGTGTAGGCAGCGCTGCTAGAGGACTGAGTGTTGAATCTGTATTGTAATGTACATTATAATGCCTCCAGTGTGCTCGCTCTGTATTCTAGATGCTTTGCACACCTGATGGAGTCTCTGTATTTCCACTATTGTGCATCCTGTTGTGGTCTTTGTGCCACGTGTTGGTTAATTTCCATGGAAACGGACAGACTTATCAACAAGTTTTGCATTCATGCTGGTCAAAGGGACTCACGTTACTTTTCTCTTTCTGTGCCATGAGTGTATTTGAGCCACTCTTGGTGTGTACGTCTGCATTCACATGTGTGTTTCTTTTTCAAAGGGCGAGCGTTTGAGGATCCCTGCCAACAAGTGCTGCCCTGAGTGCATCTCACTGTCCCAAGGCTCCTGCCAGTACGAAGGGGTTGTTTACGGAGTAAGTGAAAGTGACAAAGGTTTTGCAACATTAATATCAACATATATGAAGATGCAGCCTCTGCGCATTAATGGAAAATTACACTGAAAGATTTTTTTTTGAAGTTTTTTGATCTGGGGCTGTTTTTCATGGGATAGACCCTCAGTTCTGGTGCGGGGAACTCTTTTTCCTTATGCATAGTTTGTGTTTGTTCGTTTCCTGTTCCAACAAGACAATGTTTCTGTGCACAAAGCCATGAAATATGGTTTTTCCAGTATGGTCTGCAAGACTCTGGCGTCTTGCACAAAGCCCTGACCTCAACCCCACGCAGCACCTTTTGGGTGAGCAGAAACACCAACTGCAATTCAGATCTTATCTCCAAACTTCACTCACTGATGCTGTCGTGGCCACAGCCTGTCTCCACGCTCAAGTCTGTGGTAGAAAACCTCAAACCCAGAGTGGAACCTGTTTTTTCCCCTTTCTCTGTGTTTGGTAAAATATATCAAGTTATAATTGATTTAGGTGGAAATTCAGTGGGAAACCATAAATCACTCTTCAGAGGCATTAGTTTGCTAAATGTGGTCTCCACTGAAAAACTGGTTTCAGAGACCCGCCCCCTTCCTGCCTCCCTCTCGCTAAAGAAACAATCAGTGTCTTGTTCATCTTCCTTTCTCTGAGTGGCCTCTGGCTTAACAAGCTGCACTTTTTTGGCAGCAAATATTGGACAGTGCACGTCCTCAAACGGAACAAGGCCGAGTTTAGAGATTCCAGTGGCGTCACTTCTCTGGTGAAGAGGCACTTTACACGGATCTGAACGACCAGGAGAGCAGCTTTGGAGAGGAGTTCTGGCCTTTTTGAAGGCCCTACTGCATCTTCACTGAAGAGGAGTTTGTAACTGGTGTTACAAACTCTCAGTGCTGCTGCTCCTTTCCAGCAGGGACTGTTGGAAAAAATTAGCTTTTCTCTGTTTGGAGAAACCTCAAATCACAAGGGATGAGGATTGCTGTGATGTGATGGTGGATGCCTTAATTTCATGTACAACCAATGTTTTTTGGAAGACTTGCCAATGTTTCTGAAGCTACCCAGTAGCCAGGTCATAGCATTTGAAAGTGTGATTTTGTTTTTTTACTTTGGATAAAACTCTAGAGTCAGCACCCTGGACAGTGGTCATGACACAACATTTTAATCTAGCTTACATTTGACAGATTGTAGTTTTTCAATATTTAATGGAAGAAAAAATATATTGGGTCTATGCCAAAACCATTAAAGACTTTTTCTAGTTGTTTGCCACAGAAATCTATTCCTTCCAGGGTGAAAAAGCATTTAGATCAATTCTCCATTAAAACTCTGACTAATGATATATTTCATGCAGGCTAAAGAAGGTTTTATTGCAGGTTTCACAGCCTGACGCCTCTGAAAATGAGTGAAGCCAGCTCCTCACCTCTATCATTTTGACTGCAGGCAACATCGACACGCTGATATCTCATTTAGAGTCAAAGAACAACACCGAACTCATATATCCACAAATGGATGTATAAGAGATGTATAATTAATACCCCATAGATGGTTTTGCAAGTTTCGGGATTCCATCAATCCAGTTCTGTCAATCACAGATTAGAAAACAACTTCCTGGTTTTATACCAACAGATGTTGGCCTGAAGCATATTCCTATCGCTAATATGTGCACATAGGATTAAACTAATGAAGAGAAGTCTAGGAATATCGCCAACAAGCTAACTGTTTGCCTCAAGCTGGCATCACAGCTGAGCCAACAGTTGAAACCAGTCTTTAAGTGGGTAGACAGCTCTGCCGAAACAACATATCGTACGTTTTCACATGTGAAGGTAATGTCCTTTCACAGTGTACCTCATTATCCACATACACCCCCTCCCCCCCTTTTTCTTCCTTTTCTCCTCCCGTGGTCTCTTTTTGACACATCTTTCCTCTACCTTCTCCCCCCTCTGTGACTCCGCTCTCCCGTCTGTCACTCAGGCTTAGGCTTACAAAGTTCTTTCGTCCACAGAGAGCAAAACAGCTTTCCTCATCCCGCTGTCTCTCTGCTTCTCCCCGGTTGTATTTCTGTGTGTAACTGTCTGTCTCTCTGTTTCATGGCTTCCCACAGCATGACAGCCTGTGGAGTCCCTCGCCCTGCACCGAGTGTGTTTGCTCCAGAGGGAGCGTGTCGTGCAGCGCTCGGCCCTGTCCCCCTCTGACCTGCCCTGGGGACCACAGCCTGTTCACCCCAGCTGGAGAGTGCTGCCCCAAGTGTGGCCGTAATGGAGGTGAGTGTGGTATTAGGCTGAATTACACACACAGATTTCAAATGCAGCCTGTTTCTAATTGACTTCTCTTAGGGCCTGCACCTGTTTTACATATTTTTGTCTCCGAATCCCTTTATTTGTACTGATTACAGTTTCGGACAATATGTTGTTGGTTCATTCACGTGTTTGCAGGAGTTTCAAACATGTGATCTTTTAGAATTGTATACTTACTATGCTGCTGTCTCCAGGGCATGAAAATACCCACGATCCTCCTCACAGTAGTCCTTGTTCGCAACAGAATTGCCATTTAAGATGTAAGATTTAAGATGAAGTAATACATACAAAACCTATACTATTTGTCAATGATGCATTCACTTGCTACTTGATTACCGATGCCTATCAAGAAAATGCATTAAACGCATTAAATGCAGTAAACAAAAGTTCTCATAAGCAGTTCTGCAAAACAGTGACACAACACAAATTACTGGCAGACTCTGATGTGCAGACACACTGAACTCCAAGCACCATAACCTATTCCAGTGCAGGAAAACGCACACAGACTAATGTGAAATGCCACCAACAGACACCCGCGAACACAACAGCCTGCCCTGTGGACTGTGCTTACACATTCACACAGGAACCCTGAGTCTAAATGTGTTTGTGCTGGAGCTGACAGACCTGAGAGCAGCACACTGCCTCAGGTCAGGTTGCTTCCTCGTCTTTCAATAAACACAAGCTCTGCTCCTGCTCTCAGTTCAGGTGGTTCTAACCTCAAATGGGTTTTGGTGATTGTCCTTCTTCAGGCGACCACTCCAGCCTGACTGACAGACAGGCTGTCAGCTACAGCAGTGGTGCAGGACGGGATTGAAAGGCTCCTTTTGAGTCTGGTTACATTAGTTTCCAAAACATTACCCAGAGAAAAACATGTAATTTATGATTTGTCTCTGTACAACAGTTGCTTCATACAACTGTAAGTCCAAAGAGGTGAGCCGGTGCATCCAACAACACAAAACTGCAATAAAAATATAAATGTTCCCAGTGCAAACCTTGATCAAGGAGCTAAAGCTGTTCATACTGTAGAATGATTAATGCTTTCATATTCAGAGTGGGGAGTAATATAGTGCATTATTATTATCTATGTGTACGGGTGTGAATGTTACTGTTACTACTACATCTTACATACATAAATGAATCCTGTTCAAGTGAATATTGTAACATTTGCCGTGGTAAGAGATCACTCAGAGGCTTGGACCCCACCATTGAGAGCGTGTGTCATCTTGTCTTGTGTCAGACAGGACGTTGTCGTGACAAACCCTGAGCTTTTAGATTGCACAAGAGCAGCTGGAGCCTAGCTGAAAGGTTAATCTAGACTCTAATGATGTCTTGGAGCTGCTGTGATGCATCCCAACGGTTAGCAGCTAATTAGCGACTGGCTTTTTTCACCCTCACTGTAAATCAGGCAGCGTGAGGGCAAACAATGCTTGAACAGTCAGCTCATTACCTGACACCCATTTTTATTGTTTACTCATTCAGTGTTTGTGTGTGTGTGCGTGTGTCAGAGTCTTGCTCCTGGCAGGGGACTGTGTACAGAGATGGTGAAGAGTGGAAGCCCAGCCTCTGCTCCAGATGTGTCTGCAGCAACGGGAAAGTCCAGTGTTCGGCAGCAGAGTGTCCGCAAGTGGCCTGCAAACCGGTAGGTTTTCAGAAATACGGCACACACACTGTTTTATTATGTTCGCACTTACATTTAGAATGGGTCTGTGTTTCTCTCCTCTCAGTATTATTGCCATTAATAGTGAGGGTATAGTCTGACACCCTGAAATCCACAGTCTGAGAGAAAGACAATCAATTTTTCCAATGCATAATTGATTATCTGTCTCATACTTACATGCTTTTTGTTCCCATTCTTGTTAAAATGGAAATTGAAGCCATATACATACTAATACTAGACAAAGGTGACCTTGTATTCTGTCCCAATGCATCCCTTATGGGTGGCGTTATTGCCGCATTGCTCTGAGCAATGTTTCACAAATAGAGGCCTATCTCTTAACTTGTTTTCGTTCCAAATCACACTGGGAGTTTGTACACTCAAAGGCCGCTTCATTGGGACCACGCCAATCTGTGTCGTGATCCAATACAGCAGCTCCGCCATATATTATGCATTCACCTACAGCATGACGTCAGTTTTGAATGTCACTGTCAGAGAAATAATTTATCTACAGTTTTATTATTGTGGTGGTTGTTTGCATTGGCGTTGACCTCGGCTGCATTACTCTGAGAGATGTTTCTAATATTTGTCCACCTCATTTACATACATGACAGGCCAGGATATTAAAAACACCTTTCAGTAAAATGTGAAATGTCCTGCAGTGCAAAACCACCACCCACTATGGCCTTAATAATAACATACTGACACAACAAAGAAGCAGACTCATTATTGTCTGTCTGTTGCTTTCCTTCTCTCTCTCTCGCTCTCTCTCTCTCTCTCTCACACACACACACACACACCTGGTCTGACTTTTTTTTTTCTCTTCAATCAGCATGAAAATTTAGTGATCCAGCCAGGACAGTGCTGTCCTCAGTGTGTTTCCAATCCCTGTCTGTCTGCCGGTAAACAGTACCAGGTAGGTGACCTATGTGTGCGTGTGTGTGTGTGTGTGTGTGTGTGTATGTGTGTGTGTGTGTGTGCGCACGCGCCTGTTATTTTACAGGTTTGTGTGAAAATCCTCCTTTTTCAAAGCCTCTGGATTAACCATTGTGTGTGTGTGTGTGTGTGTGTGTGTTTGTGTTGTGTGCATGATGTGTGTTACTGTGTTCAGAAATACTGTGTGCTGTGTGTTTTGTCTGTGTGTTGGAGGCGACAGATGACAAGCACATAAATCTGTACCTATGTGACCTGGCACATTTTGCACTGCGTTTTGTGTTTCTCTGCACAATCTGTTAGAATATATTTGGTGATGACAGGGAGACTTTGACATATACACGTGTGTGCATATGTGTGAGTGTTTTGATATTGAGATGAAAGAAGTTGAAGCCTTGCCTCGCTCCTCTCCTCTCCTCTCCTCTCCTCTCCTCTCCTCTCCTCTCCTCCTGCTTTCATCACAGGGTGTCCCATCCTGTCCTTTGTGCGGTTGTGTCTCCTGAGACACACACATGCCTTCACACGCACACACACACACACTCATTCATGTCTGAGCTGCCATGACTTCAGACGTTTGTTTTCATCTTTAGGGTCAGAGAATTCTCGGTTTGTTGTTTATTAGAAAAGGATGAATTATGTCTCCTGGCATCCGGTCTCAAATGCAAAACCAAGCCGTTATTAAAGTACACACGTACACATACATTATACTGTATGTGTATGTAAATGGATTGTGAATGAGCGCAAAGCACAATCTCATTTTCCCTGTATTTTGTCTTCATGACATTTATTCTGAAATTCTGAAATTGAAATCAGAATCTAATTCACAGATAATTGATTAAGCCAAACGAATGTGTTGCTTTTTTTAAAAACCATTTTAGGCATTTTTTGAAAAGGTGGATAGAAATATGCGCAAGAAAACAAAAATAAGATATTTCCCCAGTGTAAACCTGAACTATGTAAATCTGTCTGGATTTGGCTAGTTTTTGGAAATTTTGCACACAAAAGATCTCATTTATAGTTTCGGTGGCTATTTTTCAGATTACTGACAGAGAAACACATAACCCCAACCCCCTCTTAAGACCAGGTGGACAGTATAGTGTCAGTTTTAGTGCTTTAGACAGTTTTCTGCTCTGACAAGAAGCGGAAAACTGTCTTTAGCTTCAAAATAGTCACACTTTGTGAAAATGAGGCTTATCTATTAGTAGACTCAGTGCAGTAATGTTATGATTCATAATAACATATCAGTCATCGGTGGTCATTGTCTTCTTTCTTTGGAAACAATGAAATGATTTGCTTCTTCTATAGATTAATAGTTAATAGAGCGACCTGGTCCCTTAGGTCCAAAGTTAATTTTATTTGTTTGTGAGAGCTTTGAATGACCAATGATGTTTTGCTTGACTCCGGTTAAACACTTCGATATTAGTAGACCACATAAAGTGGTTTTTACTGAGGTGTAATCATTGGTGTGTATTAGTTCCTGTGTGTAAGTGTTTGTAAAGTCTATGAATCTCTTCTCTCTACTGATGTTTGTGTGTGAATCCTTCGATTTACAGGTGTGTGTGTGTGTCTTTGAGAGAGTTGTGGATGTTTTCAAAGATTACGACTGTGTTCACATTTAACGTGTTCAGCCGTGTTTATTCTGACACTTTAAGATCAACAGAGAGTGAAGCTGTTGAACTCTGGGTGAACCCGGTGTTGTCACTCCTCTGCAAAGAGTTCTGTGAAACAGTTCAATATAAATCACTCGCGTTTTAATTCAGACACACAGAACACTGAAGCACCTTTCATACAAGTTACTGATGTTCAAAGAGCTCCACAAAGGGCCCTAATGGTTTTGATCTCAGTGATAAATGGCTGTAATAAATGTTATATCAGTGAACATTTTCTTTTTTTCTTGTGAAATAATGAAATAATTTGCATCCTCCAGATTTAAGTCAATATTTAATTGAGCAGTTAAAGCCTGAAAAGGGAGGAAGTTTGGATTTTATATTATGATCAGTAGTTTTTATTTTAATTTTAGTTTTTTTTATTTTTCTTTGACAATAACAGAAAAATGTAACAGATACCAAAGACAGTAAATAAACAAAAAGAGATGTGACATAGGAATTAAACATTGCTATAACCAACATCACCAATACATTGCTACTATGGGACTTACATAGATAAACATTACGAAAGAGAACTTCTGTGGTAGGCAGACAGGCGGGTTAGTTTTGCCCAATATTCCTCCACCCCAATGAGGAGCCTGAAGGTCAGACCTTTTGTTTGTTGCAACAGTACTGATTTTAGAAAACCACACGCTTGCTGGTGGCGACGTTGAAGCCTTCCTGTGCCTCGCGGTGAGTTTTCTCCTCAGCATGAGACAAGTGTGGGCCCAGCCTGCCTGAGGCACATGGAGAGCTTCCAGTGGTGAGGGATCACCCAGGAAGAACACACTTGGAGAGAATGGGATATCTGTTTTAAGGATCAGTTTGATGGTCTCATGGATGGCTAAGCAGCGTGTTTGCACAAAATATGAACACAAATGACATCATTCTCTCCACACCTCCACCAGCGTGGACTGTCTCCAAGTTTCACCTTGTAATCCAAAGATAGGTTGCTCTAACCACTGTACAGAGTTGTCCCACTCTCCCCCTCTGAATGAGATCAGGCTGGAGTCCTTACTGTCGCAGTTCCCCAGCAGCTGACAATACTGTGCTTCTGAGTTTGGAAGGGGCAGAGCCAAAGGTCTGAGTTAGAAGACACCTCCAGAATCACGGCTGAGAAAGACCAAACTGTTGTACCAGTGTCATAAATGATTTTATGGTCCCTCTTTTATTTAAGTGTCAGACAACGTTGGGTTTAATCTGACAACTACAAGAAGTTGACCTCAAATTGAGGCAGATTATATATTTAAGGTCTGAAACATATCAGGCAGGGAGCCACTGTGGGACATCACATTGCGTTAGTGTCCTGATGAGAGTGCACAGATGAATATTTTCTCTGCCAGGGACACAGAGGTTTAGAAGGAAGTTGCACTGTTCATGGCAGTTATTGAATCTCCCAGTTAGCACTCATATTAAGATGTGCAGACCAAAAGGTACATGGGCATACAACAGTTATTCGAAGTGACTGTTTGAACATGTGGGTAAGACCAAACTGACAGTGAAACATTGTAATTTAAATGCTGCTTAAACAATGGTATACATGTCTTGGCCCAAGTTACCTGGGATCAGCTCCAGCCTGCAAAAGATAAGCTATTATAGATAATAGATGGGTTTCCAGATGACTAATTAATCCACTGACTTTAATTATTTCAGCGCCTGGCTCTGGCAGGTGGGGCTCAGTGTGAACACTTCTGTGCAGCTGTGTTTGCAGGTTGCGTGTTTACCGCTGTTCCTGTTTTCTTGGAGTTCAGGTCTTCACACGCTTTTGTTTGAAAAGTTTTGAACTTAAGGAGAATTATGTTGACATCTGATAGCAAAGTACTTTCCCCTGACAGCTGACTGTGTGTACGTGCACGCCAGAGTGTGTGTTTGTATGCCTTTCACATTGCCAGGGCATCCTATTCCTACACTGCAAGAAGGCACTCACTGGATTCAAATGAGCTTTGAGTTTCATACACACAGTGATTCACTGTGTGTTAGACTTTAGGAGTCTGTGTGTGTGTGTGTGTGTGTGTGTGTGTGTGTGTGCGTGTGTAGCCTGGAGATGGTCTTACTGTGTGTATCTGTGTGTGTATCTTGGCAGCACGGTGAGCAGTGGCAGAAGAACGCCTGCACCACATGTGTGTGTGACCAGGGTCAGTCGAAGTGCTACACACAAACCTGTCGGCCTGTCACCTGTGACAAGGTGGGTAGTATTACACACACACACATACACACACACACACACACACACACACACACACACACACTCATTGACATTCAGTTTTATTCAGAATTCACCTCATACATTTGTGCTCCATGTCGCAACCCGAATGGATGCAGAGACGTTTAACTATGCAAGACCACACAGAAATGTCTACTGCTCTCTGTCTGACAGACGCTCACACGCGCACACACGCGTGCATGTACACACACACCCGCAGAGTGACATTTAATTGTTAATTACATGCAAATTTCTGCTTGAAGCTTCCTTTCTGTGCTGGATCTCTTGTTAGCGAAGTCAGAGAGGACCACGAAACACAATCCAGAGACAAAACACAAACATTAAAGGGCCATGCACAGACAAGTGCATAATAATGCCAGTACAAACGGACAGATGAAGCAAAGTAAAAGATAAAATTAAACAAAAACAAGTCTTAAATATTCGTCAGGCAATGGAATTAAAGTAGCTTTGCAGTTAAACGCTGCTACACTGCAGTAATTAACTGAGGAATGGACCAAGGAACGTTTATATGCGCATAAGTTTTAAATTTAGGCTTTAAATATCCTAAATTTGGGGCATATTCAAGATAATCAAAGCGAGTTCAGCAGAGAGGCTAAATGTAGCATCTCTGTGTTTGGTTCTGACTTGAGGCGACCAACAGACTAAAGAACTACGGGCCCTACTGAGTTTACGTTCTTGTAAAGTATGAAAAATGTATTTTAGCCTTAAGTCACTAAGTAAGTTATAAACCAGCAGCAGTGCTCTAAAATTAGAGCTACAGTAACGACCCTGATGAAGGCCACAAGCTGAAATGCTTTGGTTGTCAATACGTATGCACTTGTTTAAGACTGTTTTAAGCAGATGATTAATCCACATTTGTAGTATTTGGGGCCGCAGGACGGTGAGCGTGGGATTGACTCACAATAAACTACAGTGTATGTTCATAATGGAGGAACATGTCACCCAGTGCAACACCGTGACTCACTGATGTGTTTTTAATAGTTTTTGGGCAACAATAGAGCTCAGCGAGATCAGGCACAGACAATACTTGTTAGTAGGATACATTCATTGCTGTTTATGAGCTTTTCATGGGACTTGGTGAGACTGAAAGATGTTGTGAGAAGTAAGACTAAACAAACATTTCCCATCAATCACTTACTTTGGGTCATTTCAGATCTTTCTTGTGCCACAAGAGGATATTCTTTTTGCAGGAAGGCAGCATGCGAACGATCAAAGCACAATAAAACAATGCAGAACTCATTAAAGTGATACGGTACAGTGCACTTTAAGGAGTCCGTGCAGGAGGCAGTTTATGGTATATTTTAAAGTATCTTGCACATCAAGTAAAGACAAACTTGGATGTGCAGCACCTAATTATTCAGAAATATATTCCATGTATGAGTGTATGTGTCAGAGGAGCTGACACATACACCATCGAGCTGAAATCTCTTTTAGTCCTGACTTTCAGTTTCGTATTGTAGAAAGTAGCCTCTTCACACTATCTCTGTAAATACTAAACTCACAAACTAATCAGAAGCGGAGTTCAGACCTTATTTGCTCTTATTAAACCTATAAAGAGGAAATACTTGCTTGGAGTGAGAACTTATCGGGCTTCCTGCTGTTACTCTGAAGCCAGTGGAAACCCTTTTGAAGCGTTTTGCTCTACCGCTCAAAGTTTCCACATTCTTTTAAAACTTCAACTTAAAGTAAAAACATCCTCAGCTCTCAGCGTGGCCAAGTTTGTTCTAACAGCCCATTGCCTTCCATTGCCTCTGATGATAGCAGAAAAAAAACTGAATCCGCAGCTGCAAAGAGACGATCCCAGTGGACTCGTCGCCTCAAAACCAACACTCAGAAATAAGCAGAATAAAGGGAGAAAAAAGCTGAGCTAATAACCACCTTACTGTTCTGCTAATAAATGGTCACATGCTTAGGCTAGACCTTGAACACACATATATTGTCCATTAGAGGTAAAAGAAGTTTTCTATAATACTATGAACTGTCCTCACGTGATACAGATGTAACCTGGTTAAAAATGTATCATATATATGATTGTTTTGTTATTATGAAGTGTTTCATAGGAGGATAAAAATGTGTATGATATGTGAAATGAGTAAAATATGTGTGTGAAAAATGTATAAAAATAAGTTGAAAAACCTCTGGTGTATGGTTAAAAATTAAACATTAACATTTGCCTTGCATGGAGACTAAAGTTGTTCAGGTTAAGATTTCCCGACACTAAGTGAGTAACATTTATTATTTTATACTTATTTTAGGTTAATTTTGTGCTTATTTGTGTTCAGTCACAGGGAATTCCATAATTAACATTAAAAAGGTGATGCATTTTATACTGCAGAGTACTAATGTTTTATAACCGTGTATAAGGTCAATTGGTAAATGGGTTACCTAAACCTGCTAATACTAATTATAGTGTAGTTAAGACTCAAGACAGGTCACATAAGGTAGAAACATAGACATAAGACAGGTTTTACCTTAAGGAGTCTTTATTGCAAATTAAGTACATTGTATTTAAGAACTTAGGCTCCCACACAGAGGATCTAAAATACTCAGATAAGGAGGAGTAACCAGTGCAGTGTCAGTAAATCGACACCTCTCAGCACTTGAAGTTATAAGAAATGTCCGGTCCAAACCGCTTGGTGTGTTTGCCCTCAATAATACGACACACTCTCGCCTCCTTCATTGTCTTATCTCCCTCTGCTGAAAACGCACACACTCACACACAAATCAGCATCTTTATAAGCTCTCGGATTTTCTTCGTCTTGTCTCACAGCTCCGTTTGCATCCCCGTCATCTGTATTGAGCCTGAAAACCAAACCTAAACTCTCCGTGCTGCTTTCTTGCAGGGTCACACTAAAGTGAAGCGCGCTGGTCAGTGTTGTGATGAATGCGCCGCTGCCAAGGGAAGCTGCCTGTACGAGGGCACGGTGCGTTACCATGGTGACATGTGGAACAGCACAGGGTGCGAGTACTGTACCTGCAACCGGGGTCAGGTCCTCTGCCAAAGGGCCGAGTGTGGTCGTGTTACATGCCCGCAGGTGAGCCTGAAAGAAAAAAGATCTTTATTACCAACCAAGGAGCGAATATGGCCTCCTCTTTTAAAAGTGTACTTGTTGGTTTTGTTTTGTCTTAAACATATTTAACTGGCTGAAATGCCCTCAAAGGCTGGAAAGGCTTGGTGATTTGACTGAATTGTAATTAGCCTGGAACACCTGCTTAAACTTGTGTCTAAACATGTAGAGTCATGACTGTTAGCTAATTAGCTTTGCTGACCAAGTTCAAACTAGTCATACTAGCACTTAGCTATCTGAGTTAGTCTGCTGCCTTACAGCATGAATGCAAATATGATAAATAGATAAAAACTTTGATCTTTTTAAGTCCTCCCTTTATTATTTTAAATAGCTAAGCTGTTAATTCCGGTTTAAAAGCCTTCTGAAATAACTAGTTGTTTTAATTTTCTTGAGTGCCGAGTTTAGTTTCCACTTTTTCTGAATGTTTGAGCAGACATCCTTTTAGCAATGTCTGCAATTTCAAACTCTGCTGTTTTCTACCAAAAATGCAAAACATGTCGGCACCCAGAAATCCCTTTATCTGGCCCGCAGTGGGCCACTAAAGAAGATGTCACACTTGCTTTATTTACAGTTTTACAGTTGGTGCAATTTGCTGCAGTGAAATTTACCAGTTTACAAGGTCTGATCTTACTTTGGGGAGTGGTTTTTAGGACTAATCCACTTTAGAGTGTAAAGGAATGGAGGATGCTGGATGTGGGAGTTTTTTGGGACTAAATAAACAAAGGATTTATTAAGGTTATTAGTCGGTGTTCCCATAGTTGTTTTTATCACCTAAAATGACCTACTTTGGGCTCTGGGCCACATCAACTCAACACCTCTTCCAATATTTTCTTACGTCAAGCAGATTTAATAATATTACTTTAATATCCCCCGCCACGACCAAATAAGCCCCCATTAATCATGCTCTACGGTGATAATTACAGCTGGTAAGTGCCATTAGCTGTAAGTAGCATAATTGGCATTTGTCCAGCTCTGAACTGAACAAGGTCACTCTGCTAAGAAGATCAGAGTCATGCCGTTTTCACTGTGTGCTTGTGTGTCAGTGTGCAGAGGGAGGTTATGAGTTTAATGACACGTGTGGGTCAATGAGCAGAGAAAGGCACAGCGGCACAGTTATAGTTATAACTCCCTTTGGTACCACCTGGCCTCAAGATGTACTGTAGGCAGTCAGGCATCAGGAAGTCACGAATTACCATTGTGATGTGCAGAGCTTATAATTTCACTGTAGATGTTTTTAGTTCTCATTAAGAGAGCGCAAGGTCTGAACAGATTGTTGGGATAATATGACTTGTAAAAAGTTTCAGAAGGCAAACAAAATAGCTTTTACAACATGGGGATACAAGGCTGACCCCCCAAGAGATTTCTGCTTATTAGCTGAATCAGGATCACGATGATTTGTCCAATCCTCCCCACATACAGCTGAAGATTTGGAGTTTAATTAAACTGAATGCTAAAACAATTTTATATCATTTATATAATTTTTTTTTTTTTAGTTTTAGTTTTTCAACAAAAATAAACTGAACTTAACAAAATCAAAATAACTGAGATCACCAAAATGGTGTGCTTACAGTATACTACTGACTTTTTGTGGAAAGTTATGTACGTATGTTATGTCCTACAGTGATTTTCCCTGTAGTCCATGTTATTAAAACTCCACAAGTGAAATGTGACTTCATGAATCCAAATTTAAGCATATGTTTTTCTACTTTACAGGGATTGGAGCTAATTCACTTGCCGGGAAAGTGCTGCCCGGAGTGTTCCTCTTTGAAACCCTCCTGTGTGTACGAGGGGAAATCCTACAAGGTACTTCTGTCACAGCTCTAGATTTTAACATTGAATGGGTTTGCATATAAACATAAGACAAAATTGCAAAAATCAAGAAATCCAAACTGCGTGGGTGAGCGGAAGACACCACAGGGCTTTTGTAAACCTTCTATTCTCAGAAGAAAAAAAGAAAAGAAGTGGCATGAAGTCTCACTGCAGAGGAGGCTGTTACACAAACAACCAAATACATCAATATTAAGCTAGATATAAATATATAAATTCAATCTCTAAACACTGAGAAGTAAAGTTTCAAGGGGTAAATGTGTGTTTTAGGACAGAGCTAACAGATTACTCTGGACTGTTTAGCCTGTAACAAGAATATTTTCCTTATTATTCTGGCATCAACTTCATTATTCATGGGCTAGCCCTGAAAACCCAGAAAACAAAGGCTCTAATTTTCTGGCATTTTCAGGGGTGGGGGGCTCCTGAAATGCTGCGGGTTGGTCAGGCAAGGCCAAGGCTCTGAGCGAGTGGAGAGAGCACGATCATCCTTTTCCCATAGATTTTTCTTTGTCTCCCTGAGGAAATCGTCTCACCAGTAGTAAACAGAGACAGATACTGCATACTTATCACACACCCACACGCATCAATGCGTTCTCCATGCCAGTGTTTCTGAGAGGCTCACCTGGAAGGTTAGAGCAGCGGGTCTGTGTCTTGGTGATTGCTGGTTTACATTTGTTTGTCAAGCTGTTGCATCCCCTTAAAACCTCAATCTTATGTTTTTTTTCTTTACATTTCAGTTTGTGCACAAATTGTATAAAACTTGACATGCATTGTTGGTCTAAGCTGTTTTCACCCTACTCCCTGTTAAGCCACTGTAGACTAACACACAGACATTGGATTTGCATTGATCCCCTCGTCTCATGTTTAGAAAGAAAGCCAATAAGCTTATTTGCTGATCAGTAGTGAACGCTTGCTTGATAGACGAATGAGTTGGAGACGTGATTTCTATTTTCAGTTCACTGATGTTGAGGCTAGGTATGATGATATGATAGCAGATGAGGGACCAGTGACCCGCTGTTCCTCAGCTCTTACACAACCCTGCATGTTAACCGCTACGTCTGATGAGATAACAGACGTCGAAGGCTGCAGGTTTCTTTCCTCTGTCGCTCAGGGCTGCAGGTTTTATGCTCCTTAGATAGATCCTCGGATACAAGTGGCTTGTGAATGGGAGGCACTGCTATAAAAACAAACTTGTGACGCTTGTTAGTTTCTGTCGGTCGGAAAGATTTTGATTCAGTTTTGTGTGCGTCCTTGTCTGTGAGCTTTGACCTGCCATCAGATTGTTCGGGGGAAAAAAGTAGTCATGATTTATAAAACCATTTCACTTTTCTGAGTTAAATCCATTTTTCTGTGATGTTCCTGCTGTTTGATTGACTATCTGTCCTCAGTGGGCCTCTGCCGATTCACTCATTCTGCTTTGAAAACATATATAAAAGTCGTGCCTGTCAGGCTTCTTTCATAGTCGGTGCATACTGCTGTTTAGCATTCAGCTTGTAGCGTCTGGTCTGTGTTGCTTCTTTTTAATCATGATGCAACGTCCTCACAGGTGAAATCCTCTGTTTGGTGTTTACTGCATTCTGTCCGTCCACCTTAAATATATTTGCCACAGTTGCACTCTGTCCTCTACTTTCATTCCCTGTCTCATAACCTTTCCTCTGTTTTTTCCAGGATCTGGCTCGATGGACTGATGGCGGTTGCCGGGAGTGTGAATGCCGTGATGCCCAGGTGACTTGCTATCTGCATTCCTGCCCCACCTGTCCCCCGGGTACCCTGGCCATCACCCAGGAGGGCAGATGCTGCCCAGACTGTCCCAAAGGTATGCTGCTATAAAGGATGCTTGGTGCAAGTGTGCGTGAGACAGTCCTCTGCTTTGTCAAACTCTGCTGCTGTTCTGTAGGTGACTTTGGCAGGTTAAGGTCTCTCTTTCATATTGAATTAACCTGTTTTTATAGTCGACTCATTTTTGTTATTCACATAAAACGCAGAGATGAAGCAGTCTGAGGGTTAAGGTGTTATAAACTAGCTTTTGACATTCATTTGTCAGGTAGTTTCACTCACTTTTAAATCTGTAATATTCATTTCTTACATTTATTACAATGTGTTTTGCCACTGGGGGTCAAGAAATCAAAAATGCCCCCTCTCTTTGATTATGGCATCCAGTGTTTGGTGGAAATAACATGAAATACAGTACTGTCTATCAGGGGCGACCTACCACAAACATGTAGGTGTAAAATATGCTTCGCAAGCAGCTGTGTCTTGTTTCTCTTACAGTTTTTGTACAATTATCGCCCCTTTAAACTTTACTCAACATGAACAGAGTTATCAGCTGCTCGTCTGAATCTCCTGAATCGTAAAATCAGGAAACGTGCATCCTTCCTCCTTTAAGGCGACTGAACTGCTCAGGTGTGAATGGGGGTTCTTTTTTTTTTTTTTTTTTTTAATGTGTCTTGTTTTTTCCCGTTTCATTGTGAAGCACTTTGTAACATCTGCTCCGGGAAGGTGTGACAGGTATATAAATAAACTTTTGATACTTGCTAAAAATACTGCAAATGCAAATGAGAAGCTGGTTGGATAATTAAAGAAGAGAGAGGCTCATAAACAGACTGAGAGAGAGTTTATAGAAAAACAAGGCAGTCAGAGGACGAAATCCAAACTGTCCTTGGGGAGGAGGGCAGTGCCGGCCAAGCTGCTCGGTATGGTTCAGCATGCAGTCGCCTGAGGGCAGAGACTAGAACAGTCGCACACATTCAATACAAAATCTGCTCTTAACTTGGCTTTAATTCAGACTTTATCCTTTGGTACGGTTAGTCCAACATGTGCGCTTTGTCTTCGTCATATTTCTTATGTTCATTTCTACACATTAATGTCAGCATGAAATACAAACTAAGTACCGGAGTAGTGGAGATGTGCTTTGAATGTCTGGGTTCGGTTTGGTGTTTGATGGGCTGTTTTTCCTTTTGTATTTTTCAAACACTCGAAGTTGAAACATTTCCTGCTCTTTTAAAAGAGCCGAGTTTTAAAAAGAGCAGAGTGGCACGATAGTTTAAAAAAAATGTGAAAACTTTCTCGACACAGCGCTGCTCCTAGTCACCCTGAGGCCGTAACGTTATAGGGAAATGACGAATGACTTTCACTTTGCTGGCCAATTTCTTTTTTTCATGGCAGAATATACACCTATTTAACAATTAATGAGTGCAGAAGAAAGCTTTAACTATGATACGGTGTAGCTGTAATGGTGACCTCAGTCCCGGGTGGTGCAGATTCAGGAGTTTTTTTGTATCGATCTTTCCCATTTCTCTCAACCTGTTTCAACAGGAAATACCACAGATTAAGAAAGGAGAAGCTCCCAAATACACTGAATAATTGCTTTAGGCTAATTTCCTCAACACAACACCTCTGTTTCACCTCCCTCCTTAATAAAAAGGCTGATCCATCTGTCGTATTGACTGTAAATGCTTTTACAGGCCGTCAGCAATTATTACTTGACCAACTTAGGTTATTTTCTCATATAGATAAATACCCCAGCAGGCAATTTAACAGTGGGACGACATTGTTAAGATTTATGAAGACCTATAATGAAGTTTGGCTGCATGAATGAATAATTACAGTTGGGCCAGTTGGGCCATACATATAGACTGTTTGAGCTTGTGTGTGTGTTGTACGCGTTTGTGTGTGTTCTGTGTCCCTCGACAGTCTTTTTAGGTTGGCTGTTTGAAGAGTTTCTCCGCAGCAGCATATTAAAACGTCTAAAAACTAAATACACAGTCTAATTAGTCGAAGTAAACAACAGGGGAACCTGTAAAATGTAATATCTTGACTTATCTGGTTGATTTTCCATCTGATGGCCGAGCGCTTTCACCAAAAACAACGTTTAATTAAAGAGATTAACAAAACAGTACGTTGGTTATTAATGAGCACTGTTCACTTAATTTCCAACTCATTTACCAAGTTGGTCTTCTGTGAATTTGGTCCACATGCAGGTATTTGCTACTGGCAAGAGCTGGTTTAATGGCAGTGTTGAGTCCTAAAACTAGACTCACTGTCACATTAATGGGGTGCAGCAAAAAAACAAAGAGGTGTCTGTGGTTAGCTACGATGCCAGTGGTTCGGCTCCTCCAACACTGGAAGTCCCAGCTGAATTGTTTAAGTACGATTTCAATATCAGGCTCCCAAACGGTAACAAGGCTTCATGCATGGGTAGATAAGGAATTCCCTGGAGAAGTGTTAGCAGGGAACATTTGTACATGTGAACCTTCTTCTAGAAACTAGCCTCTTCTGACAGCTTTGTTTCTTCTGGTTATCTACAGCGAACGTGTAAACCAACATAAATGCTGCATAATCTGTTGTTGTTCTCTTAGTAATGCCATCAATATTTTAACATTAGCTACAGCTAATGGCTGCTTGTCCTTTGCTCCTCAACAGTAGTAGGGAGGTGAAACGCAACCAGCTAGCTATTGAGCTGCTAACACTAAAATAACACTAAAATAAACATTAGCCTACAGATTGTTCTGTTGAATAGCAATGGCCCTTTTTATCAGCCTTACAACTAGAAAGATATGGACGATATGGAAGTTGTGGAAAGTACTAACTCAAGTACGGTACTTTATATTTGACTTTTTTCTTCTTTTTTTAAATAATGATCTTGAACGGTCCTACAGTCCTACACCAGTGAGGCATTTCCCCTCTAAACTTCTCAGATTGTTTCATGTTAATGACTGTCTTAGGCTCAAAGAGGTAAAATGACCCAATATTTCAAAAGAAAGTGAAGATTAGATGTCACAGCATTTTGTTTTTTCTTCTCTCTGGTCTTATAAATCATCTCTAAACTACCTACCTTCATGTCTTTTAATCTTTACTTTTTCCTTGAGGCCGGTGGAGTATCAGTAAGCAGTGTGTGAGCTGTTAGCTGGTGGGCCCCTAATGAACACTACTGAGTGGAGATGAGGGATGGACTGGAGAGCCCTTCACTCAGACTTATTTGTCTCCAAAGTTTCATTTCTGAAAGCTAAAGCACCTTGGATGCTTATCGATTCATCTTTTGATTCTGTTTCTTTCAGCTTGAAACACATTTAACCAGCTTCTCCTGAACTCTTTGGACGTGTGTTCATTTCATCCATCACCTCTATCTGTTCACCCTCTCACCCTTTATTCTCCCTTTATTTTTCTGTGGTTATTATATCTCTACATGTAAAACATGCAGTTTATAGAAATTGTAGCGTTGTAGAGAAAAACATCAGATCTGGAAATAGAAGGTGACATCTCATTACACATCCTGTACATGTGTTAATCAGTGTGCATTGTAGAGGGATTAAAGGCGGGAAGATGAGTATGTGTCTGTGTGAGTACATGGTCTGAGTGGGTCATGTGTTTTATCATGTGCGCCCGAGTGAATAATTTAAATGTATTTGTGCATTTTCTATATTTGCACACACATCATACCCCACTTGCACCTGTTATCACGCCGCAGCTTGTGTGCATTTATGCATGTGCAGTAACTGCTTCAAAGCCCCCATAATGCACCAAAATGCATATATGCATGCCTGAACAAAGTGATTTAAGCGTGATTTCAGCACTTCACTTTACATGTACATACTGATACGGGAAACAGACACATGGGTTCGGTTGCTAACCCTGCGTCCGCCTGGCCGTGAATTAGATTTCCCCACTGTTTTTTGTTGATGGCTAAAAATAGAAAAAGGAAGACGAAACACATTCTCTGTTTTCCCCCTTATCCTTGAACCCGACCTGTAAATCTTCCCTCAAGCCTATTAATCATGGCTGTCTATAGACCCAGAGGTCAGCAGCCTCTCCTCTCATTGGACAGTTCACACCTGAGGACCGAAACCAGGAGTCGTGCTGCATTCAGGTCTCATGGGAAAGTCTGCTGTGAGTCCTCCACTTGTACATAAGGTCCCTGTCTGTCCAGGACGACCCAAATTGGTCTTTTCAGTATGCCCATAGATTGGACCTTGGTATTTATCAAGCATCTTGTAGTAGGAAACCAGTTGTCTGGGCCCGTCTTTAGAATAGAGGACACCTCAGACATGTCTTAATCTGTAAAAAGAAATTGCATGAATATTTTTATGACTAAACTGCTGCAGGATGCAATCATTTCTTCCCTGAAGACTCCACGATGTAATGCTTTTTGGTTATAGGCAAAATGCAGTTTCTGACACAAAAAACAGTTCTGATTGCAAAAAAACTGTTTCTTACACCACCACAGATAATGTGCAAATGAAACACTTAGAATAATATCCGGGATTAATTATTTTTATTTATATATTAACTTTTTAGCCAGTGTGTTCTTCCAGTCTACTGTGACTGAAGCCATTCATTCAATTTGGCATCATATTTTTCTAAAACTTGGGTAATTTAGTGACACAGCTGCCCACACTTAAAGAAAGTTCTGCTTCTTTTTGCATTTCAGATGTTTCCATTGTCTAAAAAACAGTCACATCATTATATTTTTTACTTTGCAGCGTCATGAAACAGCGACGTCGCACTCTCTCCCAAGAGTGTCTCTCTTCTTTGGAGGGAGCTTCATAAATAACTCTCAAGTCCTTCTCTGCAGTACAGCTGTTTTTAGTTTTAATTCAGTGTGATCCTCAGGAGGGATTCTGGGATGTTTGCCGAATACGGGCCCAGATATCCCAAAATGTGTGCATCTGTATCCAGACCAAACATGCACTATTTTTAGTCTAGCACATAGTTAAGGCACTTAATCCCCTCACCATTATTTCATCAATTTTAATCAACAAAGTTTGGATGAATTAAATGGATTTTGATTCTATTTGGGGCTTTATTGTCTCAAATAAAGAGCCCCATAATTGAAAATTTGGCAGCAGACTACATGGGGGAATTACTGAATGGTAAAGTGCCTTTTTAGTGGGAATCAGGGTGTGAAATTACCATGAATCACCAGCCAAATGCTGGTAAATGCTGGCTGTGGATGGTGAGTTGGCTTATTCTCGAAGCTCCTGTGGCAGGTAGCCAGGCTCAGTTGGAGGTCAAGTTTTGTGCTAAGAGTCAAACTGGCAGGTGATTTTTTTTTTTTCCCCTCTCATACTTTCTGAACGACGCTGAGTGACAAAATGACGACAAATGCCAAATGTTTACACATCTGCAGTTTGAGAAGTTTCTCATCAGGCATTTGTCTTAATCAGGTGCAGCTGTGTGGTTAATCGCGCCTGGATCCACACCTCAGGATCAGTTGTTTTCATACAACTTTGCCGTTAATCACAGCTGCAGTTTTTAATTTTGTGCTTCAGGGATTCTGACTCGCTACACCCGTGTGGAAATTAAAGTACAGTGTGCGAGCGTCAAGGCAGTCTCCTGTAAACAACGGCCTGTATCAAAGCGTGTGATTGTTGAACTTGTGCTGTAATGTGGCTTTATCCACAAGAGGGAAAAAAAATCCAATGCTGGCTCGCTCTCAGCTGTCAAAGCAAACAAGAAATGATCTTGTAACTAGTCAGGTGGAGTTTTGTACTAAAATATACTCATTTGTTTCCACTGTTTAACCTCCGGGAATGAATTGTTTGCAGGGAGAGTTCAGGATAGACGCAGGATGAGCGCATGAGGGAAAACCGCAGCGGATCCTAGAATATTGGTACATTACCGCTAGCTGAAGCATTGGCCACAGCCGAATGGAGAGATAAACACTTGACTGATATTCGAACTAGTCAATAAGGGCGTCAGTGGGCCAGAACGTACAGTACTAAGTATCTCAATCTCCCACTTTTCTCACTCTGCTTCCTCCCTCCCGCATTCAGTTTTGCATCCGTTCTGTTTGAGGAAAAACAAGGGGATGAAAAGCAAGGTTAACAAAACTGAATGAGTGGCATATGGAGCGGATAAAACAATGGGTGGATGAGAAGATTGAGCGGTAAGAGAGAAAGGGACAGAAAAGAGAAGAAGACAGATAAAAGGAATAACAAGATGTTATAGAGTGCGAAAAAGAGAGATGGAGACACCGCGAACGATATGTTCCTGCTTATTGACAGTCTTATATGCCATTAAGGTTAAAGTCTCACCTCCATGTTTCTCATGTTCTCTTCAACTCCTTTTCCATTTCCCCATAGTCTCGCTTGTATTTTCTCCCATAAGTCTGCTCCTTCTGTTTCTTATTCTTTCCCCCTCTCCTCTCCCCGCTTTGCTCTGCCGTCGTCACATTAATCAGATCCCTCAGTCACATTTTTTACAAGCGGCGAGCACTTTATTTACTCAATACATTCACATAATGAATGGAGCAATCACAGTGCAATCAAGTGCAAGCAGCCCCACATATTGTTTGACAAGAGGCTGCCCGCGTTCGCTTGTTCTACAATCCAGATACAGGAAAGTGTTATTGCTGACGTCGACGATTCTGTAATTTCAGATGTTGACAGGGTTTTAGAGCTGTGGGACTGTCGGAAGTGACATTTTTAATTTTTCAGACATGTATTTCAGAATTTTGAAGGCTAGGTAATTTTCAAAAGAACCTGGAGGATATCAGAGACTTTGACAGATGGTTTTCTCTGCAGCACTGTGATGCTCTTCCTCCAACTTATTTCACACATTGATTGTATTCAGGGATGAATTTGAGTTGCTTCTCTTCATCAAAACAGGCTGTTTATGTATTCAGAGCTCTCCCTAGTTGAAAAGAAAAACCCAACTTTCACCACCCAGTGGGACTAAACTTTTTAGGTCATAAAGTCTCAGACTGAAGAAAGTCATAGAAAGGTTTTTTGCAGTTCAAAGGAGAAAGAGGTGGGTTTTTTTTTCCATTTATTTGCACAGGCCTGTTGGGCATCATTTGGCAATGATTATAATTGAAACGTGAACAACTCTAGCCTGGTTCCAGACCTCTGAATCACCGATTTACATGGTGTTACGATCAATAAAGTCTACCTTTCCAGGTAGAACAAAAACTAAACAAGAAGGCAGGATTAATGAGTTAACAGTTACTGTCAACACCTAAAAACCGTAGCCGGCGAGCACAAAAGCAGAATTAAGGTGTCTTCTTAATGCTTTAATCTGTTATTTCCAGTAGGTATTGAAAGTATTGTGTAGTGATGAATGACTTTTAGAGCATGGAAAACCTAAAGAAGCCGGCTTGTGCTAATAAGTTGTTGGTAAAATGTTAAACCAACTGGGAGCCTGTGTTGGCACGACAAGTACTTCATCACAAAATGCATCAGTGTGGAGCTGTTGGCCGAGAGCTGAGGATTGTGGATGTACTCAAAAACTCCCAGTAGAGCACAATTTACTCAGTAAAACTTCTCCGCCACTACTAACGCAGTCTGACTGTACAGGCAAATGTACTCGATGGAATTTGTTAGAAAATTAAATTGTGTGTGTGTGTGTGTGTGTGGTTTTGCAAAGTTAAATCTGCTGCCCTCTGCTAACTGAGTTTCAGTGCGGAGCCAAATCAGTTGCGAATTTGCATAAAATTAAATGTCAGAACGTGTGTGTGTGAGTGAGAGAGTGGCTTCGAGACTTCAAGTGGCCACGCATCCACTAACAGTGTCCGTCCAGATGTATAGAATAAAGTTAGCATGAAATTGAATGTCAGAATGTGTGTGTGTGTGTGTGTGTGTGTGTGTACTTTCCATTTGTAGCACAATCTTTACCCTTTTTTTCTGTGCAGTATCCTTAATTTTTTTACTCTAAATGCAAACAAATTGTACTGAATTTTACAAATGAATTTTAAATTGAATGAATCGAATGTGTGTTTTCCAGTCGAGTGTCATCCAGACTGCCTGTCATGTTCGGGGACTCCTGACCAATGTGAGAGCTGCAGGGACCCAAAGGCCTTCCTCCACCTTGGCCGCTGTCTGGCAGTCTGTCCAGCCGGCTACTACGCCGAAGGACGAGTGTGTGCAGGTACGGGCGGCTTGTAAATATACACATTCAAATTGCCCTTCAAAACTGCAATTATCCCCCATTTACACTGCAGACAGTGCTGCTTGGATTAATTAGCATGCTGTTACAACACACTACGGCAGGGATTCTCACAATTAGTAGTTAATACATGTTTTTCTTTTGTTGTTTGGTTTCGCTTAAAAAAAGACTTAACTCTGAGCAGTTTAGCTTGGCTGAAAAAATAATGGGAACAAAGAAATATTTCCTCTGAAGCAGTCAATTTGGCCTCTTTAACCTGCAATTCTCATAGAAATTTCTATCTCATACGTATTTCTATCTTCTCTCGCTACAGTTTGCAGGCCTGTACTTTCTGATGGCTGTAAAGATGGACAATGAAACTTTATAAGTTTGCACTTATAAAGAGTAGAACGTCTCAATTGCACTGCACGCACCTCTGCAGTGAAATATTGTTTAAACACTTAAAGGAGAACTAAATTTAAGACGAGCTTTAGCTGAACACAGACAAAACATTTGGCTCAGTCAGCTCGTAGCAGCACAGCAGCAAGCATGCATTAAAATTTAGGACAGCAACAGTGTCTCCATCCAGATTGATTGCCCATGTATAAGTGTGTGTGCGTGTGTGTGCCTGTATCAGCTCTGAGATCCTTTTTTCGTGTGTGTGTGTGTGTGTGCGCGCGTTTGTGCCCATTCGCTGTCACGTTTGCCTGACAGGACACCAGCCACACCACCTTGACCGAGCATTGACCCGCGACAGCCGTAATCTTCTTAGCATTTTACTGCATTGAATTCCTACCGTCCCATTGACCTGTTCAACCGGTGAGACAGACATTTACTGCCCATAGCTATTCATGAAGCTGTAAACACCAAACGCCCTGATGCCGTAAAGCTATCAGGCATAGATAAAGGTATTAACTTCGAAGCCTAGCTGCTAATGCTAGCAGACGAACCTTTAACAGCGTTTTCACACTTGTGCTTAAAAAATATAAAGAGGGATGCTTATGCCCTGAATGCGTGGACTGTGTTGAAATGTAGCAAGTGTTATAATAGCTTTATTCAACCAGGAAAGTGCCTCACTGAGATTAAAAACATGTTTCAACAGGGTTTTCCTGCCAGGATAGAAGCAGCACAGTAGGACGCAGAAGTTATCAAATACATAACACGGACTAAAATTAGATCAAAAATGAAGGTGTTGGTGAGGATCAACAATACAGACGTGCTCAGAATGTAAAGCTATAGAATAGCATAACACAACAAAGACCATGAAACAGATGTGTGATTGATATCTTAAAGAACAGCTAAAATAGTAGGATTGTAAACCTGATTACACTGGATCTCTCGTTCTATACAAAGTAGCTTTTACTGCTTTTGTTTAAGTTACCAGTGTGCATGTGGACACGTTGGCAGCTTAACATAGGTTAACTGTGCAGTGTCTCGCATGAAACTAGTTAGTTTGTAACTTCCAAAGCTGATCAAATCTATGAAAGTTAATCAAGATTATAAAAATCAATTTATAAGCTTGAAAAGCTTAATTTGCAGCACACTCTTTTCATTAATATTCAACTATAGTGAACAATGAAAACAGCCGATGATTGATTTTAGATTTTTTTAGTTTTTCAGATTCTCTTCTTCTTCTTCTTCTTCTTCTTCTTCTTCTTCTTCCTAAGGCTCATTGGTTGAGTCAGTGGTTGGTTGAGTGTGATTTCTGTTAAAGAAACCCATAAGGCCTTCAGTCCAGAACATCCAGCTCAATCCCACACAGCCTAATTTCAACATTTTTACTGCCAAGTGCATGTGGGTGACTGAAAATAAGGCTGTGAGCTTGAACACACATTGTTGATATCATCTCTCCCTCCCAGCCCTTTTCCTTCTCCTCCTTTTCCCTCAGACTTCTTTTCATCTTTCTCTCAGCCTGTCAATCAATCTTTCTCTGTCCTTCTATCCATCGTCATTATCTTGATCACAATCCCGATCTTCATTTCCTCTGTCTTCACATCTCTACTTCTTCTCTTCCCTCACTTTTCCGTCTGCTGTCTCTCTCTGAGTGGGTGGTTTTTAGGGGATTTAGTCGCTTTTTATTCTATAATCATGTGATTTCTCATTAAAGAACATCTGCAGTCTCATCATTGAATTTTCTCTCCCGTTCTATACCCTCTGGTTTCATTATTATGTTGATGGAGATGTCTGTAAATACATTACATTGCACTAAACATCCGGAGCTGCCAAAGTGAAATGTGTTTAAGCGCATTAAGGTGTGTTTAATAATCACAAGATTTGGATGAAGCCATGCATTCTTTATTTCTCTGGTTGATATAATTCATCTCAAAGAGGGAGAGAATGTTTTCTTTTTTAAACAATTTAATCTGCACATCCTTCTTTTGTGCCTTCTTTCCTGCATTTTTCAAGTTTCAAATACACCTGTACCTTTTGGGTCCTGCAATGATTAAATCGATAAAAACTTGATTTACTCTTGTGTTTTGTTGCCGACAGCACTTTGGGCCGCAAACGTAGGTGCTGTAAAACCCAATGTAATCTCATTTTAAATACCAAAAAGTTTGGATGTTCGTGAAGGTGATAAAGATAAGATGCAGAATCATCAACTGTTACTTCTAATTTTATTTACAGCAGCGAATTGATTCAGATTTAGTTTGTTCCCTATTTTGTGAAGTTTGCTGAAAATGTATACCACATTTGGATATAAATAAATCTTGGGTTTCCTCTGGGACCTCAAATAACCCTCCACAGTCTGAAGAACCTCCCATCCAGTGCAAAAACAGAGGCTAAGACTCTGCCTCGGGTTTTAATCTGTTACTTAACTGCGTTCACTTTTAGTGAAATGCACATCCAGGTTCCTCTGGTTTCCTTGCCTGTCGCTGCTAGCCGGCCAAGCTATGATAGGCAGTCGTGTAACCATGAAGGGGGCTCGGACAGGAAAAGAAAATTAATATTTGAAGTGACTGACAGTCAGACTTTTCCCCTCTCCCTCTCCACCCCCACAGCTTGCCAGTCATCCTGTGCCACATGCTCCAGCGAGTTGGACTGCCAGTCCTGCGGCTCCCACCTGCCCCTGCTGAGCGCTGACAGTGGCCAGTGCCTGGCTTCCTGTCCTCTCGGCTCCTACCAGCATGACCACACACACTGTCGCCGTGAGTATCACAGGATGTCGAATGACTCAGTGTGCGCTCTGGCCATTGCGTAGGTGAAAATAGTGTTTTTGCCCAGATTCAAGTGCTGTCATGCTGGAACAGATGAAATTCCAGCAGACCCTTTGGTGCAGAGGAAGTCTGGCTAGTAGTAATGTTTCATTTCTCTTGAAGCTTTGCTAAAGTTGCTAAAGAAGTTTGCTGAAGTAAGATCAGTGAGGTTAATTCAAATCAGATAACTGAGTAATTTGATGTTGTACTTTACATATTTCCAAATATGGAGATTTAAAATATACATCATATAATCTATATTATCATCAATAGTCACATAGTGCAGATTATATAGTTTGCAGATAATATAAATTTAATTTTTCTCTGTCTCCAAATGTATTTTCGTTCTTTCTGTTTCTGTTATCTGATTCCAAACTTTGCAAAGGGTTTACAAGAATCAGTTTCTGGCATTTCTTTGAGCAAAATCGTCTTTTAGTCGACTGGTTTCAGATCAGCCTCTGTGCAGTCGGGCAGAAAGTGTATCCACAGTTTAGCAAACCAGCAGTTCAGGACTCCACAGTTGGTGCATTACAGTTTTTTGGGGAGGCAGCGATAAACTGTGTGACTTGTTTCCAGTGAACTGGTTCAGAATAACTTTGAGTGGATGTTCTGACTGAATATTTTACGAAGTGACGAAGAAGAGAGAGCTCTCTCTGGGGTCCAAGTATTATTGCTTTAGTGTTGTGGCTTTGCTAGAAAAAGCCAAAGAAAATCACGTTTGGAGGCAGCGTTGGTTGGAAAAGTTAGTTAAGTTTTTCTGTGCTTTAAAGTGTGTTCAGATTCAGAGTTCAGAGAAACAGTGCGCCTGCCAGTGTTTGTCTGTTTGCCCACACAGTCTTTCAAAAGAACACTATGAAAACCAATCAGAAAAAAATTAATTTGGAATTGAAAATTAAACTGACTTGAGTCTTAATTTAACTTTTTTTGTTTTATTGTTATTTCACTCAGCTGAGGCTGAGTGTGTTTTAATATCCGTGCTAATCATTATGCTGCACTCTCTGCCTGCTGTCAGTCACTCAACACCCACAGGAAAAGACAATCTCTTCCAGGAAATAATTCATATTAAAAAACAAAAGGCTGTATTGACAGATTCATTTCTTATTTATTTAGGGTGTCTGGGGTCCCTGTGACTAATTTCAAGTAATGTTTGAAACACAACTAAAATATTGGCATATTTTAGAAATAATAAAAACCAAGTAAAGGTTGAAAAGTCAAGGGATGCACAGCTGACACATCAGCAAAACCCTCACGTAACTGCCGTTGAGGGATTGCATTGATGTCAAAGCAGTATCAAATGTTACCGATGGGTCGGTCAACTGCTTGGAGTGAATTGAATTTGGTGGAGGATAACATGAACTTTCCAGTTACAGTTGTGGCCTCCTGATGAATCATCCAAAAGTCATTATGTGTCAAAATCTTTGTACAGATGTAAACTAATTATATATAAAATATAAAGTACTGTATCAGTATTTTGCTTCCAGTGTTAAAAGTATAATAATAGCTGTGTCCTAGTTTATCTTCGTTTGCCACATCGCTAGCTATGGAGGCTAACATTATAGATTTATTTACACCGCGAGGAAAAAAAGCTTATGTCTCGATCAGAACACACAATATTGTTGCCAAGTCAGGCAACATGGCAGACTTCCCACAGGACCCTGTCCAATTATAGCTTATCGTCTTTTATGACTTGCTTGACGCACAAAGGTGATGGGTAAGGAGGTACCAGGGACCGACTTCACTGTTCCACCTGACAGCACCAATAACATTGTTCCTGTTTTGCTACACTGTGCTTACAGTTGTCTGCTGTATAATGCTCTGTGCTCTCATGGGGCGCAAAACACCATATAGAAGTTGTCAAACCAGTTAAGACAGAAAAAAACTCTAATAAGCTTTGATGATGGGTCTTTTTGTTGAGCGGCTGTGACGCCTCGCCGATGCTGCATTGATTCTCCTTTTCTCTCCTCTTCTTCTTTGATAGACATCACAAAGGCTAAGTCTGCTTGTTCTGATGTTGAATGAAATGTAACTGTGGTGTAAATGTACACGTGTCTGATTGTTACCAGCATGGAAGTACTTGCTAATGTTACTTAATCTCACCCACTTTGTTGTGCAAATGAGAATCTTTGCTGTCTTAGCAGTTGAGAAAAACGAGAAGGCATGCTAGATCCCACTGTAGAAGGTGCTAATGTTGGATAAATACACAACAAAGACTGACTCTTATTCAACCAATCTACCTTAAAGGTCTCCCAGCGCTCTAAAGCCTGGACCAATAAATAAAACTGTGGCTCAGTGAGCTAAACCCCTGTGGGCATGCTTATATATTGTGAACAGTTTGGCCAAGCACCTCCATCGGGTGGGGGAAGACCTGCTGTGACTCCTGGGGATGATGGGTAGAAAGAGAAAGGGAGAGAAAAGGGGGCGGGTGAGAGAGGAGAGAGTAACCACAATGTGATTACAGTCCAGTTCTGCAGCTCAATTTCACACCTTAATGAATATTGTCAGGAGGATTGGAATTCCAGACCTCCCAGTGCACAAGCTCCTTGGACAGCCTTAAATAGGATACACAACAGCAGTCACTGTGGAGAGCCAGCTTTGTTTCATCTCGCCTCCATCCATCCAGCTTTATGTACTGTATACAGTTTCAGTTCGAACCCATTGTGGAAATCCCACTTCATACATTTTTGCTGCCTCTGTCCCGCTTTGGTGCCACATATGCCGGCGGCATCCGTTATAGAATTCCCCTCTCATGCATTAATCCGAAAATCTACCCTGCATTAACGCTGCAGATATCTCAGTCTCAAATGTTGCACAGTAACAGCAAATTAGTGCAGTGGCGGCCGCTGTGCAAGAAGTCTCCTGTCATGCATTCATTCTGCATTTATCCCGGTTTAATACTGCAGAAAGTGCCTTCCTCCATCAAGCCAAATTCACAACACGAACCCCAGGCGTGTCTCCGCTAACTACTCAGCACACCATTTCTGTTAACCTCCAACTGGCTTTAATGAGACAAAAAACCCTTGTTTTTCCCAAACAGTTTCTACTGGGAATGGAGAGAAAGAGCAACAGTGGAAAGCGGGACTCACAATCACCATGACTGTAAATCAGTAGGTGCTTAAGTCAAGGCTATTAGGGTGGATTTAGCCTGAAATAACTCTTGTTCCAACGTTTGGTTATGGGGAAAAAGACAGAAGGAATACAGGAAGTGATAGCAGAGATGTAGAGGAGATGAGATAATAAGTGTGTGAGGTGTTTGAAAGGTGCTGGAGACATTAACGCTGGATTGTAGCATTTCTTGGCAGAGGACCAGGACCACCCAGAGTCCGGAGTGCCCCCGCAGGCCTCCACGGGGGTTTTTGTCAATGCCTTTGGCTCGCGACTGAAGGCTTCATGCGTCTGCTTGTGCATGCGTTCAAAGTCAGCTTGTTGACAGTTACGGAGAGCATTGTCCTGAAGATACTACTCTGTCATCTCTTAACACTGCTGGCTCATTGCTTAAACCATTCAGCCCCTGATCAGTCAAGAGGTGATGGAGCTACACAAAGCTTAGCAGAATCTATGGGTCTGTTTACTATGAGAGTCTCTTGTCTTGTCCATTACGTCCCACTCTTACTAACCTCTTCATTTTCAAACTCACCGGCCCTGCTCACTGATTTAGAAACATAGGCTGTGTGGAAAGAACACACACATCTATACCACACATACTATTCAGGAGCCCAAACAACTGTAACTGTGATCTCTGTCTCCCAGAGGAACTCATTGCAACAGTTATCGTCAGTTATCGTACGAAACCCCTCTGAAAACAACCCAGGACCACGAGTGTTTTCTGATCTACTACCTCTATGAATAGGTTCTGGTTAAGTCTAGGCATTAAACTCCATAGATTACGGTTCATGGTGATGGTTACTGTCAGGATGCATCATCTGTATTTTATGCTGGTCATGCTGTAGTTCCGTGCCAGAGCACATCCACAGAAGCTTCATCTTCATTTCGGAAGACATGATGGCTTCAGAATGACCAAACTTTACTCAATACTCAATAAAAAAGTGTTTGTGCACAGTTTAACATAAAGCCACTGACATGATTTTTAGACTGTAGTACAACAGAGATCAGCTAACATCCACTATCATAGTGAGAAACCGAATCGTGTTGAGCTGGGCAGCCTTTTGTTGAGCTTTAATGCTGACAACCATCTTCAAAATGTCTATTTCTTTCATTCGCTTAGTCTCCCGTGTTCTGTGAGGTTATGTGAGGGCAGCCTTCAGAACACTATTTCTGCTCAGAGCATCTCTGAAAATAAACACTGCTATTCTTTTTGATTCATAGTTTACTGACACTCTTATTCATGACGACTGTTTTTCTATCATGACCTCTTGCTCACATTTCACCTGAGAACAAGAAAAGCTTTTGAGATATTCTATATTTTCTTTGAACTAGAAAACCTTTTTGGCGTTGATAGCCGTTTTTTTAAGTATGGGGTTTTTTTTAACTTTGCTTTTATGAAAATCTCAATAGAGGCAGGAGAGATTTAATCGATACCACCTGCACTCCATCGCCGAATGTTTTTTCTCTCTTACCTGCATTTTGCATTTCAATTTTAATGTGAACACGATAGGTCAGGAGCTGTAAGCGTGGGCAACCATGACAACAGCACAATTTCGCCAGCTTCCCGCCTCTGTTTTCTTAAAAAACGAGCGTCCCTCAGCATGGACCTACTCAAAGAGCCATTGTTGAAGACCAAATTTTCTCCTCGCTGAGCTAATTCTGAGGTTCAGGGGGGAAACATTTAGAGAATCAGATTTAGTTCTTTCTTCACGTTGTTCAGAAGTTTAAAGAGACAGCGTGCTAGCTGGTCGTTTTTTTGTGCGATATTGCTCGTATTGTAGTCACAGCTATGTCTCTGTACAGCTTTTAGATTGCAGCTTCTCAAATAAAAGAGAGATATAGGCTTATTACTTTCAGAGGTATGAGAATAACAGAAAAACGTTCACACTCAAACTTATTCCTTTTCCGACTCTATTTCCAATAATAGGGATTTTCGGAAAAAACCTCCCGTTTCATTTTTTCCACACTTATTTCACTCTTTTCCTCGTCACAAAGCAGCCTTCTCCGTGCTTAGTCTAATTGGCAAATCTCTCATCCCATCTCGTTTTATTACTCGAGGTGCAGGGGGCTGTGAACCACGGCAGCGCAGTAATCGTGCGTCCCCGCCCGTCCCAGGAGGACAGAGAGCGAAGATTATCCGCTGCACCGTGTGACTGTGCATTCATCTCAACCTCCCCTGGTTTATGCAGAGAAGGCTTTAGAGGAGGTTTTTGGCAACTGGCCTGCTAGGATTACATTTGCTGATAACTTTGCGCTTCGGGCTGCACAGAAAAATAAATTGCTTTCCTGCAAGGGGCAAGGTAAAGGACGTGTAATCCCCTTGTTGGCCATAACCATTTTTGGAGAGGGAGTGTGTGTGTGTGTGTGGTGTGTGTGTGTATTTGTTTGTGAGTTTGTGAACGTGTGTTGCTGATGCCTGTTTTGTCTCTTTGCTTCATCTGCAAAACGAATCATTTAGAAATATCCAGCATATCTCTCGCTGCAATGAGACACTGGTTATTATTTGATCAAAAGATGTTTTAAATTTGTTTATAAGTGTTTAAATTTTCTTGTGGAAAATCAGTGATGCAGAGTTGCAGCAGTTCAGCGAGGAATTAATTCATGATAAACGTCAGATAAATTACTGTGCTTAGTCATTTTACCGAGTTTGCATGCAGAAATATTGTGCGAATGATGCGCCAGCTAATTTGAGACCGGAGGTATCCTGGACTCTTGATCCTCGGCACACTGAGAAGAAGGAGAGGGCAGCTAGAAAGAGCGACATTAAAATTGAACATGGGTGTGTTGGGGAAAAAAAAGGCTTGAGTGAGGGAAACAGAGGCACTCACACAGAGAGAAAGAGAGATGACAAGAACTCCAATGTGAAACTCGAGAGAGGCCAGAGGGCTGAGGCAAGAAAAAGCCTGGGACAGAGAAGAGAGAGCATCATGGAGGAGAGAGAGAGACACACACACACACACACACACACACACACACACAGAGAGCGAGAGAGAGAGAGAGAGAGAGAGAGAGAGAAAGGCAACTGAGGAAACTGAGGGAGAGAAATAAGGTAGACAGGGAGATGATGGAAAGGAAATAGGAAGAGCCGAGGAGCATAAAAATTGAAAAGTGGGCCAGGTAACTATTTCGACTGTCAATCTAGCTGTCACATTGGAGGTTAGGCTCCAAGGTTCGCTGGCAACTTTAACCCTTTTCACACAGAGCTGAACAAGAAACTTCACTCCTCTGTTAGACTGGGCTGTGCTGTGATTTTGGTGGAGTTTGTCATTCATTTTAACCCTTTTCACTTGACCGATTGCAACGTGGGGGGAACTGATTTTTGGGTTTTGCATGTTTCAGCCCTCTAACTGCAGTTCGTGTATATTTTACTGCCATTCATATTTTAGAGCTTAATATAAAATTTTATGTTGCTTTCTCACCTGCCAAGGGGCCACTAGTTTGCAGGCATATCAGGGCTATATGAGGATTAACTTGCAGAGACTTGAAATCTGAGATAGGCAATCAGTCACAGGGAATATTTGCTGCACTTGCCTTTAATTTTCACCATGTTACATCTTTATTGCCTTGCTCTAAATTTGCACGGAGCTTTTCTGAGAACTTTCGGTGCTTACGAGTTCTTTAATGCAGACATTATAGAGTTTAAATAGCTACCAAACTGCTGCATCTTAAAATGCAAGAAATAAAAGACTTGTAATTATTGTTACAGTGTCCATATTTATTTATTCTCTCCCTTCTAGTTTTTCTCTGGAGTGTAATGCTTCTCAGACACTCACTCTCAGGTTTTCAATGGTCCCAACAGGCGCTTGATGTACTGAGAAGGAAAACATTTTTACAACTCACATGCTGAATCTGACACTGAACAGTGAACTATATATTCAGGGTAATAGATTAATGTTCTTAAGAAGCATTTTTCAAGTCTCTGACAGCTGATTTTCATATCTTGCAGACATGAGCAGGAACCAGTGGCTGTTTGGTTGACAGAAAGTCAAAAAAAGTGATATGGTATACTTCAAAAAGCAATCCCCAATAATAAAAAAAAATGTACATGATTTGTAGTTATTGTATTACGACATGCAAAACCACCAGTTTGCTCATTTAAATCATCTACTGTCAGTGATTTAAATGCCATCCTGACTGATTTATCCACCCCCAGTAAAACTTGTTTTGGCTGGTGGCTGGCAGTAATTTTCAGGAGAAAGGAAAAAGGAAAGTTTGAATAAGACACCAACAAAGAAACACAGTGTGATTAGTTTGAAAAGTGCTGATTCCATAGAGAGAAATTTTATTTTACACACAGGCTAAATAATGAATATTGTATCAGACATGCACGAGGCATTATATGCAAAGTGAATACACTTAGGGTTACAGGGCATTTAGTAACTCAATGCAGTCCTTTAGTTACTTTGCATGTAGCACTTTACTGATGCTGAATACGTAGCAGGGATGGAAATAGGGACAAGTGATGGACATGAGGTGGGTCTAAACTTTTTGCATTTGCGCGAAAAAATGCTCCAAATTAAAAAGGGAAGAAATAAACACAATGTGCACGGATGAGATAAAGAAAACCAAATTAAACTGTCCCAGTAAGAATGTAAAAGAGTACGTATCTCTTCCTAGGCTTCGCACTTCTCTAAATTGGTTATTTTGATAAAAGAAAGTGTTTACAGATTTTTAACCCATAACTGGATTTTAATTTGCATTAAAATTCGATCTGCAATAAGGTGATTACGATATCAGCCGCAGTTTTTGGAGGCTCTGAAAATCCTCTCCATTTCCTGAGGGAGTCAAAATATCTGCTTTATCACTCCTGCACATCGGAGGATGAATGCACATATGCCTGCAGTTTTTCTGTGTCTTGAAAGGCAGGAGGGAGGCGCCAGGATGCTATTTTGAAGTACCCCTCACAATACAGGGGAGTCTGTTGCGTATCCAGTGTTTGTGTCCATACACGTGAATGGGTGATTGCCCGTGTTCACCAGTGATATAAATTTAGTAAGCTGCCTGGACTTGGAAACGATACCTGGAAACACATCTCCCTGAAAATGAATCAGCATATTCTGAGCCAATGTGCTGGCGATGGGAGAAAAAAACCCCTCTCCAATCAGAGCTGCATTCGGGAATTTCAGCTTTAATACTAAACACACCTAACAAGCTTCAGTTGTTACTGTGAAAGGCTATTTTGAGTCTGCACATGTGAACAGGGAGTTAGACTCACCTACATGAATATTTGATGAAATACCATTAGTTAGCTCCAAGCTCACAGGGTTCTGTATCATCTAATTTAGTACATTTACACATTTACATTATAGATTGATATGGGCCACTCTAATATTCAAAATGTAGACATAAAATATATTTTAAACTTTGGACAGCCTAGCTTTACACAAATTGTTATTGCAATTTATTATTGTAATAGCTAAATTGCATCAGAGCTCAACATGGAGGAGATTCAAAACAGCAAAACAACAGAGAAGATCAAACAGATTCATTGCACATTCATTTTCATTAAACCTGTCAGAAGTAAAGCGAGAGTGTGTTTAACATGCATTGTGTGGCCTGGTAGGTAACGTGTTTGGAAGATGATAAAGAGAAGGATGCAAGGAGTGTGAGAAGAGGATGTTACCTGAGGAAAGCCGGTTTTTGAGGAACACGAGGGCTGAGCAGATTAATCTGTTGCTGCTTTCCAAAAACTTTAGCGATAACATGTTTGGTTAACTTCTGGCATCTCCTATTAATTGACTGAGATTTTCATCAGCATGTCTTAAATAGCACTGATTAAATTAATTATACTCTCTCCAGGTGAATATCCCCACAACCTGTTTTTCTCCTACTTTTTATGCTTCCTTCCTCAGCCTTTACTCACTTCACCTCTTTCACTTTTTTGTCTCTGTGTTTCACCTCTTAACCCGTGACCTCATTTACTGCCTGTTTTCCACTGCATAGATCTGTCTGGCTTTTGTCTCCGTACAACTTCACACTCAGCCTGTGTTTAAAGGAGATGATGAATGAGTTGAGGGTTGTGGAGAGTTTGACTAATGCACAGCAGAATATTTCACACGCTTCTCAACCAAAAAACTGTGGAGATACAGAAAGAACCAACAGGAGTGTTAGAGCCTGGAGTTTTGAAGAAACCCCCAAGCTCATTGAGATCTGGACAAATTTAAGCACAAAGGTTCCTAAACGAAGGCTGTCATCTTTCAGTTCCAAGTGTTGCACTTTGAAGAACTTGTTTGAACGCTGCAAATTAAAAGTAGCCAGAGGTGTCCTATGCAGGCATTTTTCAAACTGTAACTGAATGAATTTTATATTTAAAACTAAGATGCAAATTTTTGTGGACAATAGAACTGAGAAATGAAAGTGTCAGGGTTTTGAGTTGAGTTTCTTGTTTTGTTATTTCCTGTCTTATTTTGAAAGGTTCTTCCCTTGTGTGTTTCTGTCTACTTGTTTTCTCCTTGATTAGTCCATTGGTTTCACCTGTGTCTCGTTTTGCTGCCCTCCTCTGTCTATTTAAGTTATGCCATTGCCTTTGTTCTCTGTCGGTGCGTTTGCTATGTTTGAATCCATGTCCCTGCCATGTTTCCATGTGTTCACGTCTTATCCCCTTGAGATCTTTTGAGTTTGGATTTCTAGTTTTTGCATTTTGGGTTTTTTTTTTGGCTTTTTACTTGCCATGTCTGGTTCGGACTGACTACCTGGATTTTGACCCTGCCTGCCTTGACCATCCGTAAGCCTAGCCCATTTAATAAACTGTTAAAAGATCATTTGCGTCCTTGTCCCTGCCTGCATCTGGGTCCTACTCTCACCTCCAAACCAAGCCTTGACAGAAAGCAGATCAGATGTACAAAAGGGCCACGCTTCAAGTCAGGCATTTTGCTTTGGATTTTCAGTTTTAAGTGTGCTAAATAGGTAATGGGGCTTCAAGGAATCCTTTTGATCTCCGACCATTACACGTTGGCAGTACACAGCAGGTTCCTCTAAGACACCTTCCATGAAGGGTTGAGAAATTTGACAGTGTGTTTAACACAGAGTGAGTTTAAAGACTTGGATTAGGATCTAAGAAAGAGTCAAGAGAAGCTCCACGGTTACTTGGTTGCAGTGTGAGTTAAATTTCATTTGCAAACAAAGGATTAGGATTCCTACAAGTCACCCAACCTTTTCTAACTATTTGAAACATGGAGTTTTGAAGTTTATACAACAGGTCTACCCATTCAAAACCCTCGAAGCTAAAGGGAAACAAGCCTGCAGCCATAGGGGAACCTCGGAGAGGATGGAACAGACTCTTCAGGAAGGATTAACTCCAACATTAAAGGGTTCTTTAGGATGGAACATGGTTGTTTTGGATGTTGGACGAACTTCTGATGGATTGCTCAAGTCTTTTTAGATCATCATGGAAACGCCTTGTTAGACTTTTAGAAAAATAATCCAAGGAACGTGAACTTTTTGTGAAGACGATGCCAGAGGAAGCCTTTTTGGATTGCCCATTTTATGAGTGTGGGAATCCTCTAGAAAGGTTTCCTCAATGCGTACATAATTCTTGGAACAAAACGGCACCAGCTTGTGAATGTGCATCAGAGATCTGGTGTAAGTTGTGAAGTAAACAGTGCTGTCAGTGCCAAAGTTAGCTGTATCAGAGCCAGAGCGTTTCACAGCACTCCTGTGTGTTCCTTATAGTTTGTTTTTTGTCTCTCTCTTTTTTTTGTGCAGGGTTTTTTTTTTTTTTGTAGCGCTTTGCTGTGGCATCTGGCTTCACTCTGCGGGCCGCTGGGAAATCATGTGTAATCATACCAGTTGGTGTTGAAATAGGGTTTTGGAGCTTCTATTTGTACACGCGCACACACACCTGCACAGATAGATGAGTGTGTAGCTGTGTGATGACACAAAGACACATCTCATCAGAAACAAAACAGGATTAATTCACTTGTCCATGTGTGTGTGTCTCTTGTTCCTGGTTTGATTCTGCCTTCCGGTCTTTCTGGCTCACACACACACACACACACACACCACACACACAAAAACAGTCACACAGACCCACTGTTAAATTTTTACGTGGACTCCCCACGTAGCTCATCTCTCTCCAGCCTCATGCTCACACAGTTTGTCAGTCTTGTTAGTGCTGGTTTTATCAGCGCTCATAAAATACAACTGGTAATGGCAGCTCTGGAGACCACACACTCTTAGACTACACACACACACACACAAACAAGCTCTACAGAACCCTGTAGTTTTTGATTTACTTGCTTGTCTCTGTTATTGTCACTGTTATGTATAACCTTAATGGTGCAACGTGCGTGATGGTATTTTTTCATACAAAATGTCTTATTTCATTGTGTCATAGCTACAGCGTTATTATGTTGTAATGGAGGTGTACGTTGCACATCAGGTACCACACATCATGTACAGGTTGGAGAGAATGTAAACTATTTGCTGTCTCAAAGGTCACCAAAATGTCAAAAATGCCAAACACGTTAGTGATCTTTGGAAAGTGCCCATTATAAAATGTATGTGATGTGTAGTTCCTGAGTCAAGACATCTGTGCACTGGTGTGTTTTCGAGGCAGTATACGCTAAACAGATATTTAGATGAAATTAAGTTTTTCTCTTTCTCTTTCCACCAGGCTGTCATGAGTCATGCTCGGAGTGCCGTGGACCGGGCCAGCAGGAGTGTGTGTCATGTTCCGACCCCTCTGCTTTGCTGAAAGATGGGGAATGCGTTCCCGACTGTGGCGCTGGTTTCTACAGCCAGGAAGGCGTCTGCTATGGTAAAAAGGACACACAGTTGACCAGGATGCTGACACTGATGTAGCAGGTTTACCTTTTTTCAGTTTGAGAATATTCAAAATAAGAGGAGCACAGCCATTGGCTCTATAACTGAAGCTGGTCCTCAAGCCAGTCTTAAGATAAGGAATGTTGAGGACATTAAGGGATTAAAAAGGAATCACTTAACTCAGGCCTAACACACACTCATATTCATGATAAATCTACTTTTGTAGATTTTATGTTTGTTTGTGGTTAAAGCCAATTTCCGTTACTGGAATTGTCTTCTTCTATGTTTTTTCCATGAAAATACATATAAACATATTACATTCACAGCCTGTATTGTTTCTTGCAGTGCACTTCTGCTGCAGTGGGTACAGTAATTGCACTCTCTGATTCCTCTGTAATAGGTTTTGCCAAGTGTGATTGTTAAATGTCTGTGCAAAATGGCAAAAGTCTTTGCTTTTGTTTGCCTGTGAAACTTTAAATTGCAGAAGAAAAACCTGCTTTTAAAGGTCATTTTTGCGGCACTTAAAATATGTTAATATGACTGAATATTGTCTGCGCTGTTGGCTGTTAGCAATGAAAGTAGGACAAAATGGAGTACACAAACAACAGAGACTTTATTTGAATTTAAAACCTTTAAGTGTCCTAAGAAATTTACTACAATATTGAGAACTGTGTAAAAAATATGACAATTAATGAAGCTTTAATTAGGAATAAACAAGCAGAGATTTGTCATTTTTTTAAATAACATCTAGTCTATAAAAATTCAAGATAATGTACAGTTTACAAAATTTACAAAACTCCGGGTATCTAGCTGAAATGTGTTTTCCGTGCAGCTTTACCTTATGAGGACTGAAAGTTGATACTTAGATGGGCAATTTAGATGCCACAGGATGTGCAGATGCGGTATACGGTAAACAGGAAACACCACTGGAGACAATAGAAGGTTTATTGTTAGTGTGAACTGGCGGTGAAGGTTTGTTTGGACTTGTTTCTTAGCATCCCTGTGGAGCCTACCAGCATCCACTCCGAGTGGTGCCAAAATGATAAGTCAGCAGTAGCTAGAGTTAGCAAACAAACAATTTAAAAAAATACAATAATTAGCAGTTCTCTCTTGCACTAATGAGGATTCAGAGGCTCTTTGAATAAAGAGATCCTGTATGAATATGGATGGTTTCTATTTTTGAGTGGTAAGATGAAGAGGAGCAAGAATAGGCTTCCCTCAGGGCGATGGTGAACTTAGCAGCACATAGCTAAGCTCTCTCTTTGGTTAAAACCACCTGGAGGGGTTTGGAGGCGGGGTGGCTCTTCTTTTCCTCCAGCACATAAGGAAGAGTTAAAGCACTCAGCGAGGAGCCCTCTGTTAGAAAATGTCAGAACCTGGGGAACTTTATGGAAAAAGGTCAAATCCATTAAAAGCTGCCAGTTTGTGCTTTGAGATCTGGTTTAAAATGTCAACATCTGGACAGCGCTGACGGGTTTTTTAACTTCTCGGTTTTCCTCCTCGGGGCTCCCTGGGTTAGATTTGATAGGTTTCCTTTTTTGGTCCCCTCCGGCTAGCCGTAGGAAAACCCGATTTTTCTCTTCTGATTATAGGCTCTGTTTAGATGGAGATCTGTTTGAGCATGTCAGTATGGCATGCTACACACAAACACACACACACACACACACACACATACACCATACACTGGGGATTCAGCTGAAGTTTACTACTGTTGGACAAACAACATTGTTTTAAACAACTACAACTGTAATTACAACAACAAGCTAAATGCAATGCAAACAAAAAGTCTGACCACATTTGTTGGTGGTCCATGGAAAATGACAAAGTGAAATTCAGTGTGTCTCACAGACTGGTTGAGAGACTTTCTCACTTGAGTATAATTCATTCATTTTTAAATTGAGCACAGCACATTTTATCATTCCCACCAGAAGCCATTAACTTTTACATGCTGCGGTTCACAGCCTGCGATTCGTCCTGTGCCTCCTGTTTCCCTGACAACCCCAAGTGCATGAGCTGTGTGCCGGGGACTGCCTTGCATCATGGGAAATGTATCTCCCAGTGTCCAGTTCAGCATTACCTGGACACCCACAGCAGATGCAGAGGTAGGGTAATTCTTCAACACCTGAAATATATTTTTAAAAAAGGTATGTTTTGAATTTGAACATCATTTGAGGAACATGTGGCCAGATTATTCTAAAATATCAAAGCAAAACAAAAGTCAAAGCAGACCTTAGGTTGCTCCTGTTCCTGCTGCTACCCTTATTAAATAAGTTTCATTTGATCGCACATCCTGTATCATGCGGTGCTTTCATTTGCTGCCATGATTTCTTGATGGGGTTTCTGTCATTTGGTATTTCAGGATGAAATGGATGTTTTTTTCTACGTGAAGAAATGAAACCAGGAAAGACATAAGAACAGTTCCCATAATGTCCGCATTAATGGAAAAATCTTGACTGATCCTTTTGTGTTAATGCTTTAACAATTTTTAATTGTCTATAAAAGACATTAAACATTTGAAGTACATAACTTTAATAATTCTGATCTTCTTAAAACAGTTCTCTTCAGGTAATTGTGTGGGAGACTTCTGGTTCAGTTCTTCCCTTTTCCTTTTCTCCTCAGCCTGCCACAGCTCCTGCGCTTCCTGTTGGGGTCCCTCGGTATCCCAGTGTACCTTGTGTCCAAGTGGGCTTCTCCTCCACCAAGGTCAGTGTGCGGAGGCCTGTGGCGAGGGGCTCTACTCCCAGGACAACACCTGCCACAGTAAGAGCTTATATCTGCATTTTACAAAATTATAAATGCGCGTTAAAAAGTGTTTCATAAGTTTCCTCCACTATCAGTCTGCCCTTTGACCTTTTATCCCTCCTGTTTTTAGATTGTCATCCCTCCTGTCGTTCCTGTGTGGGACCCTTGGCCTCTGACTGCCTCCGCTGTCTCAAACCGGAGGAAGCCCTCGTGCCGCAGTCGAATCACCAACAGCATGGCGTCTGCACAGCTGGATGTCCTGCGCACAGCTTCCTGGACTCCATCCAGACATGCAGAGGTCAGTGCCGATGTCTTTTGGTTTCATCTCCAGCTTTAATTTGGGATATCAGTGCAGTGTGAGCTCGTGTGTATCTGCTGTTCTTGGTCATGGCTGTTAATCAGTTACCAATTAGTTAGCAAGTTAGTCATCAGTCACTTTAGGTTTAAGATCAGGTAATCACTAAACACTAAGGTAATTTGTTCAGTTCCAATGAAAACAGTCAGTAAAAGTAATCAGTGATCATTAGTTGCAGCCCAAATATTACCTGAATTTTAGTTTTGGTCCTGTGTTTTCTTTTAAACTCCCAGTCTCGCTTTATACTTTAGGATCACCTGCATCAAGTTAATGGTGCACAGAGATGAACTGAAGAGTCAATCTAAAGTTTGTTAGGAGAATCACATCAAATGAATCCTTGGTTGCTTTAACACGTGCTAGCGTGTACTGCAGACACATGTTTGTACTAAACACATTCTAAATGTGTGTTTGCAGTATGTGGAAAACCTTCCTCTCAGGGTAATTGCTACACAATACTAAAAGTTTGGACAGAACTTTGGAGTTGATTTAGTGCTTGGACAATATGTGTGTGTGTGTGTGTGTGTGCGTGTGTGCATGCGTAGACACCTGATTAGGCTGTTTGTGAGTGTGAAATTGTGCGTGTAATGGGCTAATTCCTAAGGTGGGTTTTAGGTTTGAGGGGATAGTCTGTCAAGTGAGAATAATTATCACCCACCTACCAACACACGCGCAAACACACACCACTGCAACTAACATCTCCCTGCCAAAATGCCAGGGGGTATTTTTATTTTATTTTTTTTTTTTTTACAATGATACGGGATAACAACAAAGAGAAAGAGAGAGATGAAAAGGCTCTAATCAGTTTTCTTTACCTCCCTCGTACGTACCGGCAACTGTGTGCTGTCAAATTCCATCCATTTACCACGGTCGCTGCTCTGCTTTCTTCTTAACTCCCTGTTCGCTATTTGTGCCCACTGACCACACTGCGCTCAGTATTTGGCAAGGAGAAGGGTATTTGTTCTACCTGCTGTCTCTTCCTCATGCTCAGCCAAGTCACTGGCCAACACTGGTGTTCTGTTCAGCTCCACTTTCCTCCCAGCTCAATTTTCATCTGCTGCAGCTGCTGTTACCTGAAATGAGACAAAGCACACGCGGTAAAAAAAAAAAAAAAAAGAGCTTTTAAGTTCCTGTTTGCATTTAGGTTGAACTTTAGGTATTAACTTGACAGACAGACACTGTTAATTACCTCAGTGAGAGTGTTGTTGATGTAATGAGATCATCAGATAAGAACTTTGAGGTGAAGAAGAGGTTGTTGCATTCATTGTTCTTGGTTTTGATAAACAAAACAACAAAAACACTTTCATCTTTCTTTTTTAAGCAGTTTAAATCGGGTTAACATATTTATATTGCTGTCCTTCATAGATAATACAAGTTTATGACTTTTGGATCACTTGATCACACCAATAGATTAGCAGTCCGTCTCAGTGTGATTGGCTACTGCTGGACTAGTTTGAAGGGTATCCGTGTAAACTAATAATTTGTTTCACTAAACACTTAGAGGAAAAAAAAGAAATTTACTCAAATGGGAAACTTTCAAGTGAGGTTTCCAGATAAGATCATGTTGCAAGTCTTTTGATTTTGTCAAATTGAGATCCAGTCCGCCCTATACATTGTGGCAGAATCCATTGAACCAACTTATCTGCAATTGTGGGAAATGAACATGCATCACAGAGCTTCAGTGTTATACGGCTATTATTAATCATTCTTATTGGGCTTAGGGATGCTCTTGCACTTAATTGTTTTCAAAACATGAATTGCCGGTGGAGATATTGTAGGAAATAAGTGACGTATGAGCTACGAAGAGTTTGAAGACAAGACAAGTGAAGTTGTGGGTAGGTTTGCTAGGACTTCCCATGGTGTCATAGATAAGTCCTTGCTGTCTGTTTACAGTCACTCAGCAGCTGTGTTTCAAGGTGTGATTACAGTTTGCGATCACGTCGATTACAGGGTGCCCCGAGGAATGTTGTTAAAGTTTCCTGTTGGATGATGGTTCCTGATTTCCCTGAAGCTCGGAAACATTGTAATTTGTTGTCAGTAGTTTTCCCCAGTTCCTGTGTTGTTTGCAGTGTGAGGAAAGTGAATGAGTGTCGCCAAGACTGAACACATTCCTACTGGTTTGGTGGCAGTCGCAGTTGTTCTGAAACTGGAGCTTTCAACTTCTTTAAGGTGGTCAGTGTCACAGAATTAGTTTTACAAATTAGTTATGTTTTTTGCCTTTAAATCTGGGCTCTATTTCATAGTATATCAAGTGAAACAGCTTGAAAATAGAAAGTAAAATTCTTCCTCCCAAGCAGTCCACAGTTTTTTGGTGGCGGGGATCTGGATCTTTTTAATTTTAGGGATCTTGACCTTGTAGCCACATATGTCATAGGATGATTTGTGTCCTCACAACAGTTTACTTTTAAGTTCAGACTGGGCCAAGGACTAGCAAGATTTTTGTTTACTTTACCTGAATTGAATAGCCGTTAGCAGTATTGGATTTCCTTAATCATCCTGGAACAGACAATTACAAATCGATGAGTAGTAGTTGAATTGGAGTGTCCTCTAATACCCATTTATCTCTGTGATTGCACGGGACCAACGCTGAGCCAGTATAGGTGCTTGAGAGGGTTTAAATTCAGGTTTGTGGCTATTGTCACTAAATTGAAGGAAGGTTAGTAGGGGCAAAGCAAATATTCGTGATAACAAGATTTAGAGAATCAATGGAGAGACATACCATTAATCAGGAAATAAAATAAGAAATAAAGTCAAGAAGCAGCGTGAAACTTAAATGGATACTCACTTTTTTTTTTACCGTGCAAGAGCTGAAGCTTGTTTGATATCGTATTTTTGTCGTTTAGTCAAGTGGCCAACATGCCACCCTTGTGGGTATACGGCTGACGCTTCATCCCTCCCTTTGACTCTGCTCCACCATCCCCTGGCACTGGCCCCTCTGCGTGTTGTGTGTTCAAACAAGAGCAACCGCTTTAAGGTCTCTGACAGATGGACCATGTCAGGCCATAGTGATGTCAGTGTAATAGTGTCAGGGACCTTGGACTGCCCCCTCTCCAGGTCTACATGCAGCTGACAGTTCCTAACTGAAGGGAGGAGGTCTGTTGGAGCTGCTCACCCACTGTGAGCTTCTTGGATGAGCAGATGTGCTTGCTGTGGATTCGCTGTGCACTACTGGCAGCAGCTTGTCAAGGCTTCAGTGATGTTTTCAAGGTTCCTTGAACAACTTAGTATAGTATGCATACTGTCACTATGTAACTGTCAACTGATCTTGGTCTCAGTCTAAACTTTAAACTCTAAACTAGTGATGCACTGATACCGCACTTTTTCAATCCAATTACAAGTACTTACATTTGAGTACTTGCCGATACCGAGTACCAATATGAGTACTTATTAATGCCATTACACTTCGTACATTTACTCCCTCTTCTCCAGAGTTTGCTGCAAAAAGTTGGCTGTTGCTGTTTGCCGCTATTAGCAAACTCTTTGAACTCGGCGTCGTGTTGGTTTTTTAGATGTTTTCTCAGATTGCTTGTGTTGAAAGTACTCGCTTTCGTCCGTCTTGACAGCTTTGCAGAGCATAATTTGCAGTCCGCTTTACTTTTATCACCATCATCCACTTTGAAATACCTCCACACCGCTGACACACCTGACTGCCCAACTGAACGTCACGCTGCCGTAAAGTGGTATCGGGGCACTTTTATGAATATGAGTACGAGTACAGGAACAGGGTATCGGACAGATACCCGATCGGTATCGGTATCTGTGCATCCCTACTCTAAAGTGTTTATTGCAGTAGTCATTTTACTTTTTCAGGAATTCTGCTATCTAAATATTAAAATGCCATGGTTGGCATCTCTCTCTTCTTCTCATGTTGTCCTGTGCACGGCTTGTTTGAGCTATTACTTAAAATATACATGTAGGGAGGGAAACTGGGCAATAAAAACACCTGATGATGTCTTGAGCTGCATTTTCAGTGATGTGACTTGAATTATGTCTTAGAAAGGTTCAAAAATTTAATATTGGATTTCTGCTTTTCCTGCTCACACTTCAGTGTGTTTGTTACACAGAAAATTGGATTTGAACTGCTTATCTCAGCGTAGAGTTACATTGTACATCAGCCATTGTGTCTGAGTGCCATTTATCTCATTTTCTTTCACTCTGAGCTCCTTAAATTAGACTCAACACAGTGAGCTGAGGATCAACTCGATAAATGACGTGCCATTAAAGCTCTATTCTTGGTAATATGTAAAGCAGTTGTTCTGCTCTGCCTCCATTCTCAGCAACAAAGGTTTCCCTCAGTGGGGTGTCAGTGGGTTCAGGCGTATGGCTGGGAACAATGGAGGCTATTGTACGTGTGTGTGTGTGTGTGTGTGTTGATCTGTCAGAAACTCAGACCTCCTCAGGAGCTACTGTCAGGAAGAGGAGGAGGACAAATGACGTGAGACTTACAGACTCCAGTGTTTACGTCCACACTTACAGACATGCGACGTACACACACACACAAACACACACACACACACACACAGACAGATGAGCTATCATATGTCTGAGAACAAATTCCAGGCAGTAAATCCCTCTTCTCTCCAGTCAGCAGCCCCTCTATGCAGACAGAGAGCATTGGTGTGTGGCGTGGTTTATGCTGCTTAATAAACAGGCCAAGCTGCTGCACATCATCGCATACAGGAAGAGTTAAACGCACACCTGAGCAGTGTTGGATCTGATTTCATAAAATCAGAGACACTGCAGTTGTGCAGTTGTTCCCTGTTGTAGGGTGAAGGAGTGGTAATGGTTTACAAACCAAGGTTAAAGCATTGATATCGCAAATGCAAGTCATGCATGTTAACTAAAGGGAGTAGCACATGACGATATACTGGATTTACACTTGGCTGTGTTATAGAATGGGACTGTAGTTATGACACATGTTTAATGAGGTATGACAGATGCAACAGAAAGAGAAGTCCGCACTCAAGATAATGCAGTAATTGGGACCAGTATTCTTGGTGTGTTTGAAGTATTCTGATTTTTAGTAGTAGAGTAGTCATTGATTAAAAACAATAATTCTGCCAACACCTTAAGCTTTTTGAAGATTCATGTTCAGAAGTAAACTGTAAAGAGTTTATTATTTAATCTAATCCCTTATGCATCTGGCTTTTGCCCCTATTACAAATAACTGTGTTAAAAATGTCTCCTCTTGCTTCATTGTATCACGCTGGACTCGTGACAGATAATATTGTTGATGAAAGCGTAGTGGTGCCTGTCATCTATGTGACTGAATACCTGCGTCCCAGTGTTTATTGCAGTCCCTAAATCTGCTGTGAACTAGAGCTTTCGCAGCAGCCGAGCACCGGACCTTACCTTTTGCAGCTGTGGAACACAAAAAGCAATGCTCCTGTGTTACTTCCATCCTCTCGGCAGACTGTTTTCTTCTGGGTGAGGTCTTCTCAGATGTCTCTGAATCTGAATCATATTTGGCCTTTGTGAATATCCATTGCCAGGCCTCTGTTCTTGTCACTAGTTTGGTTTGATGACCCAACTAGTAGCCTCCAGGTCTGCTGATATTACTGCAAGAGTCACTTGCAGTACGTACAAGTTGTATTTAACTTTTGAGGAGCAGTCTCTTCATTTACTTCTGTCTTAACTCTGCTCAGCGAGAGCGAGATCTTGATGTCGATGCACTGCATCTTTTCATTCATTGTTCCCTCTTGAGGAGCTGGAGGAAGCTGCCAAGGAAAGGACATATGGGCAATTGTTTTCCCTTTGACCTTGACCAGGATTACAGATGGATGGACATCTGACACCCACAGTACAGAAATCTGGTTAGGAATACTCTTTCAGTTGTGATAACAGTCAAGAGTGAGAAATGACGTATTTTTCATGAAATGTTTGTGACTCCGCTATTGCTGCTTCATCAAAATTGTCTCTCCAGAAGTGGACGGGCTTCTGACATCCCATAACACAGCAAAATTAATGTGAACGACATGTTCAACACTTCAGAGGAATGAGATATAACCCTCCACTTGTGTTTCTGCTGTGTAGCAGACAAGAACTCTGTGCTGCACTAATGTAATGATCAGCCCTGCGCTGTACCAGGAGGATCATTTTGTGAAAGGCATCACGGAGCACTCACACCCCCAAACTAAATCACAACCTCATCGACTACACGCACCTGAAATTATGACCCCATCAGCACAAAACAAAGTAATGAATCCGATTCTGTGAGCGCGTGCGCCACATAATGTGTGATGAGAACGCCTGCGCACATGAATTTGGGTATTACTGGAATCAATATGTGCTTTCTGTCTGGCAACAAATTAGATATCCATGCTGCAATAAAAGAATGAGAGGCTGCCTATCGTTCTTATTCTTTCCTCACATTAATGAAATAAATTTGACAGGAAATCTGTTTAATATGCCTCTGAGTGTGGGTTTGTTTTCTGACCGTTGATATGAAGGTTTGGTGAAGGTGAGAACTAAATGGGTGCTCATGTCACACAGATGTGACTAGGATGAGTCTTTATGGTTGGATGAACAGACATGTTGGTGGGTGGTAAACTATCACAGAAGCATATAGACTGTCTTCTCATCTCAGCTAACCAATTAAGTTTCCATATTTGAGGGAGAAGGGGATTATGGGTAGGCGACAGGGAGCCGGTGGGCGATGATGGGGTGTCAGATCTGTAGTTCTGGCTGACACATCTGAGACTTTTCAAGGTCCTTGCTGTGATACTGAGGCGTTCCCTAAAGGTAAATGTTTTTGTAGGTTGACACACACACAAACACACACACACACACACACACATGTATACAGTGTTGGCTCAGGTAGAGCACCAGTATGCTCCTGCCAGTGGCTGTCATGCAGAGTGTACACAAGACCCGGATACAGCTGACAGCCCTCTGAAAGAATCTAGAGAGGAGTAATTAGAAATGCACGCATACCTCAGTGCAAAAAATCAGGCAATGCACACACACACACACACACACACACACACAAACTAACTCATTTGATGCTCATGGCCGGTTGGTGACAGGCCTTTTGTCTTTCTCACCACCACCATCATCAGCAGCTGGTCGGTTCGTGGCTCAGCTCAGGTGGCACAGCTGATAGCGCTGCTCAGCTATTTGTCTTCATGCTGCCAAAACAGACATCAAAGGCTGCACAAAAGGCCTGTTTGAGGGCAGCAGTGGTGTGGAGTGAAGGGTGTGGGACCACGTAGGAGAAGGGTAAATAATCCAGGGACAGAGAAGTTGCATGGTTTGGAAGCCAAGAGTGGGGAAAAAAAAAAAAGAGAGACAACACGCGCAGGGATGTTGCAGCAGATGCCAAACCCTTCACACATAAAGCTAAATTTAATACTGGTTAAATATGCAACAGTTGATAGCTTAAAGCTGCCTCGTTAAAATGAAATGAGGCTGCAGAACAGCAGAAACCTGTAGGTTTCCCTCTTTAGTCCAAGTCAAATTGTGGCATCAGGTTAGAGCAGAGTTTGAAAGCTGATAACAGTCAAATAACAACTCCAGCCATGAAATGATAGGGAAGTATCTCCCCATCAAACTCCACCCAGCTTCATTATTTCTAACCTTTATTTCTGTATTTCTAAATGAGGATTATAAAGTTTCCAGCTCCTGTGATTAAATCCAATTTATTTAATCTCATCCAGTTTAGCATTATATATTAGTACACATAACGATTTCTCATTTCCCCTCATTTAACTTGTATGAATTCATTTACAGTTCAGTGCTGGCATTGCCACTACATTTCTTTGTCTTATTTAAAGCCTATTGAATTGACTGTGTTTGAAAAATGCAATAGTTACATCATTTTTGGATATTCTGATCCTTTAGGTGCCTCTTGCTGTAACACACCACAGACTCAATGAGCTGGTAAACAAGAGTGTGATGTATTAAGTCTACTGGTGACACATTACATGATTTCTAAGTGTTAAAGTTTCAAGCACTTGATCTTTACGGCAACTTGGAGCCAAGTTACCTTGTATCGCTTTAACCTCACTACCTGCAACTTCCAAATCTATATCCATCATAAATAAATCATCCTCAAATGACCCTTGAGCAACTTTAATGTTTCATTATTTAAACTAAATAGTCCGAGCTAAGCAGCAGAGCATATTTCAGAAGCCTTTGCTGGCATGTGGCCCTGTTGGATCAGCCTTTCTGAGTTGGCACTGACTGTGGTGTTAATGCGTAACTTCTGATTGGTGAAGCTGGCTGCTGGCCTCATCTGAGTGTTACATTACTTCTAACTGGCAGAGCTGACTGAAAACTCTTGAGACTCAGATTCCAAAAATGCCAGTGGTGAAGGAATAAGACAGAACGGCTGCAGGATGTCAAAAATAGTGGCGAAAGTTGGCTGCAGTTCAGGCCCAGATTCATATTGTGGGCTGCGACTATTTTTAGGTATATACCTTTACAACACTAAGAGCAGTCATCCTTCTTTCAGTTTTGATGCATTAATGCTGTATTGCTGCTACAGTAGAGCTAAATTAGTAATAGATACAGCAAAACAAGCCAGACCTCTTACTGTACTGTAACAGTGTGTTGCTTCCAAGCACTTAATGGTAAAATTGAATGCACTTTTTTTTTTTTCCACAAACAAAACTTTTTCCTGGAGATTCAGCAAAAAATGTTTTAGACATGAAGTTTGTTTTCCATGTTACGGCAGTGAGAACGTAGTGAGGAGACACACCTGGGGAGCGTCCTCTATCTCTGGCTACTGCTTTATATGGGTTTTGGTGGTGAATATGGAAACAGTTCTCCGTGTCCTTTGCAGAGTGTCACCCCTCCTGCTGGCTCTGTACTGGACCATCTGCAGACAACTGTACGTCCTGCCCCCCCCCCTCCAGCCTGCACGAGGGCCGCTGTGTCCCCAGCTGCCCGCAAGGCTTCTTCATCCAGGACAACCAGTGCCAAGGTGAGAGCGTACATGCACGTGCGCGCACACATGCACACATTATTTCTACCCTTGCGAGTACACCCATGCATTCCCATTTCCCCAGATAAACCTTAATTGTAAAGCCAAACATCTCACAAGATCTTGTGGAGGTGCTTGATGAACCGAATGTCCTCACTTTCCTATGATGGTCTCATCATGAACTTGGTCTCCACAAAGATAGTAGAACATTAGCCACAGATATCACTCTATGTGAAATCTCCACCCTCTGGTGTTCATGACTGTCAAATAGCTTTTCTTTATGCTTTAGTTACGTAACGTGCTTTTGACAGTGGAACCTTCATTGTTCTCATTGTCATTTACAGTGTGTCTAACCAATGAAATAATAATCAACACAGCTGTTCTCACACTAGTGGGATTGATGCACTGGGGTTTATCCAATTTAAAACCACTGTTGCTATGGTGCCTGTAACTATTAGTGCCTCAGTCCACAAATAAACCTCAGAGGCTGTAAAACACTGCAATTATATTCTTACCTTCTTTGACCCAAAGAAACTTTTTTCCAGAGTTTAAGCAATAAAATACATTCAACATCTGACAAGTGCTTGTGTTGTTAACACCCCATGGGAACTAGGGTAAATTGTGAAAAGTTGTGAAAAATGACGAGTAAGCATTTTTCATGAAGGTAGGATTTATAGGACAATAGTGTAGTCATCTGTAACAAATTTAACAATTTTCTTGTAATGGGCACGAAAAAATGAAAAATAAACCAATTTTCAATTAAACAAAACAGGAGACTATTAATCAACCAAAAGTGTATTCGTAGGAGAAATGTGAAGTTTTTTTTTTATTCACAACCTGTTTGAAGGGGGAGTTAAGATCTGTTTGGAGGCTGCTGGATCCTGCTTCCTGATGTTCTTGGATCCAGACTACATCTTTTAGTTCAGCCTTGATGTTACACAAAATGTATTTGTCGAGCCCCAGAGATGGGTATTAAAATTCCATTTGTGTTCACCACAGAACCTGATGTATTTTCAGGTGAAGTCAGAGGGGAAAGCTTTTAACAGCTTGGTGCTAAAGTGGGATCAGTGAAGGTGTAGTTTATTAAACTCAATTATACCAGTTTCTCAAAAAAACATCAAGGTTGGATCTACCTTCTTACTTATTTACTATGCGAAGGAAAGCTCTACGTTACCAAACTAAATATCATAGAGAAAGTAATAACATGAGGTGTTACATGTACAATAGCTACCAGAGCATCGTAAACACTGAAAAGAGCTTAGCAGGGCTCTTCCAACTGCCTACCACCCCATAACCCACCTCTTTAATGAAAATCCATTTGCTCTAATCTTCCATTCATTACATCGGCTCAGTTTACCAGCACTGACCTCATTTGAAGCAAGGCGACCCCCTCTATCTCCCATCTAGCAGCTTTGTCTTCAGGTCTTTGTAAGCCAACCAAATTTTATTGTTTATCCCAAGAAAAACAAAAACCCTGTGGTAAACATCATTTAATCTCTCAATAGTGTTTTATTTCTCCAAACTTTGGCTTAGTAATTGAAATGACAGACACAGACAGATACCTAGATGGTTAAGAAGAATGATGGTCCCGGCTTACATTTCCCCCAGGGATACCAAAATAAATGGGGTCTGTTTGCTCACTTGGCCTTGTCTCCCTCAGTGCTGATTGGCTCATTAGAAGTTACCCAGATACCCCGAAGAAGTATTGTATTTCTGTCTTAAAGAGAGTAAACTTTAACTGCAAAGTTTTGGCGCTGGTGACTTTTTATGTTTGGCAGTAACACAAAGCGTGTAGTTAGAGCTTCATTAATCAGTATTCTTTTATAATGGCAATGAATCAAATGACTGTGAGTAATGTGAAAGGGGAGGATTGTCGTGACAAAGCCACAAAGAATTATCATCAGCGCTGCTGCTTTTTAGCCTTTTTTTTTAATAGATTAATAGTTTTTTTGCTTTATGGCACATTTATGATATAGTTCCTCGCTCTTTCCAGCAGCAGCAGCAACACACTGTGTGCTACCTTCTTTGCACCAAACAGCAGACAAACTTTCTAAGTGAGTAGCTGCTGAATAAAGAGGACAAGGAACACCGAGCGGCTAAAGAGTGAGATATTATTTCAGGAAATGGTCAAAACCAAGCAAAAGCTGAAATAACCCCCCTCAAAATATGCAGTAAGATAATGCAGTTTTGACATAAACACAGATGTAGTGGAGCCTGTGCTCACATGGGTATAAATCAATCAATACATATAGTAAAACTTTTCTCATCCTAAAGGAGAGTTTTATTCCTAATTTATAGATTGATGGGTACTGTGGACAGGAACTGACAGAGTAACAACATTTTGACCAGGTTCTCACTCTGAAAAGTAATATTAAATAGCTGCTGCTGTTGCTGCTTAAGAGCTTACGTTGTGCTGGCTGATCTGAAACACAGTTAATACTGTCAAACTTATGTTTGGGCTGTGCTTTATCAAAACCTAAATAATGAATAATGTGCTCAGTCTCCTCCCTTACCTCTTCTGTTTCCTTCTCTCCTATCCCATCCTTCTTTACCTCATCTCTTCTTCCTCTTTTTTAACTTCCTCTTCATCTTCTTCTGCTTTTCCTCTGCTACTCTTCTTCTCTTCTTTCTTTTCCCTCTTCCTTCCCCCTGAGGCAAATTGTGATTTCTTATACTTATAAATGAATATATATGGGTATATAAATGAATCCATACCTCCTTCCTCATCTCCTCTGTCCTTTCTCGTCCTTTAACTTTTTTGTTCGCTTGATGTTGATCCTTCTATCCTCCATCTCCCAGCATGCCACCCATCCTGCCAGACTTGCTCCGGTGCTTCGCAGGCTGACTGCACCTCCTGTCCCCCGCTGGCCTCTCTACAGAGCGGCTACTGCAGGACGAGCTGCCAAGAAGGACATTTCCTCAACGCCGTCACAGGAGAGTGCCTCAGTAAGTCGGCCTGTGTGCGTGGTGTCATGCTCGTTTGTATGCCGTCAAACACTCTGCCATGAGGGCTTGTATTTTTAGCCTGACTGGCCCCAGTGGAAATAGAACCAACAACTCCAACAGGGTTAGTGCCTTGCTCTGCCCGCTGACACAACAAGACATAGCAAATCGTGCGTGTGTCTGTAGCTTAAATGGCCTACATTATTCATGAACAATGCAAACCATTTATGTATAATATATGTGCTTAGATTGATATGTTTTGCTTAAGAGCTCTGCAGTCTGTTTCTTTTGACTTGTTGGATCCAAAATAATCTGCAGAGCTCCAAGCTGAGGTAAAAATGATTCTGTAATTTCTGTAAAATTTCTGTATGTTTGCTGAAATTGCATTTTTGCCACATTCTCCGTGGAAACACAGTGACGCAGAGCAGGCTTTGTTGTCTCTACAGCAAAGAACAAAGAGAACTTTAGTAATTACAGTAGCTAATCCAAAGTTTTGATTGAATGGTCCCACAATGAAAGAATGCATATTTTCCCCTATTTCTGGTTGAGTAGCTGGAAATATAAGAATTTAAATTACATTTTGTTGGTATTTGGAGCTGAATTTAAAATTATTGTATGCAACACCAATCTTTTTTTTCCTACCGTGTCCAAACAATAACTATACAACAATAACTAATAAGAATTTACTTCTCCAAAGGGTGCACATCACATCGCCAGCTGGCCCTGATCCTGATACACTGTCCTACATAAAATATCTCTAAAATCCATTCAATCAGACCAGGATTTGAATTTTAATGCTTTCACCACAAGGTTTTCCCACTATTATTTGAATTATAGCAGCTGCTGCTAGTTGTGTCTGCAAATAGTCAATGAGAATACGCAATATAACGCAATATTGGTTTTCTACACATTCTTGTTGCAGTTCGCTGCTAACAGTGATGAACCTTTAATACAAAAAGTTTTTAAGGGTAGTTTAAGGTGACAAATACTTTGGCGACTGCTCCTTACTCCACCAAAACAAACCGGAGGAAAGTTTCTTTCTATAAACATATCTCCACCTCTTGGTGTAATTTAAAATGATATAAAAAAATAACTTTTAATGAGTTTCTTGCTCGCAGTTATGCTCTTCAGAGAAATTCTACATGAAACATCCACCGGGGTAAGGACCAGCTTTCTTCAGATCTTTGCTAATAAACACCAGCCTTCAGACAGATACTTCATACCTCCACACCCCACTTCTCTTTCTCATCTTGCAGAAAAAACATTATTTGTCTTTGGCAGCCAAAATATGATAAACTACCAGACAGAAGATAAAGAGAAGATTGGAGTGTTTGTGTTTACGTGAAGGTAGCTTCTGCTGTTGTCCTCCTCCATCTCGCTGGGTAATGAAATGAGTTTTTACCTATCTGGACCGCTGGCTGTAGATTAAAAACAGGCGTGTTTACATGGTGGGAAGCCAGCATGGAAGAGATAGCAGGGGGGTAAACAGAATCCAGGGGAAAAAAATAGATGCATTGACTTTTAATTACAGTTTTTGATGACATGCACTGTTTGGAGATGTGAAACTGCAACCAGATTTTAGCTCAAAGACACACACACAACTATACATATGTGTGTAGATAAACACTGCTTGCCCGTACACACACAAGCAGATAAGCATGGTTAAACAGCAAACACGCAAACACAACACACACACGCACACACAAGCTAATCTCAAATGGGTCAAGCTCAGCCAAACTCTAGTTAATAAAAGATGCCTTGTGGCACTTCTGGGCCACAGAAATACTGGGGTCATCATTTCTGCCTGGCCAGGACACACACACACACACACACACTTATAAACACACAAAGCTCCCTCTTGAACTCTAATTCTCTTACTCACAGATTTATACACACACACACACTTTATTCTTCCTTTATTTCTTATCCTCATCCCTTCTTTCTGTCTTTCTTTCTCACACACATCCAATTTACTTCCCAAGCACACACCCTTTCTCTCACACACACACACACAAACACACCGGCAGCCCGGGATTACCTCTGTCCACCCAGTGGTACCGTCGCTGTTACATAACCTCTTAAGGAGATGAGGCTTTCGCTCTCAATCACGAGTTCATACGAGAGCAGCCATCCGATGGCAGATGTCTCACTATTGGCTGTCTCCTCGTATTCTCTGCTGGTCCATCTTTCTCTCACTTTCTCTCTCTCTATCTGTCTCAGTCTTTCTGTGTCCTTCCACAGGAACTCCCATCTGACTTGTATTCGACAGTGGCTGTATTCTCGTCACATACTTATTACAGCCAGCCAAGTGATTAGCCAATTTCCTCAAGTGTTTGTCCTTAAAATGCTCTTATATGAGATTGTGTCCAGGGCCACCGTGCTCAGCTCTGAACTGCTGCTTGTGTGTGACTGCAAACAAGAACTACCTTCATCTATTGTGGACTGAAACCTATATTTGCCATCTACTAAAAGATACAGTAACAGTTAAAATAAGTGAAAGACGCCACATTTGTTGTTGTTACACACACCCTCCCTGTGTGAAGCCTTTTAATTTTCGCTAAATCGCTTCCTTTCCATAAATACCAGTTAGTTGGCTCAGCTATCTTTCTTTCCATTTTCATATGCCATTATCTTCAGTGTTGACTGAGCAAGCAGTGACTCAGTCCAACTGCTAAAATCAGTCCCAGGTGAATGATGGGAAATAGTGACTTGGCGGAGCTGAAAAGATCAGATGTGTGGGGAGGTGCAAATAGCCTTTAAAGAGAGTGTAGGTCAGTTGCATGTGTCTGTTTTTGAAACTTGTTACACCTGTTTAAAGAGTTTCTCGTGCTACTATAGAGATAAACATGACCGTCTTTGCTAACCTATGCAGAGAGATTTGATTGGGTAACCACAAGCCTAGAGGAGAAGTCAAATTCACTCACATTGCATTGTGTCATATTGATCAGATTGATCCGACATCCTCCAAAGAAGTTTTCACAACTTTTGGGTAAATGTTTTAGCATAGAGCTGCCACAATGGCCTTCTCACAGAGCAGAGAAATAGAAAATTCACCCATCAGCTTAATAAAGCCAATTTCTTTCATGTCTGTTTCACGGTTGCTGTGGTTTGTTTACACTGTCACTGACTAAAAAAAAAAGATTTCCCATTTCTTGAATTCGTCTCCAAGTTGTTACAAAAGCTTTGGTGAATGCCCCCCGAGGATTCATTCTTGTTTTGTTGATGTGATCAAAACATACAGATGTGGGCGAGAAATTAAGATTATGCTGTGCATGGTGCTCTTAATTACTGGCCAAAATTCCAAAATTTCATTCATAACATTTCGTAACATAATGGGCAGATTGTTGTTCATTCCTGCTCCCCAGAGGATAAACCCTTTTTGACATTAGCTGACCTGTAATACTACCCCCAGGGAGGGCTTGTAGGAGCCACCAAATGGTCTTTTAATTTAATTAGACTTTAAACCTTCTTTGTTCACCGGCCTTAAAGACAGGCCCTCCCTATAGGCTGTACAGATATGTTCGTACAAATAATACACTTTATATTTGACATTTGTACTGACCTAATGTTCACAATGAGATGGGAGTCTCACGCAACGAGCAGTATCAGTAGGAGTGTGGTTTTAACCCTTATACCAACCAGCTGCTTCTCACTCTAACCCTTCTTCTTTTCCGTTTTCCTAATCCTGCCTTGTCTGACATACAGAGAATCGACTTCAGAGCCAGTGACAAGCAAATATTGAGATCTGAACACTGAAAGTCAAAATTAAAGAGACATGTCAGCTCAAAGCTAACAGCCACAAGAGTTTTAGTCCTAATTGTGTTTGAGCTGTTATTCAACCACATACTGTATTAGCTTAAAATAGATCTGCACAGTGAATAACAGGAATGCATCACCATAGAAACAAGGCATACGAACATTAAAATAAATGTTTTTTTCTTTCTGGTCAATAGAGGATAAAAAACCTCCATGGAAACACATTTAAGACACGTTGGATCCTACAGCAACAGCAGCAGTTGTGCACGTTTCGACGCTGACAAGACTGACAATGAATTTGAAACAGAAAATATGTGATAAACCACCAGACCCCCAAAACTTTATCTTTAAATTTCTTGTAAAACAGTGCAAAACTGTTAATCAGAGACAGAGAGGCAGAATACTGAAGTATTAGATGGTACCATTACAGTGTGGCTGGTCCCGGGCTGAGGTGTGATAGTACTTAACAGTGTTTGAACTCATGGAGGCCTTGTTTAATATTTACAGTGGTTAACATTGTAAAATATCCAATCATTCATCTTTCATCTACCCTGCAGGCATTTACCCATCAAAAATGAACATAAATACATTTTTGAATTCCCTTTCAACCTTTCAATAACGAGAACAAAGAAAATGTTAGTTACTTCGGGGATGAAACAAAAACACTGACCAGGAGTTAACCGACTAAATGTGCACATACTGTTGCACTGGTAAATATCTGTTGCTGTATCTTTAAGAGTTAAATCTTTTAGAGTTCAATCCTTCTCAGGGAAAGACCCAGACGCAGAGCTAATAACAGCTAAATCGAGTATGATGCATCGCTCTTTGTGTCTGACTACTATAATTATTGCGAACTTCATTACTAAAGCTGCATTCTTTGATGTTCTGCGTATGACATGCATAAAGTTCAATTGTTGTTGTAGACCAGTTTTTTTTTTTAAATGTCAGCTATTCATAAGTGTGTGCTTAGAAATGATTGGTTATTCTTGTCCCTTATTTCTACATTCAGTTATCTTTACACATATGTCTTGTGCATGTATCCTGAATTAGATGTTGCACAAGAAGCACAAGTTAAAATACATGTACAACACAAAAAGTGTCTCCAAACCACTTTGCACACCGGTTCTTATCTTAATGCCGACATGTAAAACAAGAGCAGGACCATTCGAGTTTTTGGGAACAGAGCCAACAATGATTCAGGACTGAGCGTGAGGAGAAAAGTAGGACTTCTTTAATAGCTGCATCTGAAAATCCATTCTTTGTCGGGGCGACATGTCTAGACAGGGTGAAGTCAGCGTCAGAGGACCACACAGCTTTTCTCTCTGCAGCGCTCTGTCTTTTCTAATGCCTGTAACTTCAAATAAAAATGATGTCCCACTTTTGTTCCTCTTGCTTTTCTGAACTTTTGCTGCACTCAGGCTCTGTGCCTGCTGAGGGAGTGAAGTTTTATTCTCTTTTCGAATGCACAAAGTTGCAAGGAAGCAACTAATTGAGAGACATTGGAGTCTTGATTTTACACTATGACTCTTGCTAAGGACGTTTTGGCTTTATGCATTTCGAGAGATGCAGAAAAAAAAAAAGCATGATACAGGATAATGTCTGGTATAAATCCGGCCCACAGGAGAATATGATCATCCAGAGTGCGTGCCATGCATTTATAACTCCAGCATACCTTTTTATGTGCTTCAAAAATGGTAACTACACCATAAAGAGGGGCTCTGAGGATCCAAATCAATACCATTTTAGTTTTATATTCAGTTTTAGTCTGCGCAGTCAATAATCCCTGACGCCTGAGTTATCTTATCTCCACCGTGGAGCCATTTGTTTAGTGCCTGGAGCGGGATTGCCTGCAGAGGGTTGGCAGAAGGAATGCTGATACGTGTTTTGTTGTAAAGTGATGTGATATGAAAGGTGTGGATGAAAGATGACAGAGAGGAAGTTCTTTATTTTCTTCGTCTTCTACCTCTCTGTTGATATTGGACCTGCTTCAGAAGGAGAGTGTGACTCACCTGGGCAGATGCCATGTTCAAGAGATTGGAGTTTGAGTTCTACAAGTGCTGTCAGGGGGAAACCTGCTCTGCAGGCAGAAATAATCCCACTGTCTGAGTTAAATGTCAGCTATTTCAAAATACGCAAACTGACAAAAATGGCTGTCACACACCTAAAGAGAGATCCAACTATTCTCCTATAGTTGACTGTCTCGTTGATGTATCATTGAGTTTACAGTAATTTGACAAATTTGCTACATACGTTGACCATGAATGCACCATTATAATTCTCTGTTGCAGAGCTTTAACCTAAAATCCAGATAAACCATTAAAAAATATGTAGGCTTATTCATCCAACGTATGATGCACTGCAACAGCTGAACCAGTGAAGCTAGAAATCTCATAGATACAAACTCACATGGGTCAGCATTGTCATATGTACCTTATTTCCTGGTTTATTCACTTACTCCTGATGAATCAAACTTTCCCTTGGCTGATTCCTTTCCAGTCCTGTATACTCCCAAACTATGTCACATAGTTCAGCAGGATAGAGTTTGATTCAGTTAAAACAAAAGGAAATGTGCGGATGTTAAAACATAGCCTCAGGGAAAATGCAGAGACATAAGAAAGGAAAAGGTAATGAATTGTTAATAATCAGTGTTTTCCATCTCTTGGTTCGGTTGTGTTGATTAAACTTTAGAGCCTTTGTTTTTAAGAGTTTTAGATTAAAGGTGAACAGGGTTTTGTTCCCCAAGGCCCAAAAACGGACTCCTCTGGAGACATCTCCTGTACTTCTGCTTATTTTTATCGCAACTGAAAGAAAAGAAAAAGCGCGAGACTAAATAAAGTGCAGTGTATGAATAATTATATTTAACCAAGCCAGGGAAACAGTGAGTTAAATATAATGTGCCCGTGTTTTCAGGGCAAAGGCATCGATGTCAGATAGAAATCCTAAAGAAAAATAGAAAAAGTGTCGCTGTCTTTTAGTTTTTATGTCACCCACTTTACGATTCAGGTTTCTCCAGCTGCATTTGGGGCTTAGCGTTGCTTTACTTGAATTGTATTACTTTTGCTTTTTAAAATGATTTAAAATCAATTTTTTTTATTTGTCCTATTTAACAATTGGAGCACCTCTTGACTATTTTAAAGGGCAATTCATGAGAGTGCCTGGATTGAGCCTTCGAAAACTTAGATCACCTGTCGCGCTTTCTGTTTAAATCCAGGTCTTGTTGTCACGTGGTTTAAGAGTCGTCTGCTTCAGCCTTGTAATCCTTCCAAACCTTTCCTCATTTACGTTAATCCTTCACGAGGAAGGAGAAGTACTTTCATGGTCTTAACACTTCTTTTCTTTCTCACACTCCCATGCGATCCACTTCTATCTGTTATCTGTTCTCCTCACCTGTCCAGCAAACAACCCGTCACCTGCAGAGCCCCGTTGTTCTGCTGTTCACTGCAGATAGTTATCTCGGCACAGGCTTTAAGGTGCTCACCACTGTGCCAGCCAGACCCAGATACAATCAGATAAAACACCACAAGGTGTTGTTCGTTGTTCTACCACTGCTCCTTTTGGGCCACCTTGCCGCGGTATACGGGTAGGTGGGTGGGAGGAACAGTGTGTACAGGGGTTTATATAAAAGACAGAGGAAGCTCTGTGTTAAAGCAGATGAGGACATTGACAGAGGGAAAGGCATGATTTTAGCTAGAATTACTTTTACAGTTGTCATTCTCACAAAACAATCATTACTTAAGGTTAATTGGTGCATTTTAGCACTCCGTCCCAGCACTTCTAGATGAGACATCCTCCTTAAAATCTTGCTTTTCTTACTGTTTCTTTTGTGTAACAATGTCTTAGTAATTGCTCCTGTCTCCACTTGTTGCTTTCCCTTGTGTGTATCTGTCAAGAAGAATACACAGGCTCTAAATCCACTCAAATGTTACTCAAATACAACAGCCACATGCAAGTTCAAGTTCAGTTTAACATTTCTTCAGTTCATTTGTTTAACTTCACGTGGTAATCCTGTTTTAAAAATGTGGTTTTACATGTAGTTTCTGCTGTTTTAAAAGCAAACAAAGCTTGTTTTTGCAGTTAATCAGTTGTACTGCACTTAATAAATTCAGTACATTATCACTTTATCCGTTCCCTCAGAATCCAAAACCAGAGAAGGAAAGTAAGACGAGGTGTGACTAAAAACAAAAAGCTCTTATCCAAGCACCTCATGCAAGTCTTATCATGTGTGACTGCGATGGTGCCTTGATGTCTGTGTGTGCACAGTACGATAATGTATTCTTTGCCGTGTGTGTCCTTTCTGCAGAGTGCAGTTCAGATTGTCAGAGATGCACAGCAGACCTCCAGACGGGCATCGGCAGTATTTGTCTGTGGTGCAAAGCGCCGAGGACCTGGCTGCTGGGCGATCACTGCGTATCCCACTGTCCGCAGGACCACTACGGCTGGCACGGAGCCTGCATCAGTAAGGACTTTCCTTTTCCTGCCTATACACAGTACATAACAAGATCAGAGGTCAGGCGCTTGCTGTCCTGAATGTAAAACCTGCAAGCAAATGTAATCAAAGCTTTGATATTTTATTCATCAGTCAAAGATCGTTAAAGTCAGGGTCGTGTTTTTGACCTGGGAGGAGTTTTTTCTTGAGCCCTTTGTCCTCAGCTGACCGTGACACCAAACAGAAGAAATATGAATTCAGGTCTTGTGTTCAAAGAAACCTGCTTTATAAATAAGCCTTTACGCTGTATTCTCTGAGGTTTATTCTTTTTACTTTGCAGTGGAATCAATTTCAGTGCATGTGGTCACAGGCTACAGATATACCTAATAGTCCCAACAGAGCACCAAATCCCCAAATTTCCTCCCATCTCTCTCAGTGTTTTGAAGCTCAACCGTGAACCGTGTAGAGATTCAAAACAATGACTGGGCAGATATTTGGGGATTTGGAGGAGTTACTGCATTTGAGAAAACATGTATTCATGTGTAAACAGTTACTCACTTACTCTGCGCTCGGAGTGAAAGTGCAAAAGGCCACATGCTGGAACAAGATATCTGTCTTTCAATTCATACCTTGTTTAGGATTATATAGCCACATAAATTCACTGTATTAAGATCAGTGTAGTCATTATAATTACCACCATTATCGTGATTCTCAGTCTTATAATCCTCATCATACTTATCCTCGTCCTCATGAAGATCCCCACGATTGTTGTTATTCTCCTCATCGTCTTCATCTTCCCCGTTCCTCATCATTACCTGACCATCATCATTCTCTTCCTCCTTGACCTCATCATTATCATTTTTACAATTAATCCTTTTTCTTATTACGGTCATCCTCGGCATTACAGTCAGTGCCAACATCATTTGGAATTTTGTTATTATCTCCCTTCCTTCATCTGATCACCTTCATCACCTCTCACATCCACATCATCCTTCCCCTCTTCATCACCCTAATCATCATCGTTCTTACATTTTCTCATCATTTACCTGCTTTATTATCTTATTATCATTTTCATCACCTTTCATCTACACTATCCCTATCCTCATTCTCATCCACGTCCTTTTCTCTCTCATCCTCTTCCTCCTTAATTTTGTAATTATTATTATTTTCAGAATGATTTGTCCACACGGCTCTGCTCTTCACCGTAATCTCCATCATTCTCATCCTCCTTAACCTCATCATCATTATCTCACTCTTGATCCCGGTCATCATCATAATCCTCCCCCTTATTTTTTTTATCATCATCACCGTTATCGTCATCATTCGTATTGTCATCATCTTCATCATCCTGTCTTGCAGCAGTAGCCCCTGCCTCCACGCTGAGCTGTTGTGAATCTTTACACAGATTTAAATGCAGAGTGTGAGCAGGAAGATTCGGGCTGTAAGAGCAAAACCTCAGGAGTCTCATTTAACTGAGCCCTAGGCGCACATACGCACGCACACACACACACACACACACACACACACACACACATACACAAACACATAGATATTCTAAAGAGAGATAGAAATAGCACTTGTAGATGCATACACACCCACAAACAAACACATGATCATACAGACAATAAAAAAATGTGCAGTGCTTTTTATGCATCATTTCAATCAAAAGCAACCAAATATAAATATTTTTTTACATATTTGGGTAGCTTCGCTCTCTCCCTGGTGTTGGTTTAGGCCCTGGTGATTAATTTTGCCGCACCAGATTGAAGTTTCCAATTTTTAAACCCATTTTTTGGTGCTGATGATGATAATCATATCCTGCTTATAATGCAAGGCTGGATATAAGCAGTGCATGGTGGGCGGGATGTGGGGAGGGCGAGGAGCAAAGTAATCTGAAAATGATTAGACCCTTGATAGTGATTAGTGAGACTCATGAATATGTATTTTCGAACTCAACAATGTGGCTTTAATCAGAATTTGTATGATTTTTTTTTTTTTTTATCAGTGACTTGATATCTCAGCAGCTTTTAGTCAGTTGGTTAGTTACTTTTCTAAGCGTTTCATATTTTCACGGTAGACTGGATGAACTGTATATCTGATATAATGCTTCATTATGTTGTACTCTCATAGTCTTATTGGTTTAGTAGAATGTAATGTTGTCAATGCTGCATTATTATCCTCCACTCCGTGTGCCTCATTGGTATGTTCTAAGCAGTCAAGTCTTATTTTTTATTGTTTGTTGCATTTTTCTATTTATTCTCACACTCGCTGTTTCCACGACCCAAATTTTTTTTTTTTTCCCCTAGGATGCCATCCATCATGTGATGCCTGCAGTGGGGCAGGGCCACTCTCCTGCACTTCGTGCCCTGTCAACAGAGTTCTTTTGCCCTCTGGTCTTTGTGCTCCCGAATGTCCCCTTGGTTACTATAACGGTCACAGGATCTGTGAAGGTAGGTACCACTGCTGAATCTCACCTGAAAGATAACACTCGACATATCTAATGAATCAGAGATATGACTATGCGCAATCTAATAAAACCTCTAAGATAACGTCTGAGGTCGTTGTGGAGGATCCCCAATGACTCACAGGAGGTAGAGAAATTATAAAAATACTAGGTAGTACAATGGTTCTACAGTATTAATATGGTTCACCATTTCCACTAGCAACATTATAACTATGTGTTTGCAGTGTTAATGACTCGTGTACCTGCAGCTGAAGCAGCAACTCACTGTATTGTGTGCACTTCTGTAAGCTGCCTCATGTTGCCTTGAAAATGGTGATTCTAAGGCATTAATTCAAACTCACTCACGCTGTTGCCTGGTATTCAAAATAACTTTATTCATCTTTTGCAATGACTTTCATAACTAAAAAGCACTCAGACAGTGCATGCCTCTGCCAAGGCTGCTTCATCCTCTAATCAAAAATAAACAGTGATGAACAGTCAGGGCATACGTGTGCCAGGGTTTGTTATATTCATGTAAGTGCAGGGTTAGTTGATGAGAAAATAGTGCAAATGTTTGTAAGTGCCCCAATTTGACCTGAGAAGTCCTTTAAAAGAGTCCTGACTCTCCACACAAATAGAGACATTTAGGCTTTTGATCATTGCAGGTAAACAAAAATAACTAAATCAACACTTCTTTATTGGATGTATTAATAGATCCTGTAATTGAAAATCCTGCAAATGTGAAGCATGATAAAAACACACTGTCGAGTGTTCTGTAGGTTATTAAGCTGCCTGGGTGCAACAAAGCCACTTCAGCCAGTATTTGGCGATGGCAGGTGTTAAAACATTCTGCCGCTGATCCTCTGGCCTCTGACCTTACATCTAACCAGACCTTCGTGTCAACCTGTTTGTTTTCGGCAGCATGTGACAGCCAGTGCCTGACGTGCGACAGGGCCGGGGTTTGTACATCTTGCCGTGACCCGGCCAAGGTCCTGCTGTTCGGGGAATGCCAATATGACAGCTGCGCGCACCAGTACTACCTCAACACAACAACCCGGGCCTGCAGAGGTACACTGCCATCACCATGACAACCCAACACACGCCACAGTGGTACAGGGCGGTGAGGGGAAACACTGGATTAATAATGAGCATGTGTAGTGCGCCCTTTATGATATTCATAAATTACTCCCCATCCATATTGCACGTAGTGTAGTGCGCTACATTGAGTTTATGGGGTCCATTGATCAAGTAATAAACTCTGGGACCAGATATGCAAATCCAAAACACTGCGTGTGCGTTTTAACTCAGTATTACGTCTTCCAGTGTGGCAAGAAGTTGATGAATGAGCCTCAGAGGATCCATGTCCAGACTGAATAACTTGTCTTTTTTTCATTCTGTGTACAATAATTCTGTTCATATATTCAGTTAGCCGCTAACCAGCCCAGACCACATCCTGCCAGACTGAATCTGGATATGTTTTATTGCCTACTCACAAGTAAGATGTGTGAAAATTTGTTTTGCATCGCTTCTCCTTTGTGTACATCTCAAAGAATAATGACGAGATGGGATTTTAGGTTCTGAATGTGAGCAGCCCAACTGTGCAGTCACGCTGTCTTAGCGCAGATATCCACTTTAATTTACGGAAAACCATTTCATGTATAGCATACTTCCCACAACTGTCATCTCGCAGACTTCCCTTTATCAGCGATTTGGTTCAGTGTAATGAGTTTATCCAGGTATCAGCCGCCCAAAGGATGCTGCCCCTGAGGGGCAACCACCACTTCCCATGTCGGTCAAGGGATTAGCAGCCAAGCTAACCGCCAGTGGCTAGATATACAGTTTGATTTCCTGTGAGGCAGTGAGCAGTGCCTCCCACCTCGACAGGTGGTTTTAGCCATCCAGCTTGCGACGCTGTGTTTATCCCCCAAGCTAGCCACAGCCGCTACCTGGATAATCCACTGAACCTTGGATGAACCCGGAGCGTTAGAAAGCGGCACAAATAGCAGCTCTTGAAAACTAAAAGGGCTTTGAGGAACCTCTCAGAGCTTTTAGTTCACAGCCACAGGGGAACTTTCAAAGAACCCTGAGAATATCTTTTAAAAATCTGTCAGCATTTCTACCTACAGCTTCTGTTTTTGTTAATCAATGATTTTTTTTTTTAGTATGAACCCTTTAATTTACCTCTTGACTCAGTTTGAATCAACAGAGAGACCCTATGGAAACCTTGACTTTTCTCACTGTAGTCTCCTTTCTGTTCGCTCTCTCTGTCACATAAGAGAGAGAGACTTTATTTGTTCCCACTTCTCGAGTCCTATTTAAGACAAAATGAAATGAAATGTTAACAGACAAGACAGTGATCAAGTTTTTGCGTTTAAAAAAAAACAAAAACGAGGACACTTTGTGATGCTCAGTTAAGTGGGTAAATATAATATTGTTGACCTGACAAGTTGATATTAATTTCCCTTTACTCGCCACCTCATCTCTTGGAAGAAAACTGCAGATATGCTTATTATTAGCAGCCACAGTGGCTTATGGCTCTATAGAGACCGGAATGATGTAGTCGGTTGGTTGGTCAGTTCACCACTTTGCTCCAGAGCATCTCTCAGCAACGGGTGGATGAAGTGCTGTGCGTTTTCCCAAGATATTAGGACACTTTGTCTGGTATCCACAAATGTCATTGGGAAAACAATGCTGCTTTTCCTTTATACATCTCGTGGGTTGATGGTTCTTCTTAGTTAAATTTCTTGCTAAATATTAACAGATTACCATTAACATTCACCAAAGACGCTTACTGTCGTCTTGTTCCTTAAATTTGTGTCCAAGCCTAGCTGCGCAAACGAAAATGGAGAGTTTCATTTGTCCTAATTGTGTTCAATTTTCTTTTTAATATAAATGGGACGAAACACAAACACACCAGATGTGCAGGAAGAGAAAACACAAATGAGTTTAAAATAAATCCTCTGCTGAAAAAGAGTTTATTAATCTCTTTTTCTCTCCGTCCCTCCCTCTCTTCTGTTCTGCTCTCACCTTTTGCTCTCGCCTTCAAAATCCCCTCAATTCTAATCCCAATGTCCCTACACACACACATGCGCGCACACACACACACACACACACACACACACACACACACACACACACATACACATACACACACCTCCTCCACCTCCACCGCTGCACTCCATCCTGTTTCCAGAGTGCGACTGGAGCTGTAATGCCTGTAAAGGCCCTCTGCGGACAGACTGCCTGCTGTGCATGGAGGGATACGTGTTGCAGGATGGAGTGTGCACCCAGGGGTGCTCCCCTGGCTCCTATCAGGATGGAGACAAATGCCTCGGTCAGTCCACCAAAAAGCAGATAAGCTGATCCACGACACTATTTTTCTGCATTAGTGACCACGTGAAGTTGTTTTTATCTTCTCTTTTCTTATTAAAACAGTAACTCACTAGCAGCATACATAATCCACTGAACACCAGGAATGAAGTAAATGTCTATTACAACTTGTATTAAAATGAAAAGATGTCAAATAGACTATTGTCTTCTCTTTGAAGCCCTCAGGTCACTTGGACATCATTTTGCTTTCTCTCTCTCTCTCTCTCTTTCTATCTGTCTGTCAGGTTGTGATGATCACTGCGTGGAGTGTCGGGGTCCTGGACAGTGCCAGCGATGCCAGCCTCCATACGCCACGCTGCAGGGTCAGTGTGTCCTTGAATGTGGCAGAAACTACTTCCTGGACACCTCCTCCCAAGTCTGCAAACGTAAGAGTGAGAATTTATTTAAATGCAATCATTTTTGAAAATCTGTTATATATTTACCCATTTAAGGAGTCCAGGGCATGATCTTTGGGAACATTTACCTGTGAAAGGTCAGTTTATCAAACTAATAAGTCATGGATTTTCTGTCTGATTGTCTGACTATCTGTCTGTGCTTGGTGCGATATGGACTCCAGCACAATCAGTATTATTAAAATTTGAATAAACAAGCAAACGGCCCTCTGTGCAGCAGTGGGTGCAGGGCTTCAGAGCAAGGATCTGTCTCTTTCTGTCACACCAGAGGCCAGATGCCTGAAACTCTTTTTAGATTCAAGAATAAATGTATGCACAAACACATAAACATACATATGTCTTCTTTTCATCAGATTTATAAAGAATACATGATTCTGTTGTAAAACCTCTCGTTGTGGAGTCGAGCGCACTTGCACAAGCATCATTTCCACTCCTACAGGTTGCCATAAATGGTTGTAAAACTATCTACCTCTTAAAACACCATTTTTTAATTTTATAGATACTTAAATGCAAGTGAATATTGTGAGGATAAATGGTAATTGCAACAGATGATGTAATGACATGTGATATAGAATGAGTCCTCTGCACTGTGACTCAGTTTTTTAGTAACTGTGGAATATCAACCCTGAACAGCAGCAGAACAGTCCCCCCATGGAGTTCAGACACTGTTAGCGGTGGGGGCTGATGACTCTGTTGAGACTAATAGTCTGATCAGGCTGATGACGTGTTTGCTTTAATGAATCTAGGAGCACTGTGTGGCGATGGGGAATTAGAGGGGGATGCGTGATACCATCTTGAACAAAGATAGAGAGACAGTCATATTTAAAATTACAGCAGCAAAATGAGCTAACCATGGCTGACCATGAAACTGTTGCTGCATGCTATTGGATAAATGAGACCAGCTGATGTGAACAGCTGATATCTTAATTTAACCCAGGCAATGAGAGCACTGAGAGCTTTTAGTAAGAATATTTTTATTCAAAAATATGTAAAATTTTAGAAATGCACATGGCACATGTCTCAATGACATTTCACAGAACGCAATGAAAATGAAAAACAACCTAAACAAAATTAAACTTTAAGGTTACATCACTCCCTTTTGTGCGTACACATTTACATTCAAACATTTACACATGAGGTGCAATGCTCAGGACCCTAGGAAGTGCAGTGTCAAGTGGGACGTTGCGTGGATGTCGGGCAATCGGCTTGTTCCAAACAGACATTGTGTGAAGTTAGTATGAAAGTAAAACCTTAAGATTAGTGGAAGGAGGAAGTGTCTTTTGGTGAACTGAATGTTGTAGAAACATTGTGTTCAACATGTACAGAACTGAATCATTTCCAGAAGTAGAAATGTGAGAATCCAAATATAAAAATGCCTTGTGTGGTTTAGCAAAATACCAGCACAGAGAGGAAGAATTCATAAAAGTGCAGAAGGCTTAAAAACTTTATTTCATCCTCTTTAGCTTGCTCATCTGACTGTGTGCTGTGTGACGGGGTCGGACGCTGCAGAGCTTGTCGTGACAAAACCTACCTCATCGAAGGATACTGCACACCTGACTGTGGACACGGATACTACGCAGACCAGAAGGCCAGGACCTGTCACGGTAAGGACCACAATTACCATAAAGGTTGGACAGTTAAGAGCTGAGTTTGGCTCAGACTGCCTCCTCCTACTGAAGAAACATTTCAATTGGAGTCTGTGAACTCAGACACCTCCAGGCGCAGCTTGTTGAAAAGCCTCAGGTCAAACATCACATTAGTGCAGTTCAGCATTCTGCATTATGATATGTATTTCTAATATTCCTCAATAGATGTCTCTGCTGGATTTCTGCACTAATTTGCTTCAAGCTCTTTATTTTAAAAGTATCATTTTACCGTGATACAAGTCTGTGTCAAAGACAGGTCACATGCCGTAGGCGTGTTCTCAGGAAAGTGCTATTAAAGTGAAACAAAACTCAATTTAGATATGGATTTTCGTGGTGTGTATGTAGAAAGCCAGTGAAGTTGCATTAAAAATTCAAACAAATGTTAGTATGCACCTTATACTCTTATGTGTTATCAGGCTGAAGTCCAAATACCACAGTGTTGAGTGCATTTCAATTATATGCAAATGAAATCAAGAAAGACTCATAAATAATACAAATGACCTCAAGACGTCACATAAAAACAAATCCACGTGGCTGAGCCACATGGCTGGTTGCTAGGCAACAGGCTGGTTAACCAAGGCATGCAGCACAGTGATGCCAATAAAAACATCCCACAGCCTGATGCTGTGTGATTGAGCCAAGCTGATAAATGGTAATATCCCTCCAAAGCTACAGCTCATATGTGTGCTGTTCATGCTGCCTAATGAATTTAGCAGCCACAAATACGCACTTGTTGAACTGTATTTACACTATGTCTCGAAAAAGCCACACAATGCTCAGATTCACGGCGTGCCAACAATAGAAACAGTTTTTGTGTCGACCTCTGACTGAGTATGAGTATCTGTTTGTGTTGCCTGACTATAATGCAGGAGCTGTTGTTATGCTGAAAAGAAAATGACACACAAAAGACATCAGACTAATGCTCCTTCAGGTCAAAGCTGAAAGCAGTAGTTCTGCAGAACAAACTGTTCACATCAACTGCCTTACGTTAGGAGTTTCTTATTAGTAAAATACTAACTGGTTCTCCTGAACACTGAATTTTCCGCAGATTCTCATTGTTCGAGGTGTCTTGTTCTATTTTTTGGTATTAAAGTTCAAACAGTGGCTGTCAACCTGCAGGCAGAGAGGCCTGAAGGAGCAGACTGAGATGATTTATGAAATGTGACAAAGTATAATTCTAATAGAGATACATTAACATGCACTCTTTGTGAGTGATAAATGCTTTATTTTTGTGAAATAATGAACATTTTAAGCCTCTAGGCTTCAGCTAATCCACAAGCTAATCAAGTGAAACAGTTTGGAGAGAAATTGCCTTTATTATTTATTTTTTTAATTTCCACTTTTGCCAGCCAAGACGAAAAAGTTGAGAAACTAGTGCTTTAAATTATAAACTTCTTCTCATTTATGAGTTAATTACATGGCCAAAAGTTTGATATTTTAGAGTGCCTATTGGCATCATTAGAGGAGATATAATGAGATTACAACGTGGCCCCTCAAAAGAGCTGATCTTTAAAAAGTTCCCTAACAAAAGTCAGTTCCAATTAAAGCCAACTTCTAAAATGCCACGCCAAGACCGAGGTGCCTTCCTCGTATTTCACCAGCCATTTCCCCCTCCCTTCTACACACACACACACACACACACACACACGCAACCATTTTTTCTATGTTTATGTCATAACCTCCTCTCATCGCTGACACCCACTCACACTCTGATCCAGCTAGTTATAATTAGATAAATGTTAACCTTTAAAATGCATTAAAATGTATTAATTAGAGTAATAATAGGCTCGATGTTTTTCATTATGTGATGAAATAATATACTCAATTAGGTTGGTTAGACGACCCGTCAGGTTTAATCACACTTGCTGTATTCAAAAGTAATTGGACATCATAACCCTCAAACAAATAGTTTAAAAGTCTTTTTGTTATTTTTTTGTAATAGTCATTCTAATAATACTTCATGCCCCCTTGTGGTTTCACTCATGTTTATGACTCCCTGTACCAGACTTACATCCCCACAGTCATTAAAGTGAGAGATAAAAAGAGATAAAAGTTCAGTTTAGCATTGATAATAACACTATTATTTATGTTTTTTATTCTCTTTCTGTCCCTTCTTCTCCTCTCAGTGAACACACACCCACCTGCCCTCCAGGTCAGCGGTTCCCTACTGGTTCCACTCGGCGGTTTTGCCCCGCTGCTGCCCACCCTGCTGCAGGTGAAGGACCCCGACAGTCCGCCCGAGCAGCTGATCTTCCAGCTCGTTCAGGGTCCAAGTAACGGAAAGCTGCTGCTGTTCCGTGGGGCGGAGGGAGAGGAGAGGGGAGGCCGAGGGAAGTCAGATCGAGAACTGACCAGAGATGACACTTTCACCTGGGCAGAGCTGAGAACTGGCCGGGTCCGCTTCAGACACCAAAAAGACAAAGCCAGGTCAGTGGATCTGATGTAGTTTGTAGCTTTCTAAAACATCCATTATGAATCAATCAGTTATTCACAAACAGGTTGTGGGTTTCCTCTCAGAGCTGCCGTTTTGCACATTCAAAACAGTGACATAAGAAAAATCCATAATGCATCAGGCAGGAAGACCAGTTTGTACGCCCACGGGAGCAGGATGTGAAGTGTAAAATAAAGCAGCCGTAAGACGTCTTTGATGGGAGTGACTTTGGAGGAGGAGCGTTTGCCTCCATGGACGCTCGTGGTTGTTGGACAAGTTGACAATCTGATGTTCATGATGTTTTCCAAGTGTAATGATGTTATTTGTTTTCACAGTGATCTGTGTGATACCATGTGCAGTTCAATAGACCTGAAATGCCATGAATATCATGGAAGTGGAATTTTAACATTTGTAATTTTGCCTTTTTTTTTTCCTTCTTCATTATATCAGTTAGATTCAACCGTTTTAACTGTAAAAATAATTACAGATGACAACATTGGAGCGACATAGTCTGCTTCATCTTGCTTGTGCTACATAAACGTGATCCAGGAATGCATCCTGGATTAAACTGTCTTTTGTTTCTGGGAACGCCAGCATAGAACAATCTGTATCCCATCGTGTCGCTCATCAAAGCTGCATGTTTACCTGTATTGTAATTAAGAATGTGGCACTCCAGGCCAGACTAACGGTGGAGAGGGAAAGGAGCAAACCATCCCGAGGGACTTATTAACGGAGAACGAAGTTTTAATCAACCTGTGATGATCCGTTGCGCGGCGTGATCTGTTTACACTGCGTCAGAAACGGTAGAATAATTAATAATGGCACGTTTGATGTGCACGCGAGCATGGATCTCTGTGGTTACTTTGCAACAATCTGGTGCCTGTTGCACAAATTGTAACCATTGGCTGTGCTGTATGTAATTATGGTTTGACAGTGTGCAACATCACTCCAATAATAGACGGAACAGACAGCAGCTGTCTACAGGCGGCTGGCAAGAGATTCACCAGAGTAAAGAAAAGGCTGCGGGTACGCGCTCCTATCTGCTGTGGGTCAGGGAGTCAAAATCAGCCATTAATCTTTTTTTCTCTATACGGTCACATGTCGGCAGGTTGAAAACAAGCAAAACATAAATTAAAGGGTCTGTGTGATTTAAGGGATGTTGATATAGGTGAGCCCACACCGAAGGAAAACACCAATCATTACAGAAAGCACAGCGGGTGGTGCGGTGCTTCAGCTCACAGCAAGACGGTTCTGGGTTTGAGTTTGCTTTTTTTTTTTTTTTTTCCCCGTGCCTGTGTGGGTTTCCTCATGTGCTCCCTCCCACAGTCCAAACACATGACTGAGACAAAGCTGGGTTAATTGGCAACTCTAAGATTTCAGTAGGCGTGAAAGGAAGGCAGGGGAGGAGGAGATGATCTAGGGGCAGCCTAGGAAGATACTAGTTTGTCATTCCAACACAAGAATGGAGGGAATAATCGGAGACATGACCAGAATGAAAAATATACATTTGTGAGGATGCATAAGGAGGGGTGTACATTGGGGCAGGAGGAGATACTCCTTATTGGAAGTGGATGTAAAACCTGGCCAGCAGGCAGCAACTCCACTAGTTGCAAAAAGAAGTGTGTTTGAATAGAAGTCTATGAGTAAATGAATCTAATTTACAGTTGATTTATTACCTCAGCAAACATTTTCCTGTTGGGTTTATGGCCTCAACTGCTAGTTTCAAGTCTTCTTTTATACAGCTCGATGTTCAATTTGTAAATTACAGTCCCACATAGAGTAGAATAGACAATATTCTTGGCTGTCTTGTGACTAACAAGTCACTTTTACTGAGACAGTCAGTCAAAATTCAGCTGTACCAATGTGTATCCATGGTAGCTCCCCCCACTTGTCCAAATTTGGTTTCTTCAGGCTCTAAAAACCTAGAACACAATTACCAAAATGCCATCTTGAAGTCTGAAAACAGGAGACTACAAACCAGACCAACAAAGTCTGTCCTTGTATCCCGTTCTGTGTCCGTGAGCATCCAGACATGTCAGCTTTTGCTTCCCTTGTTATTGTCTAAGCCGCCTGCTGTCTGTTTGATTTGTGCCACTTCCTGGTTAGAAAGTTCATTTCCATTAACCTATACATGAACTGGACATGCATTACATTTGCACTTCTTAGTTAATGTGTCCAAATTTGCATAGGCATTTGACAGCGTGACTACACAGCGTGGATCTCCTCTACCAGGGATCAAAGAGGCCACTGATATGTATAGAGGGATCACATGCAGCCTGTTAAGAGCTCAATGTGGAGCCAGTTTTCCTGACTGCATCTGGTCTGCTGTGGCCTGCCCCAGGTCTGTGGGATTTTGGTTTTAAAGCCCAGTGTCCACTCAGCCAATCGGAATTGACTTATTTAACACATTAGTCGATCCTGACTCAGCCGGTCTGACCTAAAATGGCGGCATGCCAGTGAATTAGCAAACTGCGGTCCGCTGCCCACTTTTGAGCCATTAGATTAATGGAGACAGTAAAATATAATACTCTAAATAGGATTAAATCAACATGTTATAGCCATATTTTTCAAATTATTTGGAGTGGGGGAAAACGGCTGCACACAGAGGACCACAAACAAATGCTCTTAGTTCGATTCCCTTGAGAGAAAAAACACGTGTCCAAACACTGTTGAGCTGAAAAATTCTCCATTACACCGACTCGCACATACGACAAGTCACTGTGGGTGAGAGAGACAGCAAAACATGTAATCATAACACGCGGTGGGTAAGTAGATTTTTCTAAAGAAGGTATTTTCATACACTGCTGCCTCGGCAGAACATGTCAAGTGTCAAGACACAGACAAGGGCTGAATTTTATGTCTCAAGTGGTATAATTTACCGTTTATACACACACAAAAGCACACAGATCAAAAGCTACTGCATTAAAAAATAAATCCATCGTTCATCTATAGTGAATCCAACAAATATACGGGGCGCATTCATAACCCGCGCATAAAATGAGATTTGTAAGTACTGTAGCAAGTATATTCCTTATGTTGCTTTAATAAGCTGTCCAATACATCTTTAATGGGGCCCCAGTTATCATAACCATAACAAATGCTGTAAAGTTGTGGCAAGTCTCGCTTTTTCTGCCAGAAATTGTAATTCAAAAGGAGTTGTATCATTGCTGAATGGCGCTGTAAGAATGTGTTATGTGAAGGATGATTTTTAAAGAGGAGCAGCTGCAGGGAGCTGGCCAAGTTTTTCCACAGAGACGCTGCATTGTTGGAGCATTCAGGCAGCCAGCAGTCATCAAGCATTCAAGCTGCACAGGAGACTATGGCTGCAGCACACTGTATATACAGATGGCCAGTGGTGGAAAGTAACTTTTACTCAAGTTCTGCATACTTAAGTACACATTTGGGGTACTTGATTGTCATTTTCTACTACTTTAGTACTCCATTACAATCCAGCAACAAATACAGCACTACATTAATTTGTTAACTCAGGTCAACAGTTCCTTTGCAGATTCAAATTAATGATAGGCCACATTAACAAAGTAGTTATGATGCATTACTATATTACATTACTATAGGTTAGAATAAGAATCAATTATTTACTAAATATCATCATATATTGATTCTCCTTAGAAGTAAACCAAACACCCAGCAATATATAAGTGAATATATATCAGCTCCCCATTAACGTGCTGCAATACTAAAGTGAAATACAAGTGCAAATGCATCATTAATAACAGTCCAACTATGTTGTGTGCATGATACTGAATTGGAAAATTCTTTTGGTACTTAATTTTATACTTTTGATGCTAGATTATCTTGATGCTCTGGTTTGATGTTGTAAGTGTTGCCTCCTTTAGAAAGCACTTCACACTGCTCAGCTACATGCAGCTTGTACTGTAGCTGTAATTCCCTTTCAGTCGTCACTAAACCAGCAACCTGCTCAGTCATTTGGTCCCTCAGCCACAGTTGGACACCCCACCCTCCGGGAGTTGTGGGTAATAAGTCTTGCCTTGGATGATGCTGAAGTGACACAATAAGAGGAGATATAGGCGATGAGGAGTGAGTGTGAACAGGTGTGCTTGTGTGTGTGTGTGTGAGGTCACCGTCCTCCATTCTCCCAAGATAGCACTCAGGTGATTACGTCTAATGACTACACACTGGCCTCACAGGACTCCTTTTCCCAGAATCCTCCAGGGCCAACTAAAGGCTATTTCTAGGTCATGTTCATTCAAGAGTGAACAAACTCTAATTTCTCTTTCTTTCTTTCTTTCTTTCTCTCTCTCTTTAGGACTGGTGAGTTCACCTTGCGTGTCGCTGACCCCCAGCTGTTTTCCCAACCAGAGACAATTCAAGTTCAGGCTGTATCAATGCAGGTAAGGTACAATAATGCAGACACTTTACTCCACTCGTACTTACCCAGACTGGTAAATGATACTGACACACAAAGATGTCATATAATGTTGCATCTATAATCTGTAAATAGTTGATTTTATAAGTATATTCTTCCAGCAGAGGAGCTACAAATAGCGATATCTTATAAATATGGCTGTTTTTTCCGCCATGCAGGTCAATTCAGTAACATTTCAGGTGACAATGAAGAACTGTCTGCCAAAGTTCATTTGTTTCTAAATGTAGTTTACTGTGAAACAGCAGACACTGTTTGTCTGTACTCTGAGGTTAAAATGTCAAGTTGATACTATACTAGTGTTCTTGTTGAGAAAGGTTGTCTCAGAAAGAAATGAAAAAAGCAGATTCCCTCCAGAACCAGACAGTCTGCTGCAGCACATGTGAAGTAGCGTAACTTTTATACTGGATACGACTGGGCTTCAAGGGCATGGTGTGATGCCCTCACACTGATTCTTGAGGTCTCTCATATGTTCCCCTACGAACACTCAATATTTGACGTATGTTAAAAGGCAATGGGACAACAGCTTCATCGTATTTTTGTGAAATAATTGAACAGAGCACAAAACAAGACACGCAGCAAGAGCGAGGCAACAACACAAAGTAAACGATACTATTCAAAGACATAGCAGTATGACATATAGCAGCCTTACAGTCCCTGTGGATGTCATGCAGCCAGTTGATCTGGAAAATCTGATGGCTCGTTTTTTAGAGTGCGGCTGTTTCTCATTTTGCAGCATCATCCCAGCTGATCTGCATTCCTCGCTGTTTTGAGGCTCTGTATCCCCACGGAGCGATGCCAGGATGTGTTTGGCCCGTGTCAGCCAGGCGGTGAATGGTGTCGAGCTGACCTCTGATTTTGGCACAAATATGGAAAATAATGAGGACCGGGGGATTAAAGGCCCTCTGTCTGAGATTTGCTGAAGGGTTAGTGTGACAGCTGTGTTCCTTTGTTTTGTGTGTGTGTGTGTGTGTGTTTGACAGCATCAACATACCTAAGGGGACAAAGTGACAGATGGATGATAAAGAATAGCAGAACTGAAAACATGTGTAACAATTTAAAGTGATGATGTAATTAGTGGAGTGGAAAATGTTCCATTTGTATTTTGATTGAGAAAATCAAAACCATCCAATAATGTCACAACCACAGAGCCAATATTTTCAAATAGCAGCTCTGGTGTAGTTTAGTGTATCAATATAAATAATACATTTAAATGGTAAAAGCTAGAAAAGATATGTGTATGCAAAAAATGTCTGCACCTTAGGTTAGAGAAATTTATAGAAAATTAATACATTTATGTTTTTTCCATAGTTAAATTTTTCATCATCTCTGTTTTGACAAAACACACTTCATGAGTAAACATGCTTGCTTTGTTAAATTTCAGTCTTCCCTGAGTAAATTAGTGTGACAGACACAGAGCTCAGAGTGCTGCTTCCGGATGATTGAGTGGAGCTGCAGCGTTTGGGCCTGTTTAGGGAGACCGCTCAATTACACCGTCACTTGATTAGCGCAACTTTCTCAGACAGTATTAGCGGAACACAGCTTGTGAGGAATTAACAGTAATTTATGCACCTAACTCAACCTCGGTGATTACGTTGTGACTGACAGCTAATTGGCTATTTTTCCCACCAGTTTTGCGCTTGTTTTGATTCCAGTAAACCTCATGGCTAGCAGCTGATTTCCAGAGTCCAACAGCAGTTAAGAAGAATAACTGAATTTTCTTATTTTTTAACAGCTTAAATAACTTATTTTTCATTTTAGAATAATTTTCTTTCTCAGGAACAAAGGCAGAAGTAGCATGATGTGCTAATAGTGATGTAAAACTATTACTGCAAGGTGGATTTGGTGGGTTTATTGCTTGCTTTTCATCTCCTACCAAGAGTTGACGTTTTTCATCACAATTCATATACACTATTACAAAAATCTTGTCCTAACTTAACCAACGCATTCTCAGGCTGTTGATCAATGTGCAATTTTGGGATGTCTAAGACGAAGGATGATTAACATGAAAGAAATGTGGCAATATCTGCAGTGGTTGGTCCAAAGTGGCATTGTGAGAGGATCAAAGATGGCCGTCGCCATGGTTTTGTGACCAAAGATAGCCACGGACAAAAGTCTGACAATCTCACAATGTAACAGCTGCTGAGACCTGCTTCTACTAAGCAACCAACAGGAATGCAGAGAGACATAATACACTGATCCACATGGAACCCACTTTAGGTGGAGACAAAATAAGCAAAGCAAAATGTTTAGGATTCCAACAAAGAAGAAAATCTTCTTGGTTGCTGAAATCACATGGTCTGTCAGAGCCATTAGTTGTCTAAACTAAGCAGCACCTTAATTATTTAATTTAATTATTAAGGTTGCAGGTTAGAAAGCATTCATACGATTCACTTTTGGAAGAGTCACATAGGGTTTATTTTGGTGGCACAAGAAACTTTATTATCTTGTAGTTCTCTGAAATATGAGTTGTCGAGTTCTCCAAGATGAGACATCGAGAACAAACATTAAATCACGATGCTGTTGTCAAATCTTTGAACTTCTGCACCCAAAAGAAGATGCAGCCACAAACACGCCACAAAGAGAAACACACAGCCGCAGAGTCTCAGGTGATCACTCCCTTCAGTCTCCATCAAAGGGCATCACCAATACTGATGCAACTTTCAGCACTCTTGTTGTTTGCACTAGTGTTGCAAAGAAAGATTCTCATAAATTCACCTTGGCTCTTCCCTGAAAACACTGATCATTTCAGTATTTGCTCATTTGTCGGGAAAAAGACAGAAAGTCTTGTATGTTTTCAGCAAATGTCAGGTTTGGGCACTTGCTTTGAAGGAAACCAACATATTTACGTATTTACGTAACAGCTAACATGAGAGACAGGGTAAACTCCAGTTATGTTTGACTTAATATGAATTCACATGGTTTGTAGTAAACAGAGTTGGCACAAGCGAAAGATATTGTGTATTGACCCTAAATGCAAAAACCACTGTTGGACAGATCGACAGTAAAGGTTGATTGCATGCAGAGAAAAGACCATTTGTGCTTATGCGAGCCTCCGTGTATACCTAAAGGCTGAAATAAAAGAAATTGTTGATTGAAATCCCCCATCAGATCCCCAGCCAGCGGGCGCCTCAGATTGTAATAGCCTCAGGAATGAAAGATCTAAACTGCAGATAGCCTTTCACCCTTCTGACAGGAGAGGCTGCTGCTTCTAAAAGAAGTTTCTAAGAGTTTTGGTATCTGCTAATAGCATTTCTACAGAGGTGGTCTCATACTCACAGAAAACACACCTTACACTTACATTTTCATCTTAAAATGTCAATCTTTGAGTTCCTGTCACTTTCGACTTTGCTGCAGTGATCTCTTTGGCACTAAGCTGTTTTTGCTGGGAACCTTCTGCCATGCCCTTAGCTAACAATCAATAGTGAGACATCTTCTGCTGGGTTTTGTGTTGATAAAGTGTCTACAAATAAAAATAAAATAATAGGAGCGTAAACTTAAAAATAAAATTGCACATAAATCCATTTTTATTTTACTTTTAACTCATTTTTGACCATGAGCTAGCTAGCTAACCAGGAGTAGTACAGTGCATCCACTCCCTTCCTCAGTGTTGTGACAGCTTGACAGATAAACAGGCAGATAAAAGGCGCTGTTACGAACAGAGAGGTTTCCAAGCCGACAGGGGGACGAAATCAGCTTGGGAATTGTTTCCACTCAGCTCGTCATGCCTCTGAATACTGTCCAGTAGAAACACAGCAGGAAAAACAAAACAAAATAAAGAGCCAACGAAAAAAACCCCAGGAAGTGGCCTGAAAAACTTTTTCCATCTTCTTGAAGTGCTGCGGAGCCCCAAGGGCCCCATGGGTGACGACAGATATGAACCTCACCTCTCCCTCACCCGTAAGGTGAGGATAAAAGGTTAGCCCTCCTACCTGAGTGCGCCTGTGCTTGTGTTTGTTCCCATCTGCCTTGGGGGAGAGATTTTGCCATTTGCCTTTAGCGAGCTAGGATGTCCTAGTATGATTTAAAAGCCGTGCACGCAGACCCACTTTAGGCCCTGCCAAAACCTTTTGTTTTGCTCCTGCGAATTGCAGAAATGACGACACAGGATTTAGGTGGGCGCCTGGGAGCCTAGTTGCCTGCCTCTTGGAGATTATTCCTCTGGGGTCTAAAAATTTGTTACCAAATGGCCCCAAACAGAACACAAAGGGCAAGGGGCTTCAAATAACAGCGTGCCACCACCACCACCCCCGTGTTTAAGCTTTATTTCAGTTCTGTGTCTAGAAATTTCAGCCAGCGGTCACTTTGGCTTGAGACACACAGAGGACGTGTGAGTGTGTGACTTTCAACAAGTCATTTTTCTCTGTGGCGCCAGCTTGTTTCATACGTCCCCCTTTGCTTAAGCTGCTCCTTTAATGGCAAAGAGCTGGAGTTCAGCCAGCTGCCATCCTGGGCAACGAATTGGACTCGAGCCCTGCGTCAGGCTGAGCGGCCCGAAGCTCCTGCCTGACAACTGGTTTGATTTAGGGCCATGGCAGAGTGGCGCCTCTGCGGGGACAGCTCATGAATCTGTACCTGCACCTCCACTGCTGCCAAGCCACCCTGTTAACAACTTTTGGAAGGCAGTCATATTAAAATGAACTGCATCAATGCTGTTTTTGGCCTTTAGCCTTTACTTTTTGTCTTTCTTTGTTATTTTCTGAGTCAGGTATCCAAACACACTGAGACACGAGAGGCAAGCGCGCGTCTGTCCTCACGAGAATCATTATAGGCTCGCTCTAAAATGAGGTTTATGTTGATGTTCCAGATACGATGGAAGAACACAAAAGTATTTTTGGTACATCAAATATTCTTACAGATACAAGAAATCATAACACAGTAATTGTTATTTGGTGCAGCCCTCAGGCACCACACGCAGGTTAAATGAGGCTTTGTGTCTTTTTGAAAAGCACATATTTTTGTGCGCAAAGCGAAGTTCTAATTAAGTCTAGTTGTACAAAGACAGGAGAAGCCAAAATGACCTTACTTTCCAGACATATCCTCAGTCTGCAATCATCAAGCCCTTTAACACAAGCACTGAGGTACAAACACAGACAGACACATAGTGAGATCTTGATAAAGTCATACCCTTGCTCACAATAGGAGGCCTCCTGCTCTCACCGGTGCACCTAAAATGACTTTGTTAGCGAGATGAAGCTTTTCTCCCACTGCGGTGAGGCTTCAGGTATGGCTGAGTGCAGCTTAATGAGGCGCCTTGCTTAACCTCTCCCTCACCTTCATCTTCTTTATCTCCGTCAGCGGCAGGACATCATAGCCCCCAAACGCCCTGACCCTCTGGGAGAAAATTCATCATCTGACAATTTGGGAGGATTTAGGAGAAATTGCGGTGTCTTCTTGCTGTGTTCTCAGCCAGCTTTTAAAAGTTTAGAAAATGTTCTCTGCGCTGAAACTTTGCTCTTTACCATAAAAACAAGGTCTTCTTTCTTTCTTCCTTTCTTCCTTCCTTTTGTCCTTCCAATTGTAATCAAAGCCTCTTTTCCTTTTTTCTTTTTAATCCTTGTCAGCCTCCGAAGGTCGTGACTCTCCTCCCTTTGCATGTGGAGGGCCGTGGCGCCGTGGCAACTATCACCAAGTCGGTTCTGCAGGTCGATGACCCAGACAACCCAAACGATGTCCTGGTCATGGTCCTCGAACCGCCCCGTCATGGCCGGCTGACCCGTCTCCATGGCGACCGTGCGCTCAACCGATTCAAGCTGGAGGAGCTGTCACGGGAACAGATCCAGTACACCCACGACGGCTCAGAGGGGACGGAGGACGGCGTGGTGCTGCAGGTCAACGACGGCCACAGCTACAGGAATGTTCTTCTCCAAGTTCACATCAGTCAGAAGGTAGGAGGAACAGAGGGAGTGGACGGGAGATTAATGGCACACAGTTGATGTTTGATATTCATACAGCAACATCAGAATTCCCAAATTAGCAGCGGTAGAAGTCTGCTTTCATCCACTGACCCTGCACAACCTGCATTAACAAATATGGTTTTATTATGGGTTTGGGTTCATTGATTTTATGTAGTTCAGCAGGATCCTGTTTGTTTATTTTAGCACGAGTTTGATGAACAGCTTTTTTCCCTTGTGATGAAGGCCAGACTGAAGCTGCAACCTAGACTTACACTCAGCACACTTCTAGATGCCTCAAAGGTCAACTCAACGTATAGCTGACCTGATTCAGTTACCTCTTTGCAGAAGTAAAACATCTGCATCGATCCCCTATTAATACTGAATGAACTTCTTTCCTGGTTGCCAAATAAGTATGTTGCACCTGGAAGCTCCATCATCTATTCAGCAACTAAAGTTTTCAGTCCATCACTCAGACCGCCAAGGAAAAAAAAAAGCGCAATTGATTTTTATCCAAACAGATCAGAAACTTGAGGACTGGGCCAAAGTGCAGACGTTCACAAAGAACACAGTAACAAGTGAGACTACAAAAGTGCATCTGCTGAGCCCACACAGAAACGTGTGCTGTGAAATAAAAGCCAAAGCAAATGCAGCACCCGCAGCACGGGCTACATGTTATATTTATGTATACAGAACCTCGTGAATGTGGTCTGTATAAGGGTGAGTTCTAAATTAATTTATCAGGGCTAGTAAATTATCAATAATATATATTTATGTGTGTGTGTGTGTGGAAAGATTCTGAGTTTTAACTCTGAGAGCAGCAGGGAGAAACTTTAATGTGAAGTAGCTGAAAATACATTTTGACTTAGGGTTAAAAATCAAACCAAAGCCAAGCCTCATGCATCTGTTGTTTAGAAAGAGAGCGGTGTTTAGTGAGTACACTTACAAGACGGAGGTGGTCATCGCATTTCAGGTAATTGCATTTCTGTGTCAGCTGCAAAGCACAGACAGAAAAGTATGAATCATCTGTAGAAGTTGTAAGACGTGGATAGTATTGTGTCTGGATGTAGATAATCGCACTGCTTTTAGTTTCCTACACAGCTGAGTTAAGTTATTTATTCTCTGACTCGCTGAAGTAGTGTAGTAGCGCTGTCTAAACATTTCTGACATCCACTCTGTTCCCCTAAACTCCTTTAATTGCCTCAACTTAAGCATTCATCACGCTGCTTCTGCTTGACGTGTCCACGCAGTGTGCTCTGTTGACTTTATCCCTGAAAATAGTTTGCTGGAGGCACTGACTGATCGCCGCATATTTAAACAGTGTTACAGAAAGAGCAGGCAAGGCTTTCAAAATGGCAGCCCTTATCCCTCCTCTGTCATCGCTTCTGCTGAAGGTTTTATGACAAGGACGCAATCATCTGGCAACAAGCGCAGGCCACCGTGACCGACGAGGGGAGAGGCGGGGGCTGTTGGCACGAAACAAATGTGGCAGCTCGCGCAATTACCTAGCATGAGCCCGCACGCGCACACACACACACACACACACACACACACACACACACACACACACACAAGGAGAAAGAGAACAACAGAGAAAAGGCAGGACCTGCTCCTAATATGATGTCTAGACAGATAAGCATCACAGACAGAAGTGTGTGTGTGTGTGTGTGTGTGTGTGTGCACAGTGCAGATAAGTCTTTGGACTGTGAGAGTAAGGATGTTTTGGAATGTGGATGTTTTGTCTGATCCTCCTACTAATAAGTTTAATGTTTGAGTCACAGTGTGTGTCAGTGAGGGTCTTGACAAGTATAGAAATGCGTTTGTGTGTGTTTAAAGGAATCGTCCTCTTAATCGCTGCTCTGTCCCTCTGCCGGGAGACACATTGTCTACACACACCTGTGATTTAGGCGTTTGTTGGACACACACACACTTTTACTCATCTGAAAGCAGTGGTGTCAGATTCCATTGCCGTTACAAAACCTCTGCCAACCTGTAACAACTGTGAGACCTACAGAATTACAAAAGAGATACAAGTATGAATGCTGACTAATGATACAATGACACAGCAAGAGTTACTGCAAGTTGTTTATTCACAGAATCAGACCACATCCCTTCAGTTCTGGTTAAAAAAAAAAAAAAAAATCATAGATAAAATGAAATTAATTTTCAGTGTTGTTGAGTCAGAAGTTACCCAGAGGTTATTGAATTTATTGTTCCAAACGATTTTACCTTCAAGTTGAGCCAAGTCTCCAAATCAGTCTGTCAGGTCTCACAGCATTAAGTCTGGTTCTTGTCTGTCATGTGCGCCAAGTCTTACACAAGCACGCACATGCTGAAGATCAGACTTCAACACAGACTTGAGATGTTCCTGCTGTCTCTCTCGACGGTCAGAAGAAGTAACCTTTGGGATACTTTTAGATTTTTTTAGAACAGAAAACAAAAACTTCAAATGATACCAAACATCCTCCCACCTCAACGTGTGTCAGTTACGCCTTTTTCCTGGCAGAGAAACGTTTCAGTGATGTCCTCTCAGTTTTTCTGCTCACGCAGTCACTACAGTTTGGCTTTGGAGGGGCAGCTCTGTTTGTCTGGCTGCATGCAGATGGTCTGCTTCAGGCTACCCTCCTCTGCTTTCCCCTTCTGTAAATCAATAACATCCCACACACACACACACACACACACACACACACTTTCTCCCTCTCTCTCCTATACACACACACCAGTATCCATTTACTGTAAAATGTCCTGATGCTGCATTTTGTCGTGCATTAGATGGAGCAGGATGGACAGCGTGATGGAAAGCTGAGAGAATGCCGTTGATTTATGTGAGAGGCTTTTGGATGAGTCCCAGCAGCGTCCGTGTCCCCACTTCCTCCTTGTTGCCTCTCGCTTGATCTGCACAGGTAGATCATCATAGACTGGAGATCAGTGCAGAAATGTGGGGAGAGGAGAACCAGTTACCGCAGTGATATTGGTTTCTCTCAGCAGCACCAAAGAAGAAGAAGAAGAGGACATAGTTAAAAGAATCATGCGAAATCAGATATCAGTCTAAAAATACACCCATATTTTCAGATTAAAACATGAAAAGGGTTTTATTTCAAGGAGAACACACTTTGGTATTGATAAAAGGCAATTAAAAACAGAAGTGGCACGTTCACAGTTGAAATCCAAAATGCCTTGTGAACACCAGCAACCTGCTGCAGCGGAGGCTTTCCTCACTTCTCTGGTGTTTTCCCGTTTTTCTTTTATACATTGCATCAGAGAGCAGCTGTTTGTGGTAAACATGAACATGCTGTGTCACTTCACTGGATTTCATGATATTGAAGTTGAAACCTCCAGCTGCTGTGAGGAGCTGCCAATGGACCAAGTTATCTATTGAAGCTGTAACACTGTGGGCATCGTGCTGAGGAAACCGCAAACTCATAGAACACAAAACTGTGAAAAGACAAGAAAAGACTCAAAGGTAATAAAAACCCACAATTGACATGAAGAGCTACTCAATGAAGAGTTCATTAACCCCGACTGCTTCTAAGCTCTAAAGTAAAACCCCTGAGTGATCATTGGCCCCGCCTGGATGTGAACAAACCTGAGCCAATGAATCCTTAGTTTTCAGAGTGTGGTCCTCTCAGTGGCACCCTTTGTACTTCCAAGCCCACCGTCCAGGCTGCGGCAGTGGCTGTCAATGCCAGGCTGTGCCGGGGACAATAGCCTTCCTGAAAGTTGGATGACTGGCTCTAAAGCAGGAGACTAATCAGGCCCTAATGACCCTCTGATGGATGGACTTTCTCTCTACTGAGCCTTAGCCCTGAGCTGAGCAGGAGCTTGGCTGAATAGGAAGCAGGACCCTTGGCTTTCAATTACTGTCTCGGGGAGAACGCTCTGAGCCTCTGAAAAACCCTCGGGCTCCTCTGTTCCCCAGCAGAAATGGAACAGAATTAGATATTTTTTCTGATCAGCCGTCCAGCGTTGCAAGGCTAATGGCTCAGCTCTGTTGTCATGTAGAGGAGGGAGGCTGCGTGCTTTGAGTTTAGCCCTTCTCCTGCTGAGCACTTGTCTTCACTGCTGTCAAGATTATTTCCTTTAATTTTTCAGCAATCCTCAATATTCCGAGTCTGTGATTACGTTTTAGATTAGCCCTGATTTGTTCCCGTTAAAGCTGTCACACATCGCTGGTGTTTGCTTTTGCCACATACTTTCTCATTTAAGACACCATGTCTCATCGAGGTGAAATTGCGATTTGTTGCCGATAAGGATTCAGTCTCCATCCTCTGACTTTCACTTACTGTTTGACACGTCCATCAGCTCGTCCTGTTCACCCCAGTGGAATTATGGAAATATGAGCGATGACAGTGTCATTGTTATTACAACAGCTTGACTATTACAGCCGGCAGCAAGCCGACGTTTTATGGATGGCGACGACTCCATGCCGGCAAAGTCATTTATTTCTTTTTTTTTTTTTGTGGACTGCGGCCAAAAGGTCTCGGTCCAGCATCAACTCTATTTACAGTCCATCTCGGACCTGTTGGCACAGAGCCCTTTGAAGGTATCTGATTATTTACTACTTATGCATTTGTGCATTTAGTACTGCAACAAAAGGAGAAGAATAATGTTTTTAGCGTTTTAGTTCTCTAAAATGTTTTAGCCAACAGTAAGGTGAAAAAAAAAGATTCTTTGCATCATCAGTTAATGACCCTCACTTACCTAAACCAACATCATCACCTTGTGACCATATACGACTCAGCACTACAGATAAAAGAAGGAAAGAAAAGTATAAAAAAAAATCTATTCTCATTCAGTCCTCTGTCTAATTTACTAAAAGCTGGTGCAAGTGCAATCTGTTGCATACATCTTGTAAAAGCCCAGTCACAGGGTCTTCACTGTATTCAGCTGCAGTTCTTCAGCTTCTGTGAGTGTTGACTGTCCTGTGGGATGGTCCACCTCTACCTGCCTGACCACATTTTACAAGGTTCAAACGTGGGACTCAAACATCTTTCTGTCTTTCCTTTCAAGTCAAAAAGAAGTTTTTCTTATTTTTCTTTTTCATTCAAATCTCACATTAAGCCTTTAGATTGTCAGGGCACCTGTTAGTCAGAGCAGTAAAGGTCAGGTCAGTCCTCATTTATTTGACTGAAGGCTAATTCGAGTCCAAATCTAAATCCTTCATCTTTGTATCTCATCTCAGTCTCAAATTACATTGAACGTATTCAGTTTCCTGCTTCCCCAGAGGTCAGACAGGGGAATAATATCCACAACCATTTCGGTTTCTTTGCACGCGTCTGGAGGAGATGAGACTGTCTATCTAATGGCGCATCGCACATTTTAAAACTCATTATAGATGAGTGTGTTATTCATTTATTGTGTGTTATTCAAGTAAAAAAATATGAAATTAGCAAATTGGGGTGCAGCTTCAGGGCAAAGAGTCAGAAAAGTTAGCAGCCTGGGGAAATCAGGAGCGCAGGCAAACTTGTAAATCCTAAAAAGTTCTTCTGACCTTTTTCCTGAGCGTGGTGTTTCTGGGCCCAAGTGTCCTTGAGAGACCTTGGTGGTCATCAGGAGAGGCTGATAATCTCCTGGATGATGTGGTCCTCTGAGTTAAAAGCCTGTCATGCTGACTTATGTGTTTTCTCTTCCCGGGCAATCCGCTGCTCGCCTGCTATTCTTTGCCTGCTACACTGAAATAGTGTGATTTGGATCAGCCGAGCGGCAGGCAGAAGAGCCACAGATGGTCTGCAGGTTGTTATCTGCAAACACAGACAGCCCCACATGCACACGCGCTCATTCTCACACACCTGCGCACACTCATAATCTATTACCACCCACTGCCACAGTGTCTATGCCATTACACTGATCTCCTGCAGTAAATGGTCAACTTTGTCCGTTTATATGTGTTTTAAGCTATAGAGATGATCTAACATGGACATCTTATTAATGTTTTGATACTACTTTTCAAAAAGAAAACCCTTAGTAAAGGTTTTACTATTTTATTATATGCCTGAGATATCAATTATGCTTTATAAGCCATAAGGAGCCGCTAACAAGCTTTGAGTTTGTTAAAAACCCCTTAAGGCTGGTATTTCCTTTCTGCTTCATTACAGTGCAGTGCAGTTTGCACCTGGGGCTTTCGTTCTTTCTAAGAAGCCATGAAGTCATCAAAATAAATTACTCTGTCGCTGATTTGTGCTGGCAGTTCTCAGACCGAGAGGCCCAGATTAAGGCTTTTTTGAAAATTGTATCAAAACTTTATTTAAAAAAAAAAATCTTTTTGGCTAAAGTGTTTTCAAATGACTTGATATAAACATCCTATGTTCTGCCTGTAGAGTACCTGGAACTTGGATGTAACTGGGATTTAATACCACCACCTGATTAGGGCCAAAGTTTAGGTACAGGAACTCGCCCACAAAATCGAGGAGAAATGGTGGAAACAAAAGCAGAAACCGTTAAGTTCCTGTTGTGGGAAGTGTCTATAATAATTGTATATAATATTTGAGTGTATTTTAGTCCAATGTGGAATTAACCGTCCAGTGTGGAATTGAAATATACAAGTAGTTGTGAGAAAACGATGCCTTTGTTTCAGTGCACATCAAGACTGATTGTAAGTGTCGCTTGTTTTCAATGGTTCTCGCACCGTCAGTGGCTGCCTAGGCAATATCTGTCAACATAAACTGTTTTCCTAGAAACTATTTTTGACAACTAGATGACTTCAGATCCTTTAACTTCATCCAGGTGTAAAATGTGGAGCTTCTATTTACAGAATAAATAGCAGGCTGGTTTTATAGATGCCCAAGAAGCACGTCATACTGGTTTTTATTTAAGCAGCGGGGTGACACAGTGAGTAAGAGGTCTAGTTTCAAAACCTCCCTGACAGCAGGCATCTTCCCTGCTGAAATGTCCTCGAGCGACACTGAATCATCCACCATCTCTGTGGGCTCTCTGGAGCCGATCCTGCTCTTTGTTCTTTGCTTTGGAGGCAGGGCCAGCAAAATGATGAGTTACTCTGCTGCGGATCAATACGGCATCACAAAAATAAGTCTGATTCCAAAGTTGTGCTGGCAGCTCTCAGACCGAGAAAGCACAGATTAAGGCTTTACTTCTGATTGGTGGAGCGGACACTGAGCTTAGCGCTCAGGTGACTGTGCTGCTGATTGACAGAGCTTGACGACAGGCCCCTGGGACTCAGAAACCCGAGGTTACAACAGATGTGGAGCAAAACAAGCAACACAAACTGTGACAACACAAAGTGAGAGCGGCATCAGGCTGCACCTGAGGAACAAACAGCAGAGTCTGCTCCTATTTCTCTTCATACATAAGCGCTTTCAACACATAGATTCCACACGGGATTTATCACTTTGAGTTATATTCAACATATTGCTCAGTTTACCATGTAAATTTTATGTAAATAACTTCTCATTATGCTACTGCACCTATAGCTTAGTCAAGCTCACATGCAGCATATGAACTATATATATTATTCCTCTAGTTTGATCGGATTCAACCAACAAACCATCTTGCCAGTCTCACAGAGCTGTGTTGAAACTCACAGACAGATGGTGGCCAGGAAAGGAAGATGGCACAATAGGAGGTTGTTAGTCAGCAGACAAATCAAATTAGAATTGAGTGGCCAAAACCAAGCACAGGTGTTATTTTCTGGAGGTTTTTTAATCTCACAGCTGTTCCACGGTTGTAATGACTCCAGCAGATTTTCCTTGACAGATTTTGTGCAGTATAGGAGAGTATGTTTTAACAGAAAAAGAGTTGGATAGTTGGCATGAGCTCTGACAGGTGAAATATTGGAAAAGCAGTGCAGTAAAAGAACCCGGTAATTGGCACTGGTACCAAAGTGGGCAAAGCAAGACCAAGGGCTCTGATAAACATAGTTAAAATGTTACTGTGTGTGTTTGTGTCTCTCAGGCTGCCGATTCACCCCACATGCTCTCTCTGCCGATGACCTGGGTAAAGGAAGGAGGCATGGTGCGACTGGATAAAAAATACCTGCAGGCGAACTACAAGGGAGTCAGCTCTGATGACATCGTCTACACGATCCACGCTTCAGACGGACAACCTAGATATGGTACAAAACACACAAGATATTCGCTCCAAAACAGGCTCAGTATACTTTAAAGATCTAGAAGATTGGATAGCCCTTGAGTGGTTTTGTTCTGGCCTCAGTTTGGTGTTCAGTTAGTGTTTAAAGTCTTTTTCTTAGCACATCTTTATGTAAGCCTGTACATCTGAATGAGACTGTTTTGACCGGAAACAGACTGAAGCCAGAATCAAGACACAGACTACAGGCAGGTTTAGGAAACTTTTACTTCAGAGTTCCTACAGTAGCAAGAGAGGGTCCATAACAGAAGGTCTGTTTGTAAGGCAGCAAGTCCAACAAGGGGTGGTTGGAAACAGGCAGTCAGTAACAGTTAGCTGGAAAGCTTGGTGAAATACAGTAGATGATTTGACCAAGTGTGGGTGGTATACAACGTACAGTATGCATTAAGGAACTGGGAAAGCCCAGGTAAGATAAATGGTCGGACAGGGTAATAGAGGGGCAGGAGAGATTACCAACATTAGGAGAGTTAGAGACACAGTGAGAGAAGCGAAGCAGGAAATGTGAAAGAAAGACTAATGACAGGGTGGAGACACAGATCTTGCCACCATTATGGGCCAAGATACAGGAGAAGCCTGCAAAGTCTTAATTCAACCCTGAGTAAATGAAACTGTAACGCACCCGTGTTTAATCTGAACCTAAACACAACATTTCTAAGACCATCCGTCTCAGAACTTTTTATCATAACCACTTTTCATTTTACGTCTAAACCTTCTATTGTCATGGGATAATCACAGTACTTCTGCCTGGTGGGATATGATCTGGGGATTTCCAGATCATCATTCCACTATGATAACTGTGTGATGTATAATAACTGAGAGAAACCAATAATCACCTCCACCTTCTCTGTCCAGGCGAGGTGGTGCTGGTGTCCATGCCAGCTGACGGCCCTGCAGAAGGCTGGCGCCCCTCGCTAACCGACGACCAAGGATTCACACCCACCACTTCCTTCACTCAGCAAGACGTCAACGACGGTGCTGTCTGGTACCGCCACTTTGGCAGGGGGACCAACAGCGACTCCTTCCAGTTCCAGGTTAGTGCTGATTCTCACACCCTGCTCAACCATGTAGGATGAATGGATGAAACACATCCATTGTTCATCAATGTGTTGCAGCCGTGTTTCTTCCCTGTAAGCTGAAAGTGTAGAGGTGATCTCACTTAAATACGTGGAGGTCAGGTATCATAATTTGAAGATGAGACAAAGAAACGCTCACTTTAAAGCTCAAACAATAAGGGGTTAAGGTTGCTCATTGAGAAGGTATTTGCATCATGCCATGGCAACCAACTAAAAACATGTGTTTGTTCAGTGTTTAATGTTGATATATGCCAGATGAATCAGCGTTTCAACCAACAGTAGACCGTTATATATAAAAAATAAAATCAGAGTCACACGCTGCCAGGATAAGACACACCAGGGTTGTGTTTTACTTACCGCTGAGTGTGTAGTACTACTACTGTACGTATAAATTTCAAAAAAACGATCAAAGAAAATAAATAAACCGAGAGACGAAGAAACCTCAGGGGGCCGATAAGAATGTCTATCCCTAAAAGAAAAAGAGGAGGAGATGGTGACAGAGATGCATGTCGCCGTCCTTGTTGTTTTTTCTCTCGTGCCCTTGTTCTCTCTCTGGAGCGTTCTTTGAAGTTCACACTCCCACTCGTGTTCCCATGTTCCCTTGTGTTTACCTCCCCTCTCTCCGCCAGTCTTCAACCTTTCCAGCATCTCTCCCTCTGGCTTGATTTATTCTTCTCTCCCTCCTCTTCCTCTCATGTATCCCTGTCTCTCCCCTATTTGCTCTCTCTCTCTCTCTTTCACCTCTGTATGCCTCTGCTGTTTCTTCTATCATTTTTCTTATAAACACGAAATTGTGTGGGTACACAACTATAAAACTGTGCGGTTTATAGGCATCTGTAAAAAACGTTCTTCACTCTGTGTTTTTTATTTGAAAAGTTACTGTCTGCTCTTCACTCAGCAGTTTTAACAACCAACCACTTAACACTTTTCTCATGTATTAATGCACACACAAACATTTTGTGTCGTCTTTCATTTCCTTCCCAGCTCTTCTTCAAGTGTGTTCACTCTGGATTTCTTCTCCTTTACCCCAAACGTTGGCACCAAACTTCCCGTGTGACTCGCTGTCACTCAAAATCAACCCATAGCAACTTATCTTGATTAGCAATAATGGCGCCAAAGCGCTCGCAAATTGGCTCCAAATCCAAGACAATCCCAGTAAAACCGATGCGGCATTCATCACGCTGCCGTTTGAGTGCTTTCATGCCAGTCCCCGCTTCACCTCGACTCCATTAGAAAAACAAAAGAGGCAGCCAAAAGCTTGTAGCTACATCTAATCATCTCTCTCCCTCCGTCCAGCCCCCTACATTTTGGCTCCATCCATCAGGGCAAATGCGTTTCAATTACACAGTGCTGGATTCAAATTACAATCTCAAGTGTCTCATCATTTTGAAGAGAAGTGGGAAAGCAGAGGCGAGGAAAAGCGAAACCCATCACAAACGGAACCGCTGGAAGCATTTGTGCCGTTTGTCAGACGTGGCGATTAAACTTGACGGTCTGTCAGGGTGGTATTGTCCTCCGCCTTTTATCAAAGCGTGTGGCGCCTTGTTAGAACTGATTATTTTGAAATTCACTCTGCAATTCCAAGCGCTGCAGCTGAGCGGAAGTAGGCAGCACAGCACTTCACGCTGGCATTTTCTCGCGCGTCAGAATGTGATTTGTCAAATCAACACCATGTTCAAATCAGAGAGACAGTGATTTGTTTCCCCAGCAATTTTCTGTGAGTGAAAAACTGTCCTTTCAAAGAGTTTTTCCTCCCACTGAACCCATCTACTAAAGAAACCAGACAGCTGAGCCATAAATACAATATAGGCTGGAAATTAAAAAGATCAATAGAATAAGTTTTTGCTTGTTTGGGGTAAAGAACCCCTGGTTGCCTGCAAGTTAAGAACAGCAACATCCGTTCATTTTCTGTCATCTCTAATGTTTTCTCTGTGTTAAAGGCATAAAATGAGAAAAAAAATATTTTAAAACAAAGGATGGAAATAATAAAATGCTCAGTTGCAGTATGCAGCGTTGTAACTTTGTCTTTATCGGAAACTGAATGAGCCTGAGGACCTGAAGGTGGGGAAAATGTAATCATTTTTCTCTTCCTTTGTCGGCCAATCCTGACAGAAATATTCCTAAATCTTACACAAAAAATGATAGTTTATCATTTTTTTCCCAACTCTTTTCCAACTGCTATTGTTTTGTCTGTGGAGATTATGAAGGCATATTATTCTAACATGTAAATATGGCCCAGGACTGTGATCGTTACCTTTAAAGTTGCTTTAATATATTTTTGAAACTAGGCAAATAACTTCTTAACAAGCGGACAGACATGCAACTCATTGTTCATGTTTTCACAAAAAGTTGTGCATTTACACTTATCAATAACGTGTGTTTTTGGTCTCTGCCAGCTGGTCACTTTGTCTGTCTGCTGTTGGTGTTGTTACTGGGCAGGATGTGTATGGTGGATTTAACTGAGCTTGTTTGCAAATGAGCCTAACGTGACTGCTGCGGCACAACAGTACAGTATTTGTGCTGTAAAACCAAAACTAGCGGCCGAAAGTGTCTAAAAGAGCTGCAGAGTTGGTGTTTGTCAAGTTCAAGTGATCTGTTTTATGTTAGAGGCAGTCATTTGAATTTTTGTTAATGATTAGTGGAGGTGTACGAAACACATAGGCCCAGTTACTGCCTTTGGTCCTGGAGGTGTATAGATGAATCCACTGGACCCAACACACTATGAAGGAAATCCAAGGAAACATGACACATAAATGAGTGAATCACTATTAAAGCTGGCTCCAGGGGAAACAAGAGAAAACAGCACAAAAAAGATTATTTACGAGCTTCAGAGTGGCTTATACCCTCTTCAGTTTGAGACAGAGGTTGTATTTCACTCACTGTGACGACTCTATACGTGACATTCATTAGAGTGACTTAGGAGTGAAGGTGAGACTCTTTGATTTCCGTTGATATAGCAGGCGTGTTCCCCCCTCATACAGCTTTAATTTGAGATTTATTGTATTTCAAATAATACCACATGTCATATATATCACTTATGTTGAATGGAATCAACTGAATAATCAATAACACCACCTTCAATAAATCCGGCTGAGTCAGCGCCGGCTGTAATGGTAACACATTACTTGTGATTGGTGGCGCTGACTCCAGGCTTCATGCTGCTGTTACATTACTTCTGACTGACAGAGCTGACTGCAAGTTCCTGAACTTTCTTTCCCCCAAATGCCACTGACGTGACAAGAACAAGCAGCGACGGCAGAATAAGTAAGTGGCAGCTAAAATTGGCTTTTAGGCTGAACAATGGCGGCTGCTGATGTTGTTTATGTATATCAGGGGACAAAACAAGTTAAGGCTTCATATTGTGGAGAGCTTGGGTAAGAGAGTAGAGCCGCTGACGCACCTCGATATGAAAGTTAAAAACAGAAAACTGTTCGTTTAGGCAGCGTGGGTGGAAAGGAGCAGAGCCAGAAGTTTCATTCCAGACAGGGAGGCAGAGGGGATTAAACTGATCCACCAGCTCCACCATCACTTGTCAGCCATTCAACTCAACATCGTCCCAAATTCTCATTTAAATCATCAGCTGCATCACAAGCATGATCAAAGGTCAGCACAGTGCTGAGAAAGAGAGAGGGTGAGAGGAGAGGCCCGCTTCTGTTTGAGTTTCTACAGCGTCTATTACTGCTCATGCTCACTATCCATCAGAAAACAAACATCCGCATTAGTGTTTGTCTGAAATGATAAAAGTGTGAGTATGTTGTACCTGACAAAAGACCTTTGAGCATTATGACTTTTTCCTGTCGGGAACAAAAGTGAAAGTAGTGCGTGAGGTTGTCCCAGCACCAACCCGACTTCTTTTGGGGGAAAGAGACAATGTCCAACAGTGATTAAGCTGGTGTAAATACACAAGTTTTTGCATTACATACAGGCCCTTATACCAACTAAATATTGTCTTTCTTGAAATAATACTTTTTTCCATTTGAGTGTGAAACCATTCTGTGCCACAGCTGCTGTAGGCATAAGCCAAATAATTGCTGCGAGAAAGTTCACATGAGAGTTTTGAAAAAGAATCAGTCTTGAGAGCGACAGTGAATGCTGGGGGTTCGGAAGAGTGTGGAAATCATCATTATCTTCAATTTTCTTCACAGAAACCAGACCAGAACATCAGCATGAGGTGTACGTTCTGTCCCGGTTCAGAATCTGCTTTCTGACAAAGCACTCCGTGTCCTTTTATGCACTTCACATTTTAAAATAGATTTTCAGAAAGGGGCATTTGAGAAAGTCATTTAAAAGTAATCAGTGTCTTGTTGCCCCAGTAAGAGTAAAAACAGCTCCAACACTGGACACAGATTAGTACTTAAACGTGGGCAGCTGGGCAATGAGATCGTTAAACTGAGTTTTACTCAAATTGGCAGCTCCTGCATTAATGTTCTTGTGGTGTTGACAATGATTTATGAAAAGAAACTGCAGCACAGCCCGGTGCCAGGTTCACTTTCTGTCGTCACTGCTATTTGATTGTAGCTTGTTTTCATCACATCTGTTGGAGGGTACTCCTGGTGATTCTCGAGAGCCTGTCATCAGCTCTGTCACTCACAAATAATGTGTGCAACACAAGCCAGTTTGCGGCGGAGGAGCAGACATTTATTGAGATAATGTGCTTCAGATTGAGATTTCAAACTTCGAGATAAGAGATGTTTAGACTGTGTAGAGGATGACGGTAAGGGAATAGGAGTACGCCAATGTGTCTTCAGTGTATTTTCTCAAGTTTTCTATTTCTGATATAAGACTGTGTGTCTTCATGTATCTGCAGGTTTCCACAGAGGCAGCTCCAGTGATTCAGAGCGATGCCCAGACTTTCACCATAGGAATCCTGCCTCAGATCCCAGGTTTCCCTCAGCTGGCCCCCGACTGTGACCTACAGATCACGGTGAGGAATAATAAATGGCAAACTCACTCATACGTATATGGTTTGTCAAGGCCATACATATACCAAGTGTTCAAAATGCACACAAGGTGCAGGGATGACTTGATATGTGTCGAACTGCCAACTCATAGCCCTTCAGAAATGACATCTCCCATTTATCAACACACTTGATAAATGGTTGGTCTGTTTTGATGCCTCTCTGTACATAAATAAACATATCTCAGGCGCACGCAGCAGCATTTTGATCACTTGATGCAGTAAAATGTGTTTTTTTTTTTTTTGTTCCATTTATGGAAAATAAAGAAAACAATTATTTGAGAAACATCTTGAGTTGCAGCGACAGCAGAAGAAGCCCAGAAACTGCTGGTTTGTTTATTTGTACCTGTGAATCCCTCAGTTCTAATCACATAGTAGTAGTTGCAGTAGCCCTTGTTTTACCTCTGTTCTCACATTAGCTTGTATGTATCTGTATGTGTGTGTGTGTGTGTGCGCGCGTACAGGCTCTGGAGGATCAGGTGACGGAGGTAACGCCTTCAGCTCTGTCCTTCGTCGACTCTGAGACTCCCAGCGAGAAGCTCATCTACAACATCACTAAAGCCCTACCACCAGGACAAGGTCAGCCAAACACACACACTTAACACACACTCCCTGAGCTTTTCCCACATAATGTGTAAAAGATAAAAAGGATGAAAATGCTGTCAGTGGGCAGTAGCCTTATTGAGCTTGTGTTTAAGTCTCGTTTCAATCAAAGAATATACTGCTCCTCATCAATTAATACCGAAGCGCGAAGACAGTGTGATTCAAACTTTGCAGTGCTCATAGTTTTAATATCAGCTTCCTGGAATGAAAGTGGAAAACGTATTGCTGATTGCCAAATAATCTTCTCCAGATGAATGAAGATAAGTCTTGTAGAAGATGTTGGTGATTTTAAATTCTTCTTATTTTAAGGAGAACTTTAGCCTTTAAAGCCTGGCACTAGAGTTTAGCTTTTCCCAGCTGGGAATTTGGAGCCAGAAGCTAACTTTTAATTACATTATTTAATTACTATCTTTCAGTCTGGACAAGAATGAGTGTTGATTTCCTTTTTGCTGAATTTAATGTGGCGTTCAGAACTGGAGCCATTTATTTCAGCTTCGGACCGTCTGACAGGCTGGTGTATCATTTTCAGCTCTCCGTCTAATGAAAGAGAAAAATGATTTACAATGGGTCATAGTCATCAACTAATGGACTGATAAATTTGCGTGGAAATCATTTTGAACAGAGCCAATGAGGAGGAGGACAGATTCAGATTAAACGGCATGAACGTTTTATTTTCTGTAATTAGATTTGAACCTTGCTGTCCAGTTTCCATTGTGTCTGCTCTGAGTTGGGTAAATCTAAGAGTACGTGTTGGCAATAAGTCTGTCATTTCTGCTGCCCCTTGGTTATACCCTCAAAGAAAAATTGTTCAAATATCATGTTTTGTTCAGTTTTCCCATTTCAATATGAAATAGAAAGCTGCTGTGGTGATGTGATGCTTTCCTTCTTTGAAGTGAAAGCGAGCGACACAAACATTTTGCAGATGTGCAGCTGCTTAGATGACAGACATATCATCATTAAGTTAAACCTTTTATTTACTAAGCTATGAAGCCACGACTGGTAGATCTCAATGTAAAGCAGGAAATCTGCTTTTAATGAAATTTTAAAATTAAAAAGGCAGCCCTACCTTGGCATTTATCGTGTTAGCCCAGCAGGATAGCTGACTCCGGAAAGTGACTGATATTGGGGTTTTTTCCCCAGTAATTATGAAGGGAGAAAAAACAGCAGCAGTGTTTGCTGCACATCCGCGACTACTGTTTTCTCTGGAAGCCCACACAGCAGTGGTGCCAAAACACAAAGCAGCTTGGGTTGACGTGCTGCGCCTCTTCAGAGTGTACAACTATTATATTTTGCAGCAGTGACACTTATAATCACACAACCTGGCTGCTGATACCTTCAACTCTTTTCTGTTAGTGTGGTTTGTTCGGTGTGTGCTAGAATGGGGCAACACTACATTGAAAGCTTCACAATATTAGCTTCCTCCTCTATTACCTTTTGCCTTTTTCACCAATATGTCATGTGGTTCTTCAGCTCTAATAGTCAGGGCTAATGTTTGTTTTAAAAGTGAATTTCTTCCTGCTCTGCTTCTCTTCAGGTGCGATCGAGCATCGGGACAGACCGTACACACCGGTGAAACATTTCACACAGGCTGACGTCAATAACGGCAAGATCATCTACAGACCACCACAGGCCCCGTCACACCTGCAGGAGCTCTACCAGTACTCCTTTACTGGTGAGATTCGCATGCACACGCTCACAAACCAGGTCTCAACCAAACTTAATTACTATCTTGATGAGACTAATTCAAGTACTGTCACACACTGTCCTTCAGCTCCTGTATAATACTCTGATGATTTAATTTAATTAGGAGAACATCTCCGCTCTGTCTTTGGGTGATAGCATAGCTGTTGGGACCAATTCTGTTTATGATGGGAACATCCAATATCCTCCCAAATCAAACAGTGTCTAACCAAGCTGATTGCTGGCTCCAGGTCATAAATCAGAAAACAATGGCTGCACCTGTTTTTGTTTGGTTACATTGCATGAAGATGTATGCATTCTGAAAAAACAAACTGAATGAACCTGAAACTGCTCGCTACGAGCACTTTCTGCAGAAATATGATACGCATTCATTGTTCAGTAAAACACGCAAGTCTTGCAGTTTCTTCACATTAAACCAGTGGATTTAACCACTGCGTATTATTGTTTTCAGGTGATTTAGTATTCATGGAGCTTATGATTGACACTGGCACCTGCTGTCAATCACCTTGGTGTTTCGTTAAAGGGGCACTCTGCTGATTTTAGATGTTACAGTCTAAGTGTAGGCGCAGGAGGCACACCTCAGTCCGTGGAAACAGCTGTGAAGCATCTTCTCAGTCATTTTAACTTCTACAATACACAGTTCAAGAACTGTTGTCTTCATAATAACTTGGTACATGTTTCACAGGAAGTCATATTGTCCTGTCAACTCACAGTGGCTTCAGTTAGCCGACAGCATTTAAGATAAACTGTGGTGAACTTGTTGCTGTCAGTCAGTTTGCAAAACTCAGAATTGTTTTCCGACCTAGACTGAAGTCCTGGATCATTATACAACAATAAACAGACAAATGCAACACGTGACTAATATTTAAACCTGGAGGAGTGAAGTTGAACTGATTTAAAAACAATCTGAAGGCTCCTCAGACATTTTCAAAGTAAATCTTCTCCGTTTTAAGAGACGTGCGTTCCAAAAGATAACCCTTAATCCCAGATCAAAGCTGACTTTAGTTTTTCTTAATCTGGGTTTGTGGAGCTCCGGCGAAAGCTTTGCATCAGTAAAACATCCTCATTGCCTCCTGAGTTTTATGCATTATAGCATCCCCCGATTCAGTTTTTATTCACTGCAGCACCCTGTCGACTCAGTCTGAATCCACAGTTTTTTTACTTTATCACCTCGCAGCACTAAAAGTTGTTGTTTTTTTTTTTTTTTTAAAAATCCCAACAGGTCTGCCCGAGTCTCTGAGCGTCTATTTCACAGGTAAATACTTCATCCGCCTCAGTCTAGAGCGAAGGAGGAGATTGAGGAGGAGGAGGATTGTTTCCTCTGTCCCCTTCACCGTCTTCTCTTTAACTCTTTGCCACGTCCCACACACTTTTCTTCCACCTCCTCTCCTCTTTTCATGCTAAATCCTCTCCATCCTCACTCTCATTTTCCCTCCTCATCTCCTCCTCCTCCATTCTCAGTCTTCTCCTCCTGGCTACTTCCTTCTACTCTTGTTGTCTCTGGCTGAAATATTTGTCTTCTCCATCCTCGCTCTCCTCTCCATCTCTTCTTTCATCACCATCGCTCTCTCTTATCATTTCACCTCTGCTTTCATCTCAATTGTGTTGTCGTCTTTCTTTTCCTGGCATATTTTTTACTTTCCTTTTCTCCTCTTCTTGCTCCTCTTCTTCTCCCTCAGTTTCACATCCTTGCGGTCCTCTCTGTCCTCTGCTCTTACTCCCCTTGATTTCACCTTTCTCTCAGGTGCTGTCCTCCATTAATATTTTTTTCAGTCCGGTCTTTCTCCGTCCTTCCTCATTTCCTTTCTCCTTCTTTTAATCCTCACCATAAATGTCAGGTGTTTTTCCAACCTTAAGATTTTTTCCTCTTATCTCTCCTTTCCTTGATTCCTTCATCCTGTTGTTTTGCTCCTGTAACCCATTCCCCATTTTTCTCTTCTTAGTTCTTCTTCTCCACACTAAATCTATCCCCTCCTGTCCTCGTCCTTACTCTGTACTTCCCGCATTTCACCCCTCTAGTCGCTCTTTGTTGCACTTGTCACTTTGGCACCGGTCCTCAGATCCACTGTGATTTTCTTTAATGCCTCTTTGACCTTTAACCCGACAGGACCAAGTCCCCTTTGTTCACTGCCCGTTTGATGAAGCGCTGCAGCACTTTAAGTCCTTCCGAAAGAGGAGCTGTTTGGAAAATATGTGTTTACGAGTCTTCAGAGGCGTCACCAGAGTGCTTTTCACTTAAGTGTAGGCCTTGAGGCACATACACAAACAGACACACACACAGTTATCCGTGATTTTATCCTCTATCCATCCTGCTTCAGCTCTGTTTAAGTACTTAAGTAAAAGTGACTTGTGTTTGTAGTCAGTAGAAAATGCAACTACAGTCATCAACAGACAATTGTTGGTCTGTGGTACTGACACCACACAATGCATATTTACCCAAGTATAATGTACAGTTCCTATTTAGTTGCACTCAAAATAAGTATTTACAGTTTGTGCAGCTATATGTACAGTAGCTACTTCATTTCAGAGTGAAATATTATATGTTCAGTATTGTTGAACTGAAAATAATTAATAAGCTGATTATCAAACCGGCTCTGGAATCAGCATTTCATTTGAAATGAATTTGCTGCTCTCTCTTTTTAAAAAGACCCAAAATAAAATTGTTTTTAGATCAACAACAATAATGTGTTTGATGTAACGATTAAACAATTATTAAAAAAGAAAAATTAGAATACCTTGTAGACACCTCGATGACATTGATGCGTGGCAGTTCTGGTTAATGTGCAGATCCAGGCTTCACTTGTAGCGCATGCATTGCATACTACCTCAGTATATAATTAAGTTACATTCAGTCACACTTGGAGCAGCTGCAAATTATAAATGCAGCTCACGTGTTAAAGTGAAAGGGCCCATTCATCACAATGAGTCATTTATTTTAAATCACAGTTTAGTCAAAACCAAAATTATTGGCCATTACTCATGTTTTCATACATACTTTACTGGTTCATACTGTATAAAAGTTCATGGCTGAGCAAAGAAGCAGCGAGTGGGTTGTCCAGTCAGCTATAGCTGTAAGGTTTCCAAAGTCCATTTTGTGCTTTGATGCATAATTAAACATTTAAAAGCATATTATGGAGCATCAGACTACACTAGAGTTATGTCACATCAGAATTCAGTCAGCTAAATAGAGCAGACCTCCAACAGAAATGTCAGGTAGAGCGAAATTATCTCACAGAACACGTAGTACTAATGATATTTAATATTTGTTGCATTGCTGGCCAATGACTTTAGAAATCTCAAAACAGGCCCTATTAGAAGGACATTCTGCCAAACATCTGTGATGTTTGATAAGGACAAAGTTTGATGTTTCCCTTGCAGAGAACAGCGGCAGTGATCAGCTTGAATTCTTGTCTGTTAACAAAGGATTTCAGTAACAAGACACCACAAAGTATCAAAGCATGGAGAGGAACAAATCCTGCAGCATAATCCACTCTTTGTACGTCCAATATGTTCCAAACTGTAGGAGATTCAATGATAGACGCTGACATGCTGCTTTAATAGACAGTAATAAGAGTCACAATACAGTATGCATTCTCTCTCTTTCAAAGAAGATTTTTTTTCTGTTGGATTACAAAAGCATTTTTTTGAAAGGGGAAAATATTGTCTGGCTTCACTCTGTAGAGACTGAAAAAAGTGAACAAAATGACATTTTGCTGCGTACAGACACGTTTTTTTGTAAATATTTAAATGGGATGAGGAAAGAAATGATTTCAAACCGTCTCTTTAATTTTGTCTTTTTAATTCCAGCTTTTTAATTACTCACTGGAATAAAAGGGGGAAGTTCATTTGTCACCTAACTTTTATAAAGTGCGCCACAAACTATTATTCTGCTCTTTCCATGCACTGTATCCACTCTGCCATTGTTAGTCCATCTTTTCATAGCTGAATGTGATAATTGGCTTGCTGCTCTCTCTCTCTCTCGGTTAGTTGAATTTCTTTTTTTTTTTTTTTCCAGGTCATGTGTAGAAGCGACAAGCGGAGCCAATAAAGCCGATAATCCCCCCTAAAACGTTTAATGAGCGTAACGAGTTTCCACCTGAACCCCTGATAGATTTGTTTCAGAGGTTTAAGTGATTCTGCGTCTTGATTCACGGAGATTTTCAATCACAGCTTCTGTTGTCGTATATGTTTTATTTCTGTCTCTCTCTTTGGTTCGAGTTATAAGTCAACTTCTTATTTTTTTGTTTTATAGTAATTCGGAAAAGAGATTTGCATCAGTGGTGCATGCAGTTGAGAACATCTTTGCGTATCTGATTAACTGTCTTGGTGTTAATTGTGTTTTGTGTTGTGCGCTTGCTCTCAGTGTCTGACGGTGAATACACCACTCCTGAGTTGGACTTTGCTATTCTGCTGCTGTCGAACCATCAGCAGCCACCGGTGTTTCAAGTTCTTGACCCGCTGCTGGAGGTCAGCGTGGGAGGACAGGCCGCCATAGGTAAGAGAAGAATACACATAAACACATAAAAGTACACAATATGCAGCACTAATAGGAATCTATAAGAGCAGAGCCTGTGGTGAAGAGGGTCCAGTAACTGATGAAGTGGTCTGTGTGAGGTAATGAGCTCTGAAGTACGACCCTGATGATCAACAACAGTGAGGAGAGAGACGTGTGTGTGTGTGTTTATTTGGTACAGACAGTTAATTTTCTCCTTCTCCTGCTTCATCTCTCTTAACGCTTCATTCTTTTTGTTTTTGTGTGTGTAGGCGGTCAGCAGTTGGCAGTGAGCGACGCTGACACGGCTCCAGATGAGTTAGAGTTTGAGCTGGTGGAGGCTCCCATCCACGGAGAGCTGATTAAGACAGACGGCAGCACGGGCACCAACATGATCAACGGTGAGATCACACACACACACACACACACACACAAACATACATATAACAGACATAGACACAGTTAATGTAACAACCCCTGATTAAGCACAAAAGCTTAAACTATAGTGGCAAAGGCATTAAACAGTCATGATGCAGCTTTCCAGGCAGATGTGAAGACGTTATGAATCTGATGTTCTGATGATCTAATGTTGATTTGATAATATGGTTTGATAGAGTGACGTTCAGGAGGAGCGCTGTTATTGTAGCAAAACAGCAACACTTGTTGAATGAATTCAAAAAGGCATTTAAGGAGTTTAGAGGGCAACACTCAAACATAGAGACATCTTTACCTCCGCTCACACCTTCTCCGTCCCTTCAGGTGACACCTTCACCTTCAGCGACGTCACCCGCAACGTTCTGCTCTACCAACACACCGGCCTCTCCACCCAGGACGATGCCATCACCTTCTCCGTTAGCGACGGCATCTCCATGGCCACCACAGTGGTGCAGGTGGTGGTGCTGGGCTCCGGGGACGACGGACCGCAACGGGACCCGGCGGCCACGCTGTCACTGGAAGTGGGCGAGAAAAGCAGCACCGTGATCAGGCGCTCGCACCTAGCCTATACGGTGAGTGAATTGAGATGGGCGCTGACCGTGTCTTCAGAGTTTTTATTTGAAGGTGAAATATCATTTTTTTATTCTTATTGTATTTCTCTGAGATCCATGGAGTCCGTTAAGGTGACACCTTCCTTTGGGATCACAGTCTGATGTTTTGAAAAAGTGGAACTTTTATGCTCTTTAAGCAGGGCAGAGGCAGGACAATCTCCTTGATGGGACAGTGTTGCTCAGATTTGTAGTTGTGACTGTAGGCATGACAACCAGATTCACAGTGTTTTGTCTTCCACAGGACAACACATCTCCAGATGACAAGATTCAGATTCAGCTGGTGTCTGTGCCAATGTACGGCATCCTGACGAGGAGCCAGTCCCAGCAGGAGCACCAGGAGCTGAGGGAGTACTCCTCTTTCACCATGGAGGACATCAACAAACAAAGAATCAGGTAGGAGTCAAAATAGTCAGGAAGATTTTATGATGAACCCATCAAAGGTCAGACCGAGGTATCGCTCTTTTTTCACTTTTCTTTGTACTTCACGATGACACCCTCGATGCTTTTCTTATTCTCTCTTTGTTTGTCAAGTAGCTGACACTACGAATTGTTCTAATGTGATTTGGAGATGTTTTACCTCAATGCCAAGAGTCTCTAAAAATTGCAATTGAAAGCACCCAAAAGAATATCCTTGGTTTCAGTGCAGGGTTTTAGTATCCCACAAGGGTTTTAAATGCTGCTTCAGAGGCTTATAAAATCAGAATATCCGGATAAAAACCCATAGCTCTTAACCAAAAATGACTTTCAAAAACCCTCAGTTGTTTCCAGAAGGCATCATTGAATTAGCAATAAAGGTTCTTTAGGGTCCATGTGAGAGAAGAGAGTGAATTAGCACCTTTTTTAAAGGTGCTCAGAAGAGTTTTGTTAGCAGCTCCTTCATGATGGCAACTTTTTTTTTTTTTTTTAGAAACAATGGGTGGTTACATGTGGATCCCAGTTTGTCAGGACTTTCTTTTCACCCCAACCTGCAGGCGTATTGATATTCATAAAGTGATCAATGTGTAGAGGGAGAACCCTCCAGCAAAATTTAAAACCACTTAGGTGGAAGTCAAGAGATTTTGTAGGACAAGAGCGATATGGCTCCGGTTTGCTGAGGTACTGAGAGGATTTGTGAGCCGTCGGTAAAGAGGATGTTCCAAAAGAAAAAGAGTCTGGTGTTGATTCCACCCTGTAAGAGATAAAAGGGACTGGAGGGCTCTTCACACTGCAGTCGAAGTCATGATCAATTTCTCTGATTGCAGCCTGAGTCGACGGGGATCATTTTCCCCTCAGCATCGCAGCAGTAGAGGAAGCAGTATTAGCTTGCCGAGACATTTTGTTTTCCTTCAATCCAACATTTCTTCTCACGAGACGAGAGCTCTACAAACATTAATGTTACCAAAAAGCCAGTAAGAAAACAGATGAATTGAACAGAAAACAATTTAGTTGCGTTCGATGACTCAGCCTGTTGGCACAAGCCACGCCAATTAGCGTCACTTTGATATCACCTGCAAGCGGTACAGAGGCCCCCGATGAGAGGCTCTAAGATGAAATATAAATATTCAGATGCTAACTGCTTCATTTCCATAATGCAGGCCCTGATTAGCTTTAGCGCAGGACAATCTCTGGGGGCAATCTTCAAATCGCCTGTATTACTTTTGTCTCTGTGGTGTTGGCTCATATAAACAAGAGCCGGGAATTGTTTTATGAGAATTAAATGGGATTAGAGAAGATTATACTCGTATGGATTTCAATTTTATTAGTGCTTTGCAGTGATTAGCAGCTGTTTCGTTGTGGGAGGGCTAATGCAAAGCTTTCCCAAGTCCGCTATCAGACCAGTACTAGACACATAAACACATATTTATGTATTCATTAGGAGAGGATTATCATATTGAACAAAGAAGTTGTTTTAACAACACGTAATACATTTAGCAATTCTCTTTCAACAATGGATCTAATCAACATCTCCATCTACAGGTACATCACTTCCCTAGAGACGGGCAGCCAGCCTGTCACCGACATATTCCACTTTGTCGTTTATGATGGGGACAACAATCGCCTTGACAACCAGATGTGCACCATAACCATCACCTCTACGCCTAGACAGCCACCGGTGGTGACAGTCCGCAGCGGCATCAAGGTAGTTACGCATGTACACGGTATACATGTAAACGTTTTATATTGTACGTTTACTTTTCTGAGAGCTGTCCAGAAATTCATAAATGCACAAAATCAACACACATATATACACGCACACACATACACATGCACACAGGCCCAGTTCTAATATTATCCTGACTTATGCAAAATCACTACTTTTATGAGTGATACAGTACATAAACAGTCTTATACATGCCAACTGCGCATTGTTATTTCCTCTCCATTACCCTGCTTGCCCATACAAGACTGAGATCCTAAAATAGTCTGAGTTGTTTAAAACAGCTGCTGCATTTAGAAACAGTCATTAACGAGACAAATGAAGCAGGGGAAACCATCGCACACTGTCACACGTTGTCCCTCAGATAATGAGGGATCAGCCCTGTTAGTGTCTGTGCTCCTCTTAAGAAGCTGGTTTGGTTTCAATTCATCCCAAAGAGAACGGGCGTCTTAAAAAAAAAAGTTAACATGGAAAAGTGTCCTGTTTGTTTCAGATGGACTGTGGTTTCATCCATAATCAATGAAGACGCAACTACTGATCTTCTCATGTGAATTCTCTTTCCGAGTTTCTTATCAAACATTCATTGCATCCGGCAGTTAACTACACCCATTATCTCTTCTGTCCTCATCACTGGATCCTTTTCACTCAGCAGTCAAAATGTGAAATATGTTTTAAAAGGAACAAGGATGCACAACAACACACTCGCCAGCTCCAGCTGTGTCGGGCACCTGGTGGAGGAGTGGAAATCTGATGTCAGATATACTGAAGGTTACACTGGTACTCAGTGAAGAGCCTCCCTAAGGGATGAATCACATATAAGCGCAGCAGAACAACCCTTCAAGAAAGATATAAAGTGAAGTCCCAAAGGTCTCGACTGCGCAAGAGTTGTAGACATAGAAAACGGAAAAAACTTATGTTTATGTGAGAATGCAACTCAAAATGGATCCTCTCCGATGGTTACATGCCGTTTGTTTTGATTTAGCAAACTGAAAAGGTGGAAGAATCTCCAAGAGCACAGACCACAAGCTTCGTAATTTGGCCCTTCAAACGTCCCTACAGTGTTTAGAATAACACGAGCTCCTGACCCAGGGCCAGCAGAACAGTTTCTATTATAAATGCTGTATAATGATGACATTATTCTAAAGGCTTATTCTTACAGTTTATACGTTGTATTTAGCGGAGTTTGTAAGTGCTGCACTCCTTTTCACACATATTGAACCAAAGTATGCACATCATTCATAAGGCATCAGTGAGTCCTACTTCCATCTGTGTGTCCTGTGCACCTATAGCAGTTGTTGATAATGTTGTTTTCCCTGAGGAGGCAGAAGAAATAAAAGGGCTGACGTGTGTCATGATATCCAAATTTTCAGTATTCAGAGCCTAATCTTTGCTTCTGTGTCTGGAACAAAAGGACTCATCCCAGTATGTTATTGTTTAGGTCCAGGAAGGTGGTCGAGTCCAGCTGTCTACCAATCACATCATAGTGTCAGATCTGGACACGCCCAGGAAGGACCTGCTGGTTTGGCTTGTCAGCCCTCCGAAGTACGGCTTCATTGAAAACACTAAACCAGGTGAGATCCTCTTGAGGTTTATAGTTGGAGACTTTGGGAGTGTTGACATTGTTGCAGAGGGTTGGCTCAGTCCAGGCCGGTCTGCCCCTCTTCACCAGAGGCAAAGGTAAGGTTACAAATCAGAACATGAGCAGACAAACGCGCCCTGTGCATGTTGGAGAACATGTGACAAAGCGTTGCTTCTGAACATATGTACAAGGTCACGTCGCTCCAAATAATTTCCACATTTCTATTTATGTCACACTCATATGCACACAATGCCGGTTGAATTCTCCGCTGCGCCGCTGCCATCTGTCACAGCTTGATTATGTTGTGGATTAGCACTACCAGATAGCCAGCCGCAGATGGGGCCATTGTTGAAGTCCCAATTCCGACTGCATGCTTGCATGCTTGCTCAACCGCTGCTGCACTTCCTTCTGTCCCGGAGAGGAACTGTTTGGGAAAATGAAAGAAGGTGACTAGAAAAGGAATTGATCCCAACTGGGAAATGTATCATTGCAAAAGCAGAATGGGAGTCAAACATTATATACAGCACTTCAATAAAGAAATTAAAAAACAACACAATACTTACAGTAAAGTAATCATACAATCAAGGACAATAGTGTAATAGTGTAATACACAATAATGTAGAAAATGTAGCCCATGAATAATTTCTATAATGTTTTTGGAGTTTCATTTAGGCATATTAAAAACAAACAACATGTAAGGGAGTCAGACTCATCGTATCGTCAAGTCATGTGATGACGACTGAGCCAACTCCAAGAAGCCTTTGCTTACTTACTCACTGATGAAAGATGCTGTAAAAGGTGCAGTAAGTCAACATAAAGTTAAAAAGCAACTTAACAGCCTGTTTTACCTTGAAGGTGCCTCACCAAATTCAAAAAGTTGTTTTTTTCTCTCAGTCCGCAGTTCAGGAGGTCAAGAGTAGAACTGCAAGTAAAGTCAGACTCGCTGTCGTCTTGTCTGCACCGGAATAAAAGTCACATTAAAATGACTGAGTGAATTAACTGCAGGCTGTTTGTTGGCCACATTAAACAGTTTAAACAGTTAAGAAGCAGCAGGAAATAACAATGCAGAGTTGACATGCGGAGCAGCACTTCTTTTAATAATAAACGTGAAGCCATAGAAATACAAATGAGGCTCTGCTGTATTACATGCAAGAAAGCTTTATCTGCAGAAGCAACGAAGGACGCGTGGCGCTGGATATTTACGTGTATTGTCTGCTGCTGTAGATAAGCAGCTGGCACCAGTCGTCTCCTCTCTCCGCGTTCGCAGCTGACTGTCCTTGATGGCTGCTGGAGCAGGGGGACAGTCGTTGGTATTCAGCGGAGTCGGTCGGCAGCGTGAGGTGACTGGATTCCCGCTGTCACCTGGGGGGGGGCACAGGGGAGGCCGGCCGGTGTCGCTGTCAATGCGCTGGCTGTTTTGCTCAACGCGCGCAGGTGCTGTGCGGATGTGCAGATACATTTGCATGATTGCGTTGCAGTTATTCAAACATGCACAGAAAAACACAGAAGAGAGTGCACTCCCACATACATATGGTGCATTTATATGCAAAACAGCCTCTACCAAAACATCATTATCTGTGTGGTTAGCGCAGGAGCAGGCACTCGCAAACAAGGACACGCTAAACACAGTCTCTCATAATATGCATTTTTAATATTAATAGCTGGCATATAATAAAGGACCTCTGGTCTTTCCTCTAGTGTCCCCCTTTCCGTGTGTATATCCACAACACATAAGACTCTATAAACGGCCTTATTTATCAGTATGTTGTTAGGTCCATGCAATACTTCAGTATTATGAGGTAAGGGAACGGCCTTAGGAGCAGCCAGTGGGGCCTTGAAGCGTTTATTAAATGATCCATCACTAATTCATGTATTTATTTCATTCCATCCAATTATTCACGCTTCCTGCATAAGGGTGCGATCACATAACAGGAACATGCATTAATTGTGGTTATTTTTTGTTGCGTTTGGTTACACTGTCTGGTAGAAACCCAAAATTAAGTTCCTCAGTCAAATGAGATTCTTATAAAGCATCCAGAGGCCTGAAATATATTCAGTAGGTATATTCAAAGGTTGACATCAAAGTATTCCTACAAAGCAACCAAAAGTTAAAATTTAAACTCTCAGAAATATTTAAAGGTGTAAAAGAAGTTATTACATGTATTTTTCACGGTGAAGTGACAGAATTCTCTGATTAATATTACAGCATGCCTCCTATCTGCTTCACTCAACACATCTGTGCTTCATATCCCCGAAAAACTCATTTCCTGTTGTCTTCACAAATATAGTTTTGCAGCTTTCATTAGTCTTGTTCAATCAGAGATAGTCCGAGATGTCCGAGATGTGTTGCTTCTATATTTCGGTGGTGAAATCAGCAGATAGCATGTCTGAGAACAGAACGGCTGCATTTCTGTGGTGGCTGCAGGTGATTTCCCATCCGATCGCGATTCTGTGAGGGTTCCAGCTCAGATAAGAGACTCCCTTCCTTCACCTTATAATAGCCAGATGATGGAGATGTGATGTGATTTACTGTTGTGCCTGAAACACACACACACACACACACACACACAGACACATATACACACATCCGCTATTCCCTGCAGAGCCCTTACTCAGCTCACCACGGAGTCATCCATCTTCTGCGACAAAGACACTCACGCTTTGTCTCAAACTTCAGAGATTTCAGGGTTGATTTTGTACATTCTATTCTCTTCTTCGACAACATGAGTGCCAGAATTGTAGGAAACTGTAGAAGTGTTGTGGTGCATCCATCCTGCATTCAAACTGCGATGCATTCAGAGTAAAGGGAAATAAAAAGGCTGCTTGGGGGGAAAAAAGACACGTTTTGCTGTCATTCTGGCTGTCAGATGTTATGAATGATGGCCTGGTAACCGGTCACCTGAGACGCGCGCGGGTTTTGTGTTGTGTCATAGTAAATGTGGCAGAGCGCACAAGTGCTGCTGAAATGTGAAGTCACAGCTGCGGATAGAAATGAAAGGCTATGAAAGGAGTTACAAAGTGACAGGAGTTGTGTAAAACTGTTAAAAGGAAAAAAAGGAATTTAAAAGTTACAAATGAAAACATCCTGGACTGGAGATCTGCAAGTCACAAAACCTCTCCATCCTGTCGTCCACCAGGAGGCTCAGTCGGCGGCTCGCGGGTCGTCTCCCCTGATGTGCCTTTCTCTGTGGAGGACCTGACGTCCGACCACATCTTCTACGTCCAGGATGGCCAGCGCAAAGCTCAGGACAAACAGGACGTGTTCAGCTTCTACATCAGCGACGGACACAGCCAGACCGAGGCTTTCAGCATCGAAATTGACATCCAGGTAGCTCGCGGCCGTGCAACGTAACTGCTTAAACCTTTAGACCAGTATGTATTTTGAACAGCAGAGTAGTGGTGGTGCTGATGTAATATATAATCTTGCCATGTATACTTAGATGTAAACCGGTTCGTACAAACAGAATTTGCAACCACCATCAGCACAGTCTATTTACTTTTCAAATCAGATCACGCAGACATATTTTCCGTGCACATTCATGCTTCTCGCTGGACTTTTGACATATTTCCTCCAGCACCTCCATCACTCCCTGTTATCACAGTGCTCCTCCTGCTCCCCCTGTTTATCAATAAGTCTGTCATCTATGCGCTGGGATTCCAGTATCATGCTGTCGGTGAAAGAAGCAGTTTAAACACTCGGAAAATGTCTTGTTGGTTAAAATGTCAGAAAAGGCATTAAACTACACTCTAATGTTTATAAAAATGTAAGATTAAAAATAATCATTGGTAAATTATTTGACTTGTGGAAATGAGACGATCTCCCCCTGTTGGGAGTGTGTAGTCTCCTCACTGTGAAGACCAAAACACACAGGCTATTGCAGCAGCTCTCTGTCATCGGTAAAAGTTTGAGCTGTTGAAGTTTAGCTGGGACGGTGCTGCTGGAAAGAGATGAGAGGAGGACTTTACAGCTGCGCGCTCCGTCACTCACTTCAAACCGGGGTGTCTCTTTAAAGGCAGCATCCTCGATCTGCATGTGGCTTCATCTGAGAAAAAAATAAAAAAACAGCTCTGTCCTTCAGCCCAAACAAACTCAGCATCCAAATCCATCACTTAAGGCTGTTTTAAGTCTTGAGTTGAATTGATGAGGCTAGCAGTGAGCTGGTGAGTGCGTGTGTGTCTGTGTAGACGTGACAGTATAGAGAAAATGAGGTTTGAGAGTAATTTGACATACAAACTTGAATGCAGGTAATCATCTCTCTTCACTGCACCGCAAGAACGTCGAATCTCTCCCTTGTCCCTCATCTGTAGACGAAGAGTGTAGGTGCGTCGCATTCAGTATGTAATTAATGCAGTCATCTCATGAAGTGGTGCATTTTTCCTCCCTCAGCAGAGTAAAGAGGACCGAGAGCCTGTGGTGTCAGTCAGCAGCATCCACGTGGAGGAAAACTCTGGAGTCGTCATCACCAACTCTTCTCTCAGCGTCCTTGACCAGGACACACCGGAGAACGAGATCCTCTTCACCATCATCAGGAAGCCCTCCTATGGTGAGCACTGATACACATTACTGTGTAGCGATTAGGTCGTCGTAGCTAAAAATAATATTAACCTTCGTTAAACGGAGAGGAGTTTTGATGATTTTCTCTCTCAGTAAAATGAGCGGGTTCAACAAAAGACTGGAGGGAGCGTCTCAGTAAAACATCGTTTGACAACACGCGCCGCTTTTAAAAAGGCCGTGAACTGAATCAACAAATAAACAGTAACACATTGATGATGGAAAGATTTATTTCAGCGCTGTAGCACTGAGTGTTCGTCAGACGCTGAACGTGTCTGAAGATGTAAATTCCCGGATTCTGCTCCATATCCAGGCAGAAACTGAAACTTGTTATTAGGAGAATACATATCAAATTTTCCACAAACACACAGCAGCTGGAGTGCTCATGCAAGCTGCTGCTCTTCCAAGTTATCGGCACAAATAAGGACCGAATGAAAACATTCGCACATATAAATCCTGTTGTATAGAATCACGTTGCCTTAAGATCAAGGTCTTTTTCAAGAGGCATCATAGAAGAACGACATTCAGGGAAAAATGGATGCATAAGTTCTAAGAAATGTCTTTTCAAAGGCTTTTAACTCTCATGTTTTCATGAGGTGCCGTTATTTAGGTGTTTAAGTGTGTGTTTTACATCAAACACACCATTAAGCAGTTATTACGGCATCATAATTACAGCTTTTAAAATGTAATAGAGGTGTATGCGGAGCTGCCTGAAAACGGGATCGCATGTTATTTATATACATACAATATACATATACATACAAAAGCAGGAAACGCTGCAGGTAAACATGGGAAAATTATGCAAACAGATGTGCACGTACAGTATTAGCATATATACACACATACCCACTGCACGCCCCTACTATCAGAGATCCTTCTATTCATACACACACACAGCACAAACTAATAAACAGCACAGCAGAGAGTTATGCTGAGGAGTATCCAGCATGTTGATAGTAAATTGCTTTGAATGTGATAGAGATAAACACACTCGCACACACGCACACACACACATTCGTAAACACATTACTCTCACTTCCGACACCCAAACAGTTTAAAACAAGACGAACACACCGGTCGTCCGCTGCGGCGCCACACCGTGACTGCAGCCATTCCTCACGCACTCCCCGCACGCGACACGACGACACACGCTCAAATCAACTGACCTCCAAACACTCTGTTTTCCTGACGTCCCCTCACCAGCCCAAATTGAGTTTTTCTCTCCTGCGCGTCAAAGGCTGGTAGACTGAAAGAAATTGCTTCACAAAAAAAATCATTTTTACTGGACAAAAAAACCCATTTCTTACTCAGTGATATATAATCTTAGCAAAGTTTACAGAATCAGGAGCTGGATGAAAAATGAATGAAGAAAGTAAAGAGCAACAAAAATTGATCTGTGAAGTCAACAGAGAGGCAAACGTTAAAGAATATCAGTGCTTCATTGTGCTTAGGTTCGTCCTAACTGGCTTGTTGTCGGAGAGCGTGTGCTGTCAGAGGCCAAAGATGATTCATAACTCGTCAATATTGTAAAGAAACCACTTGTGGCGCTACAACTAAATCAGATTCTTAACCAATAGGAGGTCTGGGATTCAATTTCAGATGTGTGACTGTGTTATGAGTGAGCCTGCTGCCAATGTCCATCTCTTTCAGACTCTTTCCAGTCTGCATGCTTTTATCATCTGGTGAAGATGAGGTGGAGTTACGACTCAGTTCGATTGTTATTATTGCATTTGTTCTCGGTGATGCTCAAAGAGCCGCGTCAGCAGATGATCCTCATGGATTAGTTTCCCCAAAAATGTTATTTGTCCCCTCCACCTCTCCAATCTGTCCACCCCCCTCTGCCAGGCACCTGCTTGTAGATGTTCCTCAAAACACCCCACACACACACACACGCACACACTAAAAGCACCATAAAGCAGCCGGTGAAACCGAGTGCACCACCGCCATAAAACCAGCAGCGTGTGCGGCTGATGGGACAGAGAGCAGGAGAGGAGTGATTTCGTACGGGACAATGAGTGCCAGGCCCCTCGTCTTTTTAACAGGCTGCCTCCCCACTGCCCTCACATCTCTCACACGCACACGCGCAGATTCATCAGGGAGCAAAAGAGAGACGTTCTCTTGCGGAGTAAAGCTGTCAGGATGCTGCGGCACTTCAACACAAACAGAGCAACACACAGCGTCACCTCGACGAACATCAACCAGATGACGTAAATAACAAATGCAGCAACAGGAAACTGTATAGTGTGTGGTATATACAGAGTGTGTCAAGCCAACATTAAGTGTATACACGTGTATTGACCTCATCACAGATGTATCAGTATTAGCATATAAGGTAAACATCTACTCATGACAAGAAAGAATTGCTAAAGGTGTGTTTAACGTTCATTATTAATTCTAAAATGCCCCAATCTGTACACATCTTTCTTTAATATACATTGTATAATAGCACAATTTAAGGGATGCTTATCCAAATGTATATGTATTGAACATTAGTGCTTTTTAGGCTCCAACGCAAAACCGTGCACAGTACTGTGTGTTGAAAAATGACACCAGATCACAGTGAAAGCTGGAGTCAGACACTCACTCAGATTTGTCTTTTGTATCGACTCAGCTGCCTCAAAAATATTAAATTGTAGAGACTCTACTGAAAAAGACTGAGGAAACATTTTACTCCAAATATAGTTTAATGTAGGTGGGGAACAGTGTGTGTGTGTGTGTGTGTGTGTGTGTGTGTGTGTGTGTGTGTGTGTGTGTGTCCTCGTTATGCCCAAAGATTTAAGCTCAAATCCCGTTTAAACCTGGGCTTTGATTTAAGGAGCAGTGTAATTTAGTGGAATCTAAAAAGTCTCATTAGTTTCTACAAAGACCTTCCGTGTCTTTCATGTACTGCATGAAAAACTCAAACGTCCTCCATTCGACTGAGATAATCACGGCACTTAAACAGATGCAGACTGAGCTTCTGCTTCATTCAGCTTCAATTAACATGTGCACATGTACACACACAGCTGGACCCACCTGGATCAGAGGTTCATTGATCTCTCGTTCCCTCAGGTAAACTCCGCAGACGGCAGTTCTACTCTCAGCCGCTGGAGAACGGACGGGTGCTCACGCAGGGCTCCACCTTCACCTACCAGGACGTTCTGGACCAGTTGTTGGTCTACACACCTGAAATTGTCAGCGGGGGTGCAGATGAAATGGGCTTCACCCTCACCGATGGCATCTACACATACACGGGCCGCCTGGAGTTCACCATGGACGTCACGAAGAGCGAAGGACCCCGAATGACTGTCAACAGAGGCCTGCAGCTCCCGGCAGGTGAGACCGGAGAGGAGGGCGAGGGAAGGTTGTAAAAGGACTTTATTTAAAGAAGGACGAAGGAATAAAAATGTTTGATCTGTCATGCTTTGTGTTGACGCAAGGTCTCAACTAATTCTTCAAAAGTATAAGAGAAGCACGTTTCACCAGCTCCACGTGGGTGTAAGCAGATAATGTCGTGCTGTCTTTACTTCTACGCGCTCAGATAAAGACACCGAGCTCTTTGAATTATTTCAGGTTCTTCGTCTAAGATCACAGAGCAGAATCTGAAGGGCACGGACGTCGACTCAGACAGCCTGAAGCTCAGGTACATGCTGACCAAAGACCCTCCGACCGGCAAACTGCAGCTCAGCAAGAACGGACGTGTGGAGAAGATTTCTCTCAAAGGTCCCGTTCAGAGCTTCACTCAGGACGACGTCAACAAAGGTGCTAACTTGTTTCTTGTCGTCTTGTGTCCAACTTTTCTCAAGCCCCACACTCTGGTCTGTTCCTTTTTTTTTTTTGTATAAGACCTTTTTTGTTTTGGGTAACTGTGCTGAGGTCTTTGCTGAATCAACAAGAGCTTTAATGTTTGTTGGAGGTTACGAGAGTTTCTGCAAGAGAGTCAGCTGAGAAATAACTGAGGTTTGTTGTTGAAATAGCCAACTCTGAAGGCTGCAGCTTCATGGTCAAGGAGCAATTACCCCAGCCCTGGTACCAGCATTTTCAGTTTAGCTACTGATTTTTAACTTTTTACCCTCCCTTTGCTTCTCCTCTACCGCAACGGTCCATTGCCGTGATTCCACGTTCCTTGTTATTCCAGGTAATCGTTTTAATAACATTCTTCGACCTTCTGCCACCAACAGTCACGCTCAAACATGAAGGTGAGGAGGAGCGGCGACTTAAAACAATTCAACAGACTCAGAAAGTGAAATATGGAGTAGAAGCTTCACAAAGCCGCCTACTTCCTCCTGCATGGTCCAGTTTGCTAATGCTTGTAGTTAAATATGATAAGGACCCATTGATGTTGAAATGCTTTAATTTACCCAACAGTCGACGTTGTGCGTGGCGCTGAAACGCAGCGGTGAGTTAACACTGTGTGTTTGTCCCTGTCCTGCAGGCCTGCTGCAGTACAGCCATGAGAAAGGGGAGAAGGGAGGCAGCCTGTCTTTCAAGTTCAACCTGGTCGATCCAGAGGGCAACAAACTGATCGACCAGTCCTTCTTCATCAGTGTGCTCGGTAGGGTTTCCACTATCCTCTGTCGCCTGCAATGCTAAAATAAAAGCCAGAGTGTTCCTTCATTTGGTGGAGAGAAGAAGGCAATTACTGCACATTTATCCCTTTGTCTTACCTGTTTACTGATATGTCTCTGCACTTCAGACATTCCCTGAATGTGAATTGTGTAGAGCCACCGTGTGTACCAGCCACTGTGTTAACTCGCCACAGGCAAGCAGCAACAAGTAAAAATCCTAACATGTGCTTCGAGCTCATTCACATTCAGATTAAGTTGATTAATCAGATTAAGATAAACTTGCATTGCTTCAGATAATGAATAATGCGGGCTCTGATCAGGATACGTAATTAAGTACTTGTGCAACTCACAATGTCTATTCTCAATACTGTAAATGTAAATATATACTGTAAAAATCAAAAAAAGGATGCGGGTACCCACGACTGGAGCTGGGACTGAGGTCAGAGTCAGGCTGGGTGTATGTTATGTTCAGCGTAATCAGGAGCACCCTGATCTGTGCTGTCTGTGCTGATGCAGGGTCTTTTTGGGTCGACCGCATTTCATTCCAGGTTTAATCATCCACGGGTCCAATTTGGAAGCGGTCTCTATTTCTAAATATGATTTAATCTTTTTAATTCATGCGTGACGGTTGTTGGTAGGCATCCGCTCGTTTGTTTTGGATTGTCTCCAAATCTTTCTATCTGTTCCAATCTCTAATTTACATTGTAAAAATGTAGCCTCATTTCAGAGATTATCGAAAATTGGTATAAACAAATAAATAGTTTGTTCTAAATACGTACATACTTTGAGAAAATGTCTGTAGAGAGAGGAAGTTCAAACGAATGTCGAGCATTGCATCGAAAAAAACTTTAATGTCTCTCAGTTGACTGGGTAGTTCCTTGTCGTCTGTGACGGCTGAAAACACACCAAAACTTTATTCTTTTCCGCTCACTTCCTCCTGGGGACTCAGCCAAACCGTTGCAGTGGTTTCGCAGTTAAAATGCCGACTTCATTACAAGCTGCTGGAGACTGAAGGATTGTCTATCCCTCACGGCTGAACGCCGTCTTGATTCTCTCATATCTTTCCCAGCTCACTTTTCCCCCTGTTCAGTATTATTCCCTCCTTTTTCTCTCTGTGCTCCTCTCTCAGATGTGACTACAGCAAAGCTCACTGTTCATATCTCTTCCTACCACACTGCCCTCTGATTACTTCCCTGCCCTCCTCTCAATCTTTCCTAATCCGTTTGTCCAAATCTCTCAAACCAATATCACTCTTTCGCAACTCCTGATATGCCGTACTCTCTCCTTTGCCGTCGCCCAACTTAATCTTTACCCGTTTTGTACCTGTAGCTGTGTCATTTCTCCATTTCTCCACTTCCTAATAAATCCTTCTGCTCCCCTTATCTCCTCTCCTTCCTCTCTACCCTTATCCAAATCAGTCTCAGCTTCTTTCTCCTCCACTGCTCCAGTCCATCTTTTTCATTTTTCACATGGATGAGAAATTGACTCCTAATATCGTTATCTCCTTTTGGATGAATTGTTTCTATAAACTCAGGAAACAGCGCCACTGTTTTACTAACAAATCTTTGCTTGCGGGGTCGCGTTTTTTTCTCCTGTCTCTTTCCTCTGTGACTGACCACCTTCTTCTCTCCTCCAGAGGACCGTCTCCCCCCGTCTGTGGTGGTGAACAAAGGCCTGGTGCTGGATGAAAACTCTATGAAGAAGCTGACCACGCTGCAGCTGTCGGCCAGCGACCAGGACAGCGAACCAGCCGAGCTCATCTACCGCATCACCAAACAGACGAGCCTGGGTCACCTGGAGCACAGCGCCAGCCCAGGTAGCAACAGAACCAGAGCTGTCCTGCATGTTTTAAAGTTGTTAATTCAACGTGTCTCCCCATGATTGAGATCATTATTTAATATTTTACCGGCTTATTTTTTAAAACAGGTGATGAATCAGTATGTTAAAGGCACTATACAGCAATTTAAAACAACCTCTCCTTAAGTTGTTTGATTAAGAGAACTGGATTGAATGCAAGTGACTCAGACTTGAATTGAATTACTTCAAGTGTTCTAACTTTGCGTCTTTGTAAAAGTATATCAGGAAAGTACTGACACCGGCGCCACTGTGGCACATTTTTAATGCGTGTGAGGGCCTGTATGTGTAGAATTTTAAAACTCCCAACTCCAGTGTCCCCCGTTGGTACCGTCAAAACAGACATGACAGACAACAATGCCTGCCTTCGCCTGTCAGTGTAGTTTATCTGGTTATAATATCATATGCACTGGTAATTACTCCAAGTTGAGTTATTCACAGCTTAAGTTTAACAAGCAGATGATAGAAGAATGTCACCTCCTTTAATGTGTCCTTTAAGCAGCTGTTCCCAGGCTCTCCATCATATCACACGATCTTCATCACCTCAACATCATCGCTTCACAATTTATTGAGCCAGTACGGGGCAGAAGTCCCTGAAGTGCTCGGAGAAAAATGGAAATCTGAACAAACTCCATCTGCTAATCTTTGTATGTGATGGAAAACCTCCAGAGCAGCCTCTAAATGATACGTGCTGAAACTTTTTACTTTGTAGATAAAACAGTTTAATTGCACTTTTACTGAATGAACATATATAGAACAATACAGTTTTCATACAATAATACAGAATACCCTTAGTGAAATAAGATTTAAACTGGCAGCGAGCATTTGAATTAACAGTCACGCACCAAATGCTTTTTGACGTTTCAACATTCGACAGTTTAACACAAACAATCTAACAAGCTCAAGGACATTAGTCCTATAGGAAATGGTTTTATCTTCTGCATATAAAATCAGTCTCTTATGAGAAACACGTAAGATCTCTTATGTCAATCCGCGGATGATACTAGAACGTGCATTATTCAAGAACATTTAAAAAAAAAAAAAAAAATCAGTTTCAGTTCAGGATCTCTGGTCTTTCACCTGCTTAGACCGCACAAACATTGAATGACTGCAGCCTTAACTAAATTTCTAGCACATGTTCATTGTATTCCCACTATCTTGGAATAAATACATACATACATCTCCACTTCAGCATTATCACATTTCCTGGTTTTACATCCACTGGAAAATAAAACATCTTCTCTTACATTGTGTCACCTTAAACTTTTGCAATGCAAAAGCCAAGTGAAAAAAAGACATTGATGCATCTTCCAACCACAAAGAGGTGATTATTCGCTTCCGTGCTATTGAACAATCCTGTCCCAGCTGAATGGATTCCCCACATCGCTGAATGCTCTTGCAGCATGCTAATTAGCTGGATGTTAACAACACTCTCCGATCTTTGAGCATCAGTTCACCTCAGAGCCACAGAGCAGCCCCGGATAATTACTGCTAGCCATTCAGCCAATCTGTCATTCCATGCTAGCTCAGACAGCGAGCTCCCCGCTCCTTCGGGATGGCTTGACAGCCTACTATAGGAACATCAAGGTAACAGAGCAGAGAGATGAATGCTCTTTTTCGATGCCCAATTTCAAAGCTACAGTTTTCAAAAGACTTATCAGCTATCAGGTAGAGCATCTGTCAGAAGGCATTTGTGGCACAGATCAATGAAAAATGTAGCCCAATGCCCCACCGAAAAAGTCCACTGGAACTCGGGGGTAGGTTGTGTGTGTTGCAACAGCCTCAAAGTTTAAAAGAGTCAAGAACACAGCCCCTTAAGGATCGCTTTTCATGAATTTCCGTCAAAACGGTGGTTATGCAGCTGTTTAGCAGAAGCTTTTTCTTACCGTGACACTCCTCAGATGATGTCAGCTCCACCAGCTGTTGTTAGTCAGCATACCAAGTTACATCAATTTGAAATTTGTGGCTTCTTTGCAGCAACGTCCATATTTAGAACTTATTTTTTGCACATTTTGAGATTCAGGTTGTTGTCCGCTGTATTCTTCTGCTAAGTCTCTAAGTGAAGGGCACAAGTTTCACACTGGCAATTACTCACCAGAATCATGGATGCCAATTTAGTGATGAGTTATGTCATTATCACACACTTTATAAATATCACACTTAACAGTATATACACACACTTGCAACGATACGTGCAAACAGCCGCATCGTGTCCTGTCTCCAACCTTTTGCAGAAGTGTCTTCAAGCATCCAGCCATAACAAATCAGCAGAAATAGATTTCCTATGATGCAAAATGTGTTTTGGTTCTTTTTTTAGGCAAATGCCCTTAGTTTCACGCAGAGTAATGTTTGATCATTGCAATCAAACCTGATTAAGTTTCCCACTGAGTTTTAATCTGTGAAGGAGCCAGAGAGTGAAGAGGAACTGGAGCCTCGTTAAATAGCTTTAGTTCAAGTTTAGTTTATTTGCTCATTAAAATGATGAAAGCCAAAAACAGAAAGAGAAAAGGAACACATTGTGGGCTCTGAGACAAATGGCAGGGAGAGTTTAAAAACCCTTGATGCCAAGATTTGGGGAAACAAAAAATTGCGATGGCCTCCAGACACAGAAAGCAGAAGACAAATGACACAGAAATGAAATAGACGGGTAGAAAACCAGCATAATACATATATAACAAGTAACAGTTTGGCAGCATGTGATCAAAGAGAGAGAATTATGTGAGAATGTCTTAGTGACGGTGTGGGTGTTTAAAGAGAGTTGAAATAAATCAATTGTTGTTGATTGTTCCCACTAATCGCTGTTCTACTTCTCTGTTCAGGCACCAGAATCAGCACATTCACCCAGGCCGATCTGGCATCACGCAGCATCCAGTACGTCCACACCAGTGAAGAAGAGAAGCATGCCGACCAGTTCTCCTTCACCGTGTCGGACGGGACGAATGAGGTGAGTCGGTCACGACACAACCAGGTGACCCAGCATCACTGGTCATGGCCTTTAAGGGTTTGGAAACGTTGAAAGATTAGATATAGCCTAAGTTCATTTTAAAAACGTATATATACATTGTATACCTGTAAAGGTGATATATACGAGCAATTCAAACTAACAGTGACTTTTATTTCTTATCTCTGTTTTCATTAGAAGCCATTTCAGAGACTTAAACAAACAGGAACAAGAAGTATTCAGCATTGCAGCATAAGCGAATCATTTGTTTCTATCACAGCTGGCTGCCAAATCAGTTTTTAGTGCCACAGCAATGACTGAACTTTTGTAGGTTCCACATACTGTGGTATATTGATTTCGTATCTGTGGCAAAGAGAGCACCCGTAGAGTTGAACTGGATAGGAAAAGTTAATAAAACTTGAATCTATTGAATATAGGGCTTTTTTTGTTTTGTTCTGAACACCACTCACACATGCAAACACATGCACTAAGCAGCAGTAATGTCTAATTTTAGCTGCAGCATGACGGTAAAAACACTTTTTTCTCCTTTATTTTTGGGTATTTTGGTGGAATCTAAAAGAGGGCTATGCTTAGGATTTTATGACGTCTGGATTGCTGGTAAAAGAAATAAACAACAAACTAGCTCTTATTTTTAAGCGCCACATTAGTCTTAACCATGTGTGAAGTAAGTGTCCCCGGTATGAGCTGCTCAGCGTGGACATTCCACATCACATAAACACAAGTTTTCAGTGAGACAACTCTGTTCGCAGAGGCACGCGGGCCTGTACGTGATTCGTGCTTCAGCACCTTTGAACAATAACAAACCCCAGCTGGCACGCCTGCTCCTCTCTGTTCTCGTGATAATGAATTAAAGGCTCGCAGTGCTCGTCCTCCACATGAAAAGCCCTTCGGACTGTTTTGTCATTGGCTTTTTTTGCTTTGACAGGAAACTTTTTAGCCTGAAATGTCCACAGTCCTTCCTTAAAAGGGTTAGTAAACGTTTTCTGACCCATAGCACGGCAATTACCTTTCAATATTAGCCATAAAGGATTTGAGGATGGAATATAAGTATATATCAAATTTAATGAACCCCAAGCTTTTAGGGAGGTGAGGAAGTAGTTCTCCACCCCCCCCAACCCACTCACCCACCCCTACCACCCAGTTCGCCTCATGCATAAATCTGCCTTGCTAATCCAGACTAATGAGGACCACAAGGACTTGAGTAAACATGTGAAAAAGGTCATTTGGCCTTCACGCCTGGCTGACTGCAGTGTGTGGAGGCTTTTGTCCACTGTAGTGCTTAGTGTTTGTGGAGTGGTTCGGCGCTTTTTGTCAAATCTCCTTTCTCCAGTTTAGCAGGCCTGTTTAGTTTACTGTTAGGAAAGCATCGAATATTAATATCAAGTCTTTTGCACTGAAGTGATTTTTTTTTTTTTTTTTTTTCCATTTTAAAGTGACACTAAAGCAGAATATTTAACTCGGTGTGCGATGAGATTGAGTTGCTCAAGGACATACCAGTGCGCAGAGGCTGTTATTACTGCAGTTTGTGTTTATTTGGGTTATGTCATGTGGGATTTACAGTTGTGTTGTTCCATTTGTTAAACTTCCACCTGGGTATACAGTATAGAAAGTGACTGCATGTACTTGGCTGAGGCACAGGGGCAAATTTCATTTTACCTATTCAGCACCGTACCCATCATCATTTCTCTCAGTGTAATACATTGAAAACAGATTACATATCATCACTGGCTACGAAAACCACTAAAATTCCAAAACCTTTTTATGAGCTATGAAGAACAGCCTCGTTTTCAGCTTTGTGACGACGCATTTTCACAGGAAATCCAACGGGCTTCAAGGATAGGTTCACATTTTTTCAATCTGTTTAAAAATGATACACACGCAGTCATTCATGTATATATTGGAAGGGTTATTTGTCACTGTAATCCTTCCTCCACCATACTGGCTGTAAAGAAAAATTCCATCCTACACTGAGCGATACAGTATATGTACGGATAAAACTCTCAACCAGTGCAGATATGCATTCAGCTGAAGTTGACATGAGGCTTCAGCAGTTTGAAGCAGAGAAGTATCAGATTGGTATCCAGATATTATTCTGTTTATTCACTCTTTCTCTGTGCTAACGGTTGAAAAAATGCGAACCAATTTAAGAAGCAGGCGTCAAATTGAAATAAATCTTACAAACTCAGTTTATATGAAAATGTTTCAAATCACTAAACTTGCAGGTACGTGGTCTTCAATGTTAAATAAAATGAGCAGTGTTGCCTTAGAGAGAAGGAAGAAATGAAAGTTAGAGAATAAAGAACTCAAAATCAAGTAAGTTGGACAGAGTAGCACGTCAGCATTGGTTCAAAATTGATTCATGTTGTCCTGTGTTGTCTCCAGGTCGCCCAGACATTCTACATTACCATCAAACCAGTGGACGACTCCCTCCCTCTGCTCCAGGTTCCGGGAATGAGGGTCCAGGAAGGAGTGAGGAAGACCATCACTGAATTTGAGCTGAAAGCCACGGATGCAGACACTGAGGTAGGACCCCCGCTTCACAAATCCTTGAAAATTTCACCAAACTTTCTTTCTTTCTTTCTTTCTTTCTTTCTTTCTTTCTTTCACCAATTTAGAAAAGAGCAGGGCCTCCATGTTTTAGTTGCTGATCAGCAGCTAAGCTGGTCAAACTAAGCTGTGTAAGCTGGCCTCTGTTGTTTAGAAAGCATGGCCGTCCTCTGCTGCTCTATTTTCTCTACCGACAACATTACAAAGACTATTTGCTGTTGCTTATAGGATGAAAACAGCCTTGGATAATGTTACTGTTGCTTATCCCATCAATCGGCCATCTTCAGTGTACTCAGAAGTTATTTTCTCTGAACACCCTTGCCCGCATCCACTGCAATTAGAGATGTCACGATTTCACAGGATATCTTTTATAAGCATTTCCACACTTCATTACCAGAGCTCACAAAGAACCCCTCACTGTTTCTTTGTGTTCATTGATCCTGATCAACTGACTCAAAATGGACTTATAACACAATAACACAACTCATACAAATTCACCTCTCATCTGTTCCTCTTCTGCTAAAACCTACGTTTCTCTAGGCGGAGTCCATCATCTTCACCGTTGTCCAGGCTCCTCGGCATGGCACCATTGAGCGCACAGGCAACGGCCAACACTACCGTCAGACCAGCAGCTTCACCATGGACGACATCTACCAGAACCGCATCAGCTACAACCACGATGGCTCCAACTCCCTTAAGGACCGCTTCACCTTCACTGTGGCTGACGGCACCAACCTGCTCTTCATGGTGGAGGAGGGCGGCAAGGAGGTAGCAGCGTGTGTGTGTGGGTGTGTGTGTGTGTCTGCGGGTGTGTGTGTGTGTGTCTGCAGTCACATTTTTAACACAGCAGCAAGGCTAAATTTGCAGTTAGATTGTGTGTTGTGTGTGTGTGTGTGTGTGTGAGAGGCAGCTTCCTGACATTTTTATTACCGCAGGAAGATTGAATTAGCAGAGTTAAGGCATGCGTGGGTGCCCGTGTGTGTGTGTGTGTGTGTGTACACGTGCTCTGACCTTTTTATGAAGGTAGGGGTGAATCAGCAGTTTGTGTGTGTGTGTGTGCACTGGACTGGACCTAGTTATAGACCTGTAGAGCGACACTTTCGAAAGTGGGAACACTTTTGTGATGCTACTCAACCAAGCAAATCTGTGCACTCTGACAAGAATTCTGAGTTAAGTCAGTGACTGACACAGATAAAGGGGACGGATGAGACAACAGTCAGAGGAATAACTGTGACTCACTTATTCCTCCGACTGTTGTCTACTGTCTCATCAGAGAAAACTAAAGAAATCCGATAACTGCCTTTTGGAGTAAAACTAAAAGAAAACCAAATAATACAGAAAAGTTAAAAAAAAAAACTTTTTGTGGAGTAGAACATCTGTAAATTCATACTGCCTACCTGAAAGTCATGTCACAATCGCTGCAATATATCTTGGCATTCCTCCAGTGTTCGGGGTTAGGGCAAGTTATGGGCGGTAGTTATGAGCAAGCCTCAGGGTGAACTGACTCCTGCGCTTGTCAATATAGCCATCCCTCTCAGCTGCCCTCCACCACCTGTCACCACAAATAGTGCACAATTAAAGTGAATGACAGTAGGCGGGTATTGGTATCCCTAATGTCACACATACACACCTACAGACACACACACACACACACACACACACACACACTTCTTACGTAGGTGTTTATTATCTTTTAATTGCCAGGGGACTTTGAGCTGAATGGTCTAACATGTTCTGCAGCTCAGAGCATGGTTTGTGGCCGTCATGCTGCAGCTGTTTGATGTGATTTTGTTCCCACTGGAGCTGCCGTGTTATTAGGGAACATATGAGTTCCTATAACAGCCTGTGGATGAATGCATCCCTCAAATGGCATGTGTCAAAATTGGCCTGCCCAGCATCCGTGTGATGACAGGCAGCTCTTTCCTAATTCCCTCTGGCACTTCGGACATGACGCAGTAACGAGTAATATTGGAGTATTTTATTGGATTTAGCCTGTCATCACAGCTTGAAGGGGGCAAATCAATGAAGGAATAACTTGCATCGCTCTTTTTTCACCACTATGGCATTCATACGGAGCTATTATTGTTGCAAAACTATTTACAAAAATAGAGAGTAATCTGTATCCGCAAATGTGTGTCGAGATCTGCAAATGTGTGTAAGGATATGCAAATGTGTATGGATATGTGCGGACAGATTTGCAGATTTCCACACACATTTTTCAACCTCTGCCATGGCACAATGCCTGAGTTGTAACTGATGACTTGTCCAAATTTCAAGCTTTTGGACAATGCTTAGAGTTTTTACCCATTCATATCTATGTACGCACCCACATACTCAGGACTCTGTTTCTGCAGGCAGACTTGCTGGTGACTGGTTTAAATGTAATTGTCTGAGCATCACATGCTGTTTTATTCACCGTATTGTATTAGAATGTTGGCAGTAATGCACTTTGCACATGACAGGAAACCATTAGGAGTGAGAAAACACGTGTTTTACTGTTTGGATGAATGGATGTTTTAAAGGGGATGTAGAGTATAAAATGGCTTTAGCAGTTCAGTTTTCTGTTTTGCAACCATTCAGTACATTCTCCTCCAAAGCATCTACAGCATCTTGAAAAATTGTGTTTTTTGTTTTTTTTTCTTTTTCCATTTTTCAGATAGTGACAGCTGCCCCACAGAAGTTCAAGATTGATATCCTGCCAGTTGACGATGGCACACCACGCATCGTCACCAACCTGGGATTGCAGTGGCTGGAGTATATGGAGAACAAGGTACAAGTCTTACACTGCAGGATCATCTCTTCATGAGACAAACCTACTCTCCAGGCTCCTCTGTTTTGTGGTGATGTGTAATTGCTGTAAAGGAGATAAACTGTGATAAACCCAGTGATTAAAACCTTTGAAAGGTAAGACTCAAGTATAAGAACTGTTTCACTTGACACTTTGCAGAGTTGGAACTGGCCAGAGGGTTTTACATAGTGGTCTGCAAGCTCTGCAAACTCTCCTTGAGTAAATACAATTTTAAGAATGACTTGATTGTGCACACACAGCTCTGTGTCCTCTTCGGCCGACTGCATCACAGTAACACGGTAATAAAATGTCTCTTTGTGACTGACAGCAGTGCAAAGAGAAGGTCTAGCGCTGTTTGCTCACAATGTGTAATTTACTTGCTCCCCCTGCTGGTTTAATTACCTCAACACAAGGCAAGCACTGACCTCTGTGGCGGACATGGTAAAAACGTCACTTTGTTCATTCATCCTGAGTCTGTGCTTTGTTTGCATTGCAGGCAATTAAGTCTTGGGTGTATTATCACTGAGGGGAGATTAGTATACAATGTTCGACCCTCGCATCTGCCTCAAACTGCTGGAAAGAAAGCATGCAAGCAATTCTTCAGTAAAAGTCTTTTCCAGTGGAAACAGACTTGTTCAGCTGCAGCAGTCATCCTCTTTCGTGATTTTTGCCCTGCCTCCCTGGGTGGATGAAAAGAAATAGTGTTTGCCTGTGGTGGTTTTACAACTTTGATACACTTTTTTTTTTTTAAATAAATGATTTTGATAAGTGCAATTTATGTATTTTTGATTTGAGACATGGTTTGAAAAATCTGACATTTTAAAAATCAACGAATTGTAGTTCAAAGCTACATTTCTTAAAGGACAGGCAGCAGCAGTAATGCAGTCTTTGTTTTTGTTGAGCAAAGTGATACAGACACTTATATCACTCTCTCATCTTAATTACATACTAGATTGCTGGAAAAATAACTAATACAACTCTTCGAAATTCTACTGCATTGGAGTCAAAACAGAGAGTCCAGACTTTCCTTGCATTCATTTATCCTGATCTGTTGCAGCCAATTGAGAGAGGACCCAGAAGCTGGAGACACAATTGTTCTCAACAGCAGTTCATGAGTGGAAGAGAGCTTACTAACTTGTTTAGACTGTAGATCAGGTCTGCGGTGTAAGAACTATAATGCTGAGTCTAAATGTGGCTACAGCAAAACATTTCAGTCTGTCCTGTTTAACGTCCACCAGGCCACCAACCTGATCACCAAGAAGGAGCTGCTGACCATGGACCCAGACACAGATGATGGACAGCTGGTTTACGAAATCACCACCGAGCCAAAGCACGGCTTCCTGGAGAGCAAGCTAAAACCTGGCAGCCGCATCACCACCTTCACACAAGGTACACAGGTTTCATCCCTCCACTGTTTTCTGGACCCCATGTTTGATGTCTGCAGCAGATACAAATTAACATAAAATATGAAGGTATTTCTTTTCTTTTATCGGAAACATCTTCACAGTCTGAAGGAGAGGGGTGGATGGGTCAAGGACAGGACAAGAACCTGACCTCACGTTCCTGTAACCCTGTAGTCTTTGTCTTTTCTTCAGTCAAAGTGTAGTTCAAAGGCACCTCAGCAGCTGCGGGAGTGTTCTTCCTCCAGGTTTAATTCATTGCCCACGTTTTCCCAATGAATCGTCAGTGTTCTCATCATGAGTCTGCTTATCTTCACCTCTAGGCTGCAGCCAGGGATCAATGTCAGTGTGCTTTTGTGAAATGTTGATCCTCTAGGCTGGAGAGCAACTGGAAACAGACACTTTGATGTGTTGCACTCTCAGTTTGGAGCATGTAAACATCATTTTCTTAATGATAGCAAATATCCAATAATTAAAATAAACCCTCACCCCAAGAGAGGGATTTACTTGTACAGGCTGTCTGTCAACATTATCCCAACTGTCAACATGTACTCTCATATTTTGTTATTTGCTTGCACTCAGCTTGAAAATATGTTTTGAGATTTTAATATTATGGATATTAGTGGATACAGGTTTTACCCCTTTGTGGTTCCGTTTAGCACTGTTTTCTGCAGTGTTTAGTCTGAACTTCCTGAAGGTCATTTTCATCGCACAGGGACTCTCATCCTTTTTTGTGGCATTCAGGCCTCATTTGCAAAGTATTTCTTTTTCTCCAACCTCCTCTGGAAGGTATAAATGAGCAGAAATTGCGAGCAAATGATGACTTTCATCTTCATTTTCAAGTTGCTTTTTTTTTTATTTCTCTCAAGTAATGGAAAAAGGCCAGAGGCTGTAAATTATGGAGTCATTATTTCACAGAAAATACATTCTTCACAAAGTGTTTTATTATCAAGATTCGATCCCTGGAGGGACATTTTCTTTTAGGTTATCTCCTGCCTCACAGTAAGGGCAGACTAACATGCTGCTGAAGATCAGTGCTAATTGTTGGTTTCTTCTGTTTACTTCTTGCTGCGATCTGTAAAAGGAAACAAAAACTGAATCAAAGAAATAAAGGTATTTTGTTTTGTATGATCTCGTGTCTTTCTAGCTGATATCAACCTGGGTCTAATCCGCTATGTGCTGCATCACGAGAACGTTCAGGAAACCATGGACAACTTCAAGTTTCTGGTCAAAGACAGCAAACCAAATATGGTCAGCGACAACGTCTTCCACATCCAGTGGTCACTCATCAGCTTCGAGCACAAAAGGTCTGTAGTCTGTAGGGGGTTTTTATGAGGCGCTTTTACAAAAAACAGCATCTGTTCATTCAGAAAAAGTTGGCATAACGAAAATGAGTTTAATGACTTTAACCGTGACTCAGCAAAGAAACTTTGCGCTGTTTTCCAAAACATTAACTCACTTCCTGTCCAGCATCCTGCTTCTGGTTTTTAATTAAAAGGAGAAAGTAGAATGACTGCTCCCTTCCTCTGATGGTTCCACAGCTACAACGTGAGTGAGAAGGCTGGCACGGTGGCTGTGACAGTGAAGCGGACTGGTAACCTTAACCAGTACGCCATCGTGCTCTGCCGCACCGAGCAGGGCAGCGCCACCTCCACCAGCAGCACCGGATCCCACCCGGGCCAGCAAGACTATGTGGAATATGCTGGACAGGTGAACCTCCACTGTCCACTTTATATAACTAAATTTTTTTATTTAGAAACATCAAAAAGCAAAATATCAAAGTTTTTTTCTGTTTTTAGACCATCTTTTTATCTAATTTTGGTGTTAATTTTAATAACTGCAAAGTAATTTGATAATTTGATTATTAACTACAGGGAAAAATAACTATTTTTAAGATTTTTAAGGTGATCCCTAGCCAACCATTTCTCCTGAGAACAAACTTTTAGAGAAGAGTAAAACAAGTGTCTGAAGTTTTACCCCCCAGACAACAGAGGTTCAATCTCTTGGCCTTTTAAACTCCATTCACCACTAGATTACATGTTTTATTATTTTAGAGAATTGAGACATACCCCATCATCAGTGTTCTTGGTTTCATACTTGGCGATTAGGATATCACATCCAATCATAAGCAGGAGCACATAATGAGGAATGCTGGTTTGGTCCTGTTAATTCACAGGTACAGTTTGATGAGCGCGAGGACACCAAGGTGTGCACCATCGTCATTAATGACGACAAGGTGTTTGAGGGAACGGAGAGCTTCCACGTGGAGCTGAGCATGCCTGTTTACGCGCTGCTGGGCGGAAACACACGCGCCATCGTCAACATCAACGACACGGAGGACGAACCGACTCTGCAGTTCGACAAGAGGACCTACCACGTCAACGAGAGCACGGGCTTTATCCATGTACCCATCGAGAGAAAAGGTAAGGCTGTTCAAACTGCAGTGAAACTGCATCCGTGTTAACTTCTTGAACACCTTTTCCATTTAATTTTCCCTCTTTTATTTGAACGTAAGCCACATATTAAAGATTCCTTTCACTCGTTTTACATATTTGTGTATGTGTTTCCTGCCTGCTGAGTTTAATTCCTATAACCAAGTCCCACATATCTAGTATCTTTGTGACGCTTGGTTATAGAATGTCAGTTTGTTCAGGAAAATGACCCTAGTGTTGACAAAGTTAAAAAAAGTATGTGAATCAGGTGAACCTTTAATGTCAGGTGCCAAACGGTAATACAGTGATTTGTTAATCAACATGAATTCATCAGTTTTTTCTTTTTACTTTTCAAGCAAAAACATAAATTGTGTTTTTAATTTCTTTTTGTGTTTTTACCTCAAAGATATTATGCAAGCATGTTGAAGATAAAGTCTGGAGCACAAAACACATTAGTCCAAGGCAACATGTTTATTGTTTGGCACAGGGTGCAGTGACTGAAAGCCCCAAACGAAAGAAAGAAAGAAAGATACCATCGTGTTTTGGTACACATATGGAAAAATAAGTGTGGTGCATTTCCCTTGAATGCACTGTATGTTATGCATATTTCATATTTCAAAGAAATGCAGAGCTGTATTTATCAATTGCAGCAGAGATGTGGTAGCCAACAGATGAACAGCAGTGACCCTGGCTCTCTTGCCTCCTGTCTACTCAGGTGATACCTCCAGCACCGTGTCAGCTCTCTGCTACACCATGGCCAAGTCGGCTCAGGGCAGCAGCCTCCACGCTCTGGAGTCCGGCTCCGACTACAAAAGCCGCGGCATGACAAACGACAACCGCGTCATCTTTGGCCCCGGCGTTAGCATGTCCACCTGTGACGTGAAGCTCATCGACGACAGCGAGTACGAGCTGTCAGAGGAATTTGACCTGGTGCTGTCGGATGCCTCTGATAATGCCCGCATGGGGGACGTGACGCTAGCCAAGGTCGTCATCGATGGACCCAACGATGCATCCACCGTCTCTCTCGGAAACGCCACCCTTACTTTCAGTGAAGATGCCGGTATGAGCAGTTCTCATCCCAAACTGCGTTTTTTAACAGAATTGCTTTTGCAGTTTTCACCAAGAGAAACTCAAGTTACTCAAGTCACAGCGTAGCCATACTCTTTAGGTGAAACGTGAGAATTTAATAATGTCCGTGGGGAAATTAGAAAGGTGCCAAGGAGGGTTACAAATTGTCTTTGGAAAGGTAAGTTTTATAATGGCTACTTCCAGGAGTTTAGCATTAATTTCTTTGCCAGCAGTGCGGTGTCAGTGGACCCCCTACCCTTTTCTAAATCTCCTTCATAAGCTTTTCCAAAGCAGACTGCCTGTACATTTACACATCTCATTTGCAGAAGCAAGATTATTCAGCTTTACATTTAGTCATTTCCAACATGTTTTGAAGCAGGAAACAGCAGATTGATAGCTGACTGTTTTTCTTTGAATGATCAGCACAGCAGGCTACTGCTTTGAAGTCAAAGTGCTGACAGTCACACCACGTGTTCTTTAGAATCACTCGCAGCAACGTTTTAACGTGAACGCTAAAATCATACATTACTCTGTAGTAGGGTTTATGTTAATAGAGTTGTTCTATAAATACCCATCCGCCCGCCAAGCCTCCTCCACTTTCTCTCTGTCCCTCTCTTTTCTTTTTGTGGTACCCTGACATAGCTTTAATCTTGGATAAAAGCATCAACCGTGCAGCTGCTGCTTAATTAGTCTCAGCAAAATTAGCTGCAAAATTAATTTTCTCTGTCAATTTATTATGCCGCTATTAGTTCATGACTTAAGCTACTTTTAAATTGCCGACCAAAGCAGACTTTTTAAACAGGGATATATTGAAGGTGGTCCAATGTCGGCTCATTTGTTTGCCCCAACAAAATGCCCCGGCATACATCTAGAGTTTTAAGATTCTTACCTACATTTAATTCTTCTCTGCACACTCCAGGCACAATTGAGATACCAGTGCTGCGCCATGGCAGTGACCTGTCCTCTGTGACGTCTGTGTGGTGTGCCACCCGACCTTCAGACCCCCCATCAGCCAGCCCGGGGATCGACTACATCCCCAGCTCCAAGAAGGTGGAATTCAAACCTGGAAGAACTGTTGAGGTACAGACAGTCACTCGTCACCTAAGGCAAAATAGATATTTAGTGTTGAAACATCTTTATTCTTTAAGAGTATTATCTTTACACTGATAAATTAGCAAACGCCTGCAGCGAGTCCTTTAAAGACAAAGCTTACCAGAGTGTTTTTTAGCCCTTTTTCATATTTTGCACCCTTCATTGGTGGAGCTGAATGAGGTGGAACATTTCTGAGCTTCTTCCTGAGCTGTAACAAAGGAGGTTTTTTATCATTCAGGAAGTAAAAAAGAGAAACTTGGTGGCCCGCCTTCATATCTTTTAAAACAACATATATTGAAACCATACTTAGAAATCCTGCTAACACACTCTCCCTTCTATTTTGCAGACCTGCAGTTTGACCATCATGGACGACATCCAGAACCCATCAATCGAAGGATCGGAGTCCTTTGTGGTCTTCCTCAGTTCTCCTCAGGGTGCTGTCCTCCAAGAGCCCTACGAAGCCAGCGTGGTCATCACTGACACCTTCCAGGACAGTATGTACTCACAAGTTACAAACCTTAAACTGTTTACTTAAAATCAAAAATGTATCTCTTTTTTTTTTAATTTTATTTTGAGGCTTCTCGTGTCTCTCATACACCTCATGAATGGTGGATTACGTTGGCTACTGTTTAAAATTAAGTCAGATCTCTCACAGCCATCATCCCCTCTTTCAGTTCCCAGCATGCAGTTTGAGAAGAGCTCCTACACTGTGAAGGAGAAAGACAGTGTCCTCCACATCCCCATCATCCGCACAGGTGACCTGTCCCTCAAGTCATCGGTGCGCTGTTTTACTCGGACAATGTCGGCCATGGTGATGGACGACTTCGAGGAGAGGAGGAACGCTGATGAGTCGCGCATCACTTTCCTCAAAGGAGAGAAGGTAGAGTTCAATCCAAGATGTCAGTCTAAACTAGATGAAGTCCGCTTGTCTGTTACTGGCCCGTTCAAATGCTCTGTATGTTTGTTTCCCAGGTCAAAAACTGCACAGTTCACATCATTGATGACTCTGTTTTTGAGCCTGAAGAGGAGTTCCAGGTGCATCTTGGGACACCGCTGGGTGACCACTGGAGTGGTGCCATGGTGGGCATTAGCGACATTGTCACCATCACCATCACCAATGATGAAGATGGTAAGCAGGCACCTCATAAGTGACATACAGCAGATAGGTGTTTTCCTTATTCAGCTCATGAAAGTCAGTTCAGTTTATTTCATTAAAAATTAAAGTATTATTTTCGAAAACCCCATTTTAATTTTTTTGTTTGGTGGCAAACTGTTAATCCTTAACAAAGTGACATATTAAATATCTGCATGCCTTATAGGGTTTCCCATGCATCTTGTTTTTTTTGTTGGCACACCGAGCTAAGACCATGAACACTCATTGATCATTATAAACAGCCAGTAACACATAAGGGACCACCAGAGGGCAGCACTGTGACCTTTCATCCTCGCTTGTTCCTCCAGCTCCCACCGTTGAGTTTGAGCAGGCATCCTACCAGGTTAGAGAGCCTCCTGGTCCAGATGGCATCGAGGTGCTCAACATCAAGGTGATCCGTCGAGGGGATCTGGACCGGACCTCTAAAATTCGCTGCAGCACCCGGGACGGATCTGCCCAATCTGGAGTAGACTACAATCCCAAGAGCCGAGTGCTTAAATTCACCCCTGGTCAGTGATCAACAGCAGATTTTCAGCTGTTTAAATTAAAGCAAGATTAATTTTTGTATATTTTCAAAGGGAAAGTTTAAGCACCTTCCTTTGCTTCACTCTGTAGGGATGGACCACATCCTGTTTAAAGTGGAGATTCTGTCCAATGAGGACAGGGAGTGGCACGAGTCCTTCTCATTGGTCCTTGGCCCTGATGACCCTGTGGAGGCAGTTCTCGGGGAGATCACTATGGCAACTGTTACCATTTTGGACCAGGAAGCGTCAGGCAGCCTCATCCTCCCTGCCACACCTATTGTAAGAAATGTTGACTGTTTAACAACAAATCTAACTTTTTCACTGGGGTTTAAATGAATAATGACAGCTACTTAAGACATAACTTATTCATGAAGTTGGTCTATTTTGATAATAACATACAAACGGTAAACAACATAAAGATGTAAAGGAGACAGACAGAGGCACAGCAGCTTTTGAGAGGACTTTAGAGGCTTCCCTGTTTCCAACAGAGAATGAGCTCTCGCCTGTTTCCAGCAGTGCTCAGAGCTTAACATGTTTTTAGCGTTAAAACAGCAGCCTGAAGCTAGAACATCAGAAACATCACTCCCGGCAAAAGCATTCATCTGCCCTAATGCATATTCAGCAACTACAATACAACAGCAGGAAACATAGGCAGCAATATCCTTCAGGCGTTAGTTTACAGGTTTTCACATTTCTAATGCATTTAACCAGACACACTTACAATGAGTCATACCATATGACTCATTGTAAGTGTGTCTGGTTGGTTCATATGCCATTGAAATTTAATATATTCAGCCCCTTTTTATTACCTTGGAAAGAATCTCATCCAGGTTGTCTTTGTGCTCATCCCACTTCATGCAGACCATGCTGAAGTAAAGACTATGAAATGAAAAAGAAAAAGTGAATCTCATGAAAAAGCTTCATCGTTGCCTGCCCCACTTCCTCCACAGGTGGTCTCTCTCGCTGACTATGATCACGTCCAGGAGGTGACCAAGGAGGGCAGTAAGAAGATGCCCTCTCCCGGTTACCCTCTGGTATGCGTCACCCCCTGTGACCCTCACTACCCCAAATACTCTGTGATGAAGGAGCGTTGCGAGGAGGCGGGCATCAACCAGACACAAGTTCACTTCTCCTGGGAAGTGGCGGCGCCCACGGACACCAGCGGCGCCCGGTCCCCCTTTGAGACTGTCACAGACACCACTCCGTATACCAGCGTCAACCACATGGTGAGTTGATGAAACTGAGGTGTTTAGTGCCAACTGTGGTGTCCTCCTGTGGTGATCAGCCCATTGAATGTAAACTCACAGGAAGTTTGCCAGTTTGTTTTGTGATACAATGTGGTTTAAAATACGGATCTACCATACATTGATATGTGATTGGCTGGGATTCTGGTGGAGGGGAAAGAAGATGAATTCAACAAAACACGTCTAAATATAAACAGCGTTTCTTCTATAAAGAGTGTCATTTTCAGCTGACAGCTTTGAGGAATAAAGAGTTTGATGCTCAAGGAGGCTGATTTACAGACACCAACCGTCGCGTGAATATAACCTGACACCAGAGTAATGTTTTAAAAGTCTATTTGTTAATATCAGAAGTAAAGCTAATCTTAAGGGACACATAAATAATTGCTGTAAAACTCAGTCCAAACAACTACAGAAAAATTGAACATGAATTTGAAACTTGAAAGACTTTTAGAGTCTGGTAAAAAATAAATAATAAAGGCCAAGTGAACCGTGTGTGTGAAAATCTTGCTGATCTCCTGGAGTTTCATTTGCTGCAGTGATGTAGAAGTGTTGACATGACATGACATGAAATGACATAACATCCTTCCTCACCCTGTCAGAGTCCAGTAGAAATAAAAGAAATAAAAAACTGGGTGTTAACTTGTCACCAACTACTAAAAGTCTCGTCAGAATGACTGGGTAAGATGCTGATGTGTACTAAACACACAGTTTTAGAGTAGGAATACTGAAGAAAAGCTCTGAATAGCTGTTTTTTCCTTTTTCAGTCTTTATTTCTCTTTGTTCTGTGTCTTGTGTCTCATCCCGTGCCATCTCTCTCAGGTCCTGGACAGTATCTATTTCAGCCGCCGCTTCCACGTCCGCTGCGTTGCTCAGGCCAGGGACAAGGCAGGTCACCTTGGAACGCCGCTGAGGAGCAACATCGCCACCATCGGCACAGAGGGCTCTATCTGCCACACGCCTGTTACCACGGGAACCGCCAGAGGCTTCCAGGCTCAGTCCTTCATTGCCACGCTCAAATACCTTGACGTCAAGCACAAGGAGCATCCCAACCGGTGAGTAGGGACGGGTTGATGACTTTTTAAATTAGATCATGGTCTAGAGAAAAACCTGTAAATGTCTTGCTTGGTAATGTTTTTTTCTGTCCTCCTCTGTATGTCTTTGTTTAGTATTCACATCTCAGTGCAGATCCCACATCAGGACGGCATGCTGCCCCTGGTGTCCACCATGCCACTGCACAACCTGCACTTTCTTCTGTCGGAGTCCATCTATAGGCAGCAGCACGTCTGCTCCAACCTCGTTACCCTCAAAGACCTGCAAGGCATCTCTGGTCAGTCACACAAACACTCAGTCCCTTAACGCAACACAGACCTCCCTTGATTACAGGACAATACAGCGGATAACGTACCTGCAAGATATTAATATGATTATTATGACATTTTCCATTAATGGCTCCTTTCAGTGTGTGTAAATGGATAAAAATGTTGCTTAAACTTTATTTTAATCCTAAGGTATTATTTCCATCACTTTGGCACAAAGATTTTAAATCTGCTTCATCTCATACAAACTTTGATGATGTTCTTCTACAGAGACAGGTTTTCTGGACGATGTCTCCTATGACAGCATATCTCTTGGGCCGGGTTATGATCGCCCCTACCAGTTCAACCCCAACGTCCGGGAGCCCAAGAGCATCCAGCTCTACAAGCACCTGAACCTCAAGAGCTGCATCTGGACCTTTGATGCCTACTATGACATGACCGAGCTCATTGATGTCTGCGGGGGCTCCGTCACCGCCGATTTCCAGGTGCCTGTGGCCAACAGACGAAGAGACCCGTTGTCTCACTGCATTAGAAATTGGACAAAATGATCAATTACAACTTCACTATGCAGCCAGCCAGGGGAGAACCAACATTAAAGGATGTCATTGTTCTTCTAGGTTCGGGACTCGGCTCAGTCCTTCCTGACGGTGCAGGTTCCCCTCTACGTCTCCTACATCTACGTGACGGCACCAAGAGGCTGGGCCTCTCTGGAGCATCACACTGAGATGGAGTTCTCTTTCTTCTACGACACCGTGCTCTGGAGGACAGGTCAGGACTAAACACGGCAGAAAATTAAATAAACTGGAAAATGAGTCTCTTTATGAGCATGTTATAATATTAATTTGAGCAGACGTATCTCTACACTTATCTGTGTTCTGGTTTGGGTCATGTCAGATAGTTAACATGCTTTTTTACATGTATTTAAAGTCAATTTAGAGATGCATTTGCTTTTTTCTTATATATGTCTGACACATCACCTGTAATAATCAGTATATATATATCAATATATGCTGTTTTACTTGATCTCTGATCACTGTTGCACTGCTGCTTTAACCTCTGACCTCCTGGGCTGGTGTTTCATGTCTGCAGGTATCCAGACTGACAGCGTCCTCTCAGCCAGACTGCAGATCATCAGGATCTACATCAGAGAAGACGGACGGTTGGTGATTGAGTTCAAAACTCATGCCAAATTCAGAGGTAGGTGCAACATTCACCACGGCATTTCAAACCTGTTTTTTCCTCTACGGTAGGAGTCTCAGTCTATGTTTCTGTCTAATGCCTCTTCCATTTTTCCTTCCACAGGTCAGTTTGTCCTTGAACACCACACTCTGCCAGGCCACAAGTCCCACTTGATGGCTCCCGATCACCTCGGAGGCATCGAATTTGACATCCAGCTGCTGTGGAGCGCTCAAACCTTTGACTCACCATACCAGCTGTGGAGGGCCACCAGCTCCTACAGCAGGTCAGTCAGTTCATCCAAAGGTCAAATGTGGGGGAGTGAAGGAAGGCTACTAGCCATGCTCGCTGAAATCTTCTCAACATACTGAGATCTCACATCTCTGGTGAATGGGAATAATGAAATTAGATCAAATTCTTATTTCTGGTAAATCTTGATGCAAGACCGAATGATGTAAACAACTAAAGGTTTACTATAAAGCAGCTTTAATATTTAGAAAATTGTGAAAATACATACTACTAATATGAAACCTTCAGATTGGCACCAGCAGAAAACAATAGATAGTTTTCAATTTGTTGAAACTAGTTTATGTTACTAGACCCAGACAGTTTGTGGTGATAACCCTTTTCTCTTTCCCTCAACAGGAAGGACTACTCTGGAGAGTACACTGTATTCTTGATCCCCTGCACAGTCCAGCCAACTCAGCCCTGGATCGACCCTGGTGACAAACCTCTTTCCTGCACGGCTCATGCCCCAGAGAAGTATGTCTCTGCTCAAGTTTACCCCGAGTCCGAGCAGTCTTAGTTTTGCTTTGAGGCATCAAATGAAAATACAGCAGGTCACTTTAACCCTGAACTGTCTTGTTGTTGCTGTTGTTCGACAGGTTTCTGGTGCCGATCGCCTTCCAGCAGACCAACCGGCCCGTTCCTGTGGTTTACTCCCTCAACACAGAGTTCCAGCTGTGTAACAACGAGAAGGTGTTTATGATGGACCCCGCCACTGCTGATGTCTCTATGGCTGAGATGGACTACAAGGGAGCGTTCTCCATGGGTATGATGGGAGAGAAGCAGAACTCACCCTCATAAAACTACTTTTTAAAGCATTTAGCTGCATGTGATCAATCTTTTTTTTTTTTTAAATGTCATTTCATGTTATGTGTCAGTAACACGTTCTATCCACAGCACCAAGATAATGCTGTAATTGTCACATTTAAATCACAGGTCAAGAGAGTTTTGGGTTTTATGCAACACAATCTCAAAGCGTTTCATGCTCCTGCGCAATTCAAAGTAAACCTGTCCCTCTACTGCCCCCTGCAGGTCAGACACTGTATGGCAGGGTGTTGTGGAACCCCGACCAGAACCTGAACGCAGCCTACAAACTGCAGCTGGAGAAGGTTTACCTGTGCACCGGCAGGGACGGATACGTTCCCTTCTTTGACCCCACGGGGACACTGTACAATGAGGGGCCACAGTATGGCTGCATCCAGCCCAACAAGCACCTCAAACATCGCTTCCTACTGCTGGTACAAATATTTGTGTCTTCTTTTATTTACGCTAGTCTGCAGGACATGTGTGAAATGCCTGATATGAATAGCCATCTGGGTGTAAATAATACCAAGGTCGTAGTTTTAGTATCAAATACCAACATATTGTCTTATTTTCAACATATTAAACATACTTCTTTATTTCTGAATGTCTGTATGAACAAATAAAGGCTGGGAAATAACAAAATTACAGTTCTCTCTTAGAAATGTGAAATGGTCGAGGTCCTTATGTCCTACAAGCTCAAGCAAAAACATAACAAGAATATAGAAAACAGGAGACGGTTTAAAAATAGACAAATGCCTGTCCCAAATAAAAGTCTGGTTTTCGTTTTAGTTGAGGTAAAGACCGCGACCAACACTGAGTAATCTATAGAGCTGCCTGTCCTTGTTGTTAGGAGGGAAAGCAGGCTGCAGCAGCTGGAGCACAAGTGGAACCACAACATTTTCATGAAATGGGGCAGACAAAAGAGAAGAGAAGTGAGAGGGACAAAAGAGAGAAGCCTTACACTCTGGCCATGAAGGATGATGTTTCATTAACTCAATTTAAACTGTAAAGTTGCTGATTGTTTGGTCTCTGATCTGTGTGCTTTGAGTTACTTCTAAACAAACGATTGCTGATTGTGAATTACAGCTTACTGTCAGAAACCATCTAGTGAATTTCCCTTCTGTTTGAGTCTAAAGCAGAGAGAGCACTTTTGATAGCTTTGCTTCAGATTACGATTGTCTTAGCCCCCCCGCCCCCAAACAGAAACACAGAAACAGACATGCACACACTTCTTTTAACTTGTAACACCAGTCTGACCAGTCCCAGCTCTCAGTGGGATGGCTCCAGTTTTTTTCAGAAACATTCAAAGGTTGTGGGTTATTGAAATCACTGACATTCTTCACCATGTAAATTCTGGCTGTTGTTGTTGTTGTCATTAACAAACCGTCATCTTGTCTTGCACAAATGCTTGAGCAGCTGCAGAATCACTCATTCCTGCATTTCCCACATCTACACTGCACTGCAGTAAATACTGCCAACAATTCTCTCTGTGACTACATACGGTCGCTGGTTCAATTTTAACTTTTATTTGTAACTTCTGTCTGATGGGAACAGAATCAACCCAGTGTTATCTGGAGAAAACTTTGTGTCTCAGGAATATAACATAATTTAAAGTGCTCTAATTATTTTTTCTCTTCATGCTTCCTCTGCAGGATCGTAAGCAGCCAGACGTATGTGACAAATTTTTCCACGATGTTCCCTTCGAGGCTCACTTCGCCTCAGACATCCTGGAGCTGCAGTCCATGACAGCTATGCCGGGCGTCGATGGCTTTACAATGAAGGTTGATGCTCTCTACAAGGTGTGTGGAACCACCTGCACTTCATATTTCCTACATCCTCAGATTCCTACAAATGTTTCTCAAGGGGAACTGAAATGTTAGCTTCAATTTTTTACCTGTGTTAAGTCAACTTTACATGAGCGCACAGACTTTGACATATTGGGTTTTGAGAAATGTTGAGTTCCTCTGTTTGGTTCCTTTCATCATTAACTTCCCAACAGCTTATATGCGGTTCCAGCAATCACAGTCGTCACCGTGAAAATGTTGCTTAATATAAAGTTTGTTATGGGCAACAGTGAAGCCAAAGCAAATAACATAAGTTTAATCTCCAAAGTTTAAAATTCTGTTTTTCTACATAAACACATTTTGAAGCGGCCAGATAAATGAAAACATTTTGACAAAAGACTTCTTGTCATTGAGCACAAACCTCATCAGAGCTCCAGTTTTAAGTCTGAAGTCCAAAAATGACATATATGTTCAAGTGATGTCACTCGACTGAGCGTGGGATGGGGCTGAAGGCTTCAAGTTTGAAAAATGAGTAAAATCTGGGGGTGTGGAGTTAGAAAGTAGTCAGCTCACCCGACCACTGAAGTCCACTTGTCTGGTTGAGGCTAGCAGCTCAACGCTACATTAACTCTTACACACAGACACAAACTCTTAACCATTGGCAATTAAGTTACATAGAGGGTTTTGTGGATGCCAGGCTTCCTTATCAATATTGATTTTTCCTCTGTGTATTGTAAGTCTGACAGTCTGCATTGCTTTATCACTGGAGAGCTCTTTTAAGCATATAATTATGTTAGAAGCTCATTTAACAGGCAGTTGAGTATAAAGTCTTTACACTGTCATTTTTAAAAGTGGTATTAAAGGAAATTAAAAGGGGAAGGCTGCTGAAATAAAGCACAGGTTTGTTCAGTGCTGTAGTTAACCTCCGTCTTTCCTGTTCATGACAGGTGGAGGCAGGGCACCAGTGGTACCTGCAGGTAATTTATGTGATCAGTCCAGAGTCACGGTCAAGCCCCAGGATTCAGCGCTCTGTGACCTATGAGCTCAGCCGCTCCAAACGCGACCTGGTGGACCGCAGCGGGCGCCTGACGCTGGATGAGTCGCTGATCTATGACAACGAGGGTGACCAGGTGAAGAACGGCACCAACATGAAGTCTCTCCGTCTTGAAGCCGGGCCTGCTGCCAGCTTTAACGCCCACGTGGGCAGCTCGGTTGGTGGAGGAGTGGCCGCTGTGACCCTGCTGGTCCTGGTCCTGCTGGCCTCCTGCTTCCTGTTCCGCCGCTGCCGGCGGTCGGCCAAGAAGAAGAGCAAGAAGGCTCAGAAAGTATACGAGGAGTATCCACTCAACACCAAGGTGGAGGTGTGCATGGACAAGTGTGTGGAGAAGAACTTCAGCACCAAACACTGCACCGTGAGGAACATCAACATCCTCAACCGCAACCAGGAGCCCAGTAGCAAGGCCAAGGTCAAACAGGTCAACCTGGAGGTCAAACTCCACAACAACCTCAACGACGGCACTGAGGTCTGAAACACTGACAGGGAAGCAGAGAAGAAGAGGAGAGAAAGGGGCGGAGGAGGTATTAAATTTTAAAAAAAAAAAGGTATTTTCTAACAGAAAGTTTGTACTTAAGGATGAGATGTTTGTTAATGTATTTTTATACCACTTTGAAAAAGGGAAGAGTGTGACATGCAGACAGTTCCGCAGCAGTTTAATCATTTTGCAACTGGGCTACCTCAGGAATCCACGAACCACTCAGCTGCGTGAAAACAGCCAAAACATCTGCATCTGATCATCCAAACTCCACCTGAAACTGCTGTTGATTTCATTACTGTTCAACTTGACATTTACGTCCTTTTGTTAGCACCTAAAAAGGTGAGTGGTAGCTCAGACACTGGTGATTGTTTCGACAAAAACACTTCTCTGCTGCATTGAGTCATTTCACTGCTAACAATTGTCACTACTGTATAGTGGTAGCCAGTGTAGAAGTCCTCCTTCTCTGCATTTGTTCTTATCTCACACTATTTATGCAGATAAATTAACACTAAAAACTTGGATTGACCAGAACAAAGTTAAATTTTTCCATGGAGTGACTTGTACATCGGCTACAGCTGCTTCTGACTGCTGTGAACGTTTAAAGCACATGCGGTGTGCTGCTATCGCTCAAGGCTGAATGAGTTCAGAGTGTAAATAATAAAATGAATGATACCTATTCAAGTGCAATTACGCCATAACTTTCGTTAATCCTTCCCTCATGAGCAGGAACTTAATTTGCATTTTGAAAAATGTGTATTTCAAGCCTTACTTAGAGACATTTGTACTGTCACATTGAACAAGCAGATAATTGTTCTCCTTTTGACACAAATTATTATGTTTGTTGTTTGTACTGTACTCTGACAGCTGCCAATATTAAGTGCCATGCAGTATTTTTCCTCATGAATTTCAAAACCAATCATCCAAAGTGTTCTCTCTTTATTTCTTTTCCGAGAGTGAGAAAACGAAAATTTCCATGTGATTGTAATCAATCACACGCCACAGCTAAGGTTTCAATCCCGTCCACATGACTGAGTGCTTTAGCCTTACTACTGCTGAATAATGAAAAGAATCACTTTTCAAAAAAATGCATTTTATAAGAGATGTGTGTCGAGCTGCCTTTGTTCTGCCCAAAGACACAAAGTCCCTCTTATTTTTTAATGACTCTGACTCACATCTCACTCAAATGTTTGTTTTTTTCACTCATGTATTATTATGTTACCCTCTTATGATGTATAATGTTACGCTCAGCTACTGATGTAACCATGATAAAGTTACTGTAATTTTTGTAAGTGTATGACACTGGTTGGAGAGCACTGCAAAGGAAAAAACATTTTTCTCAAGTGAGATGTTGAATTGTCTTTCTCTCCATTCGTCCTTCTGGTCCCGCCTCCTGTTTTCTTTCAACTGTGTGCCTATCAAAACAACACGGAAACAGGAAATTATGGGAAATAACAGTATATTTTTGGTGCTATCATTTTGTGGAAAATAACTATGATGCTATCAACATGATGCCTGTATTTGGTGCCTTTTTTAGTAATAAAAAAAAACCCCATTTGAAACATGCAACTGTCCTGTATTTCGTGTTTATTACATTTTTGATTCACTTGTTCTAGGAGCAAAAGTAAAGACAAAAACTTTAGTCTTTCTTCTGTGAAGATTTTGATCAGTTTCTTTCCTTTTTTTTTTTTTTTTTTTACAAGATATGCAAATATTTTAACATACTGCACATTTAGGCCAATGCAAATTTCCTAGTGTTACTTAAGAAAAAGGGGACAGAAAATTTTCAAAAGTGGCACCACTAACCAGTCATTTCACTTAAAACTGCCCCTTAGTCTTGATTCAGCTATGCTATCCTTACAATTTCCCTCCAAGTGCTTTAAAAAAAATCATTTTCCACTATATTTTGTTTTCGAGAGGGCTGGAAAATGCCTGTGAAACAGCGTCACCACTCCACGGTCATAGCAGCTCAGTGAGTCAGCAGTTCGAGCTAAAAGCTAATGTTAGCATTAAAACATGCTTGCAGTAAAATTGCTAACATGCTTACGTTTAGAACATGTAATGGACTAAGGACGGAGGGCTGCATTTAAAAATAAGATAGTTAGCTAATTAATAACCTAACAACAATCTGATGAGTGATATAGACATACTGCTACAAGCCTACAGATGTTATTTCAAAGAAAAAATGAATTTTATTTTTTAATTCTTTTCAAGGGCGGGCCATGTAATGTGGATATGTGTGGAACGTACGAGGCGTTTCTGAATGCGGCATCTGTCCTTACAAATGCCTGTCTCAAATAAAAGCGAGTGGGCGTGGTCAGACGACTCTTCAGGTGCATTTCAGGTTCCACAGAGACAGAAGGTGTGGCGGAACACTTTTCCGGTTCAGACAAAAATCCAGGTAAGCTTCTCCTTGGTTTTATTTAACTCTCTTTCGTTTACGATCCTGCATTGCATTCTTGCGTTTTTGTGTTTGACTGCAACATTCATCTTAATAACAATTCAGCCTGTTCTTGGAGTTTGAGTTTAAAGATGGTTGTAGACAGATCACTAATCTTGTCATGAACTCATCTTTACCCCAACAAAACGAAGCGTTCGCTCTGAGGAAGTTCTGCGGTGAAACTGTATTGATTATTTACAACTTTACAAGTTCATCACACTTTTTATATACTCGTCACTTTCGTTCTTGAATTCCTCTTTGTGGTACTTGGTGACAGTGATGTAGAGCTGCACCTGGCTGCTGTAATGAGAGGTTCATTTGCTTTACGTTAATCAGAACAGGCGGTCATATTGACGAAGTCAGGTGTGTCAACATGACAAGGATGTTCAGTGTTGTTCAACATTATATTAATAATCAGCTCTGAAAAATCATATACTATCCACCATAGCCTGTGGTTGAAGTTGATTGAGCTCTGAGATTAATTTCACAGCTCTGACCGAAGAATCAGAAACCAACTTGACTTAATGATTCAACATTTATTGTTTTTAATGTCAAGATTCCACTTGAAATGCCCAAATGTGCAGCAGCAGAGTAACAAAGCTGCATTTAGAGACAGTAGCAGTAAACTGGGAATAAATGTGGGGAATTATGATGTCACAATTCTGGCTTTATTAACAAGATTTAGAGTTTTACTTTCAGATTAGTCTGATAATTATCACAAGTAAAATAATTATTTTATCATGACATTTATTTGGCACCATGTTTGCATAATAAACATAATAAATGGCCATTGCAACCTTGTCTTTGTGCTGTTTTTATGGCTGTGGTTTGGTGAGAAGAGTGTCGCTGACATGCAGCTTGTCACCAAGACTCACAGAATAATAAATCTAGACTATGAATGTGTTGTGTTTTCAGCAGAGGAACCTGGCACCATGGCATCGTTATGGGTGAGTTCAAGTTCGATGTTGTAGTTCATGAAAAGTTTTTATTTGCTTGATTTTATTTTACATGTTGAACTGAAAATCATTCTGCAGGATGACTTGGAAAGTCTTGTGAATTCTCCGTCCTCTTTCACAAAAAAAGTAGGTCCGGCTAAAACTTTACGGCCGTTTCAGGCATCCATGAGACATTTCTGATTGCGCAAATGACAAAAAAACAGGGATGAACAATTAAACTGACTCTGTTCTTCAGCCCGGAGAGAGAGGAACCATCAAGCCCAAAGCAAACTTTGATGCAAGAGATGATGCTGTGGCTCTGAAGAAGGCCATTAAAGGACTTGGTACAAATACACACACACACACATAAACACACACTGAATAAAGTCTCTCCACGATACACAAGGGTTTTTTTCTTCTGCTACCTGTGTAGTTACCCTCTACATTTGAATTACACACAAATGTTTCCATTCAGCTAAAAGCACAATTCTAGCTGCAAACTGGACAGAAGGTGAGTCCTTTTCTGTCCTCACGTCTCTTTTTGAAAATCTTTCAGGCACCAACGAGAAGACTCTGATTGACATTTTGACCCACAGAAGCAGCGACCAGAGGCAGCTCATCTGTGCAGCTTATCAGGAAGCCACTGGCAGAGTAAGACCTCTCTCTCGTAATTAAATCATCCACAGTATTCAGCAGTCTGTTCCCATGTTTGAAACAACACCGACACCAGAACAGGAAGTCTTGTCAAGCAGCTCAGAAAAAGAATCATTTACTTTCTTTCTTTCTTTCTTTCATTAGCACCTTTTTTTGTGTTGAAACAGGTGCTTGTTCTTATAGAAAATGTGAAATCAAACCAAAAGGTTTATCTGACTCCTGTGCTTAGTGGTTGGTTTAAAATTTAACCACAACCACACACACTGAACTTCTTTTTCATCCTATCTGGTGGTTAAAGTCACTGATTGTTAGCGCTGAAACACTCATAGCTGCATACTGTTGCCCCGGATTAAGCTGGCTAAGGCGTAAAAGGAGTGAGCTTCTTTTGAGTAACACTTGTCTAAAAGACCAAACTAAAACATTTATGAAGACACCTTCACTTTTTAAAAATGGTGACACCTACATTATATTATCCTATATCCAAAGGTTCCATTGTTGGCAGGATGTTTAACAGATCTTGTATGAAAATATCATCCCGTGCAGACTAAATGTGACAAATAATTATCACAGCTTCTGGGTTTCCTGTGGTGGTAAGCGTATGTGCGTGGCCAGTGTGTACTCAGACGCCTTTGTGTATTTGCATGGGTGTGGCTGTGCGCTGCATGAACATGTGTAACTAACATGCTGTGCCCACATCGTGGTGCAGACATTACTGAAGGACCTGAAAGGGGACACCCACGGCGACTTTGAGGACCTGCTGGTGGCACTCGTCACCCCTCCTGCCGCCTACGACTGCCATGAAGTGATGCGCGCCATGAAAGTCAGTTTTCTGAGCTTTTCCTCACTTTAATCCTTTTTATTTTCTTGAGGTCTTCATTTTACAACTTTACAAATACACATTGGTGTGAAAAAGAAAGATATTTAGGTTTAATCACCTTCAGCTTGTAGAGTTGAACTGAAAATACCATTTCATGTACATCCTTGGCCCAGTTGAGTTCAAACCTTAAATATTGCACCACAAAACCAAAGCAGTCACAAAGAAAACCTCTTACTGGCACGTTTTCCCTAAAACCCCTGAGACCTATTGGAATTAAATGAAATTGGCATGGAATTTGTTAGCTGACACGGCTAAAAGTGTAAATGTTTATGCTCTTGAATTTGTCCTTGTTTGAGTGTTAAAGGAGTTTGCAGTTCATTTAAGGTATATTTAATAGGGGTGGGACTTTAACGCGTTAATTACAATTAATTCATTACAAAAAAATTAACACGTTAAAAAAATTAACGCATTTAATCGCAGTTTGCATTCCAAACAACGCAAAACGTTTGTCAGTGCACGATTTCCGAGTACACCGATTACACTGGTGCACATGTCAGAGCTCGGCTGATATTACCATTATATCAATGCAATATCAATACTGAATTCTGTGATTTCCATTCAGAAGTTACGTTGGCCAGTTTCTGTGTATGTTTTGTGTGTATGAGTCTTTCAGTGAACTTAAATCTTGGTTAATGTATGTAATGTATATAAATGCAGCTCCGACAGTTGTCATGTGATGAAGTAATTGTGATGTTGTAACAGGGAGCCGGGACGAAGGAGAGCATCTTGATTGAAATCTTTGCCTCCAGGACCAATGAACAAATCAAAGCTCTCAACAACGTCTATTTGAAGGGTAAGAAGCCAGAACTGTAAACTCTATTGACAGCACTGAGGGGGTCAGAGGGTCCATGCAGACTACTCACTGGCTGACAGTGAACATTTGTATCAGATCCATCTGAAATCAATGTGTATCTCTTGCTTGTGATTCATTCTGATGATCATGACTTTGACTTGGTTATTTTTCTCCACAGAAACAGGGAAGAAGTTGATCCTTGACCTAAAGAAGGAAGTTTCTGGAGACTTTTCCAAAGCACTGCTCCTCCTGGCTGAGGTTTGTCATTCCAATATTAAAGAAAACTGTGAGCAGTGTTCCCATATAGAGAGATATTAGTTAGTTAGTACTAACTACTAAAATTAGTACTAAGTTAGTGCTTTTGAGAGATGATAAAGTAAAAACCTCTAGCTTAAATAAACAACTTATTTTTATTAATAGCTTAATGTTCATAGGAATCTGGTCACATTTTCCCTCCCTTTAAAACTTTTGTCTTGAGATATACAATAAAACTTTTTCAATAGACCTTTAGAAAAAGGTTTGTCTTTTGTTTCCAGGGCAAGAGGGACGAGGGCACCACAGCAGATACAGAGAAGGCAAAAAAAGATGCCAAGGTGCAGTATGCCTCATTTGACAGGGAACGTGTTTTTATATATCCTGCAATCGTCTCTCTTTATGTTTAGTTGCGTTTGTTTCTACTCAGACCCTCTACGATGCTGGGGAGAAGAAGTGGGGCACAGATGAATCTAAATTTATTGAGATCCTCTGCCAAAGAAGTATACCTCAACTGAGACAAAGTACGTCATGATTCACACATTTTGTATTTAATTTCTATGTAACTATGATATTGTGGGTTCTTTCACATTCTTCTCAGTGTTGGATAATTAGAGATGTACAGAGTTGGGTTTTTTTGTTCAGCCCTTGTTGAATACAAGAACATCAGTGGAAAGACTCTGCAGCAAAGCATTGAAAGAGAGATGTCAGGGGAGCTGGAGGACCTGCTGGTGGCTATCGGTAGGTCAGCGTGCTGTATAATACCTGGAATACATACTATATGGCCAAAAGTTTGTGGACACAATCTTGTGAAAAGTCTGCACAGAAGAGCATTACATGTTAACAGTCACATATGGGGGTAATGGTGGGTTGTCCACAAAATGTATGTAAATGTAAATTAATAGATATTTAGCAACAAAAGTCTGTGTTTTATTTGTGTGAATGTATTTTTTTTAAACCACATTGAAAACAACTCATTTCCCCTGCAGTGAAATGTGTGAAGAGCGTACCAGTCTACTTTGCAGAGCGTCTGTATCACAGCATGAAGGTGAGTCCACTGTTTTATTGCATGTTGTTCTCACAGACGCTGATGAGGAATAAACAATATCCAGGTTATAATAACTAAGTCAGGTTAACTGAAGACAGTGCAGCACATATTATGAGGCTGCATTGTTGTAATATTTTTGTTTGCATTCAGCTGTTTTGAGTATATTGCAGTGGGACTATACTAAAACCTCCTTATAATCAGGACATCCTATTGTTATGGGACAGCAAAGCATTGTGGTACCACAGTCCAAACACCAACCCCCACTGATCTGAACCAGGAAGTTCACACCAGTTATTTTTCTGCAAAAGCAAATGTAATTAATCATAAATGATTCATTCACATTGTGGTTTCTACCTCTGTTGACCTACGAGAAGTCACCAAAGGTCAACAGTACTAATGTAAAAGATAAATGCAGGATACATAATGAATTTATTTTTAGAGAAATTGTCAAAGTGTGTGTGTGTGTGTGTGTGTGTGTGTATGTATGTGTGTTCACTGCCAATCTCACTGTCAGGGTTGTGGTACAGACGAGTCGACTCTGAACAGGGTCATGGTGAGTCGGTCTGAGATCGATCTGCTGGACATCAGAGCCGAGTTCAAGACACTCTACAAGTACTCGCTTCACTCTGCCATCAAGGTAACGAACCTTTTTAATCAGATCACAATTAAACATTATGAGAAAGAAGTCTGGTGTACCTCAATACGATCTTTGCACCGATTTTGTCTTGACACAGTTTTCAGAAACATACTTTTTTCTACAGAGTAAGTGTCTGACCTGTTTTGTATGAGCCTCTGTGAATTTACTCTTCGGGGTTTATGAGTCATAGCTGACCAAAATTGAAGACAGCACTGATTGTGTTTAGTCCGTGAAGCCAGATATCAATACATTAAGAACACGAGAGGCAAGAGGTTCTCTGACACACAAGGTGAGGTATAATGACTAATGTGCTGGATAACCGGAACTGTGTGAAATCAAACGGTGCCTCTTCACAATACACAAAGCCAATCAGTTACTAAAATTTGAAATAACATCTGATGGGATTTTATTAGCTAGACTGAACTAGACTGATTTAGTGGTGAGGGATACAGTCTGTCCTCTGTAAACGGGTCCTGTGTGTCCAATCTGGTCCTTTACTTTGCACCTTGTTCTTGACCAGGTGGGTTTGATCTTCCAGTCCTAATCGAATAATTTACAGATTCAAAACAAAATACTCCACCTACCTGTTCCAGCTGAAAACGCAAAATTGAAATACAGCTGATGTCCCCGAAGCAGAAAATTGACACCTACATCCAGCCAATCCACTGTTAATTCTAGCTGTATTTGTAAGTTTGTATGCTGTCTCTCCCCTAACCTTGATCTGAGACCCTGCCTTCACCTTTAGGACAAACTTCTGCTCCACTAGCTTCTGTAACTCATTTATGTCTAAGAAAGAATTACAGGCTTTATTATTCATCCTGAGTAAATGAGAGTTGGAGTTGAACTCCCAACAATTTAAGCCAAGTTTAATAAGAATAAACTCGTAAAACAAAAAACGAGTGATCGCATTGAGTTTTGACACACGTCCTTTTAGTGTGGTCTTTAGCTGTAAACCTCTACTGTTGAGAAGCTGACAATTAAACATGGAACACATATGAGTGTGTGACAATGGTGTTTAGAAACAGCATAATCAACAAATGGAGTCCAGGGAGTTAATCTCCCGACTAAACACAACCGACTGTTAAAGTGTTAAAGGATTTGATTTTCCATCATTTGCATTCTTATTGCAAAGTTGATTTTTAAAGTTTTCTTACTCCCATGATCTCATCATTGTGCACCAGTAACTAACCTGGGGTTAAATAGTTGTTAAATAAGAATAAGTTGCTGTTGAAACGATAAGTGTTCCAAACATCCATGTCCAAGACAGAAACATTAAGCTTAGAATAAATAGAGAGAACATGTTAATCATAAGTTTAAAGATGCTCCTAAGAAAACAATTCAAGGATATCTGGGAACCGAAAACCAGCTGAGCAGAAGCTGATCTGTGCTAAACCCCAGCTCCAAACCTCAAGGCTGTAGACTCCTAATAAGTCAAATTCGTTTACTGGTGTTACTGGTCATTGTGGTGGGAAGACACTCCTCGCCGTGTTGCTGTTTCCTCCAGTCGGATCTGGGGGGCAACCACGGGGAGTGTGTGATGGCCATCTGTGGAGGAGAAGACTAACTAACTCCCGAGGTCTACCTGAGGCCAAGAAGAGCTCTGCTTCCTCTTGAACTCACACCGTATGCTCTTCTCTCACGCTTCTAACTTCCTTTCATCTTCAAACCACTACTAACCAATGAACTTGTTTGCCGTCTTTGAGCACCAGACTGCTTTGAAAGAAAGAAAGACGTCACATGTGACATAATAAAAACACAGCGAAGAGTCTGGAGAGCCATTCAGACCATTAAAGATTGATGTTACACATGAAACAACATCAGCGGAAGTTTTGATATGAAATTCTGTTTTGTTTCAGTCTGATTGCAGAGGGGATTATGAAAAGACTCTGCTAAAAATCTGCGGCGGAGATGACGAGTCCTAACATCGACTTAAACCTGTAAAAGAGCATTTTAATCTTTTAATACTACTTTTACTAAGGCAAAGGATCGAAATACTTTTATCACCACTGCCTCTCAGTGAGGTGTTTGTCAAGCTGAGCATCCACACACGTCCTTATATCAAATACTGGAGGAAACAACTTAATGTGCGGTAACGGGCTGCTGTCAACCCTGTAGTCTGGTGTCACTCGTAACATTTATTATCAGCTTAATCAGCTCTTTTCTCTTTCTTTCTCCCTCTTGTATCTTTGTAACTTCTGGAAATGAGAATAAAAACTATGAATGATTCACTGTGGGTGATGCTGTTTATATTTGCCCTCACTGTCACACCAACAGTCTGGTAGTCCTTCAGCGTCACCAGCAGGGGGCCCCCCTGACCCGGCAGCATGGCTTTAGAGCTTCTGCAAGGTCCGCAGGCCCAGACCCCCAGTGGGCGATAAGAGAGGACATATTTGAGGAAACGCTGAACTGTGGAGAGCAGTGGAAGTGTTTTACTCCTCTTGATGATGATTATAAATCTCCAGATTAGTAGAAAAGTGACTATTTCTTATATGTGTATTTTGTAAACACTTAAATAAATTGAAATCACACATTTACAAAACCGATCATATGCTGTACATACATGCCTGAATTTAAACATACCTGTACTGTATTGTATTCAGGTACACTTAGTGGTAATTCTACTTTACTGTAGTATTTTCAAATTAAGCTACTTTATACTTCTACTTTACTGTATTCCAGAGATAACTATTGCTCTACTTTTACTCGACATCTACAGCTTTTAATGTATAACTTAGTATTGATTCATGCTTATCACAAACCAGCTGCCTTTTGTGCAAATATAAATACATAATTAATCTAATAGAACTTGAAAAGCAGCCAAAAGTTATCAGGACAGAGGTCAGATGTGTCATTTGCCGACAGCAGCACCAACTAAAATGATCTATAATAAGAATGAAATATTGAGCGTAGGTGACCTCAGTGTTGTTATCGTTCCTTTAGCCAGCTCATCTAAACTGCGTAATAGACCTGAGAATGGGAAACGATGCACAATACTGAAATAGCCGCAATCAATCTATAGAGGGAGAAACCGGTGAAAAACAAATCAATGCGACTCATTTGGAGCAGCCTTGGTTTAATGATGCACGACGGCCTTGTGGAGAGAGAGAATATCCACAGTCACATCAGTACTGACTCAACAAAACAGTGGAGACGACACAGTCATAGATTTTAGTTGTAGGAAACGTGGGAAACCAGAGCAGCATAGGTTCTGCTCAGACATGTGATCTCACTTAAGTTTAATTTAATGTAACTTTTTGAGATGTTTGCTCTGTTTCTAATTCAAAACAAAATGCATCCACAATGTAATTCAATCCTGACAGACCCCCCACAGAAAGGGTCTGACATTGGAAACGCTGAGCAAAATGACGGCAGCCTGAGGGGAGTGTGTGGGGCTGTAAGAACCAAACCAAACTTGTTTCCCTCTTTTTAAATCTTAAGTTTTGCTCCAATTTAAGTCTGTAGCAGCTACAAACAGGGACATCTGCAAAAAGAAACAAACAAAAAATCTCAGTAAATTAAAACCCTGTCTGGTTTCTTTTAGAGAAAAGAATCTTTGTTTGGCACAGTGGGAACACCTGCAGAGAGCAAATCCTCAAATAATTATATGATGAAATTTCACTGTACGGCGTGAAATTCAGATGTTCTTTCACCCCCAAAGTGACTTCCTGCAGTTTTGGAAATTAAGTTTCTAAACGCTGACCAAACACAAGAGGCAGCAACGACCAGAAGAGCCCAAACATCAGAAAATTGATGGCTTTCTTGACTTTATGTGTCACTGAAAGTTTGTTATCATACGTTATTATCGTTATTAACTATTACTTCAGGTCTCATATATTTACTGGTAACATTGGGAATCTGTAAAGTTACATTTTCAAGCAGATTCTTCCTGAAGATGGAGACAAAGTGCAGAAGATTTTCAGTGAAAATGCAGTAAAATGTGATTTGTCAGTCAGTACAACCAGAAAACACTATTACACATTGTTTTTAAGTCACTTGCTTATAAAAGCTTATTTTTGTTGTCTCTCTCAGTAAAATGGCGAGTAAGTGAACCTTCTGGAATATTTCCAAGTTCTGAACTTCATTCTTTCCAAAATACTTTTATTTATCCAAACTGACAGAAAACCCATCTGCTGATGAAGACCATGCAGTGCAGTCAAAAGCTCTAGAATGGGTCAGTGGATCTTGATGTTTATTATCAGCTGCTGCTGTCGAGGTCAGTAATAAACAGATGTGCCCGACAAAGCAGTTGGTTTGTCAGTGCAAACAGTTTTCAAGGACATTTTCTGACCTTTCATCACAGTTTAGGGAGTCAATCTGCCAACGGCAACATAACACTGACGTCACAGCTGCCAGTCGCTGAGAGGAAAAGTCAAATCACACCGCAACTTTCTCCTCTGCGTCTCGCTTACTCAGCATTTCTGCCATCAGTGTCAACAAAACCCAAGTACTGAGAGAACTGGGCTGTCTCATCACCTCAAGGAAGGCAAAGCAACTTTATAGCACATTTCATCCATGAAAGGTATTAATAGTGCCTTACATAATGCATTAAAACATTAAAAAAAGGAAATGCAAACAGCATAAAACATTTAAATGCAAATTAAATTAGAGAGAGAAGGTAAAAAAAAGTCCAGAGTAGAGACGTGAATACAGGATAGGAGGGCTGGATGGTGCTATGATGAGCGTATAAGGTTCTGGCGAGGGGTTCCACATAATTTTCTAACCTGGATTTAAAGATAGTCAGAGTTTTAAAAGTCCGAAGTAACTAAATGTTGCCCGTCCATGTCTGCAGAACAGTCAGCAGCCACCTGCCCTCATATGAGAGAAGACAGTCTGAGACTTATTTTCATTCTAAGCCATTGAAAGGCTCCGTTAACGCCGGCAGCAGATTCCTGAATGAGCTAAAGTTTTAATGAGACCTGAGAAAAGACCACTACAGCAATCTAACCAATACTTTTTACTTCGCCACGTTTATCTGACAGCTGTAGTTACTGGCAACTTTACACATGAAGAAAAAAAACACGTGTGGAGCTGATGAAGTATGATGTTAAGTTATAAATTATAAACCTCCCAACAGTATAAATAAATCTGAAACAATTATTGTCTGGGTTGTCATGACAGAGGAAATTAATCCAATAAGAAATGTTGGTTGTGATCTTATACAAAATAGATAGGAAATAGCTTCTCTTCAACCAGCTACAATGGTAAAATCCTGCATTTTGATTAATGTATTAATAATCTAAAGATATAATATATAATAATTTAATGGTGGGCCATTTCTCATATTTCAAGCACATTTTTTCATTATTCATACTTTTAGTAACATTTTCAATGCAAGACTTTTAGTTGTAACAGAGTATTTTTACAGTGTTGTGTTAGTACTTGTACCTGATCATCTAATATGAATATTTCCCCCATCAGTGAATCTAACCCGCTGGAAATGAAAGCACGGACTAGTTTCTTTTATGTCCTGCTTGGACATGAATCCCCTGAAAGGAAATATAATGTCTCACACATTCCTGGATATTTTATTAATGCAGTAAACCGCATGAGCTGCAGCCTCCAGATGAAATCTACAGACTTGCTCATTGTCTTTCTGCAGCACTTCACATCTTGACTGTATGTCTTTCAGTCCTGCAGGGAGCTGACAGTTAAACGCAGGCCAGACACACTCACAGACTATTGAGGTGGATGAGAGCCTGAAGGCAAAGACGTTTTCCTCATTAAAGCCAAAGTAATCACCCAGAGTCCTTCACTCTGCAACCCTACACCACCCTCCCCTCCCAGCAACCCCTGTCTCTCGCTCTTTATCTGAACTGAAGGAAAACAGGAAGAGGGGCTGCAGGCCTGTGTCTATACATCTTCATATTCTTACATGCCTCTGTGTGTGTGTGTGTGCGTGTGTGCGCGCAAATGTCAGAAACAGAGGGTTATCGGCACAAAATTTTTTTTTGTGTTATGTATTGTGACCTACTTAATGGCAGTGTTCTTCACAACAAGCCATTATTCATGCAGATAAAACTATTTGTAAGTCATTAATAAGTAGTTTTTTGGCCTAAATAATATGTAGCCTTGTCCCATTAAATCGGGTCAATGCGCGTATTCCTTCCTGTTTAATTAAAGAGCTGACGGCAAAAACAGATCACACCCTGGTGGAGCAGGATACACTCCGATCAGAATGATGAAAGACGACTCACTGTGTTTTTTAAGCTCAGTTTTATTTTTAAAAATGTGGTTTTCTATCACTTTTGATTTGATTCAGTTTCATGAAAACTTTTCCTCAGAGGCACTCCGAAGGCCCCCGACACAAAACAGAGAACCTGTAGTCGACTCCCCAACACAAATGCTCCTTCAGTAACTAGTGGTCAGAAACCACAAGCCAGTCCTGTGTTATATTTTATTCCATTATAAAACAGTATTAGTAGGGAGATGACAGGAAAACAAAGGAGAGAAAGATGATGGATTGCTTATGGAAATTCCATAAAGGCCCCGACAGTAATGACACAGCAATGCATTTAGTTGACTTCCTGTTTCTGGAAAATTTTCTGGCCACTAAATAGTTATTCAGTTAATGATTGGTTGTAGGCACGGTTTGAAACCCTCTTGTTTTCAGTTGAATATGTGATTACGTGAGTAATCTTTTGTGATCAAAAATTTGTTTTTTGGCTCCTGAAGGTCAAACTAATTGTCTCTGTTGGATGTTGTCTGTAAATTTCAAATGGCTGATTTAGCAATGTGGTATTGTATTGTCATTAAGTTGAGGTACTTGAGAGAAAGAGATACAGCAGTCACGATGCCTCAAGACTTAGGGATTTTATCCCTAGACTGGATGATTACCGAAGTGTTTATAAGCAACTCTGATATTTTATGTCAATCCTATTCTGACTTTTAGTGACCTTATGCATTTTTCTCAGGCCCCAATCCCTCAGACGTTCCTACACTGACTGATAGCTTTGTTATCATACTAGTAGAGTCTTGTGTGTAGCATCACTGTAGTTCTTTGTATCAGACTGCACGAAGCCTCTAATTTGCGACTGTATCCTCTGAGACAACGTGTGCTCTCAGAGCTGTGCAGAGACACAGCAGTGCTCCAGTGAAGAAAATGAAACTCGCCGGGGAAAACTTAGAAATGTAGGCCAAGTTCATCCGCGCTCGCTGCACTCCAGACTCCAAACTGGTGTGTGATGCCAAGTGTAAAGTGTAACAGACTAGAATTCAAGAGCAGAGCTCTTCATCCCTCCTGACATGAATCCAGGAAATGTAAGCTTGTCTGTGAATTTCCTCAATTATATCCTTCCCACATGAAAAGTCTCCATTCATAAGCTAGACTGCCATTCAGAAGTACAGTATAGCCCATCACCAAAGTCTGCCTTACCAACACTGTGTAAGAGTGAATGGTGAGTGCAAGCAGGCTGGTAGTAGGGTATATTGAGGACACATGGAATTCACAGACTTAAACCTAAAATTTTATTTTATTGCTAATGTCTTAATAATCAAAACAGCGCATCCATCTGTACTCTAAATCCTTTAACATACAGCAGCTGTAAGTTTTGGATGAAGATGAATTTAGTCCACTGATGGACAGTGTGAAATGGAGATAGAAGAAGACAATGATTTCGAACCCTTTAAAATGAAGCCACTTACAGTATACCTGCCAAACTTTGTCTGATATAGGTCATAGTCAGAATAGTAACAAAATAAAAATAACATCATTCTGTGATACAGGTTTGTCTTTGTTGTCCTTTTGTTGTGGCATCCATGTTGGTTCCAGCCCTGGACCTACACCTTGGGAACCACTGGTTTAATTGGTTGAGGTAAGTGCTGGTTTGTCAATGAGATTTTTTCCCCTGCTTTAAAAGTTGTCATTTGTTTTGGTATTGTATTTTAAACATGAATTAGGAGACACGGGTCAGAGGTCAGCCCTAGAACTGGTACAATTATCTGCTCAAAGACGCTTAAGCAATGTGTGTGCTTGTCAATACTTCTGTCTGCTGAATAATGATCCACTGTATCTGCACAGTATGTTTCAATGTGCATTGGTGCATTCAAACACCAACAGGTGGCAGCATACACCTCACATGCAGCCAGACAACAATAAGTGTGTCAGAGAGGAAAGATTCCCCCCTGCAGAAGCAGGATGTGTCCAGACATGGGGGTTTATACAGTCATGTGATCCTGCTCTGCTCCTCCTCATCTCTTATGTAATCCCCATCTCAGCCATGTGCTCCCCCTGTAACCGCTGACCTGAATATGGTAATTGTGACCAGTTATCCACAGAAATAGACATTTTCCACCTCCAGCAACTGCTTTATAGATGACAGGGGTGATGTTGGGTGATGTTGCACTTGAGTTAGACCATGAGGGAATGAAAGTGTGTGAAATTATGAGGTGGATTCTCCAGCCTACACACATGCCTTTGTTCACAAAGCCTGTAGTTCACAGAGGCAGCTGTCACACCACTTCCTCATTGGCAGTGTCTGGTGAAAAATGACATTGTTTTTTCCAGTGCGAATGATCATTAGCATTGAAGGGACTGACGCTGGATCAAGTTATGCATACTAACAGAAGCAAAAACCCATGCCATAAAAAAGACCAGAAATGATGATCAGGCAGAACAAAGATACAGAGGAGGATATTGTTTTGATGGATTTTTTTTAAGATAAAGAACAAGATGATAAATGCAACCAAAGATAACACATTACTAGCTACTGGTATAGCCTGAGGTTTGTTTATTTCTCTATGCTCTGCATTCTTTCCAGCCTGTTTTGTGCACTGCTTCCTCAACCAGACTGCTCTGGTCGGTCTGTCACTCACACCACCCAGTTATAGATGAGCATTGTCTGGCAGCTTCTTATGGAAGTCCATTGGCACCAAGAAAAGAAAAGAAAAAAAACCCCCAAAACATTAAAGTTCGTCATGAAAACAAATGCCGGTGTTAAGTTGTAATTTTACACTCTTAACTTTGAACTAGTCCTCAAAATGTTAACTTAGCATCTTGTGGGGGTTTTTTGGGGGCTTTTTTCTGTCTGTGCTCTTGACTGTTGTTGTTGTTTTACACATAACTTTATTGTTTCTTTCATATGAAAAATGAACCATTTAGATTTTCAATATGTGGTGTATTTATCCAAAAATGACTTGCCAACTGGTGGTGATCCACCAGCAGCAGCTCCCAAAATGTTTGGCCAGTCAGTATTCATCGACATTCCTGGGACAACAGTTTTGTTTTGGCAAGCCTTTTTGTAATTTACCAGTGGCTATATTTTGGTGTTGCAATTGAAATGTTGTATTTTTTTCAAATATATATTATCAAATGACTAAGTGTTGCTTTGATAATTTACTGTACAGTTAACATTGTACAATAACAGTGCCTCTGGGGACTCTTGGATCTGTATGATGTATAAACTACATCTGACTTCATAAAAAATACAGTTCATGTGTAAAAAGAAAGGTTAAACAAAAGTGTGTTATATGGTCAACTTGATTTAATGTTTCATTTTATCTTGTCAATTATTTTGCATGGCCGTGAGAATGTATGTTTAAGACTGTTGGTGCACACTTTAGTTGAGATTAATGGTAATGCAGACAGGAATACTACTGACATAACAGCAAATTGAGCCTTCCAATGTGTCTTCCAATGTTAAGAGACTTGACACTCCCAAGTTCAGCTGTGAAGAAAGGGTCTATTGTCTCATCATTTTGACTTAATAATTGATAATATCATCAAAGGGTGCATACATTTTGGTTTTGTATCTCATAATTTTGACTTACTGTGAGTGTTTTTTCTATATATCGTGCATAACTCCATTCATTCATAGTTCTCTCTTCCTGGCGCTACCGGGCTTCCATACATCCTCCACTTACACCAATCATAACAATAGGAGGGGGCGGCGCCACATCAGGTTAGGTTGTCACTCTCATTGGGTAAATAACAAACCACCCACTTATTTTGTAGCCTACTGTTGAGGAGTCACGAGAAGTTTAACGTTAGCGAAGCTCCACGAAAATGACACAGAGGTGAGTGGAGATGACACAGACGAACCTTGTGAAAACGTCTTCGCCGGAGGGTTTCTAGTAAGAAACGGACGCTTACTAGTGTGAGGTTTGGGCTCCTACTTTGTCAGCCCACCTGCATTGGCAGTGGTTCGTCTCCTGAAGGAACCGCCGTAGCGGCTAGCGAAGATCGTTAGCCGCTAACTGCCGCAGCTAGAGAGCTAACTAGCCCCTTCGCCCGAGTCAAGTGAGCAAGTGGCGGCGTGTAATGCTAACGGCGCTACTTTGGGAGGGCTACTGAGTTGGATATATTCCCGGGAGAGGATTCGTTGCCACTGGAGTTGGTGTTATCAACGCCGGTGCCAGCTACATTGCTGTGCTTCTCCGCTGCCCTCTTCTCATTGTTGACGGGGCGTCCTGACTGCACACCGCTGAGTCCACGCATGCTAGCAACTGCTGCAGCCACCTATAGCGATGTGTCACATTAGCTAACGAACCAGTCTGTTTTTGTTTTTGACCATTTGTGAGTGGATGCTGTCACTGGTACGAGCTTTGGGAGTCCGACGGAGTAGTATCATCCCACCGTGACGCCTGTATATTAACTGTACTTTCATGTCGTATCACCCGACAGCAAGTAGTCCCTCCAGAAGAACCAGACGCGGAGCATGCAGGAGAAGAAAAGATTTCAGATAAGAAGATAGGGGACGTCGGACACAACCGAGTTAAACTGGACTGCGTGGTTAATTAACCACCAAACAGGGATTGTATTTGGTGGCCAAAGTGACAGAGAAAGTAAAGGATGAAGAAGTTTTCAAGAATGCCAAAGTCCGAGAGCGGCGGGCTCGGTGGGGCGTCCGGGTCCGGCTCCAGCTCCGGAGTCAGCAGCTACTTCGGGAAAGTGTTTGCTGTCGGCCGGTATCAAGTCACCGTGGAAGAGCTGGTTGCAGAGGGTAGGTATAGTAGCCTCGCATTACGGTGTTCTCTAACACTTTTATCACATTAAGCACCGTGATAGTTTCTGGGACACACCCGTCATTCCGTTTGGAGAGAATAACTCACTCAGACACGGCAGTGAAGCAACTCCTCTAGCCTTGTTCCTTTTATGGTTTGGTAATTGGTTTGCACTCAACAACAAAAGCTCATTTTCCCCTAAACATCTGCTTATTTTCCAGGAAATTATATGCAGAGTGATTGAAATAGGTCGCTCTCCTCTTCCAGGCGTTGGTGCTTAAACTGGGGCACCAGGGATTTGGTACAGAGCTGGAATTAAAACTGATAACTTCTCTCCATACAGCTGTAGTTTACATCCTGCTTCAGCTGCTCCACTGAAGGGGGGGGGGGTTGCCCCAGGGGATAAAAACAGTTGAAGCCTCCTGTGTCAACATATAGCATGTAAAGATTGAGCCATTAAAATAAACCCTTTGTCAACATGTTCATGCAAGTTCTGCAGTTTGCTTTTTATGAGCAGATATAAAACGTTTCTTTCCAGCAGTTTAAAAAGACTAGTTTCTAGGCTGGCTGAGAGATCTACACTTATAGTTTTGTATTAGGCAGTATTATTTGATTACGTTGCATAACATGTAACAACAGTGCTCACTGGATAAAGACATAAAGGATGACTTATGCAATGGAAGAGCCTCACTGGCTCTAGAGGATGTCAACAGGCTTCTTGGAAATGTTACAAACTTCCTTCATGGTTTTCTAAGCCCTGTGTTCACAAATGTTGAAATCAGAATCTCCTCGATGCTCGGTCAGACGTGCGGAAAATAAGGAAGTGTGGAAACAAACGTTTCATGAAACAGCCTTCAGAAATGGCGCAGTGCTAATCACAGTGCATTAGTCAGAAACATCCTTTTGAGTCAAGTCAGAGAATGTTAGGTACTCCAAATAACTTTTTTTTGCCAATTAGTCAACTAATTGTTTGTTGTTTCTTCTTTTATGCTCCTCTTCACAGAATACAACAAGGTATTGGTGAAAAAAATAGTTAAATCTCACCCATCACAGTAACACGCACAGGGAAAGCTCATTCTGTAGTACTTACTTCTTCTGTGAAGAGATGAGTTGAGATGAAGAGAGTTTAACATAGTTTTCACAAAGTCATTCAATTGATAATTTAAGCTCTCTGTCAGAGGGTTAACCAAGTCAAGGTCAGCACAAAAAATATAAACTTTAAGGAGTTCAGGTGGATAAAAGAGAAACTATGCAGATGAATCAGTGCAGAGCAAATCCCATCTGACCTTAATCGGGAAATCAAATGAAATGTAAAGTGAAAAGACGTGATTATTATTACTATATTACTACTTATCATTACTATATTATATATTTTTTCTGAAGACATAAGTATTCTTTGTTCATCACTTTGAATAAGGTACAATAACCAAGCTGTTCAAGTTTGACATGTCTCTTCAAGTATCACAACACTGTAAACATGCTGTTGAGTCAAACTGTAATCCTGACCTCACAACCCGCTCCAAAAAAAAAAAAAAAAAAAAGTAAGCAGCAAGCAACAAGCAGTCATGAGTCTCTGTCATCATGTAATCATGTGAAGTGGCTTTGGTTGGTTTTGTTACCAGAAGCACAAGGTTACTTTGTGACCTTTGCTCATCATTCTGTCCCAAGGTAAGAGCTGGGTGTCTGTGCCTGCCTGTGCTGCACAGTTAATCATGTCATTGTCTATTTAATTTCACTTGCATCTTGTGCTGCATTTAGAAATAGACAACATGGTGGTGTGAGTCTCCAAAAATAGAATATTACATATAGTAAAAATACTGTGCGTCAAACCTGCTTAAGTAAATAGCCATTTGAAGATGCATTCAAAGTAAAACAGTGAACACTTACCTGAAAACAAACACATGTAATGTGAAATTTATAGGTTCTAAGACAGAAGGGTACAATTAAAACTAAATCTCTATCTTTTTCAAACTGTAACAATTAGAAATCACCAAATAAGTGCATGAAGTTATTCCAAATGAGTGTTTACTTCAGTGATTGCAGTAGAAGTCACAGATTTTCATGGGTTGACAGTATTTGTACTTAGCTGGACATGATGTGAAATATAATGCGATGCCACACCTCAGTGAAGACTTGGTTCGGTAGAAATAAAATGACTGTCAATACAGAATACTTCAGAAAACACAGGGACCCTAAAAGCTGCTCTGTTACAGTAACATCAGTGAATTTATTCCATCCTACCAAAAGCTTCACTCACGTTCATGATGTAAATACAGACTTGCTATAGCAACTTTAGGTTGTTTTCATTTAAATATGCTACTGCACAATATCATGGGTGCATGGGGAGCAGAGCACTTTACTCTGTCAGTGGTGGCCCCATGTGCTGCTCATTCAGCAGCACAGAACCTCTAACCACCAACCAACTGTTGCTAATTCTTTGCTGAGGTTTGTGGCAGGAACTTCTTGGCAGGTAACCAGCCATCATCTGAAGACGCTTTTCTTTTTAACGATAAATATGCCAGGAATTTGGCAAAACCGTTGGGTTAATTGTGGGATTTACCTGGCGTAGTAGCCCAGAGACCACCAAATAATGATGCATCAGGTGTGTTTGGAAAACTATTTGGGAACAATAGTCTTCTGTCCCTTTATATGTGTATGTGCCTTACAGCCACAGTCACTGACTTTGCTTTTCAACCCAGATGGTGCACATTGCAGTTGACATGACCTGTGTTGCAGTTTGGTAGAAGTGACAACACCACTCTGCCATAACATGAGTTTTTAGTGTGTAAAGTGTAAGTTGGGTGTTATGACACCTGCAGTTCCTCCTCATCAGAAATGTTTGTGTGGCAAATTCAGATGGAGCAAAGCCAGGTAACGTTGATGCTCACTCTGATCTTTTTCTTCCTTTGTTTTAAATCATTTGAGTACCAAATAAGGCTAAATTTGTATGTTTGCTTCCTGTCAATGCAAGTCCAGCAAGGCAAGCAAACCTGTTTGTTTATACTGTGTGGTACTGGGTCCCAAGTACTGAGTTCATCGTGTGATGTGCTTGAGAGGCTCATTCCCACTCCCTTATTCAACGCTTATTTAGCAAATGTATCAGTTTAATGAAAAGCACAGGATTCCACACATATACACAGACTATAGTTTATAACAGCAAAACACCTCCTTCACATATATTAAAAATAAGAATTTTCTTGATCTCATGCATTTGGCTAATTTTTCCAGTGGCATATCTGTAGAGCTGGCTTGTTCCTACATTGAGTAGGAACATAGTCATTTCCATCCACTTCCCTTTAGCCTCTGTGGTTTCTCTTGAGCTCTATCTGTGATGGTATCTCCAGGAGCAACACCGAAATGACATGTAGAAACAGGATGCATCTGTGAGCATGTCACCCTTTCTCCACTCACTTTTATCATATGAGGTTCCTTGTCAGGGACTTGAGGTTTTGGAAATGTGTCAAAATTATTATTACTGTATTTTTTTTTTTATGAATTATGCATTTGGTAGCTGTAGAAGAAGCCTGACATAGGTTGCTGACAGCATACCAGACACAAATGAACTTTTGTTTTTTGAGTAATGATATAAATATGCAGAAATATTTACAGTTTACACAGTCATTTTTTTCAGCATACCAGATACCTATATTTATTTTTCTGTCAAAAGTCATTATATAGTTTGAAAATGAATAATTTGCACGACCACTAGTCTCAGACATTACCCCTGTTCACATGAGGTCCTTTGCCAGTGTAGCAGGTCTACTTACTTATAACTAATGCAGTCTAAGTAAACACCATCCTTCATGAAGCTTTGAAGTTTTGCCAGAACTACTGTTGATTGGTATTTAACTTTTTTATTGTTTTATGTGGGGTACATTTGTGCTGCATTGGCTTAGACAGGTGTTTCTCAAATCTTTCCAGTATACAGTACAGCAGCAGGACCATTTCAACCAAAACTGAACACTCTTAACACTGTGTGAATGGAGGATTTATTGTAGCACTTAGTTATAGGTACATGCATCTAATAGACTGGTGACAGCGTTTACACATCAGCTGACCTACCCATCAGTTTTTATTTCATTAGGTAAAGGACAAAAGCAGACAAACTGTTTTCATACTGATGGCCCTGTACCCTCAGTCAGAATATTTAATCAAACTATTTGCTGAACAGCTGCTAAGCATTTAACAGATAACTGCCTCTGGAACATGTCTTGTTGTCAGCTTAACCTGCATAATAGCCCTTATGTCACTGTTATTTATTCACCAGACCACAGCCGTTGCATGGCTGCTGTACCTACGTCTCACTGTAGGTACAAAGCAAACAGCTCATGTTTGCAGTGTGTAGGTAAATTCTTGTTAGAATGTCACTGCTTCTTTCTAATTAACAGGAAGACCTTGGCTCAGTAGTTTCACTTCCTATGTTTGCAGATTTACAAGCACGTTAACAGCAAGGTTATAATTCATCACTGCCTCATCTAATTAGGGTCATCTCCTGAGCATCAAAGATTTGCAGACTTTGTGCTTCACAATTACTCCTTCGTGCATTATATTAACCTTTTTTTTACATAGAGAGCTTCACACAAGCTTGACTCTCAGCTGACTGGTCGTCTGAGTATCATGCGTGCATTTTAAGTGACATGTGTCTGACACACAACAAAAACTTTTTCTCTAAACCTGCTGACGTTAGACAAATTTGTCCCGTTTGCTTGCTGTCAGCAGAATCTTGATATGTTTACACAGGGGTTTATAATGACTCTCTGTAAGTCACAGGCTGAATAGATGAGAGCAGTTTAAGTCTTTCAGCCTTGGTTGCAGGGACTCCCTGACCACAACAAGCCACAGATCATGTAAACAGCAGAAACGCAAACATGGTTTCCATGCAAACAGCTGCTGTGTTCACAGTGAACATGTGGCTTTTTCACCTTGTCCTTTGCCACTTGTGATCTGGACAGATGCCATTTGTTCACTAAACAGGTTTTTGGCCTCCACACAACTAGAAAATTTTAAAATAACTTTTCTAATGTTGATATGAAAAAAAGTTTATGAAGGACATTCACTGTGGTATTTGTTGTGAATCCCTGAAACAGTGTGTTTGCTTTTTTACAGTGGATATGTTAAATGAAAGCCAGGAATATACTGTAGATGGATGCCTTTTTAGGGTCTCACACAGTTATGGTGAAGCATGGTATTAAAACAATATTTTCTGAGTGATGGCGCACCATATTTCCTCATTTGGTGTTTCAGTGATTGTGCTGGAGGACACTATTAAACTCTCTGGTGAAGACCATAAACAAAATTGCATTAAAGCAACGCAAGGGACCAGGTCTTTTGCAAGTTATTACAGTGCTAATTTATTTTATAGATTCATTGACATAATTGCATGTCAAATATGACTGGCTGACAAATGTTCTTGTTGCATGATGTTGCATTGCTTTGCGTCAAAGTTTAACTATGTTTGCCTCCTGTGGTGGGTGGTCTTGCAACAAATCTCTCTTGTCTTGACCCAGAAAAATGAATGATTTGAAATTTAAAAGCCTGTTCCCATTTGTAAGAAACATAACGGATATAACTGACAATATAATGTACCTTGAATACACCAATTAACTGAATTGCATATTTATTCACTTATTTAATGTTTTAGCCAAACTAGCAAAGACAAAACTTTGCTGGGACAACTGAGGTTTATGATACAATTTTACTTAAAGTATAATTTTGCCATTTGCCATCAGTTAAGTACAGCAGATTTGTAATTTGACTGAAACTAGATCAGGTCTAGTTGTTTTGCTTGTTCTTCTGACCAGAGAGGGGCTTCATCAATCATTGCAGTGCAGGTCAGAGTGTTCCTTTTGATAATGTTTTTTTTGAATGACCCATTTGATCCTCCCTCTCTGCCAGGGGAGGGTGGTGAGAATGCATCCCATCTACATTATTAGCATACTGTACTGGTGATGAATAGGCACATTGTGCCCCTTTGTTGTCTTATTCTAGCACCCCAGAAAGAATGCTGGTACGATGCAGCACTTGGTCCCGTGATGGGTATTGCTGCCTTTGTGCTTGCTCATTGAGGCTTTCTGTATCTGCCTCTGCGCTGCAGTCCCTCCCCTGTTTGTGAAACAGCACATGAATTATTTTCTACCGATTCATCATCACCCGATCTGAGGAGGGCATCAAGCCAAGTGTGAGAGTGAACTTGGGTCTTATGGATACCCCAAACAGAAAGACATTGGTTTGGAAGTCCTCTTGACCATCCACAATGGTTGTTATGTCAAGTCATGAATTTATCAGAACTTGATTTTTATGACACTTATATAAGCAGGAACAAATGTAGTGGCTCTAAAGGTTAAATGCAGTATATTGACAAATTCAAATCACATACAGTGGTGCAGTTGGAACGCTGTGTTGTCTTGTTTTTGAGTATTGAATGCTGTCTTCTCAACTTTTAACTTGTCTGAGGTTGTAAATACACTTGCATTAGCAATCTTTTATTATTTCAAACAAAGGAGAGGTGGCAAACCCTAATCAGACAGAGGTAAAATGTGCAAAATGAAGTGTGTAAGATTCCAGCAAAGAAGAAAATCTTGTTGAGTTGAGGCAGTACTTCCTCCTCTTTTCCATACATACAGAAACCAACATTGTAATGGCTTCATACTTGCTTTTCTTCATTATTTACACTGGTGTTATCAGTGTAGAGTTAACATACATCAAACCTAATCCTGTACCCAAGTTTGTTACTGTGGCTTGTCAAGGTCAGGTTTCTCGGGAGACTATGTACAGGTTGGAAACTGATCACAGACTTGTGTGAGTTCATTTGATTCCATGACGGTGACTCGGGCATGACTGCACTTGATTGGGTGGCAAGTCAGAAATGATAAATGCTGCCTCACTATTAATGACTTACACTGTGGCCATTGTGAACAACATACCTGTCACTCTGGTATGTCAGAGGGTATATTGAATCTGAAAAACGTAGAAAAAACTGAATTGTTTACTAGTTTGTCGTGGAAATAATTTACAGACATCGAACACTCATAATCAGTCATGTAATCTTTTAAGAAAAAACGGTTGTTGTGTGTTTGTTGAATGAGTTACATTGGAAATTAGAATAATTTTTCAGTACTATGTAATGTTCTGTGAACTATAATTTTGCTTGTGTGGGATTAAACAGTTTGCTCATTTGTTGTGGTAAAAAACATCTATGTCAGCCACAGTCACTTACACTGAACACACAGCCTCAGTTCCTCCATGCAATGTGTTACTGTTATTTCAAAGTCCTGTGGGTCAACGGGGCATAACATTATAATTGCAAACTTGTTGAGCAGTCTGTTAGTGATGCCACCAAATGAAGCTGAGTAGTTACAAGTGGACAAACTGTATGGAAATTGATTAGTCTGTTGATATATTTATACAGAGAGTATTCATATACTTTTATTTGACCAGAAACTAAAGTGATTCATATATACCCTTTTATAAAGGGGAAGTGTCAAACTTAAATGCACTTTTCCTTTCATGTTTAAACAAATCAAGTTCAGTGTCAAAAGCTTTAACATACAGTTGCCATGTTCATAACCGATAGGCATTGAAAGTATTGAGTGTTGAAATGAATATATAAAGATATATATATATATAAAGATTAAGACAATTAGAAATGTTCTGGCAACATTCGTCTCGTCTCTTGAACCAAACAGCCCTGTGTTATCAAAATGCACACAGAGCCTTGAGAAGTCAAGGATAAACAAAATTGATAACCATTCTTATGATATCCATAATCTCTGACTGCATATGACATAGCATGTGTTGCTAATCAATGTTAAATCTACACTGAATTACATAAGACAAAAAGCTGCTGTAGTGCTGTTATGAAATTACACTGAACATATTGTGGCTTTTTAATGTATTGCTTAACATGCGGTGTAGGTGTCTGTGGTGAGTAATTTATAGTGAGAGAGAGAGAGAGAAAGAAGCTCTTTTGTGATGGTAACTTTTCTCAAAAAATGTAATTATCAAATAACAAGAACCACAATTTTAATCAAAACCTGCATAATTACAATACAATATCTTTACTAGCTGTGGAAAAGTATATTAAAAGTTTAGTTGGGCAACTTTGGTTGTGCAAACTCAAAACAACATTTCATCGTGTTATGTGTTAGAATAAGGGTGGGGCAACCTGCTCAACAAGCACATGGAATACATAGAGGGAGCTACCACTGCATAAGTGGCCCACGCAGACTTAGCAGTTTTTGGTAATGTTTGCATAACTTCTTTGTGTAATTTAATGTTCATGTAAACCATGGGTACATGGCATACGCCACTACTTAACCTACACAGCTGAAAAAGTGCTGTTTAGTCTGAACTGACCGCTTTTTGAAACATTTTATAGCCTCATTGTCCACTGAAACCGCCCATCATGGCATTTGTTTTGCTTGATTACAGTCTCAAATTGACACCTGTTCTTCTGTGTTTATAGTTTATCATCACAGCTGCTATCCTAACCCACCTCTTACCAGTTTTCATGTTATTGTGATGAGACTAATGATATTGTTATATATTAGTTTAATGAAGGTTGTAATAATTCCCAAAGACCAGTGCTTCTTGTGTTTTTTGCATTATCTTTACAAACTTGTTGTGTCAGGTGTATTTTGTTCCTTTTGATGATTTTTCTTGGTGTTATGTCTTTGTCAGGATGATATTGATCATGGGCTTGTCTTTCTTACTACTGTGCCTCTACAATGATTTCACCCCACTGTATCCTTTTCATCCAGCAGCAGCTCTATTTCTTTCCAAATTTCATCATAATGCCTTCAAAGCACAGCCACTTGTGTCTGTCGGTTCAGTTGTAAACACTGTTGAGGTAAGACGTATGAGAGCTGACTGCCAGAACCTTCCAGCTCACTAAGCCCAGGATGAAAAAAACATGTTCACTCACAGCACCTCCTCATATTCCTCCTCATATTACCTTTTATGGACCTCTTCTTTTTAGAATGGCTTCTTCACACACTTGCATCTGTCTTTTAAAGTGATTTACATCATTGACCTGAGTCAGATTGATTTCAGTCATGTGCTCAGCATATAGGCTGAAGTGGTCAAAGAAAACTGAGTATTATGAAGAGAGTTGCAGTCCAGGTTGACAGTTTTGTGAGGCATACGACAGAGTGCATCAAGCGGTGTTTGCAGTTCTCACTTGTCAGGCAGGAGTTACTGTGCACGCCAGATCTGAGGTGTGTGTTATTACGGAGATATGTGCGTTACACATGGTAGTTTTAACAAAGGTGACAGGACATTATTCAAAGGCCTTTTTTGGGCTTTTTTTTTTTTTTAAAGAAAAACAAACAAAAACAAACAAAACAAACAAAAAACTTTTCCTTCACTGTTTTTCATTCTTCCTGTTTGGTATTCTTGTGTCTCTCCCTGATGCCTTTTCCTCATGAGACAAGATTACTTATAGATTTGACTCATATTTATTCCCAGAGACTCTGAGATCATTGGTCACCAGTTAAGTTTGACTGGTATTTTGATACAGTGTTTAACATAGCCATGACTGGACCTGAAAGTATCCATCTGTCTGTCCAAACTTTTGATCAAGTGAAAGCTAGGCTTTGCAATCACAGTTAGGATTGCCAATAGAGAGTGGATAGTTAGTTTTGTTAACTATTAGCCTTCACTAAATTCTACTTGGCCGCAATTTGTTAAAAGACAACTTATCTAGAAAAACAATATCTGTGTTGACATGCATAAAACTGAAGTGAAACAACATGCGGATGCCTTATTAAATCTCACTAACTAATGCTTTGAGAAACTCTGGTTGTGTGTCTGTCCTCCTGCCCCTGATGGGCAGATTTACTGCTGCACTGAAAGTCTACACTGACTCAAAAACTTGGGTTCACAGGTTGAGACTTGACATGAGGTCCGATCATATCCTTTGCTCATGTCTGTCAATGCTGAACTTGGTGTGGTAATGACCATGTGCCAAGATTGCCTGTTAAGGCCACCAGTAAATCAGTGGAATAATTTGAAACCATCGGCCAGAATATCTACAGCATCACCCACATGCATGCATATGTGCATGTGTGTTCTTGTGTAAAAGAACAAACCTCCATTATCACTTATAGAGGTCAGAATTCCACAGGGAACCTTTAAGTGCCGTGCTTGGTAAAACCCACTTTACATTTTTTGGATAGTACTTCATATAGGAAAGAAACAGAGTTGTGGAGGTTGCTCATGCAGTGCTGTCGTCCTCAGACACTGCGCTGGCACTAAGCAGATGTACAAGGCACTTGCATGCTGAAAGTGACCTCTTGATTATAAAGGAGAGTAGTGTGGTGCTGAATACAGAGCAGATGTACAATTATAAATCAGAGACTCTACCTAAAATATTTTGATTAGTGGGTTTTCTAAGATCCTGTTATACTTGTAAGAACAAGTGTTAATATTTTGATAATTCATCGGCCCCTCTGCATCTTGACTTCCCCTCTGAATAATCTTGGTTCCTCGTTTATGAAAGATTGTCTTGCTAAGACACATACTGGACTCAGTACAGTTTAAGTGCAATGTGTGTGTCCTTTTAAAATCTGTAACATTGAAATGCTATTAACATGCTTATGCTGCTCATGTCCAAAGTCACACTCCCTGAATGCACCTTTCATTAATGTTAGTCCAGTATGTTTGCAGCATCCTACAATCTCCTTCGTGTTTTGGCAGAGAGCCAACCTCACCCTCCAAAAATATCTGACTGCACCAACCTTGGTTATCTCCTTGCCATGACCATGCATACTTGACCTGGGTGGAAGAGAAAACTTAGGTGGCATGGTAGCATGTTAGGTCAACCGTGGTAAAGGGAATTGTGAGTGAGGAAAAGTTAAATGTCGTATTTGATTATGTGTAATACTAAACTACCCATGTAGTAAATGAACCTGGTACAAATTACACCCAGACTCTGCCCATTTTCAAAGATCTATCTGAAACCAAAGCAGAATTTGAACTGTGAAATGTCCACAAACGATGACATGGTGGTGTTCTGTCAGGAAAAAGCTCAGTGTGCAAAATCTATCAACTGCTTGCTAAAAGCAAGTACATGTCTATTTTTAGGCCGACAACCTATGCCACTGATGCTTTTCTGAGTGTTGCTATGGTGTAACTTTTGAGTACTCAAGGAAAACAAGTTTGGAGTGTTTTTAACAGTTAGTTGTTAGTTTAGTGGGTTACATGGGCTAGATGTTTGCAAGCTGATATGTCTGTCAATGCCTGAAGAACGTGACAAATCTCACGGTGGATGGGCTGTGCTGCAGATGAAAATAGTGCATCTTAACCATCATATTGATTTCCAGTATGAAACTGACAGCTCTTTCACTTTAAAACACATGATTGTGGCTGCCTTTATTCATAGTTCTGCAGGTTTCTTGTAACTCTAATATTTGGTTTCATGTTTGGCCACTACATTATCCAGCCTAACAACAAAAGTCCTTCCCACATTAGTCCCTATAATACCAAATCTCAAAGGATTTGCTAAAGCGCTGGGGATCAAAAAGTCATTATTGGTAATTAGCAAGAGCAGCTGGCACAGCATGGCAAACTGGCATAGACCTTGAAGCCTGTTAATGGAAATCCATTTCCTGCATTTACTGTGGAAAAATGACACTTGTAGCTCTGCATGAAAGACCCAGAAATTTAAAAGGATGCTATCATCCTTTGGTGTAATGTAATAAAGACGTTATTACACATGTTTTAGGTAATGAAAGTTAAAGTTCATAGCCAAAAAAGTATAAATCAAAAGTAGATGGACCTTGTTTTTCATGCAGCAACCTCATGCTAGGTGTCCTCTGTATCTGTGCTATAACTATATCCCATGTCTGTTCTGATGCAAATTGTATTTGTATTTGTGTATGAATTCAGTATTTCAGTTTACTTAAGATGTAAGTAGTTCTTCTAACAGTGCATTTAAGTTCTGTTGGCAAATTGACAAGTTGTTAGGGCTTTTGTTCCTTTTACAGAGTTTTCCCAAGAGGGATGCCTTTCCAAGATTACTCCTTATAAAATAACACTCACTTGAGGGGAAGTTGGAGAGGAAGGCCAAGAGGAGATTTGCAGGCCAAAGGAGCCACAGAAAACATTGAATAGCTTTGCAGAGCACAACTCTTACTTTTCATCTGATTTTTCATCTTGATTTTTTTTGAGTGTTAGAGAGGGTAAGAGTTTCATTGTTGAGATAAGAAAAAAGCCCATACAAGTATTCACATAACTTAAGTTACTTTTTGCAAGCTAAAATGAATATTGTGCAATGTCCTTCAAGCTTGTTGTAATATTATGCAACCACAGGGCACTTTAAGTGGTTTTAAGTAAGTAACTTCCATTCTCAAGCTTTACAAGTGTGAAGACTTGGGAATGGGGGGCCTCCAGGAGGAAATACCTAAGGCTGCTCCTAAAGAAATGGCATTCTACCATCTTTAAAAGCAGCTCTACAGCTGAGGGAGGCACTCTGAATTAAACAACCTTATTACTTTGTAGCTTTTAAACAAGCGAAGCTGTCACACTAACTTAAGTACAAAGATGTGTGGTGAAATAAGTGACATCGATAGAGAAAGAGAGGGAGAAGAACAGAAATATAGTTGGTCTGTGAGCGGCTTGTTATCACAGATGACATCATGCTTCAGAGGAAGAACATCTGCGCCTTGTGCCTGTTCAGAAACTGTAAACCTATCATCTCTGTTCTCTGCATGTTACTAAATCCTCTACCACTTGTGAAGTTTTTTTTTCTTGCCTATATCACAAGGCATGCTGAATATCTGTTTTGCAAAGGCTGTTAAGATCCTCTTTCAATCCACTTCCACAGGCTGTCATGTGGGCTGCCTGTGACTGTCCTAGTTAGTCAGGCTTTGCGGTGATGTCAGGGTCCCTAGTGCTGGATGCAGGGCCGGGGAAAATTCTCAAGTAATTACAGCCCTCACCCAGTACCAGGCCTTAATGTCACTACCCCCCCCCCCCTTTCCTCTTGGCCTGATGGAGTCGGGGTTTTCCTCCCAACTGTCACTGACAACTGACCATGTCCTCACAGTGGAGTGCTTCCATGCCCTCTCCACACTGCAGCCAGCTAACAGACAAGGGGGAGGGTACAGTAACAGTGAGATGTGACTAATGGGCACTGAGTATAATAGTTAGACATTCCCATCAGCAGTACAATGAGGGGACTCAGTTACACTGTTGTTCATGAGATAGGTGATGTATTATCAGTCTAACTTATAGAATAGCAAATCATATTTTGATTTGATCATGTGTATCAGTTTAAAATCATTGCATTTCTGTGGGATAAAGATTGCCCAAGAATTCTGAGGACATGAGAAGTCAGATGATTCATAAAATATGGAAAAAAATGTCAGATTTGTTAGGGCTATGTTTTCAGCCTTCGAAAAAAAATAAGATGCAGTTTCTTGGCTGGATTCATTTGCAGTTTATCAAGTCTGAATACAGTATCAAATCATTTTATGAAATTCACTCAAATCCCTGATCTCAAATAAATCTGCTTTTTAAGATATATAAGTTGATCTTTAAAACTTGGAGGTCGTCACAAAGAATACAACTGACATGCGACTAATTTCAAGGCATTTTATATATTTGCTGATCTAAATGGTTTCTTGAATGTTTTTCATTTCTGTTTTTGCTTATAAAAATGAAGATTTAATAAAATATTTTGAAGGAGATCTGACAGATGCTGAGCCTTAACAATTCAGACAGTTTGAAAAACTGGCATCACATTTGAAATTGACCTTGCTCTTATTGGATCTTGACAATAATTAACTAAAAGCCTCCAAAGGGTTTTAAGGCCACATGGGTTGAGAGCTACTTTTTCAACATTCAACTGTGACTTTTGAGGGGAATTAAGATTTAGTTTCAAGGAAAATTTGTAAGTATGAAAATGGTATAAACTCTCTTATGCTTTGTTGGCTGTTTATGAATGTTTCATTGGCCTCAAGTCAACGATGTTGGTCATTGTTGCTCATTTTTACCTTGTCTCTGTTTCACAGTAAATATAAGTTATGTGATTAGCATTACGTGGTCTGTTTTCTGACTCTGCACTTCCTTACTTAAGATCATTGTTGGGTGCAGCATGTAATTGTTTGTATATGTGTAGCTTCTGTCAATTAGTTTTAGACAACCTTGTTGTTGTTGTCATTTATTGAAGCCAGTCTTCTGTACAGTGAGGGGCCTTTTGTGTTTAGGGGTCCCTTATTTGTCCAGGAAGTTGGTATGCTGGGCACAAAGCCCCTCTAAAACAAATCATTCCATCCAGAGCCTCTCGGGAGAATAATACACTCAATAGCGTACCACTTCCGTGGCTGGCATAGTCAAGGGAGGAAACAAAAACCCCAGGGTGGTGATTTAGTGAGAATCTGATCCTGGACCATATGGCCCCAGTCAGACTCAGAGCAGGCCAGCAGGCAGACATGAAGTGCTCGCTAGGATGGCCAGGGCTGGGACCTCTATTCTCTCTTAACTTCCCAAAAGCCATCTTCCCTCAGGAGACACAACACCGGCTGCCAGAATCAGTGAAATAGTTGGTCTCTGATGACATACAGGCAACAGCTGGTGTAGGAAAATCTCATGGTGTATTGTCAAGAATTCAGTGGAAGGACCTGACCTTGTCCTTTGCTGTCGCAGCCTTTAATGACTGAAAGTTTATTGGAGAAAATAACAAGATGCTTGCAGCTGGGTTCAAAACAAAATGATTATTCACTCCAAGCGTGGAGCCCTCTGACTGGAGTAATTTTGTAATTGGTATACCTCATCTGAGATAACTTGTCATTTGTGCACCTCCAAGTCAACATGATGATGATGTTGGACAAAACCTTTCGTCGTCTGCTCCGTGGAAGGGAAATTGGTTGTTAGGATGTTGAATGTAGCTCTCTAGTTAATTCATCCTTCAACTTTTTGAGTGAAGGTTAATTGTTCTTTTGTATCCTGTCCATGCATGCTTAAACAGCCTGCTCCTTACAGCCTCTTGGCCCTTTGCCCGGGCAAATGGATTCTACCTTGTAAAATCTGTCATCCGGCCCATACAACCCCCACATCTTCTTGCCTTAAGTCTGATCTTTACTGTGTCTGCATCCTACATCTTTGTGTCAAAGGAGTGGAACTACAGAAAACTTTGTACAAGATGACTCACAGGTAGCTTTTTCATATACGAAAGGGTCATAAAGCAGACCATGCGTCACGCATGACTGGATTTCACTTTTCAGACAGTCCTCATAAATGAGTGCAACCTGCTGTTTAAAGTAGCTCTTTCACAAGACTATGCCATATGATTCAGTTTTCTGTGGAAAGTTCACTCCCACTCGCCCAAGTCTCTGGACGGTTGTGTGCTCAACTGCCTTGTTACAGGAAATCAATTTAAGCCTGGCCCGCAGTTTGGAGTGACCATCAAGCTAACCTTAGCACACAGGGCAGACCAAGGCAAATCGATGAGCAGCATCCAGCAGGCGTAAACAGCATTGGCTTTCGTACCTTGTCTTGGCAGAATTTCTGTCTCAGTTTTATCTTTTTTTGAGGTGGCTGCAGGTCTGTGGATAAAACCTCTGCATAACATCATTCATATTACAGCAAATATTATCTTTTTGCTCATTTGAAATGTTTTAATTTAGCCTTTTGCTATTCATACTAAAAGTTAATTCCCTGACATAACTGAGTATTTAGTTTTCTTTGCCATAGGGTTTTGATCCCATTCTGTGTTACCCAATTCAGCCGCATCAGCATGTGTGCTGTGTGACAGCAGTGTTTTGCTGCTTGCCTGCTTGTTTTGTTGTTGCATCAGCAGTTTGGATTTTTCATTGTCTTTTTTTTTATTATTTGTCTATTTGCAGCTAACCCCAACCTTGTTACTGTCAGCAGTAAAAGGGCTAATCTAAGATCCTGATGAGATGGAGTAGACCAGGCAGAAATGTGCCTTCACTTAGTTGGTGGTTAATGGTAGCGTCTCAGTGACACTGAGGCTTTGCCCCGCTTTGTGATCAGCCACAGCTCTGTTACGGCAGGTTGTCTTTTGTCTCATTAGCTGCCAGTTCATCTCTGTGCTGCAGAACGGCATCAGTCACCCCTTCTAATCTGATAATGTCTGCTACAGTAACTCTCCCTGTTTTGACTACATACAAGCAAATGCTACGCTTCAGTGTGTTGATGTTTGCTTTGCCTGATTTTCTGCAATGTTCTGTTTACCGTCCTTGAGGTGACACAGGCAGAAATTGCAGGAATTATGTGGTTTTATGTTGCACTGTCTTCACAACAACACAACTGCTAAGATGTGTTTAAATGTGGTATTGATGGAGTCCGCAGTGAATGCCTTTGTGCCCACCGGTCGGTCACTTCAAACCCTCCCCCCTTCCGTTCATTCCCAATACAAATCCATGGCTTTTTCAACTGACCTAAGATAACTTGTCAGGCAACAAGCACACCATTGTTGATCCTTCCTTTCTCTTCCTCAGTCGGTGGACTTTGATGCCCACCACTCAGTGACTCAGTGAACCCCTCCTAATGAGACCGGGGACTGTCCCTTCACAGTGCTAGTGTCCATTCACCCAGAGAGGCACACAGGACAGTGACAACAGCTACTGGCACCCCAGCTAAACACCTTGTTCCTGTCAACACAGTCTACTTCCACACCAGAAACCCTGACTTTCCAACAAAATATACTTACCCAAAGCAACTGGCTTTCACATCTCATTTTTATAAAACCTCACCATATTTTAGTAAGCAAAGAGATTCATTTACTCCAGGATTATACCCACTTGGAATTAGGCCAACACAGGCTAAATGAGCTTACCCTACTTGCTCAAAAAATATCAGCTCTTGGAAAATCCTTGATTACAACTCACGTGATTGACATAATTTTCTACATAGACTTTTGATAAGAGATCTAATTATGTCTCCTTTTAAGTATTGCTATGTTTTATACCTGCATGCCCCATGCTCACAAGCAACTGATGAAATTAGATGTTATATAGGGGGAAGAGGAGTTTGTAATGGGTCATTTTCTCAACTGCATGTTTGACCTTAACCTGTAACTTGCCTGTTAACCGTAAAGTCTTTTAGGAACACAAATCAAATTCTGTTTTTCATATGAGAGAAAATTGATTGTTGTGTTAGCATTGCTCAATTTATTTTAAGTTAATTAGCAGTTTTGATGCATACTATATGTCTGTGTGAATCCTGATAACCATTACGACATAAGATAATTTCCATGTGTGAAAAAGACTTAAGTATGTGATGTAATGCTCATTTGTCAATTTGTGTTTTTCCAGGAGGCTTCTCAGTGGTGTTTCTGGCTCGCACACACAGCGGTGTCCGCTGCGCTCTCAAAAGGATGTACGTCAACAACGTACCGGACCTAAATGTCTACAAGAGAGAGATCACTATCATGGTGAGAGCAGTATCACACTGTTTGGTTGTGTGAGAGACGCTATCTATCAAACCATTTGAAGTCATCCTGTTCGTCTTTATTGCAATAGCTTTATTCTAAATATGCTGCTTTAGTTAAGGTAAATTGCGCTTTAGTTTCGATTTGCAGAAATATTGATTGTGGAACAGAAATTGAGATCTCTTGTTACCTGAGAGCAATCATGCAGTGATAGGCTGGATTTTCCTCTAGTCCTTCCCTGGCCAGAAAACATATTATATTATATTATTATTATTATATTTTCTCACTTTCTTGAACAGAAAATTTCACGAGTGCATTCTCAGTCTTCAGGTATTTAATTCCTGTATCATTTGAGACACAAGTTCTCATAAAGATGCGTGCTCTTATAAACCAAGGTGCGTATAAATGGCCTCATTCCATCTTCCTAACCCGTCCTGTCCTCCAGCATTTTCAGTCTGGCAACAGCAAAGGGGTTTTGGCTGTGTGCTGGATGACATTGTATGAATGCACCTGGTCCATTCACAAATACTTTTGATCTAGAGCTGGCACTCGCATTATTACCACAGATAATTCAAGGTGTTTTATGCCATTCAAAGCTGAGCGAACCAGACATGAACAACTTGGTCAACAGCAGATGTTTCGTCTTGAACCTTTGACCCCGGTGTGTCAGTGCACAGCTCAGTCTGAGCTGTTTGGCCAGCTTTGTGTGTCTGTTCTCTGTCTCATCAGCTGTGTAATACTCAGCCACACACACACACACACACACACACACACACGAACACACAGCTGACACAGTCCTGGCCTGTTGGGACGTTGCTGTAGGTGTGTTGGTTTCCACAACACACAGCAGTCTTGCTTCCAAACCAGCAAACACAAACACTGATGCTTTAATCCAGCCAGTGAATCAAGTTAAGAGAGATTAGCAGAGTTAAGAGATTAGCATGGCATAAGAACATAAAGGAATACAGAAAGTATTCTTGCTGCACACAGAGGCTTAACTGCAAAACTGAACTGAAGTTAGCTGCAGTTTTTTTCTTGTCTTTTCCAAATTTGGCTGTAGTTTTCACAGAACTACTGGTAGTAATGATTGGTATTCACTTTATAATATTCACATTAAATATTTTGTTGATGTATTTTGCACTTAACAAAAAGATCAGTTGTCTGCAACTTATCTAACATGGCTGGTTTGTCTGCCCACTTTAATGGAGTTTATGTTCATATTACTTGCATACAACACTGTTATTAAGACAAGAAGAAAAAGCAGAGCATTATCCCAAACTGCAGGTTGTTCATGCTTATTGTTCTTTGAGTAGCAGTGTCCCACTGGTGAACAAATCTAGCAGGAACACTACACAAGTCAAAACATGAATACTCATCAGCACTTGCTGATAGGAACAAAAGGGTGCATACCAAATCCACACATAACTTCAATAGCTACTTTTTTCAGGTTTGCTGTAATACATCAACCACATGTATGTAGTAGGGGTTTCTGTTTTTCCTGCTCAATAGTTGTTAATACGACTGGCTTTTTGCTCTGATCAGTTCCATCTTTTCCTCCCACATGTAGAAGGAGCTGTCAGGCCATAAGAACATTGTCGGCTACCTGGACTCCACGATCAATGCGGTGTCGGACAGTGTCTGGGAGGTCCTGATCCTCATGGAATACTGTAAAGGTATAGCCTCTCTCTGTCTGTACACACACAGGTTCTGAAACCATGATATGACCACCATGTATTTGACATATTCACAATTTAGCTTAATTGAAATTGAAGCAAAAGTAAATATTGGTTTTCAGTTTATTAAGTGTGGTTGATGCCAGTGAGTGATGCTTGGCCTTCACGTCACATCAGCTCTTTTGGAAGTTACAGACATGCCTGCCTTAAAAAGTCAGCTTTATGTCATGCACTTTGGGTAATGAATACACCTTAATATTCATCAACTACTTACATTTAGTTTATCGGTATGTAAAGTTAAACTGGTTAATGAAAAAAGGCTTTTTGTTGTTTTTAATACATCGGACAGTTAAATGATTTGTTGCTGCCCCTGTCCTTTGTGTGGCCCCTCTATTGATCGTGGCAGCTTGCTGGCTCAGCTTGGCTTTTTGGAAGGCTATTTTGAGCTGTTTTGCCCTCATTGGATGTAAACTTGTCCAAACATTTCTCTGGTTACTGAGAATAATCGCATAGCTAGATGAAGCCTTTTCACAGAGACGTATTTAATATTTATCAGTATTTAACAGGCCGAAACGTTGGTCTTTTGGTCTCATTCTCAGTGTTAGCTAAAAGCAGAAAACAGTGCTGAGTGCTCACACCACATGTCTTGTTACCCTTTTTCTGACAGTTTATTTATTATTAAAGTAACAGAAAGTATGATATTAGCCAACTTACACTGATATTAGCAAAAGATCTACAGCATTCACGTGCTATTCACTATATTATTGTTTTAGATATAATCAAGTCAAGTTCAGCTTGAGAGTGTGAATGTAAGCACACTTATACAGGATAACTGAAAACTGTCCCAGTCGGAAAATTTACTTTGCAAGGGTCAAAACACTAAACATGCTGGCTGGTGTTCATTTCCAATCTTGCCTGGTGACCTGTGTTGAATCCTAAAGCTGTCCGTCCCCCTGTCTCCTGCAGCGGGTCAGGTGGTGAAGCAGATGAACCAGCGGTTAAACGTGGGCTTCAGTGAGGCCGAGGTCCTCCACATCTTCTGTGACGCCTGCGAGGCTGTGGCCCGTCTGCACCAATGCAAGACGCCCATCATTCACAGAGACCTCAAGGTGAACATGACATTACCCCATGTTCTAGTCTGCTAGTTTAATGCAACTGATGATTATCCTAATATCGATCTTATTGATCCAATAAGATGTAAGAAAAGCAACCATCATCCCAGATCTTATTTTGTCAGATCAGCAGTCCAGAAAGACTGAAAGATCAAATTGAGAGATTCAGTTTTCAGGAACCAGGAGCTCTGCCTGAACTTCTACCTCTTAAATATTCATTGCCATAAAATAATTTTCTTAAATTGATCTACTGATTAGGCACAATGCTCAATAATCAATAGATCAATTTTACTTAAATTGATTAGGCACAATGACAAAATTATGTTTTGAGAAAAAACTTGCTGCCTAATTTTAGCAACTATGCAGGCAAACATGCAACACAGTCATAACGGGTTTACACAGTAATTCTAGTCTAGCAACGTTCACTATACCTAACTTCCAGTAGGTCTGAAGTGTCATGAATAAGGAAAAACAAAAAACTATTCCTGTACGGAGGAACGGAATCAGTAAAACGACAACTGGAAACAAAAGAGCCACCACGGGTGGTTAAAGTGTTTTCCCTCCAAACTTCCTCAAAAGAAAACTCACTAAAAACCCCACGCCGTGTGAAGCTGTGAAGTGTGGTGCTCTGCACAGCAGCTCCTTCAAGGGATTTTCAAAAATGAACAACATCAGAAAGAGGAACCTGTGGATTGCTGCTTGAACCGTTATCAATTACATTTGATGTCAGATGATGTTTTTAAACTTAACTGATGTAAATCTGCTTAGTCAGCAGAAGACATGATGCTTTGGTTTCACTTCGCTGCTTGTTCTAACTCCTCTGCTTCCTCTCATGCTCCCCCGCTTCCTTTGCCAGCTTGTTCTTATTTCCTTTCCCTCCTCTCGTCTCATGCCCCCCCCCCGTAAGTCCTTTTCCTCTTTCTCCTCCACCAGACTTACTCTTTGTACGGGCCACAGTAGCGAGTGGATCTTGAAATTCCTCATTAACTTTCAGCTAACTTGATTTTTAGAATAGATTTTCAAATCAAAGGTGGCTACAAGCCAGATTGACCCTCATTTTGCTGATGCTCGGAGGCCGGTGGTAATTTCCCACCCTGGTTGAATTCTCCTCAGTGCCCCATCAGTGGGCCGCTGTACTCTGTCCAGTTGGACAAGCCTCTAAACAGTGCGGTCCCTTCAGCTCCACAGGCCTGTCCTCTGTTCGCTGTCTGTATCTATCTGTTCAGCCTACATGGCTTACATAACATCGCAGGGACACAAAAGACCACGGAGGCCCAGTCACGCATTGCCAGGGGAAGTGAGAGTGCAAAAAGAGCCCCTTAACCCTGAGCTGTCAACAGTATTGAGACACTATGTGTTTGCTATCATTAATACCTTTTTCATTTGGACAGTTTGATATTGTTACAACTTGATCCTGTATTCGGCCACTCCTCTGTCATTGTGTCCCAGCTCCTAAAAAAGCCTACAAAGGCTTTCCGTTTTAAGATGTTCATGCTTTACATTTTTCATCTCACTCCCTTGTTGCACTTTCAGCCAGTCTCAACTCTGCCTCTCTTTGCTGCTTGTTTCTCAGCTTTCTTTGCTGCATCTGACTTCATTTCTTTCTATATTTTACTCAGTCTTTCTTTCCAGTCTTTCCCAACCAATCTTTGCTGTTTTTAAGTTGTTATCAGCCTTGTACTCTCTCTGCTGTGGTCCCTTAAATAAAAGTATCACCTAAAAACCGAAGCCTGATGCCCAAAAAAGAAACGCATGAATAAGACAGGGCTCTGTTTTCAGACTGACATCTTATTTAAATTTGCCTTCTGTCTACCAGGAAACGGGCTATGATGAGACTCCTGTGGCAGAATTACTGTAATGAGGGCTTGTCTCACTACTTTATCACTGTGTGTTAAATCAGGTTTGTGTGTGGGTGTGGGATTTGTTAGGGTTTTTTTTAGGCGACTTCATCCACTAATTGTCATCCATGCCCATTATGATGTAATTAGGGGTGAGATTCGGCTCGGTTGTTTGTTTGTTCATACGTCTGCCGCAATTATTTCAGTCACAGCTGATGTGATTTTAATGGAGTGATGCGTCTCAATCACAGCCTAGCGTAATTATACAGCATGCAGACTGTCCACTGGAAAGGAGCTGCGTGGTCAGACCTGTTTCTCACATGTGAAACCTGTAGCAAAGAAAAAGAAAAGAATGGCAGCAGTTTAAACCCGCAGACATCGACATGTTGATTGAGCCACCTACAAAGACGGCTAACGGCTTCTTCCATTTGCATTTAGTTTTACTAGATGCTAGGTCTTTGTACGTGGTTTTAAAGATAATGATTAAACATCAGACTAAAGTGTTTGGATCCTCAGTTATTAAGTTTTGCTCTTGCAGTGTGGCTATTGGATGATCAGTGACACTTTGTTCAAATCAGCCAGTAAAGACAAAGTTAAATTCAGATGCGCCTGTGTTGTTTTGTTTTTTTGTTTGTTCAGTTTTCATCACTTCCCTTAGAATATTTTAGTTTTGTCTAAAGCCTCTGTCCTCTCTGCCAGGTTGAAAACCTCCTGCTAAATGACCAGGGAAATTATGTGCTCTGCGACTTCGGCAGCGCCACTCACAAGATTTTGCTGCCACATAAAGACGGAGTGACCGCCGTAGAGGACGAGATTAAGAAGTGAGTTGTTTTTTATTGTTCAGTCAGTGAAAGAAATGTTCTGCATGTCATCTAACACAGTGAAATCACAATATACTGTTTGCCTGCCACTTCTGTGCTCTGGCTGCGGGACCAGTGTTGTGTTTCGTGAAAGTGTAACTATAAAGGGGACAGTGTCACTTGCACCACAGAAACCTTATGAGAAACCCAGGACTATCTTTTTCAAAACTTCCAAAACTCAACACACCGTTCCCCTGCATCAACACTTTTAGTTTCAGTTTTAGTGTCTTCCCCCCAAAGTCCCAAAAGAGTGTTGCACTACTCAATGTAACTGAAGGCTATAAAAAGTTGTTACAACAGGGATTTGTTTGTCAATGTTTTACCAAAGTAAAGGAGCCAATTTCCAACTAGTAAAGCGAGAGGCAACAAGAGAGACCCTTCTGATGAGAGAGAGTCAGCACTTAGAAATGAAGTTTATTTGTTATTGGTTCTGATGGAGTTACTTTCAAAAGCAGGAAAATTATGAAAAAACACGCAGCAGATCAGTGCATTCTTGACTTCTCAACATCACTGCAAATACTTCCATGTAACAAATGAAAAAAGACAATGACAAAGAGCAACATGATGGCTGTCTCTAACTGAGCTGCTGCTAGTAAACTGCAGAAGGGACCTCCGATGATGTTCTTCACCTCAGGCAGCAAACCAACGTGCTGTAATCACACTCAGCAGACCACACACAACTTAACAAAATTTGGCGTATGGCCAGATTCTGTCAAACACGGTGAGGCGTTCAATTTCACATCTATTTATTGATGTCCACAGAGCAGTTGAGCGAGCTTGCGAGTTACATTAAGAGCAGATCAGAATAGCTCTGTTCAGTTCCCCTACTAGCGTACGCTCTCATAGCTCATTTACGTAAACTAGAAATACGCACGCTGCTGCAGACAATCACACTGTTGTTGATCAGTTGCACATGATGGTGTATTGGGAAGTGATGAATGTGATCCCTTATGGTGCCATGTGCAGTGTCATTGTGTGTATTCATTTTGTGTGGCATCAAATCACAGCAGTCCCTGCAAATCTGCCCTGTTAACTTTTCCCGCATTTACAGCAGCAATGAAGTGCAATGCGCGCTCCTTATCAGCAGTGTATGACCGAGTGTAAACTCTCCTCCTTCGTGACGCTGGTTGTGCAGAAACCGTCAGTCATCTGAAGCGCGGTGACTCAGACAGTCTTTGGAATGAACCCAGCCGAGTTATGAAAATGCAAACACAACCAGCTGTTTTGATTGTTGTCGAGATGGCTCTGAGTTGGATGGAAAATAAACACAACATCAAATTGCTTCGGAGTTGTCGATAGAGTAAATAAGTGTTTGCAAACAAGTTTGTCACGTTAACTTGACAGCTGTTAATATGTCACTGTTATGTTCACGACCTGTTTCTGCTGCCCCCCCAAGTGGCCAAGAAAATAGGTATAAGGGCCTCAAAACTGTGTTTAAATGCAGTACTCAAGTATATCTAATCCCTTTCAACCTCTGTTGCTTAGTCATTTGAACATTGACCTACCATTGACTACTTCCTGTTGTTGCATCTCACAGGTACACAACCCTTTCATATCGCTCGCCGGAGATGATTAACTTGTACGCAGGGAAAGCCATCACCACTAAGGCTGATATATGGGTAAGGCCCTACTTGTGTTTGTGTGTGTGTGTGTGTGTGTGTGTGTGTGTGTGTGTGTGTGTGTGTGTGTGTGTGTGTGTGCACCCTGCAGGGCTGGTTTGTTCTGGCAGTGTCCTGGGCGTCACTCTGCCCTGACAGGTTTTTCTCACTCTATGTCTCTGTCTCTCTCTCTGTCTCTCTCTGTCTCTCTGTCTCTCTCTCTCTCTCTCTCTCACTCTCTGTATCTCTCTCTCCCTCCCTCCCTCCTGGTTTGCCACTAGCTGTTTGCCTCCACCAGTTCTCCAACAATGTTTTTCCCTCATAAAACATTTAGCAACATCATTCACAACAAAGCCAGGGCTCCGCCTCATCCTAGTCCTCCTTCCATGCTGCCTGTCCTCTTCTATTTTCCCTCCGATTGTGATAATTAGGCTCCGCTGAGGACCTCAATAAGCTTGTGTGAAATAGGCCTTGGCGGTTTTAAAGGTGCGATGTAGAGAGGCAGGAACAAGGGCTTGGACAGCAGCCATTTTGAGGAACGGTGTAAAATGATGCACTAAAACCCACAGAGTTAAAACAGCCAGCATATAAAGATGTGGCCGCTGATGGGACGCGTCGTCTTTCGGCACTTTGCTCCGAACTTTTCATGCTGTTTGTGTAACGTTGAATGAAAACCTACAGAGACGAGCATTGCTGAGATGATAAATTGGTCGAGATGTTTTTTATTACAAATGTGCATGTGAGCGTACTGCATGTAAAACATGAAATCAAAATACAAAAACAGAAAATATCTTCTAAACAAAAGAAAATACACTGATATCTGTCGAAGCTGTCAGCCAGAGTTTCAGGGTTTAAGCACTAACACACACCTGTTTTTAGCTTTGGATAATTGTCTACCTGCCAGCAACTAAACCAGTTTTTTCATATTTACTTTGCTGAATCAACCCTGTGGATAAACGTCTGCAGCGACAGTTCTGCGTGTGTGTGTACATTAGCTGATGGAAAACAAAATGTTAGCAGGTCTCTGGTTGTAGGACGACATCTTCTGTAGGACGTTCAACAACAACACCAGCTTCCTGTGGACGTGCCCCCTGCATTACGTTCTCACTTCCCGTTCTATGTAGAGTCACATGTTTGGACCCCGGCTGTTTAATACATCGTGCCTCAGACAAACGTCTTGTGCATTTATCCATGCGTTTTGGGGTCGTCTGCGGATATGCTGTCTGACTGGGATTAGGAGTTTAGCATCAGACTGGATTAGCTCGTTGAGTGGAGAACTGTGAAGAATATCCGTCTGCGGAGAGAGCGCTTAAAGGAAAACATTCCCTAAACACTGTCGTTAATTCCAAAGTCTCTTTCATCTCCAACTGCATCAGCAACAAAAAGATGCAGGAGCCAAATATAGCGCCAACTGAATATATGATTTGGGAGCAGAGCACTTTTGCATGTGGATGTGTTTGGACAGCCATATTGCCAGGGGAGCAGACTCTGGGTCTGTTTTTAAAAGCAGCTTTTTGAGCCACTGACATAAGGAACATTAATTCTTTGCTAAGCAGTCCCATGTTTCTCAGTGGGTGGAGAAAGGCAACAACATTGCCAGGGTTAGGGCTCCACTTACCGCAGGGGTGGACTGCACTTGACATGTTAAGTGGTTGTAGGAGTCTCTTGTTCATGTGTACTGATGAGTATTGCAGGTAATGCTCCCTTAAGTCTTATCAAAAAGCACAGACTGTATATTAAAACACAAAACAAACCAGCCACGTCTTGTATTTTTCTTTTATATATCATATACAGTCTTCTTGTATCTTCTGGTGGTAATCTTGTTAATTGCCACTCGTGTTAATTCAGAAGTCCTTAGTATCTCTAGTAATGCTTTATAGCATTGGATAGTAACTAGAACCATACATCAAATTCCCAATACTTCTCGGGATCCAACCCGAGCATAAAAACATTCAAGCAAAGGTTTTAGACACATTGTCAGATTCATAATATTATATACTGATTCTTCATATGCTGTTTCAAAGCAGTGCCCGTCCTTAAAAGTTTCAATGTTCAGTTGTTTCTTTACTCTCTTTCTGCTTTCTCCGCAGGCACTTGGATGCTTGTTGTACAAGCTGTGTTTCTTTACACTTCCATTTGGGGAGAGTCAAGTTGCCATATGTGACGGAACCTTTATCGTTCCAGATAACTCCAAATTCTCCTTCAAGTTGCACTGTTTAATCAGTAAGTTTCTGACTTAATGTGTGCATTGGGGCCATAATACGTGTTCAAATGATACAGGAGAAACTATTTCTACATCAGGTGATTATTACTGTTACTGTTGTACTTTAACTTCCACCCGTATTTTTACTCCACACTGTCTCTGTAAGGACGACTGTAAAAAGCATGTAAACTATATGTAATAATAATGTATATGTACAATAATTTATTTCATTAGCTCCATTGTCAGTTGTTTTACTATGCCACTTTCACAGTGTTCCTTTTCTACTCTGTTCACCCACAGAGCCTTTTGTAACTGACTTCACACATTGCATTTACACAACTTTAGCCTGTTTGAACCAGTCATGGACTGTCAGTCATGACCGCCCCGTTTGCTTCCCTAAATACGTTCCGCAATGGCGCCTACTTTGTAAATTATTTGTGCAGCAGCGCCACCAAGTGGAGAAAGACAGAAGATGCACATGAACCACAATACACCAGCCACCGCTCTTCTGCACAACATGCTCTTTAAAATGACCTTTGTCTTGTTCTAGGATACATGCTCGAACCAGACCAGGAGAAGAGACCAGATATTTACCAAGTGTCCTACTTTGCCTTCAAATTAGCTGGAAAAGACTGTCCAGTGCCAAATCTCTTTGTAAGTCACCAGAATGAAGCAGTCAGCGTGGCTTCAGCCTTTCCAGCCATTTACTCGTTAATATTTGTTCTTCTCCCGCCCTTTTCCCAGAACTCTCCCATCCCTACGTCTCTCCCAGAGCCTCTAACAGCTAGTGAGGTCGCCGCTAAGAAAAGTATGACGAAAGCCAGGTACGGCTACGTTTTTTTGTTATTTTGCTTTTATACAAGCTAGCACTCATACTAATTGATAAATAAGAAAAGAATGTGGTTAAAGGAAACCCTTTAAAGATCAATAATTAGATTTTAGTATATGTGCTTTGAGGAACAAGTTGAATCTTTTTAAGCGTAACAATAAGGAATTAATTTTGCAGGTGGATGCATCACATACAGCAACAGCACAGCATTAGATATGTGGATTGCCGCCCTGCAGACCTTGTTGTATGAGTGCATGATGAGGGACACAATTTGTTGTTCTTGGTCAACCACAACTTTTGACTTCCCCTTTCCAGGATAACAGATTCTGTTGGCCCGACGGAAACATCAATAGCCCCCAGACAGAGGCCAAAAGCGGCAAACAGTAACGTCTTGCCCCTCGCCAACACTGTCACCCCTGTAAAGATGACTGTGCCTTCAGCACCCGTCAGCAACGGCCAGAAAGGTTTGTTGTTGTTTGTTTAAAGATGTTCTTATCTCTACTGAAAGATGGAAAATAATAGACATAAAATTAAGAAGAAATATGAAAAAGCACAAATCACAGTAAACCAGTTCCAGGTCACGTGATTTGTTATATTGGGCTAAAACTGATTCGGTCTGTCCAATCAGCTCCCACCCCTGGCTCGGGGCAGCCATCCATGCAGCCCCAGCCCAGCAGTCAGCAGCACCGAGTCCTGCAGCAACTACAGCCTGGTGACCTGCGTCTACAGCAGCTGCAACAGCAGCAGCATCACCACCAACAACAACAACAAGCAGTGCAGCAACAACATATAAATGCACAGCAACTCCAATACCTCCAGGTACATCCACCACGTTGACATGTATACAGTGGCACAGCATTGTATAGACCAAAGTCATCGCCAACAGCTTTACTTGAACCCTCATTGAGACGAATTGTCCAGATATCTAATTTTATACAAACTTCATCAGTACCAACAGGCTGTACAGCAGTCCCTCCAGCTTCAGCAGCAGCAGCAGGCCCTCCTCCAGCAGCAGCAACAGATGATGATGCAGCCGATGTACCAGCAGCAAGTTGCTCAGGCCCAGGCTCAGGCCCAGGCCCAGGCTCAGGCTCAGGCTCAGGCTCAGGCTCAGGCTCAATACGCAGCCATGGTGAGTTCTGTCAGAGCTCTGACCCTGAGACCAAAGCTGCTAAGACTTAGCTTCTGCTACTGACTTTTATTTATTTCCATTCAATTTGCTTTTGTATGCATTCAAGTGTTATGATACATTTGAGGATTCTTCTAACTCAAAATCATGACAGAATTTCAGAGCAGAAGATTTCATCCAAAACTGCAATAAATAGTTTGAGCAAATGACAGCGAAACACATGGAGACGCAGCATGAAATAACACGGAGCCGAACATTTCATTTAATGTCAGAATGCCCTAAAATTGCTCTCTCTGTTCCAAACACTGGCAGCCAGTCATCTTCAGCTGAATCGTTTCATGTCTGTGCCAAGCAGCATTGGAAGCAGACGCTCAAACTTCCTACTGACTCTGTCCAAATATTCAGAAAACTAGTATTTACGCAGCTACTGAATCAAACACACAAACACAGGTCCTCCAAATGCGTACTGTTAGGGCGGCGCAATTTTTAGTCCGTTTCCCACCGAACGCGTACCATCTGTTTTATTTCAGAGGCAATCTGGTCTGAGCGAAGCCACGAGGGGATCGAACAGAGGGTGAAATCGAGCAGTTTCCTCTGTGTTGCATCCTGACATATGAAGCAGTTCACAGGCAGGGGAAGAGAGCACCTCTCATAATCACTGTTCTTATTCCCAAGATACCTGCTAACTGTTTAAAAGCAGCGATTCTTTTGTGATCTGAGACCTGCTCCTTATTGTGGTGATGAAGCTCTGTAAGTGACTGCAAATTTGTAATATGGCGTGGTGACATCAGATCAGCTTGATTCGCACGGTACTCTAAAAGCACAACAGTGGTGCTTTGCAAATATGGCTTGTTAAGAAAAGGCAGAGGATGGAACAACAACAGCGAAATAAAGAAACAAGAATCGGGTTTGAAGCATAAAAATCATGGCGACAGGTATTCAGGCATGAAACAACATGAATCATATTGGAAGATTAATTATGACTTTTAAAGATTTGAGCTATTGCAGCTCCTGAAGATAATTCATTCAATTCAACAAGTTATTGTAATCAAAGATCTGCAATGTGCTGCTAGATTGTACATGTGAGCTTAGTACCTGAACTGTTTGATACTTATTGTGTTCAAAGTAAAATATTTTTATTTTTTTTTTTTGTACCTGCAGATCTTTTGAATATAAGAAAGTTTTTTTATTTTATTTTTAAAATGGGAATTCTCTTATAGAGAGAGAGCCTCTGATCCAGTCAGAGGCAGGTTCATAAAGCTTGTGAAGGAGGTGGAACATTAAGCAGCGAAGGATTCAAGTGTTTTCTTATGAGCTGGTGGAGACCAAACCACAGCTGAAGTCAATATGCTCCAACTGAGCGCTGATGTCGCTCTGTTTCTGTCGCATTTGTAAATAGACATGTAAACGTGTGCAGCCATAACAGCTGGAAATATGTTAAGAATATTTATGAGTCAGCTTCCTTTTGAGTTTGTGGCCAAGAAGAAACTCCAGAAGTTAATTTGTTCAGTTTTGTGTCCTATGTGCTGTTTGACTCATCATTCCTTCATCCCTTCCCTCCACTGTGTCCCCAGCTTTCCAAATCCAGAACTGGTTTCTAACAACATTTCATCATCTTGTTGCCTTCATTGTGCCATTGTGCCATGAAATCACAGCTCCGTCCCTCATTCCCTTCCCCTTCTTCTCCCTCTCTTCCTTTCCTAACAGTTGCAGCAGTACCAACAGGCTTTTGTTCAGCAGCAGCAGCAACAACAACAACAGCAGCATCATCATCAGCGGCAGCAGCAGCAGCAGCACCACCCCACCCAGCAGCCTCTCCCCTACATGTCCTCCCCGCTTGAATTCCAGATTCCACTGGGTTCCTATAACCCAACCACGCCCACTGCTGGAACTGGAGCAGGAACCGGTCATATGGGGGGACCATCACCTGTGGATCCCTCATACACTAACCCCAGGTAATGTCCCCTGGGCAATCATTATATCCTATTCGTATGACATGTCTAACAATACAATTTTGTTAGACATGTTCTTTTTTTTAATCTTTTTTCATGCAAAAGTTAATAATGTCAAATTATGTATGTTTGCAAAGGTTTTTAAAATCATGGATAGTTGGTCCTTTTGTTATGATCTATTTTTTCATTGTAACATTCTCATTTTCTCATGCAGGTATTTAATTAACTTTGCACCTACCTTGTCTCATTCAGCACAAGATGATCTAATCCTGTTCTGAATGAGACAACAATGGCTGTGTAGACCCATCTGACTTCTATACTCTTTTGACAGGTGGCCTCTCCGACACAATATCTTGTTCTTCTCCTATATATAGAATTTTAGTTTTCTCTGGTTAAGGTTATGTTGTTTGTCCTTGCTGTAACATGTGTGACGTGAAGACGTGAATCCAAGCCATAACAAATTTTCACCCTTGTTTTGTCTCCACAGTAGAAACCCTCTGCTTGCTTCGGATGGCATCACCCCACCCTCTCAAAGCTGCAACAGCGCTGTCAGTAACCCTCCCGACATGTCGAGGTGGAACCCTTTCGGAGAGGACAACTTCTCCAAGTTGACGGAGGAGGAGCTGATCGACCGGGAGTTTGACATGCTCAGAGCAAGCAAGTGATCTCGTCCATGATTTTAATCTAGTGTTTGCTTGAAAAAAAGATTGGCTGACAAATGTGTCGTTATTGACTAATACGTTTTTATGTTTTTGCATAAATCCAGATAGAGATTAGCTTTTATGTGTCTGGAAGTTTTCAAATTTAGTCACTGTCAAAACAGTGTAAATTAAAGAGTGTCAGTATAACAGAACAAGATGTTGCTGAAAATTCACCTTTGATGGTCAGAATAGGATACAGCAGTAGATACTGTTTAACCAGAAACTAAATGATTTCTGAATTTTATATTTACAGGTGGCATTGTTTCCGTGTTCAGTGGTTGAGGTGGTTAAGTCTTGCCAAGGTGCTGTAGCTGAAGGTGATCTAAGTGTCTGCCCCTCTGTGACCTTCTGCACACAGAAAAGCCAGTGGAGAGAACAGCCAGTGTGGAAACCGACCGACCGCAGCCTGCTGCCTCCACTGCCAAGCCCCTCCCACCAGAGGACCTGTTTGGCTCAGTCCCATTTGTGGCCAGCGCAGGCAAGTCTTAGGAGTCTCTACCATGAGGACCCAACACTGTGGAGCCACCTGCCCTCTCTCTGCCCTCTCCTGCCCCCACCTCTCCCAACCCTGTCCAGATCTTCTGTTCTAACCTGACCTCCAGTCAGGAGCTCCTATGCCACACAGACCCCACAGTGGGGAGTTAAAAACCAATGATCAGATAGGTTTTTTGTTTCTTTCCCAATGACGGTCGGCAGATTAGTTTTTACTTTTGTTGTCAGTATAAAATACAGTGAAAGGTGAGCAGAGGATCCTGCTGTTTTGTGACCTGGAGAGAAGAAACGTGTGCGCAGGAATAGCAGGTGCATCAGTGAAGCGGTAAAAGCGCTCTCTGAGTTCACTGCAGTCGGCTCTGGCTCTTAATACTGGGCTCTCTAACTGCCCTGCTGTAACAAACCTTTATGCAAGTCAGCTGGAAGACCGAGTCTCCTCTGTTGCTCGCCGGGTGAAGTAAGGGGCTTAAACTCGTGGGTTAGGCTTACATTCCCTGTCTAGGTCAAAATGGCTGGAGCAAGGTACTAATGCATAGGGGTCTCACTCGGTGACTATGCTAAAGAGGCACTTTGCATAAAATTCTTACTTTAAGTGCACACAAAAAAGGCAAAAACTTCCAACTCACTGTCTCCAACAAAGAACGCGGCTGAGAGATGCTGTAGTTCCATCGGCACTGAAAGCAATATGAACGTAACAAGGCTGAGGCGACAACGTGACACAGCTGGTACTAATTAGGGCTGAGTGATGAACGCTGTAGCTGAAACAGTACATACATGCAGACGCCATCTCATTAGAAGCTACAGTTTCGAACACATTTTATGAATCACACGCTTATGGTTGTTCTACATGGTTTCTTTACAATAAAACTATCGTAAGTTGTAATATCTGAGATTTGACATAACATGTTAGAGGCCCATGTGCTGAAGTGCGATTGTACTTCTCATAATGAAGTTCCTTGGTAGGTGTTTAGCTGGTGGTGGCAGCTTGCTTCTTGAAGTTGGCTGACCTTGAGTCAGGCTGTTTGTCCTCTTCGGCTGTATTTTGTTTTGGTTCCAAACGAAATGGTTCATTCATCAGAGGAGTTAGCTTTTGGAAATTGGGTGTTTCGTGCAGTATCTTGTTTTCTCCTTGTCGCTAACTCTGCCACTTATGGAGTAATTATTTCTCCTGTTCGTTGAAACTGAGCAAATGATCATACATTGCAGTAAAACGACCAACGAAATTCCTCCAAACTCTGATGTTTGGCGCTGTAAAAACCCACCCTGTCCCTCCCTCTTCAGGCTTGTTCAGCACATTATTCATCATGTATAGTAGATCCTTATTTATTTGTTGAAAAACTAGTAATTCAGGTCTCACATCATGCTATCATACACATCCACACTATCTGTCGAACACCAGTGTAACCCAAACATCTCTCAGCCCTGGTACTAATGAACTTCAGTTAGGGGGGAAATAGATGACACTTGAACTTCCAAAGTTGTGGCTTTTTGCCGTTTGTTTACATTAAAACCCCACCGGCTCTCTTCGGCCATTGAAACTGCAATGCAAAGATTTCTCACAGATTGCATTTTTTTTTTTTTTTTTTTTTTTTTAAATTGCTGTGACAAAGCCTCAAATGTTCTCGTGTGGACTGTGCACTTTACTGTGGAGGCCGATGTTAACATCCACTATAATAGATAATTAGTTCTTATTTGGCTTAAGTAACCAGTCAGACTGCATGTGGTTTAACCCCGACACAGACCGTAGCCTTGGTATAACAATGTGAATATCAAAGTGCAGTATTTCTACGTATAATACATCGGTGGCAGCAATAAGCTTCTGTGCCTCTGTCCTCTTCCTGCTCCTTAAATGTGAATTGGTTACGTTTTGATAGGCAATTTAGAAACGCTGTTTGTAACTCATAGACTATATTTAATGATAAACAGTATCAACGCTAAAACCATTAGAGATTTTCTAGAGGAGAGTGAGAGTTGGTTTTTTTGTCCTACAGTAAATTCATCTCGTGTCCTTAAACATGCAGGCTTAATGCAAGTCCAGTGGCTACAGTTTAGAGTAGAATAAGACAAGATGATGCAATATAACCCTCTAAGCACTTGAATGTAGATGTGGAAATAGTTTATTGTCTTCACTTGTTCCTTAATAAATATAAAATTCTATTTGAGTTCAAATTGGGTCAAAGGTCAAACCAAAAAAAAAAAAAGAAGAAGAAACCAAACAGATTAAAGGGACTTTTGTAGTGAAAACCCAGAAAGGTCAAACAGCAAACAAACAAACAAACTTGCTCGGGTCTGGGTGTTGTTCAGACAGGCTGGCATGAAAAAATTTTCCAACAAATTTTTGATCAGCCTTTTAGCTTCCTGCGTTTGTGCCATCACAGTGTGTCCATTGGGTTATTTAGGTTCCAGGTGTTAAATATTCCGCTGGCGAACTTAGAAATATAAACAACCCTCGGACAGATTGTCATTGTGTGGGTGAACTTTGGTTGACATTGCAGTTCCAGTTTGATCAGCTGTTGATGCTGTTTGTGTTTAACGTTTCTCAGTGGCAGAGCTGCTGTAACTGGAGCATCAGTTTCACAATTGGCTCTCCATGCTCTCCTATTCCAATATAACATGATCTGTTGCAGGTTGAAGATGACCACTGTGTTTCTGGCGGTCATCCGAAATTCATGGAACCACGTTTACATACGCAACTATCGTTTTAGAGCGTAGGTGACCAAAGATTGCCTGCATCAATTTTATGACTGTTTCAAAATTCGGATTCATTTTTCATACAAAGCACATCTACACACAAACCTGTCAGAATCAGTACCAGCACTATGGCCACGGGTGTTTCCTAAAACATTTTTGTGTTTTGTTTTGCTTTATTTTCAAACTGTGAGAGCATCACAGATGGTTGATGCACACTGATAATGTTTCTCTTAAATTTATTTTCCCATTTACATCATGGTTTTAGGATTTACCAGGCTCAGATTTGATAAGATCCATCTCCCACCAACAGTTAACCCTACCAGTCCAGTGCAGCTCTGCCTCTGAGCACCGACTCATTTAACACTCTCTGACCTTGGTCTGAGTGTTTGTGACGACTGCAGCACATTCCACAAGATTGTCTGAGTTTTTGCAGACTGAATAATTAAGAAGAAACAGTATTTCCTGTTGTGGTGATAGCAGTGTGACTGTCAACTAGCTAGCATGCAAACCCAGGACAAGCCAGTCTGACACAAGTGAAGTCGCTGGTGGTGTGACTGCAGATTTCGATTTCAATTATGGTTTTTTGCATAACGGGAAGTTAATTGGTTTCCATGTGTAGAGACAAAGTGCCTTTGTGTGGCATTTTTCTATACCTGAGCAGTGATGCTGACGGAGAGAGAGATTTTTTTTTTTTTAATTGATTACAAGATTTGCATTTTTATTTGATATTAAGCTGAACAATTAAATGTTGTTGAATGGGATTGAGCTTCACTGCCTCAGTTCCAAACGTTTCGATTAAGGGAAAGATGCTAAAACCAGCTGGCAGGTAAATGACAGGTATCCAGCACCGATGAGTTGGTCTGATTCTTGGGTCAACCATCTCAAAGTAAGAGAAGTCCCCCTAGAAAATATGTTGGCAGGTAAAACACCAGAGGCTGGTGAGCAGGTTATTGCGCCCTGTTCTTCTCATATTATTCCACTATAATGTAGATCTGCTTATTGAGACTCTAACCAGAAGTGACACAAGTTGGTATCTTAAACTGTGTTATAATTCTTTTTGTTGAACACAACTGGCTGATGGCACATTCAGTGGTTTAAATGTAAATTGTTGTGCTGACAGGAATGCTTGATGAGTGTGTTGATGATATCCGTCAACATTTTGATTATTGTCTCCTGTTTTATGTTTAATCCATACAATCCTAAAGGGCTGTATGTATGTTTGTTAATCCTCACTGTGCTGCTGTTATTCCGCCTTAGAGCAGCAAGTGAGAACGTGACCCATCTTAGTCATCCATGCAGACATGATTCATACACGTTTTTGTACAAATATATAAACTGGTATAATGTAATTCATGTGTTTTTAGCTGAAGGTAAGTTTGGAGAACAGTTAAGGTTACTTGATGCTTCTGTTCCACTTCATGTTTCCGCTTATGTCACCGCCTGCTTTTATTGGGCCTTTGTGGAAAAACCTTGCTTCATTTCAGTTCATTTCTTTTTTTTTTTTTATTAATTTTATTTGCTTTGATTCTTTTAATTTCTCATTTAGCAAGACAGCCATACTCAGAAACATCTTGTTCATGTGTATTGGTGGATGGATCTATAGTTTGAACAGGTGAACCATCAAAGCCAAAAAGAAATGTGAAAGGGACGACCAGAGCCATTAACTGCACTTTATTTTCTTTTTTCAAAGTGCAAGGAAATGCGAAATATTATCCCAGGATTTGTGGGATGAGCAAGCAAACATAGACATTGAATATGTTGTTACATACTGTTTACATTTGCAAGTTTTTGTGCTTTTGCCCATCTGTCTCGGGGTCTTGTTTCCTCACTTTTCCTAGAGGGTTTTTTTTTGTTTTATGAGCTTTACATCATGCTAAAAGCCCCAGAACAGATCACTACAACTTTGGGAACGTTTATTTTCTCATTAGAGGTTTTGGGGAAAAAATGCCACAACTCTTCAGTTTAAGTTATACTCGATACAAGCAGCTCCTGGTACGGCTACTGCAGAAAGAATGCAACCTATAGATCAACTAATTGTCTTATACATATCTTGTTTTTTGCAACAGACTATGTAAAAGGTCCTGTATCATACTGTGAGTGTGAATGTATTTCTTTATAGAATGTTACTGATAAATAAAAACCATTCAAACTCAATATTTACTTTGGTTCCTTTCTTATAGTTCTTTAAAGTTTTTAGAGTCTCTCCACCACTACACCACATGCAAGATGTTTCTGTCGTTAATATGGCTGTCCTTCTTTCTCTGTTGTCTACTTAGTCTTCAGGAACTCTTAACGTACCGTAGGGAAAGCGGAATGGTTTGCACACAAAGGCACAGTTATCAACCATGTTTGTCCTGGCCAAACTGTTGTGTGAAACATTAAAACATAATCAGCTTACTCTTTGAGGCATGTGGCCAGCATGGTTCATGTAAAACCCTGAGGGTGATAAACCACCAAAATTAACCACTGGGGTTAATTTACGAATGAAACATTTTCCCCTGGCTTCATTTCACTGTTTTTCATCTCAGATTTGTTCTAAGAAGGACCCATCGACAGGTTTCGTGAGCTTATTTGGACGAACCTTTGATGGTTATCTGTAATTGAATTCTTTGGTTCCTTCATGTCATTAGTGTTATTTCCCTCCTGCACCGTGATCAGTCACAGGCGGAACAGAATCAGAACATCTTTTTACGAAGTTTACTCAAAGTTATACTGCTGCATATAACCAGTCGAGCCCTGAAATGTTTAGCTTTCAAACAGAATTACTGGTGGAAGTTACATGACTAACAGCCTTTTCATTCTAGGACTGGACTGCCATTAAAATAACCATCAGGTTAAAAGCAGCTTGAAGTTAACCGGTCTGCTTAAAAATCCTTTGTTTATAATGTATTGTGTGGTGACATGGAGAAGTGACACTAATCCCAGTATCCAAATAATAAACTAAGTAATAGAATTAAGTATTCCACAAACAGACTGATAATTTATTGATAATTTAATCCATCTAATCTCATTTTTGATTCTAAACAGACTTAATTGAATTTATTTCACATTGGGGTCATTTACAGTGTATAGACCGTTGTTTTACTGATCTTCCATTCATTCCTTTTAAAAAACACAAATCGTCCTCCGTGTCAAATGTAAAAGCAAATTAATCTAAATTTAATACATAACATAATGTGCTGTTGGAATGAAATCAAAGAAATTAGGTCTGTGTTTCAGCTCCCGTCGTAGAAACTAAGCATGGAGGGGGGAGGAAGCAAAAAACAGAAGCAGCTTTGGCGTTCAGTATGGATGTGATGTGGCAATGTGCTGTACACATTACTGGTTTATTTTTTTCTAATGATTACAGCCACAATATTAGTATTTATGGAATTTTCAAAAGTGTCACTCAGATTACTTCTTCCACTGACAATTTCACAATTTCAACTTATTGTTAAGACCGTATGTTTTGTAATACAGTTAACAGTCATTTGTTTTCAATAACCTTTTGGTTCAGAGTCACTCAGGCCAGTTAATGTTTGGCAGCTTCATCAAATCAATCTGGGTTCAGTCATATTGCGTGAGCGAAGAGACTTCTGTGAGCTCCTGCCTGCTGTCTGATATTTCTAACAGATTTTATCTTCCATCAGACAAGAGAACAATCACACGCATGTTTTCGCCACTTATTTGTATCTTTAACAGATCCGACGCAGCGTGTAATCCTTCAGCTTTTACCCAAAGGAACATCGACAAAACAAATCTGTGTGTCAGTCTGTCATCTTCTCTCGTGATTAAAGATGTTTGATAGTGTGAGATTGTCTCACTCTGAGAAGTGAACGTGATTACAAGTTCTAATCTAGGACAACTTGGGCGGGACAACAGATGCAGAGTACCTCGTGTTCTGCATTAATGTGTTTTATTCCAGAGACTTTTTATGTTTTCTTGCTGTCTTGTTACATTTGTCAAAAACAAAGGTTTTGGCTAATCTGTCATTGTGTCCTGCCAGTTTGGATGGTTGAAGACGTGGAGAGGTTTCCATTTTCGTGTTCACAGCAGGGGGTCTTTCTCTGCTTTCTTATGTAGAGCTTCCACTAATAGGGAACAATAAATTGGCTCATTGTGTATGGCGCAATTTATTTTCAATATAATTGGAGACTGTCCACTTGCTAATTAGGCTAATTTCTAAGTTGTCATTATGCAAATCTCTTGGAAATAAATTTACACAAGGCACAAAGATTTCAGCAAATGCCAAATGTGCCTAAGAATTTATAGAAAAGTAGAAGTAAGAAGAAGCCATTTAAGAACAAAGCTCTACTTTTTTTTTTTTTTTTTTTTTTTTTTAACCAAAGGATGGGAATGACATTTTGTATCATTTCAACAACAGGTTGAAATTTGAAGGGACAGCTTGTAGAATTTAGTGGGATCTAGTGATGAGTCTGCAGATTTCAATGAACTGAGCACCCCTTCACTCACCCTCCCCTACCAAGCATGGAAGCGTGGACAACCTGTGATGACCCCAAAACTTTAGCCCTTTAGCCCTCTCCAGGGAAAGCCAGTATTTGGTTTGTCCTTTCTGGGCCACTGTAAAAATTTTGTGATGGAAAATTGCAAAATCGGTGAAAGACTGCCTACTCTCCTCATAACTACTCTGTAGCCTTCATTACTCATTTTAAGGTATCAAAAACATTATTCTCACTTATTTGTGCATAAATTGAAGCACAGTTATGAATATTACATTTTATCTCTGCCAAGAGATCTCCCTAATTCCTGTACACCGATCATTTAAAAGCAACTTTGTAAATCTTGAAAATCTCTTTTCTTCTTCTTATAAGCCTGCTCTTCTTTTTGCGGGGTCAAAATAGAGAATCTTTAAGACCATATTGAGCTTTGTCAATTCTCTTCTATTGCTCCTTCTGCCTCAATGTTAGTCACTGTAGACAACTGTTCCACAAAAAAACAAATCCTATCGTAAGCCGAGTAATCCTGATTTCAGTAATGCTACATAATAAAGAAGCGAACAAGACATTTGTAGTAAATGAAAACTTGTACTTGACATTGAGATTCTCCTTCTGTCACTAATCTTCTTCAATACATTAAACTTAAAAAGGATCTGAGCATAAAATCAAAAGTGCTCATAGGGAGCGTTTTAAAAAGACAAGAAACACTGGTAACATCTTTAAGTCTTGCATTTCTGTCTTGTTTTCACAGGTGCCAATGTGATAAAGACTGAGCAGACCAGTGAGGAAGTCAGCATTCCTGCCGTCATCTCGGCCACTGCAGAGGGTCTACAGCCGGCAGCGGTCAAGGAGCACAAATCGGGCAAAAAGAGCAACTGCAGACTAGGTGAGGAGTCCGACAGCGACTTTGAGTCCGATCCTCCTTCGCCAAAAAGTAGTGAAGACGAAGAGCTAGAGGAGGAGGAAGGACTGAACAGTGAACATGGTGAAGACACTGAACCAGAGAATATAGGACAGAGGCCTCTGCTGATGGACTCTGAAGAAGAGGGAGAGGACGATGAAGATAAGCACAGCTCTGACTCGGACTACGATCCCAGCAGGGTAAAGAGCCGCTCAAAGAAAGCTCTTGCCAGTAAATCCACTTCAGTCACTACAAGGAGTCCACGCAAGGAATCTGGCATGACTCTGATCACACCTCCTGAGTCACCCAGCGGAGCTAGAGCAGCTCCAGCTGTTGAAGCGGTGGATGTTTTTGGTGCTGTTCCTTTCCTTGGCGGACCGTCACCTGTTGGGCCTCCAGAAAGCTCAGACATCTTTGCCAAAGCGCCTTTCAGGCAAGTCAGCCAGGAGAAGAAACCTCCAGATGAATTTGATGTTTTCACCAAAGCTCCATTCAACCGGAACCTCTCCAAGTCAGGCAAGAGTGGCAGTGATGTTCCCATGGGCCAAACACCACCCATTTCCCCCGAGGGCATTGACATTTTTGGCTTCTCTCCCTTCCAGCCTGGCCCCACCGAACCACCTCCCACCACCTCTAGAAGCGCAGAAGATATCTTTCGGACTTTTGAGGACTCAGCTAGCCCTCAGCAACAAAGGCTGAAGCAGCGGAGCCTCCAGAAGCTGTCGTCACGCCAGAGAAAAACGAAGCAGGAAGCCACAGCAGGTGGCAGCAATGGCAAACGCCACCATGGTACGCCAACTGGAGGCCGCAAGACCAACAAGCCAACTTACCGAACACCTGAGCGAGTCCGCAGGCACAAGAAGGTTGGCCGGAGAGACTCACAAAGCAGCAATGAGTTCCTCAGCACCTCTGACTCTAAAGAGAACATCAGTGTTGATATAACCATGGCCGAAGGGAAAGACAAAGGAGCTTCTCTGCAGGTAGATGAGGCCCTTTTAGACCCATTTGGAGCCAAACCTTTCCATCCTCAGGATGGCAGTCGGCATGGCCAGTATCAAGGACTTAGTGATGGCAAGAGTGATATGGGCACAGCAAATGGAAAGTCCTGGACTGGTTCTCTTCATGGTGGTCTTGGAGAAAGCAAAATCATGGATGATTTTGGGGCAGTGCCCTTCACAGAAATGGTCATCCACAGTGGACCTCAGCAGCAGCAGCAGCAGCAGCAGCAGCAGCAACAACAGCCTCCTGCGCCGCCTTCACAACCGGTGGAGCTTGACCCCTTTGGAGCTGCACCTTTTCCCTCAAAGCAGTGACTTTTCTTGCATCTAGCCACTCTGCCAGTTGCTGTTAAATAACCCCTGAGCTATTTTGGCCTGGGAAACATCTTCAACCAATCAAAAAACAACAAGCTAACAATGTCCTAACGCTTCTTTTTTTTTTTTTTTGAGGAACATTCTTATACATCTCTTAGTTTCATTACAAAAACCTAAATCCTGTGGAGTGCGAGTGATGTTGCCACATATCTTTCAGCTGCACCCATTTGCTGAGAAGCCTTTAATGCTGCATCTTAACTCTTGTAAAGACGTTTAAACCGGGAGAAGCGAAAAACTCACTCAAAAAAAAATCGTACTGTGATTATAAGCTTAATGTTTGACCGCTTGACTTGCTGCAAAAAGCTATATGGCCTGCCTTCTGATTTACCAGTATGTTTTTTAGCACCACAAAGCCTTACCTGAGCTGGGCTCTGCCTTGCTGCACAGTACCTCGGAAACCACGACACACTTGGCCTGCATTGGCCTTCTCTGTCGATTGGAATCGTTTGGGAGTTGACCTTAACCACTTTGTTTTGTCTTTATTAGACTTTTCTCTATGCATAAATTCACAGTAGTCTTTACACAGCCAAGTGTAGTTGTCATTTGTGTTGCATTACACTTTGAATACTAGAAGGGATCTAATTTTATTGTACTTCCTTAAAAACTGGGATTTGTTAATTGGGTCAGGTTTAAAATTAGGCTCTTAACTGTTTCCTTTTTTCTACCAGTAAACGTCTGTGTAAGTACTGTTAACTTTGGTTTTTTGTTGTTGTTTTTTTACAACTCAACCCATTCTGTTAGAAATAAGAAAAATAAAACAGAAAGCCACATTAGATCACTAGTCTAGGTTTGTCTTTTAAGAACTTTGGCCTGTACTAAAAAATTGCTGTCTGTACTGCTATTTTCTTAGCAATGTACCTGCTCTTAACATAAGATATGAAAACATTTTAAGAATAGTTTATGCTTTAAAATAAATGGGTGATATCTCAGTGAAGAGATATGGCTGGTGGTATTGGATCTATTTTGTTAATAAAACAAATCCCATGAAAAGACCAAAACCAACCGTATACTAGGTCATCTATTAATACTTTGTGACTTCTTGTCTCTGGCTCTCAGCCAAGCATCTAACCAGACTACAAGGAGTCTCTGTCTGTATGTCTGTCCGTTTTTCTTACCAACTGTTCATGTGATCAACTTCACACTTGGCAGTTGTATTGCTGAAAACCCACAGCTTTGGGTTTAGGGGTCTCCCATCTTGTTGATAATCCACCTATTCCAAAGGCTGCGTTTGCTCTGGGGAACATCACCTCAAGTTGCACTATTGAGGAATGTAAAAGCTATGTCTTATCCATAGAGAATTGACTGGGACTGTGACTTGAGGCCACAAAATGTTCCTGTGACCTCTTGTTCCCAAATGATACATAGACTGTAGCGTTGTGAGGGCATACTACTGTATCATTGCAAATTTATTGCTGAGGAGTCACGGTCGGATGAATAATCCCAAAATCTGAAGGCAGAAGTACCAGAGGCTGAACAATCATTCTGCTTTGAACAGGCACTGCGCTAGTTACTCAAACAGAAGGAAGAAAGTCCCGCTTGTTGAGGACTACTTTCAGCTGCGGATTCAGTCAAATTACATTAGTGTGTGTGTTGATGAAGAAATTATCCAGTGCTAAACTGTTGCTCACTGGTGAGTTTTTGAGAGGAGCAAGTTTGGTTTTGGTCCTTTCATGTTGTTTGTTGACAGCAACAACAGAGCATCACCAGAGTTATTCTTTAACACAGGTCTTTTCATGCAGAATGTGCATTGCCATATTCATAAGGGGAAAAAACTGTTCAGGACAGACTGAGAAATCGTTTATATGAAATGAGGTCATTTGTCTTGAGCGCTGAATTCTTCCATGAGCTAGCTCTCTCCACTGAAGGCCTTAAGCACCTCGTTTACCTTCACAACCATGGGCACATTTGTTAGAATCAAACCTGCAGTTTGATGTTTTTTTTCACCAGTGGAACCATTTGATACAGCTACCCGCTCTCTTTCACCCCCACAAGCGTAAATCTTCTATTGTATTTACCATGCTATGATGCTGTTTGATGCAATAAAAGTGTCATCTCAGAGCAGCTTGAGGTGGATCCTTGGTGGAATTTAAAACAAAGTGGCTTCACACGTTTTAAAACATGGTTAAGTTTATTTAAAGTCAAGTTCAGCAGTTTGATTGCTCAGGTATGAAAAGTCAAGATACAAAATTACCACTGCTACAAGCTGAGTGCTGGACACACAGCTGATGTCTCTTTGAGTTTATAAAGACAACACGTTTTAGAGAAACTTTTACCGTGACAGTACAGAGCAGGTTTGCAATGAATAATTTAAAACACAGAGCAACAAAAAGAATCTGAAATTGTAACACCAGAGAACATTTGTCTCGGTCTGAAACTTAAAAACATTAAATATCACAGAAAAACAAAACTTTCATTCCAAAATGAGACACAAACATTAAACTGGACACCTACTGTAATTCAGTGACAACTTACAGAAAATGCTTGCGGGACGTGCGTTCAATTCAGATTTCTTTCCAACATGGTTGTGCTTCATTTTGGAATGAAGACAATAAAATACAAAACATTGCACATCACCCTAAAACAAGCTGAAGAGTTTACTGGGAGTCAAAGATTCTCTCCACCGACAGAAAAACAAAGTCTAAGGTAGCTGTAACTATTTTAACAAGAGAAGAGCAAAGTAGTGAAATCGCCTGCGTCTACAGTAGATAACAGGGCTGCACAGTGTAGTGAAAACGCAGCAGAACTACATACAGATAAAGAATTTCAAAATACTAAATCAGTGCTTGAAACTTTAGAAAGAAAATTGTGTTCCAATTTCAAAATCATTTACATTTGACAATAATTGCCAAATGTTCAAAGTTTAAAACTGGGAAACAGTCTAGAGGCCTTACAGTCTCACTGGCAGCCCCTGGAGGCCGAGCTGCTCCCTAACACCCAAAAATACTCCCACTCACTGTTAATTAACAAGCCTCACAGTCACTGGTTCAGTAATACAATAAAGATGTGAGGGCGAGAACAATCGTTTTCTGATTGTGCGCAGTTTTTAATTAACTGTGCTTAGCTCTGAAGTGTCAGTCTGAACACAGAGGCAGTGCAGCCCAACATGAAAAAACAACATTCAGTGCTGCAGCGTCAGGTACAAACACATCTACAGTTCTCGTGTCTTTGCACTTCCTGTATTTGGAATAAGTACATTTCATCCTCCTGTAAATGACACAATGTGTTGTTTGTCTCACTCAGCAGCAAGAAACAGACACACCTATACGGCACACACCGAGGGACAAAATTAAGACTGTATTACAGGTTTTGCTCCGTAGCAGAGGTTCTGACTCTTTGGTTACTCTATCTAAACACAAATTGTGTTGTACTGGTTAGGTTTTGCTTGTTTTCAAGTACTGTGCAGTTTCACCACAAACAGTTTTTAAGAGCTTGGAAATAAAAGAAGAAACAACTGAGCTCAGCAGATCTCAACACTGAACAGATCTGTTTCCTCACCTGCACACAGACTTTTAGCAGAGCTGTGCACGGTGGTGACAACAACACGAACATTTTATTTTCCCTTTCAAGATCATCTGACTTGATTACTTACTGAAAGAAGTTCACCTGATTTTTAAAGGACGCACATTGACTCTTTAAAAACAAAGTGAGTCAGTTGAAAACTTGACATAAGTTCATTTAACAAGCGCTACATGATGTTTCACTTACAGGCACTTACAGAAGCGTGTGGTCTGCTACTTGACTGATGTCACCAGCCTTGGTGATTGGACTCTTCTGCAGCTGCATCTCTGATAAAAGCTGCTTTTAAAGTTTGGAAATGTGAACGCAGAACAGTTGCCTCAAATTCTGGAGATGATCTAGTTTCACTTCAGACTTTATGCGTATAGTTAGGAACAGTGTGTTAAAAATCAGTTCCAGCCACTGTGACTGTTTGCCTCCGATCACTCAGGGGGTCCTGTTTGATCTTAACACACACTTCTGGTCTGAGTTTACAAGGTTAAGTCAGTTTACAGAGACTCACAGGTCAGGTGGGCTGAAGACACTAGCAGGTAAGAGTGTGTCCATCTGCAGTGACACTGAGATGGACTGACAGCCTGTCCACAGTGTCTCCACCTGCCTCCCACCTGTGCATGCTGAAAAATGCTGCAGCCATTGAGAGAGAGAGAGAGAGAGAGAGAGAGAGAGGAAAAACAGGTTTCAACATTGAAAATTAACAAATAAATTGATCATTTTCAATCCTTGATGTTAGTTGTGACCACAGCTCAAACTGATGGTTGGACCCCTCTCATTCAAATCTATACAAAACTGAAAACAACCTGAAGCTTAATGTTCTTAAGTGAGGATAGAGAGTCATTACAATAATACAAGATCTAAAAACTTAAACATTGGGATGCTTCCTTTTTTATAAACAGTATCAAACATTTAAAGTTGAGAATCAGTGTTAAACTGAGAAATACAGAATACCTTGTTATTAATACAGTAAAGCAGAGTAACAGTGCTGCTTACAGTTTAACAGGGATCCCAGCGTTCAGAGCAGCGTCCTAGGTGTGCTGGGGGGCATCGGGGCAGGGCTGGCTGTGTCTGTACGCCATGATGAAACATGACGACTGGTGCCACCAGTACAACATGAGCACCAGCAGCAGGTGCCACACCTGGTGACTGGAGCCCAGGTAGTTCAACTGACCTGCAGCAGGAAATCAAACAGTGACACCGGCAAAACAGTTGTCATCAATCCAATTTACAAGTGAGTAATGCAAGTTGAAATGGAAGTAGACAACAGGGGAAATCAAAAAGCGGTCTCACCTGGGAAGTAGCGTTCAGGAACTTTGGAAACGTAGAAAATGAGAGCTAATGCAGCGATGAAGTACATCCCCAGGACTCGGGGAACAAACGCCTGATGGGAGAAAATATGTATTTAATTGATGTGTGAACAGCAGCGGCAAAACATCAAGAACTCAGAGCAGGTCGGCAAAATATCAACTGATGTCTGACACAGAGTCACAGCAGCGAACACAGCGGTCACTGTGACAACACCGAGCACCTGGACGAGCTCTGAGGAGAAGCCTCCGGTGATGCAGATCCAGTGGATGGTGGGGATGAGGCCGTATCCAGCCACCAGGCAGAAGATGAGCGAGCGCAGCTGCTTCCACTGCTTGCTGAGGTAATGAGGGTGGATCTGAGCGAAGAAGACGGCCAGGATCATGGCGAGGACCGTCACCAAGTACACCTGCCGCCAGTACTGCGGGGACAGGAATGGCAAAGATGAAACCACACACACACACACACTGTGAGTCTGTAATTAAGTACATTTCAAGGCTTTTCTGTTTCATTTACATGTTGAAGGTTTCTGTAGGTTCCAGTGTCCCTGAAGGAAAAACTCATCTTTTACACAAACGTACATAAACAATCATTCACAGTGAGTCGAAGTCAAACTAAAACAGTGAGCGTTTTTCACTGCTTCCTGCTCTTTAACTGAAAAATCAACACGGACGGACCAAGAATCGAAAATAAACGCTTGTTTGTGATCTAAATCACTCGTTTTCGTCTTTTCTCACTTGTTTTTTAAACTTTAACACCTTCGCTTGTCCGATCTCCTCATCATGTATGGATTTATTTGATGTAACAAACTTCCTGGACAGTGAAGATGTATACATGTGCTAAAAATGGCCTCCAACTGTTTCTTTTAACATACTTGTGATTATGAACCAAAGCTCCAGTCCTCGCTGTGACTTAAACTTCTATAAGTAACTGTGCACAGTCTGGACAGCCTCGTCTCCGTCCCTTCTGTCCATTTGTGTGGATGTAGGCCTCCGTCCAGTCACACGTCCTCATGTAACGAGTCCTGCTGAATTTCACAGTGAATAAATTTGCACCAGGAACAAGGCCCCGCTCGGCTCCAGCCAATTTTTTTAAGCTCCTCTCCTAACAGACACCATGTTCTCTCCTCCAAATCTGCATCTCTAAAACACTCTGACGAGACAAGAGTTTGAATGGCTAAATATAAAAATCAGTTTTTCTTTAGGGACTTGGCTTGCCATAGGAGTAGAGCCACCCAGAAGCGGAGCCCTAGTCTTGGCAAGGACGGGGGGCCCCTTCGCTGAGACAGCTCCCAGACTTGCGAACGTCATATGGTGGGGAACAGGAGTGACGGACCGCTCCGTGAACGCAGCCATCTGGTTTGGGCTGGAGCAGATTTCAGCTGCGTTCTGGGGGCAAAATAACCCGGCGCTTCCAATATGCGGGGGAAAGCGAACAGTAAGGAGCACAGCCAAATACTTCAGGAGTTAAAAAAAAATAAATAAATAAATAAAAAATGAAAAGAGAAGCAACCAGGAAAGGGAAAAAAAAATAACATGGTGGTGGGCGGCTGGAATAAGGAACTGAACAGGCTTGTGTCATCAGAGGCTCTTTTCCAAACGGCGAGCGCAGCAAAGGTGTCGTGTTGCTTATTCACCAGGAACAATGAGTCAATCAGCAGAGCCAGACTGTGGGCTCCACTTCAGCTTTATTCAATTACTGCCTCTCAGGCCCAGGATGTGAGCTGAAAGTCTCCAGGGAGAACTGAGAACTGTTATGATGCACGCCGTGAAGCTCAGAGAAACATATTTACATTATCTATAATGTGCGTGAAGGTCCAGTGAGTGTTGGGTTCTCTGACTCGCAATTATGCAAACAGGGCTGAAAACTGCTGAGCAACAAAATATCTGCTCACATGCATGATCGTGTTTACTTCTTCACCGATCGGACAGTCTAGATCATTATTTTGTTCGTTTTCCTAAACATTGCCTCCACTGTTAAACAACAGCTACCGCGGCAACTAGCAGGACGGACACATCAGCCACTACTAAAACACAACCAGTCAAGCTGATGATCAAGCTAATGTTGTCAGTTGGTCTCTTTTGCTGCTTCGTCAAACGTGTTCACGTGTAAGAAGGTAAGGTATTAAAAGCACAAGTGTTTTCGTGTTGAGGTAGAGACGCTATGCAGTCAGAGACTGAGAGCTGACACAGAACGACAAGACAAAGCTTGTTGACGATGTCCACGATGTTCGACTATGGCGCTTTTTCTGTTTAGTCCCTAACCAATAAATTTCAGAACTATTGCAAACGTTTTGGCAGACAAAAGCAATCACATGCCAAACTCGGGCAAGTGTGATGATAAGCTAAACTACACTTTGGTTCAATTCATAGCACAAGCCTTAGGGATGTATATTGGTAACATTTGAGAATGTGAAAAGGTTAAAGCTAAACGAAGCTTTTGGACATCAGTTAGGTTCAATGATCAAGTGTAATCTGAGCAGTCAGTTGGTCGTTTCAACTTCCTTGCCTCCTGATTTCATGATTATTTGTCTTGATTTGTACGTATGATTTATGTAAGAAGTACAGCTTTTACTACCTTTGTTTTTCATTTTTTCCTAATTCTTTTGTAGCTTATATTAAGTTATTAAATGAATTGAGCTGATTGGATGAAACCCTCCAACATCTCTCACACCGGAGAGGTCTGTGGAGAACGCTCGAGGCATGCAGATGTTTGAGACAAGTCAAAGAGACGAGCTGCAGGCTGACGATGATCTTACATTATTGCAGTAGAAGGTGTAAAAGACTCCGGGGACGTAGCAGCCCAGGATGCCGATGGAAACCCCAGCGTAGTCCAGTGCCATCCAGCGGCGGCTGGTCTTCTCTGAGCGGTGGCAACAGAACAGGTGATAACCCACCGAACACAGCATGCACAGCTGAAGACGGAGCGATCCAGAGGAGGAGACGAGGGGAGAGTCAGGCATTACAACAGCAGAGGATGTGATGTGCGCAGAAGGTAACAAGTAGAAAAATATTTACGGTTTAATGAAAGGTGTCCTAACCAGCTCATCTCAAAAATCAGCCTCTTTTAGTACACTCATATTTTTTGAATTGGACTTGAAGACTGGTTGTCAAACCTCCTCCAGCCAACTGCTGGACTGATTATTTCTCATTTGCTGACAATAGCTGCCAATATTTTGGATAAGGTCTGAAGTCCTTCTGTAGCCACTCAGATTAAGGTAACACCATGCAACTGCCACATATTCAGTTTCCAAGATATTTGGCTAATTTGAAATCCCCACGTTGCTCAAAACACAAGGAGAAACCATGTTGTAAATAAGCCTGGAACACGTAACATCATGTAAAATGAGCCCTGCAGAGGTAAACTTGGCCAAACATAGAGACGAAAGAAATGGACCTGAAATATCTTTTGCAATTAATTCCCCTCCGTGGAATCAACTACAAGTCTGTGAAAAGCTGAACCCTCGATATGATGTGACACTCAGTCACTTCTTGTTTCCTGTCTCTGCACAGTGAGCAGCACTTTATTAGCAGTGTTATGTGCCCACATCTGACACAACAAGACCATCGACATTTGCGAACTGCTGACTAAGGAGAGGCACCATTACTGAACTGGTTTTTGCATTTAAAAACAGTTCGACAAGCGTAGACATGTATTAACCCTTCATGGTCTGCAAGACATTTGGATGTCAGCTTTAATCTTGGGATTTGATGTGAAGCGAGATCCTAACCAGACATTTCTACTGTCGCAGGTGAAGTCAACTGGAATATTCAATCCTGTACCTGAAAGCAGAAGAGTCCGATGCAGTAGATGACGTAGTCCTCTCTGGAGGCGCCGACAGCCGGCAGCACCGAGGCCATGTTGTACACCCCGATACAGAAGAAGAGCAGGAAGCCCAGCAGATGGCTCCAGATATTCACCGTCTCATTGGACAGAATGAAGAGACTGCACGGAGGATTTACAAACTTTAAAATGATCATTTCAATAAAAAAATATGTCTCTCCTCCTGAGATCAGTGATCTCAACCATTCAGCCCAGAGTACTAAAATACATCTTCTGCTGTACAAACATTTAGAAAGCTAAGCCACTGGCTAAGGCACGGTTCAAGATTAAAATGCCTTTACTGTAATTAACTATTAATTAGCTATAACTGAGTAAACCTCAGGTTTCTTCACAACATAAAAATGAGTCTAAAGCATTGACTTTTTCAGTTGTTAAATATTAATATAATATTATATAGCAGTATTCAAATATGGCAAATGGGAAACAGTATCTGTATTATATCTTTTGAAAATATTTATTGACAATGTAAAGTCAATAATAAATAGGAGGAACCCACTTGCCATTGTGACCATGGAAAAAGATATGGATTTTTATGCACAGATGTGAAGAAGTCATCTATCTCCTATTATTATTTTTTTGCACATCAGATTTGTTTGAAAAGGCTAAAATGCTTACTTAAATTAAAGAAGGCAAGCTTCTAGCTTGTAAGTGCAACCAATAATTAAAAAAAACCCCGAGACAACCTCTGGTGCTGACTCTGCACTCGGGTACCAATAGATAATAAGTTACAAACACAACAAGCAACATGACTCCTCTCTTAGCCAGTTTTATGCAGCCCTGGACTAGTATGTGATTCTGTAATTGATGTGTTGTGTACTGAAATCCTGCAGATCCTCCATGATTCTGTGTTCTCACCTTTTGATGCACAGTCTGGAGGGCAGGTATGCTCTGTATCCATCTGTAATGTAGGGGTTCTCCCTCAGAAACAACGGGATCTGTTCGTAGGTGTACAGTCTGATGCCCCGGGGCACCAGCACTGGCCAGTACTGATAACCTCCCAGCTCAATGTAGTGTGAACTCTGCGAGCTCTTTTGGAGCTTCTGAGGCATGGCTGAGCTGGAGGAGTCCGCTTTAGTCAGATCTGAAGCTGAGAACAGAAAGTCAAATCCAGATCAGATCCAATTAAGGCTGCATGTACACTAGAAACTCTATTAAACATTATAACACGATGGCTGTGGTTTGTCAAGTTTTTCTGATCTACCAGCCACTGAGTCGGGTATACCAGTGACCCACTTGCTAAAACTGTATCTTTAATTGATTCAACAAATTAAGAGCAAAGCGCTTCAGGGGTACAGCCACCAACTTATTTTACATGTAATCTCATGTTACCTGTGTTCACTGTATCCAGCTTAATTAATACCAAACTCCGTTCACTACTATGGGACTTTTCGCCGTTATGTACTAGCTAAGATTCACGCCTCTTGAATAGCTCAAGATTTTTTTTTTAAAAACCCTCAGGATCCAAACTTTAATACAATAAGAACATAATACTCTAAGCAACATTTATCAACAATCTTAACATCTCTACAAACGATCCTGACATTATGGCCCGGCTTTTTACAGCTGGCCACCGTTACAGTAAGAGTTACTGCGGCTGTGGGCACTGTAACGTTATCACAGATTATTGAATTGAGATTTTGTTGACACAACGTTCTTGCTTTGCAAATTATTACGAGCCGATTATGTCAAAAGAAACAACTGAACAACAAACTACATAAGGTTAAGTATTTCCCTGTAAACAATATGACATTTAACAAAGTCAATCTTAAAGTAAAAGAGTTTTTAAAGCGGTATGGCAGCCAGTGGCTAATTAAAGCTTGAAAGCGTCTGAACAGGCTAGTAGTGGCTAGCTAACATGCCGCTTTGTTTAGAGCCGAGAAGTAAACGAACAACTCACCTTTCAGTTTAGTATAAGCGCAGTTTGTGCCATTTTGGGGCTTATGATACGTACTTCGCATTTGTTAACATGTAACAACGCAACGGTTTTCAAGTTTCGTCTACAACATTGCCCAAATCACTAGATACGTCATCAGTGATGGACCCCTCCACTGTGCCCCGACAACTGCCTGATTGAAAAGATCAGACGGTCACATACCTGCCTGGACTCTAAGTCGCACTTTTCATTCATGTAAACTTAGCAAACTTCAGTGATGAAGACGAGTTCACTATCATTTTTTATTTTACATTTACAAGATGAAGTGCTTATGGGAAAAAATTAACATTACACATTTAGAAATAGTGAATAAAATAAACAATATCTGGGTATTTTAATCTTTCATTGCCAGGCCATACACAATTATGTTTAGTTTTTCAGGGTAAAAAGATAAAATTCACATCATTCTTTTCGCGTTTATTCATTTTACTTCTTTTATATTGTCTTAACTTAACTGTGAACGTAACTTTAAAATGAACAACTTGTTAAAGCAATATTAAAATGACTTGTTCTACATGAAAAACAATATTTTCCTGCATCTACATGTCAGACAAGCTTCACTCCACAGAGAATAATTTAAATGTGCTAATATATCTACTGCTTTTTTCCCTCTTCCTTTAAATTGTAATTACTCATAATGTCTGCTCAGTATTGAGAATGCCTCCAAAATCTATTTGCATGTTATTGTTATTGTGACGTTGAATATTTAGACTGATTTGTACTTTATTACTAGATAATGTCAATCTACTTTTTTCTTTCCTTATGTGATACTTAAGTATTTATTGTTCATTTTTGTTATTATTAGCGTGTATACAATGAGCATTTTAAACCTTCAGGCTTTCTCATGCTCACAGATTAATTTATGCTTAATGAAATTTAGAGAATATATAAAACCCTAAAAGATGCTGGGATATGCAGGTATGGCCGATGTTAAATGTAGGCCATTCAGCGCAACTCCTTCTCTGGTTGTCATCCTGCTGTGGTACTGTGGTACATCCTCCTGTTGCTGTCATCAGGAATCCTCATCAGAGCGAGCGTTCTCCACAGACCTCTCAGGTGTGAGAGATGTTGGAGGATTCCCTCAGGAGCGAAGTCACACTCAGTCCTCCCTCTGCTGTTTACACCCCACTTTAATTGCCTCATTCTCAACTGGAAGTGTGTTCTTCATTATCACTTCTAATACACCTCTCAGCACATCCACTCTGGCAAAGTGTCAGCTGCCAAGTTAAGATAGTAACTCGTGCATGCAAGGGCAAACAACAAGAATCTCCCGCTGCTGCAGTCGCTGCTCAGAGTAATTAATTGATTTTGTGGGCTTACAGTTGGCAGTGATTTCCAACAAATGATTTGGTTGTAAAAGTAGAAGAAAACAGGCAACACATACAATATATCCTCTTTTATTTTCCTTGAATTTTGAATCTGCTAAAGCCAGTTTGAGTTCCTTCTGGCTGCCTTTTTCTTTTACACATAATCTTGTCAATTGAACAATGAAACAGCAACTACCAAGACTATCTTGGACAGACTTAGTCCCCTGTCAATCAAGCAAATAAACCCTAAAACAATCTTCTTTTCTCTTGTTAACATCCCCCAACAGCTGTTAAATTAAACTGCCACCATGACAAAAATAAACAGTTAAGTTAAAGAGATGAAAAAAATACACCATACTAACCATTTCTCTACAAGGCTTTATGCTAAGCTAGTAGCCACCTGGCTCCACCTCCAGTCCAAGTGAGCATCTTCATTTAACTCTCTGCAAGAAAGGGAGCACACGTATATCCTTAAATGTTGTGTTCCTATATGCTGAAAATGGAAGTTTTCCCATTGAATTCAATGCAATCTAAGTTCTCTTGGAGGCAACATCTAGAGGCCACTAAAGGAGCTTGCAGGCCACACTTTGGCTTTAGTGGTGCTCATTGCGCTTTGGAAAAAAGGTAATAATTTGTTGATTATTTGTGATTCAGGGTTTCACAATAAAGATCTTTTTCAGAGAAGGTTAGGCTGATAGAATTACACAAACTTTCTCATCCATCTCATCCATCTACTCCAAAATCACATCCAATCAGTTCCTACTGTAGCCTATTAGTTCAGATGTGGTTGAGTTGAGTTTCATGGGTTTTTGGATTTAGGATGGCGCAGCAGACTACAGCTGTCACTCCAGCTGTTTATCCGAAAGGATTCTAAGGATCAGATCCCCGTTTAGTCATGATAGAAGACACACCTCATCCACCGAAGCCCGTGGACGACGCCCCATCTCCCACCCCAGCACCTTCTTCCTGACTCCTCACTGATTCACTGTGACAATCTGTCCTCAGCCCTTTTTTTACGACTCTTTGGCTTTGATTTCTGTCCTCCATTTTTCTGTCACACTTAACATAGAGGAATGCGCCACGATGTAATTGTGCGTGTAATGGAACATGAAATTAAAGTGCTCCTACTTACTATACTTGGTATGTTTCTTATAAAAGTAGGGGATGATTTGTGTATCGACCATTTTATCTGTAGCAAAATAACACATTTGCGATGATTGTTACGATAGGTGTTCCATCTTATAGCCAACTTGCGATATTTTCTTTTATAAAATGCTAAATCAGAATGCATCCTACAATGAAATGTGCAATAAAATGGCACTGCATTACATCTTAATTGAGAGTGGCTACACTGTCTTGGCAAGTGAAAGTCTCTCCTTTCCAAACAAGGCGCTGTTAGACTGGTTTAAATAGAGGCAGACAGGCCCCCAGGCTACCAATGTCCTTTGGGATTGTCAGGGTCATCAATGAAACACAAGGCTACACTAGTGCGCTCCTCTCTGACTACTGCACCACATTTAATGGCACATTACGTTATGGTAAATACATAAGATGTTATACTTCTTCCCACTGATGTTAAATGCATGTTAAATTGACTATATGTTACTACATGGAGGAGAAATTAACAATGCATGACATGTTTTCCACGGCATCCGTGTTTTCGTTTCCTCAGGCGCCTCGCTCTCAAGCTCCTTTTGTGCACCTCAGCTTCCACCATTTTCTCTCCCACTTGCCCCTGTGCGGTAAACAACTTTGATAAAACCTCAAATCTAGGGGCTAGAATCTTTATTTTCCTCTCAAACCCTGAACACAAAGCTCACAGGCATCACAGGCTTCGACGCAGGGCCCGCCAAATGTTAGCCCGCCTGCCGTGCCAAGACTAGACAGGCCCTTTGCAAAGCTAACACGGCCTCGCGGCGGCTTGTGCTCGTCAGCGGCCGGCTGGTCTCATTGGCTTTATTTATAGTCGGCGCCACAAGACATCTGCTGGAGACGAGACTCTGTCCTCTGTGTCCACACAGCACTGCACAGAGGGAGCTTGTCAACCTTTTTTCGAAGGCAAAGTGTTTGCGAGGACCTCGGTCAGAGGAGGGGAGAGACGGCTGCAGCCTCCTCTAATAGGACGGGTGTCCCCTCCGATTGCTTTCTCCACAGCTCTGATTAACGAGACCGGAAGACAGAGGGAGGCTTCACAGTTTGTCGTGTCTTGTGTGTTAGCCGATGTTTACTTGATCTGAGAGCTGTTGTTTGTTTGGTGTCTTCAGTCTGGTTGTTGCTCGCCACTATTTTGGGACACTGACACTTGGATGCGGCTCGGCAGTCGTCTGATGACGGCCTCGCCTTTTCCTCCCTGCTCCCCCCCTCAGTGTCACACAGAGTTTCTCTTCCTCTCCCATTCTCTTCTCTTCACAGCGCGGACGTCTGGATGTCTCTGGCTGACCGTGTTTCAGGCCTTGACACAAAGTGCCGGGGACAGCTCTTTGCTCTTGCCACGGAGCGGGGGGCGAAGTCAGACTGCCACAGAGGGAAGGCAGTGTGAAAATACTGTTCACATGTTCCTGAAAAGAACCAACCTGAGAAAGAGGCTCCTCATGAGGAAACAAAACCAAACATCATATGAAATCAGGTTGGTATTCTTACAGACCCAATGCTTTGAGTGGTCAGAATATTAAAAAGGCGCTGCACAAGTACAGTCTGTTTACCGTTTTTAATTCAAAAAGTCTAGATTGGATTTGGTTCAAATTCAGCAAAATTTGGTGAAAACATAAAATATTTTTAGGTTACACAGGGCAGCATTTCTATTTCTTTAGAGTAACGTGGCTATGACCTGCTTTACACTGGGATATTGAAACAAGGGCAACCTAGATGTCAACACCAAATCACAATATCCAAATTCAAATTCAAATCCAGAATCCTTAAGTAAGAGGAATAATCTAGGATACCTTGATCATAACAATGACTGATCCTAGTTAGGCTCCCTGAGGAACCCCCCCCATAAAATTCTCATATATACACGTGATACAAGAAACAAAGATGATAAGCCAAACATCACCTTCAAAAACCTCCTGTTTCATAGTGAAAAGGAGACACAAACTACTATGACGACCAAAAAAACACCAGGACAGTGCAAAGACAGTCTCTACGGAGTCTCAATTTTCACCATAATAAGTTACACTTACACACCACCGATAATAAATCAGGAAAAAAAATCACTAATAAGAACTGCTGGGGAGGATCAGACATGTCCACCCAATCAGTGAACTAGGGAGCTCGGTTTTAAACGTTTCTGCACCTGCCTGTTATCTCCAAAGTAACTTCAGATGTATTTTGGTCACTAAAATTCCATCTCTGATGCTGTACATGTCTATTAGAAATTTTAGTATACATGTTTTTTGTGTTATGTGTTATGGGTTTTTATAAAATTTTTGTAAACTGGTGCCTGTATAGAGAAAAGATCCACAGTGCCAGCTATGTGTCAACTATACAATATATATTAAGTTTATATCTAAATGCTGCCAATCTAATGAAATATAATAATATTATCATGTCTTTGTTTCGTCTCCTCGTACTTGTGCTCAAACTCTGGGGGAAAACCAGCTGCTGACTTGAAACATTACCGCTGGTGTTTCCCAAAATGCCCATGCGCATATATTGTCTGCATAAATAGTCAAATAATAAACAAACCAGAAATAGCATACAACAACTTTATCTCTCTGCTTGGATGCCACATGCCACAATCTGGAAAAAAAGAAATGAAATGAAATGTTGCATCGACAAATGTTCCAGCACTAATGTCTGAGTCTATCCTCAAAGCATCTGGGAAACTGAGCTCTTTCTGGAAATGAAATGGCATTGTTGCTTAGTGTCCTTGTACTTTTTTTTTTTTTTTTGAAAGTTTCATCTGTATAACAATATTGAAAGGCATTAGTCTTAATCTCTGCACTTCCTTTTACTTTTTTATTATTTTTTTTTTTTAGTCTTAGAAAATACATCTGGTTCCCTATCTTGTAATTCCTGGTGGGATTCCGAAGAAAAGCGAAAACAATTTTTACAACAGTGGAAGGATTAAGGAGGAGGGCAGGGTGGCTGTTTCAGGACATTTAGCTGCTGCTGGGAATGAGATTAATGCCTCTGAGCGGCAACAACTGCTGCAATGTGTTGCACTTTTTGCAGCTGGACCAAACTTCCTGGTAATCCTTGATGGATCAGAGATTGTAAGCCCATCCTCATCACTCAGACAAACTGTTTAAGCTTTTTGACACTAAGAGTATGTGTGCAGGGTACTCTATTTTGTATTTTCAGAACAATACCAAAATAAGACCTTTGATATACAACTGACTGTAGATTAGACCTGCATATGCACAGTTGTAGTTATCCTCTTTCTGGAGGGTTACATGGGATGCAGATTGGTTTTCTTGAGTTTTGCAAAGAAGATTTAGATTTTTTTTTAAAAAAAGATGTAATTTTGCATTTTTCAGTACTGTTTTGTGATCATCTACCTCTCCACCTTTTATAACAGCTCACCTTAAACAACTTGTTTCGGATTGCGGTCACATTATTGTGCAGCTCAATCATATTTGATGCGTGTGCAGGAGCAGGTTTCGGACATGATGTGGAAACAGTCAGTACTTTAGTTTAAATCACATGATGTATACTTGCTCTTTAGCTGACAGAAAGTCTTTGTATTGTGTCAACTCTAGTTTTTTGTTGGTTTTCATATTGTTTTGAAATAGGTTAAATGAAAATAAATGTAGCTCAACTTATGGACACTTGCATATACAAAATAAAACCATGAGCACAACAAACATGAAAAAAAAAAATCTGGTAGATTGTGATCATTTGGTTTGGTGAAGAATTGACGGTAGTCCCGGTTGAATGCCAAGAGAAGATGTGTCAAGTCTTAAGTATTGTTTTTGTAGGTTTTAGGTGATGTAATAAGGAGAAATTTATTATGAGATATATTTTTCTTTAGACTAAATATATTTTCACACCTATCAATGTTAACAAAATTTTGGCACACGATATTCTGACTGACATTTGTGTAGATCAAATAAATCCAATAAAAAGTTCATTTGAACTGGCATTCGCACTGGCGGTATTTGGACTTATGACCTTCTAAAATCACATCTGTGGACTTGAGCGTGGGTTCTGTGTGTAGTTATAAACACATATGTGGGAAAATCGTCTGCACGATTCAAAATTCGAAATCTTTCACTACAGTATCAAACCACCACTGTACTACACTGTTTATTAGTATTTTCATTCTGCAGCTATTTAGTCAAACTATGTGAGAAGATTCATGAGAAAGTACTGCAGCCATTTGTAACGTCTTTTATTTATCACTCGGCCGCTGAAGATGGAATTAATCTGGATATTACTTATGAGTATGAGAGTCAAACTTTCTGAGTGTGGGCAATAAACAGCAGCCTCTTCAGTGAAATGTATCAAAGTTGATGGTAATTGCTGTGTAAATCTAACTTGGACGTAAAATTAAACTGATGGATCTCTTCAAAGTAAAGAGAGAAACTTGTTCAACATAACAGTCTCTCATTCACCGCCACTTGGTCTCATCCATTAAATACACAAGAGATTTTCTCAGCGCTAACACGTTGATTTTAGTGGTTTGGTGCTGCAGTGACTGAAAAAGTATAGGCAGAAATAAGCTGCTGGGATTCATCACTGATCATTTGGTGTTGTCTCAGATGTGGTTCAACACGCCAGACACCAGGCTGCAGTTCAGTTTGCATCCTGTGGAGGTCACTCTGTACCTGCTGTGGACTTCAGCAGCGCAGCAGAAGGCCACACACTGAAGACGAGCTGCTTCGGATAAAACAACTGACGAATCTAATCAGTCTGTCAGTGAGGACACATCAACTGTACAGTATGTGGCCACAGAAGAAATAATTATAAATATTATCATCATTAGAGCTTATATTTTATGTAATTCTGCTCATTTGACTCAGTCCTCCACCTCTTTGCATGTACATTATACTAAATCTTGAAAAATATTTAAAAATTAAAAACAAATGTAAATTTTAAATGTTTTTCTTTTATTTTTCTTTTTAGTCAGACTTTTTGAGAACAAAATAAGACATAAAAAAAAGAAAATTCTGCAAATTTTTAAATCCTCTTGGTTTTTTTTTTCAGCACAAGCCAACCTTATATTCTACAGCACAAATGACTGCAGTTTGTCCAATGCATTTTAATTTAACATCATTTTCATCATTGTTTTTAAATGCTTTTTTGTATTTTTCATTTTGTGCGTTTAACCCTTCGAGCTGACAGAGGATGAAAAGAGAGAGGAGAAACGACATGAAACAAATGTGGCCAGACTCACACAGTGGATGCTGCGGTCACATGGTCAGCTTCCTAAACCTTCAGGCCACATGGATTCCCCCTATTTTCTGTTAACAATTTGACTTATTCTGTGCCTTGTTACACTTAAAAGCAAATAAAATTGCACCCAAACCACCCAAATAATGGCCATGTCACCAAGAATAAATGCCTGGATGAGCAGCTAAGTGACTTCTTTGCGGTGAATTACAGACTAAGCCCAGTTGTTACTTGCTGTTTCACTGTGTGGCTGCAACAAAAGACTCACAGCTGCAGAGCAATGAATCTGAGACGAGACTAAGAGGAGAATGAAGCCTCCATTTCCCCCTAAACGCAGCAGGTGGCGCTATGGTATCTCTGTCTGCGTCCTCCATAGAGACATCAACTCCCTGCATGAGCTTAAGTGTATGAGACCCCCAAAACTGGATCCTGCATCAGGCCAATAATAAATAACACACCAATTGGGGGCTGTTTCAACTGGTATGATTTATTAAAAGTTAGTGCATTAGATCAGGGAAATAATTGAAGTTATGATTAAGGAAATGACAGGATTGGGACCCGTGGATGATGAAAAATGGATGTGTGGATGGACAGACACAGACAGATCTGGATTGATAAATAATTCACGGTTGGATTAAACCAGATTGAGATACAAGCCGAGCCTTTTTGTAAGTGGGATCTTTTTTTTTTTTTTTTAAAGATTTTCTCAAGGGATTCGCTCCAGACCTGCTGCCAGGAAGCTCTGGAGCTGGTGGCATGTCGCTCTGAGGATCATCATTGTCATCATATGCAATCCAGTATTAAGATGGATGCTGCCTGATCCCATCAAGATAATGGGTTTCATGTCTCCTGGCGTTAGAGGGGGAGGTGGTTGGTGGGACAGAGAAGATCTCTGCAGCTGATTTCTTTTGTTTCCTCCTCATCTCTGCAGGCACCTCGACCCTGTGAGTCTCCAGCACATGCTGCCATGCAGGGAAAATTGTAGCGCATCCTAATGCAAAAAATGAAAACCTCACAGGTTAAGTATGCATCCTCCGGTTGGAGCCAGAGAGGAGATTTTGGCTTTCCAGCCAGCGAGGCAGCCAGGACAAAAGAGCACAGCAGAAGGGTTGTTCTGTCTCTATAATGGAGAGAAAGAGAGACATAACCAGAAAGGGAGAGAGAGGGGGAGAGAGATAGACAGTGGGGGTGGTAAGCCCTCAACCTGTCACCGCAGGAGAGGTCATGTTGGAGCAGACACTCTGGCTGCATTTGTACCAAATGAATCCATGAACATCCACGAATATCCTGACTCCGTACGGCTGTAAACCATCACTAAACAATATAGTTAATAAAGTGAAAGTAAGGTCAAAAGATGCTGATCACAAATAACAAAGAACACTGGCTTCAGCTTTGTCCCTTCATATTGGTTTGTTTGTTTTGCTTCTGGTTTTAACTAAACTGAATACGACCATTAATCCAGGACAAGTTAAAGTCAAATTTGTGATTACTGATGCACTGACATGCCAGTAGCGTTTTAATGTTTTAGCTAGTCTACAGCAAGTATTATTTGGTAATTCAGCATCATGTGTGAGTCTACTGTTAAAAAAAAACTCCTCAACCTGCAAAATAATGGGTGACTACAAGTTAATTTTGTACAACTGTCCACAGTGGAGTACACAGGACAAAGTTGACCCACAATAAATACAGTTTGATTTGTCCCACCAGATGTTTTGACTGAAAAATAGAAAAATTTAAATTAAAGAAAAAAAAACATCAATCACCATTAATGCTGATCTGTTTTTGTGAGGGGAGAGTGCTCTTTATATATGTGGCATCCTCATCCTTAATTACTGTTTATCTTAATCAGAGCACAGCGGGATACTTTGCACAGGAGGTCAGTCAATTAAGGAAACTTGGGGTCCTAGTATCACTCTGCATCTTCACAATACAAGACTAAATTACAATACCAAGACGTGTTTGATTTCAGCCCCTGGTCTGACCCAATATTGAGTTACAGCTTTGGCCCCCACAGGGGAAAAACAGTGGCACCTTTGATTTAGGACAAAGCATAAACGTAGTAGTAGTTCAAATCCTAACTCACTGTAATTATTTTGCTATCACAAGTCAAAAAGTTTCCTGGTACAGCACAAATATTCCAACTTTCATAAGGTTTGCTTTGAGACACATCTTTTAGGCTTTCTCAGTAAATAAAGTCTGCTCAGTTGCCACTGTCACATATTGGTCATGTGATAACAGGTGGTCACACAACGCCATCCACTGAAAAACTGAGCAAGCTCCATCAGATGAAGAAAGCCATGAGACTGTAGCTGAAAGCTTTGGAAAAAAACAAAGATCTAATGACAAGGATTTTTTGAATGGACCTTCAAGATCAGTATTTAAACAAGTTCCCTGGTCTCAAGTATAGTTAGTGGTATTATATTTTAGCACACAGTCAATAATTTCTAAAAAAAATATATTAAAACACATGGATTTTTCTTGGGAACAAGTTGAAATATTCTGTGCTGTGCCTGGTTCAGCTCCTGTCATCCAGCGCCCCCCGCTACTCCCATCCAAACCCTGCAGTGTGATGCACCTAAAATAGGAGGCGTGGGGGTGAGGGTGGGGGAGTGAATGGTGGGGGGGGGGTGGTGAGTGGGCAGGGCATGGAGGGGAGTGAATGTCTCAAGGTCAAAGGCAGAGCGGCGAATTGGGGTGGAAGCAAACTAATGAGTTTTTCCGTTCTCTCCCTGCCCCGGACCGCTGGCATCACCTCCCTGTCCTGTCAATCCACCTCACCCCCTTCCCACCATCTCCCCTCTCCTCCACCAACAAACCCATCTTCTTCTTCTTCCCCTCCCTTCTTTCTCTCTTCCCACCTTCACCGCACAGAGGAAGAGAAAAAAAAACAGGAAAAAAACTGTTTATTTCTGAACAGGCCTCTTAATCTATTTGGACTGGGCGTAATAGGACATTTGCATGGCGAGCACAGCGAGGTGTCAGCGATAACCACGGGGTTGTGACATCCCCTCCGAAATATGCTGAGCTTTCGCTAACCTCTCATCAAACACGCTGATCTTTATGGACTGTATCATATTGTGCCGTAATGTGCTTTATTGTCCACAGAATAAGCTTTTCTTTAAGGTAATTGGAAAGCGGGAAATGGCCGCTATCGGCGGACTTTTTAAATACATTATTCCTGAAATGTGGCTTGTGTAATGACCCTGTCGGTGTAAAACGTGAGATTTATCTTGGCAGCAGAAATTGATCCATTTCACCTTTGTCTAATGGAAATTTTTATCAAGTATTATCTGTTTATGTAAATGAGCGTGGCCCCTGGAACGGAGGGGATAAAAAAGTCTGGAGGGGGGAGCAGTTAATCTAGGGCCTCTTTACGTGTCAGTCTGGACATAATGCATACAGGATTCTGTGGGGGTGGTGTGTGTGTGTGTGTGTGTTCCTTTGCCTCCATCTCTATGAGAACCAGATTGACTTGTAGACCTTCATAGCGAAGACATTTGTGCTTGAAGCGTATATCACTCTTGTTCTTCACAGGGCTTGTTTTAGGGTCAGGACTTGGCTTTAGGGATAAAGATAAGTGAATATGATACTGATGTAGCGCTGATGCTTAAAGATGGTTGCAAATGGAGAAGTTAACATGCTGGAACGATGTCTCCTCATTCTGCAGAACTACACCTAAACAAAAACACCAACCGCTGGAGCCATTAGCTCTTCTTTGAATCAAACAACCTTCTTTCTCAACATCTGATTGGTTTTCCCTTTACATGGACCTCACTGTGTTGTTATGTACCATCCTGACTTCCTGTTTAAACACCACATGCTGGAGGTACAGCGTAGATGTTTCGTCCCCTTACAGCCTTAGAAGCGTTACACCAGCATTTCAGACAGAGAGAGACTGTGATTGGCTGCTGAGCTGAGCAGTTAAAGAAAGCCTGTTGCTGTCAGGTCTATGATTTCACTTATTTAGTGTTTGCAGCTTCTTATCAGATATATTTCATATTAGAAGAAGCAAGGATATAAAAGAGTGTGGTGTGTAAACAAACACTTTGTTTACTGTTTGTATATCCGCAGTCTAAGGGACTTCTTCTTTTCCTGTTTTAATAATGAACTCAGGCTACTGCCACCTGCTGGTATGGAGAGCTATTTCCTCTCCTGCAGATGCAGAAAGTATGAGCTGGCTGGCTGTGAGCTGTCATCTTCGAGGCGTGTTCAAGAACAATTTTTCTGCCCAGACTAGGTCAGGTGATGCAACAGGTTTAAGATCTGTGTCTATAGATTGAATGTGCTGTAACACTGTGTGCGTATGTGTGTCGCAGCGTAATTGCCACAATTAAAGTCGCAGACTGTGTTCATTGAACTTATTGAGGCAGTTTGACATTGTCACGCTTTGAACCGTGCTACTGAGAAAACAAATGGTACTTACAACTTTTATATATGGTCATTTATGTGGACACTTAAACATGTCCTGCTGCTAAAACTTATTAACTATACTGAACCGCTTTAAGGATTCAGTGCTGTGTACTGGTAAATGTTTTGGGCCCAACAACCTTCTCCAGGGTAAAGTCTTGATACAAGTGCTCACTCGTCAAAGAGTTAAAACAGGTTTCAAATGTTTTTAAACATGTATTTAACGTATAGTAATGCGATGTGACATGAAAGCACAGATTTTAGTGTCATGCAAAAAAGGCTTTGAATGTCCACAACAAAGCATGCACTGGGCATGTGAGATAGTTATTTCTGGCCCCATAGTGTCTGTTCATCTCAGAGGCTCTTAACATATTTCCATATCATAAAACTATTCGCAGACAGCTCCGTTATGTGCAGCATTATACAGTAACTCAGACATTTGGACATGTCAGCTGCAGAATAGATGGCACATTTTGGATCACTGACTGTGCGGCATGAAAAATGAATGAATAGCGTGGAAGCTGTGTGTAGTGGCGGTGGGCTACAGTCACTTAGAGGAAGGGCTGTAAAGATTGACAAGGCCCCCCTCACTTGTGTTTTCATTGCAGTGGTCGCTTTTGATGTTTTATGGGAGAGGCCTCGCCTTGTAGCCGGAGTCTTTGCCGTGACAGCAGTGCGACGGTCTTGAAATACAGCTGGTGGGGGGGGGGTTCTCCATGGAGGGCAGCAAATGGAGCTTCACCGGGAGCCAGCGATCCCCCGGTGGCCCCCGCTGTCATCTGCCATCCTGACAGGCAGACAGAGAGGGAGATAGAGAGGGGAGAGTCAGCTGGGCTAAGTGACAGACACGCCAATGTGACCCAATCCACCAGAGGGAAGGCTTCATCACTGTCTTAAATGTTCTCAGAGGCCAGAGACTGAGAGGACCGGGTCTGGGCCCGGGCTAACCTCGGCCCGCGACATGATGCATCGCAGTGACCAGAGTTCAGCTACTGCAGGCTGAGGGGAGGGAGCAGACAAACAGAGAGGCAGTGTAATGCAGAGGATGATGTATGGCATCAAGCATAATGCTGATGGTCTTTTGGCAACAGCACAAACATTTACTATCACACACTGAAGAATTCTTAGGCCTCAACTGACTTCTGTTAAATTCAGACATCCCACAATCTCTGATTTTAATTTTGTCTTTACTTTTGTAGGTTGTAGAAAAGTACATTGAACATATTTTATAAAATGATTATTTGGAAGGGACAACAGGTGAAAACACCTGAAATGCCTGTACAGTTATATGACGCAAATGAAGAATCCATGCACCTACAGTCACAGTAGGTATGTTACGGTTAGCTAAACCAGGAAGTAGCTCTGCAAAACATTAAACATCTTCACACTTAATGATTTGGACTATACATTAAACCTTTATCTTGCAAATAAGAGGTTTGAATGACATGTTTTTCTGGGTAAGAGCATTTGTGTTGCTAAATGGATTAATTGTTGAAACTTTCTCCCATGAGAACTCCCAACATGACCAAAGTCCAAAACTAAATAACTGGATTTTTCATCACTTGTGATTAAAAATGTATTATGTGGAGGGGATATCAATTATCACTTGCTGCTTGATGCAGCCAAACATGCACATTTGAGACTTTTGGTATAGAATTATTTAATGATATGCCTCTAGTCATTACAGATATGATGATATCATTCTTCAATACAGTGTTCACACTGTGTGACGCCAAGACTTAATTATAATTTGATTCAATTAGTATGAAAAACCAACTGAAAACGCCACAAAAAGCTGATTCTTCTAAGTTTGAGTCACTGCTGCTTTCATTTCCAACCCAATGAGTTGTTTGAAACTTTCAGCAGCTCCATATGTGACTTCAGCGCACCCCGATGCCTTCAGGTGAGCACCTGAGAGGTAGAACTCTACCTGTGTCAGCATCTCTCAATGTCTCCATTCCTAACCCACCAAGCTGATCCACCTGAGGGATATATGTGAGATGTTCTGCCTCTGTAATTGCAGGAGAGTGCTTTTCCAGCCAGTTCAATCCTATATCTGTTCATGAGAGAAACAAGTGGAGACCATTTCACCCTCTGCTCTGACACTTCTGGGATTTTCAACTTCTCAAAGAACTCACAGTGTCGAGGTCAGCCGTCAACTCCAGCATCTCACTGAGGTCCCCAAACCAGAACCAAAGCACCTACGAAGCCAGTGAGCCCTCAAACACTTTCCATTCCCTCCATCCATGACTCCTGGCATACTGGGACCTATGTGTAATTAAATGGGGGCTTTAAATTGCCCCCAAGCATTAAAAATGGATCCTGCTGGCAGCAAATGGAGCATCTCCTTGCTCATCTCCCGCCATCTTGTCTGGTCCTTGAGGGCTGGAGGCCCAGACAGATGCTCCTCCAGGAGGCGAGGGCGGTTTGTTTGCGCCTCAGGAGGAAGTGGATGTCTGTAACTGGCTGGAGGCTTTTTGGAGGATCCTTGAAGGCATTAAGTCAGAATACACTTGCTAAAGGATGAGACAGAAGTTCAAGAACGACAGGTTGATAATCAACTTAAACATGAATAAAAAGCAAATTGATAATATTGTTCATCTAAGCAGGTAGTTCTATTAAGGTTAAGACTTCTTGTTAGGTACAATCAAGACTCAAATGATAACTAAAGTGACTTTTCATCAATTGACTGAAGAGAATCTTGGGAAGTTGAGAGTAAATTCAAAGTGTGACTATCACTGGATTTCCACTCACAGCCACAGTGGCTGCTGTTTTACAATAGTTACATGAAGTTTAGAGTTTACAGTGGGTAACTTAATTATAAATGCAGGAGATCTGGTAATAATACACATCAGAGTAACTTCTTGACCTTTTATTAAGACCTTAATGTGGCTGTGGTATACCTAAGGGGTTCGTTGATACTAAATAGGTAAAACATGTTTTGTTGTTCCACCCACTTGACTATTACTACAATGACTTGCTTACAAAACATTTGCGTACTTTTAAAGGGGAACACCACCAAATCTACTCATGAGAATCAGTGAACAAGTCCTCTTACTTTACTTGATATTTTAATATATTTAATATATTTTGAGGTTTGCACTTTGTGACTTGAGAGTTTGTGAGTTATGACAGTGTTATCTATTTTGTTTCCTCTGTTGTCCCTTCTCAACTGTTTGAAAAGTTGTAATGGTCAATGCTAATTTCTTTTTCTTCTTTTTTTGTGTAATGTAAATGAGTTTTGAGGAACTAGGTAATTTTAAACTACAGCAAACCCAGTACGGTTCCTGGAGGAACACCTTCTCACACGTTTTCCTACATTTTTTGTTGTTGAACCTACCAGTCCACCTTTGAAACTTCAAAGAACATCTGCGTGGTTGATCTTCACTGATCTACACTGTGTCTTTATTGGTCAACCACTCGTTGCTGGAAGCTGAACCACATGATCCCGGGTGTTTTCCCTCCACACTTATTACATTACCATGAGCTTGGCTGCGAGGGCACCACTGCATCATAGACACGGCTATTACTTTGGGTGTATGTGGGGTGTCTGGCTCTGTGTGTGTGTGTGTGAGAAGGAGGAGGAGGCCCCTGACTCCTTGGCAACCCCCCCTCCCTCTTTCTGCGTGCACACACACATACACACACGCTCTCCAACCTCTTGCACTCGGTGTCAGAGCCTTCTCCTGTCAGTAATTTGTTGCTAATCAGCTGTCAGCTCAGAAGCAATGATGAGGTGATCATCGTGGGCGGTGGAAGGTAATGGCCTTAAAAGTCACAGAGTCAATGTCAATGGGATCACTCGGATTCAATCAGGGGCGGCCCGATGAAGGATGGCGCCCGCTGACATTACCACTCATTTTGAGCCCAAGCATCTGGGCCCTAGTAAATAACCATCAGTGGGTGGGTCCGGGGGACAGGTCATTAGCCCTGAGAAAAATAAATATCTCCTCTCTCGTGAAGGCTGCAAGTCATTTAGCACAGACTAGGAAATTTCACCCTAGATTAAGTATGATGAGCCAATATCAGTCAGAGGAGAGGCCATACTGAGCGGGGGGCCCTGATGAGACGCAGAGAAAATTTATACGCAAGCCTTAGCAAATGTAATATGATTTTAAAGGCGAGGAAGTGTGTTGGCACGGGGCTGGAAGGAGGGACAGCACCACTTGAAACTAGAGTTTGACTGATGGGGGTTTTTAAGGACTGACTCTCTTCAGATTGATCACTAGCACTTCCTATAATATTCTGCATTTTCAAATTTGCCTAGTTTAGTAACAAATATTGAAAAAGATTTCTAGTTTCCTGTGGATTCATGCACTTGTGTTAAACAAAAAATAAATAGACTGAAAATAAAAATTTGAAGGTTTTTATGATGCTTTAGTTAAAATAACAGCTTCATTACTGGAGGCAGGAAACAGTGACTGGCTAATTTTCAATGTATTGCTAATATCAGGGTCCAAGCACTTTACCAGCAAACTAGTACCACCAGTTTACAACCATCTGAGTGTAGCACACAAAATTAAGACTGTAAGTAAATGTTCAAAGGTGCAATAATGTGGAAAAGGAAGGGACGGTGCAACAGTGAATGAGTATAAGAGCACAGTATGCTGTTGTTACATTGACGGTGTCGTCTGATTGCCTAATTAATGTTGTAGCTACAACTGGGTTTCCCCCTCTGCCCTCTGCAGGTCAGGGGCTCACACTATGTAACACAGCTCAGAGGATGTTGCTAAGTTCTCACATCAAACAATCAAAACATACAGAAAAACACCCTCCCACTGTAACTCATGGCTATTTTAATTTCTCTCTTCAGTAGTGAGGTGACAGGAAATGAGGTGAGAGGGAGGGATGACATGAACAAACCTTACCAGTTATATTCATAGAGAGACAGTGTGATTACAAAGTCATTGTCTTAGGGCCCACATTTTCTGTTTTAGTACTTTATCTGTTTTGCTTCTCTGTTCTTGTGGTATGTTGCCTCACCTGTAAACATCTTATTTTCTCAGTGTGAATGTAGGTAAATATTAAATAAACTTACTTGCATTAAGTCAGCAATAGGATGTCTTTAAGGTCATCTTTATCTGTCTTTATCTGTCTTTACTCTTGATGGTTGTGAGGGTCCACATATCTTAACTGTAATAAAAAGTTCAGAATCAGCTCTATTAGATAAACATTTGCACAAGAAAACTGACTTTCAATAAAAACTGAGTGGATAAAGATTCCTTTATGCACCTGTAGCAGGTGTTTATGTATGTGTTTATGAGCAGCACATGCCAGTATACATATCTATATATGAGATGCAATCAATAAATGATGGGACGTTCCCAAATGCAGCATGGGTTGGTAAGAGGCAAGAGGTCTGGAGGACATTGCAGATGATCTTTTACAAGGTCACATGACAGGACACCTAAGAAGTGATCCAAGCGAGGAAGGAGCACTAGGACAGTTGTGTCATTGCACAAGGTGACTATTTTTAAGTTATTTTAAATTTTGTTTCTTATGAACACTGTAATGTAACATTTTGCCTGTGCCTTGAGTTGCAAGAAATTGTATATTTTATTTACGTACATTTATCTTACTGTGTAATGTTAAAGAATGGTATTAACCTTATTGATAGTGGTAACACAGGACAAATGAAGAAGAATTTGTACTATACCTGACACTAAATGCATTTGAACCTCATTGTGTCACTTCGTTTCATTCACAGTTTCAAGTTTAAGACTACAGTCGAAGGAGACTCTACCCGGCATCTCTTATAAAAGTCGTGCGCACACTTCATCCAACTTGACTAATGCAAAGCCTTGATGATGCACAAATGACCCTGGCGGCTTTGAACTGTCATCAATCCAATTAATAGGAGATGGCTCTGAATCCATTACAGCAAATATAATACAAACATTATTATATTAACCTCCAAATCTAGTCTAATTCTATCAACATAATTAATTTAATCCATTTGCAAAGTGCCGGTTTTATGAATAATTAATATCAACACTTAAATATTAAATATTCATATTTGTTCATGTGTCTCAATCGTGCTGGAGTGCTCCGGAGCTGCTCACAGTCCACTGTGGATGTGTGTGTGTGCGCGCAACTGTGTGCAAGACAGTCCTCCCCCAAATATAGAGAGAAAAATATAGAAAATGACATGTTTTCAAATGTTTCCACATTAGTGTCTACAGCTAAATGAGTGACGTGCTCCTGACGTGAGTGAAAATGAGAGACTGTTGGCAGTGGCTTTGATGCAAAAACATTCAGGAGCCATTTTCAGTCAATGTCTGGTGTGTTTGCATGTACAGACAGACCAGTCAGACTGACTTTCATGGAGAAGAGTCTTCACACTCGGGTTCACCAACTCTCTCTCCCTCTTTCTCTCTCTCTCTCTCCTCACCGCCCCCCTCCTCTCACCTCCTGGGTCCTGGCCATATATCTCCCCCTGTTCTCTCGCCCGATGCCCAACGCTCAGCAACTCTTGGCGAGGCATCATTAGGTATAATGTACTCCCCCCCTCACCCTCTCTCTCTCCCAGGGATATTTTGGAGTGGGGCGAGCGAGCTGACCTTACTGAAGGGCTCAGACTGTGCTGCCAACTCTGTCTGTCTCTCTCTCTCTCTCCATTTATGCCCCCAACACACTCCCATCATATCCACCAGTGTTTGGTGGTCACCCATGGCAACATGGTGATTTACTGTTAAAAGCAGTGTAACGACCGACCAAAGCTATGTTGTGACTGTTGTTACTGCCTTTATTAAGAACCATCTTGAGTTTGAACTGCTTAATCTGTTTTAATACACACTTTTTGCTGTACAGATGGAGATTAACCTTTTTGTACTACTGCTTTGAGTTTAGTTCAGTACTCTTAGTTCAGTACTCTCCCAATCACAGGACAGATGACTTTACAAATCCAGATTTGGTTACAGTTGTGGTCCCTGCGCCTCTTCTGTAGCAGGTCATCAGTGTGTGTTTTCCAAAATTCCTGAGCAGGAAACTGGATCAACAAGTGCCCCCAAAACAAGTGTTTGACATGCTGGCCTTTCCAACACGTGAATTAATTTATCCCTAGCTGTTGTGAACAAGTTGTAGTTTTCCCCTCTATTGACAGAAAACGTCATCTGAGAGTTTGGGCTGTCTAGATTAAACTGATTCGACTTGCCTTAACCATAAAACAAAATGTGAGATTGGATGAAGTGTGTATTAAGAAATGCGCGTTAAGTTGAAGCACATTTTACTTTAGATCTTAAACCTAAAATTTGGTACTGGGAAGTGCTGAATTAGCCATCAGTTCAAAGTTGATGTACTGTAATGATTTTAGATTTGCGGAAGATTAAAAAGAGTGAACAGGAAGGTGAACATGGGACTTAAATTCACCAGCTTATGAGGTGATAATATGTCTGTATGTTTAGCTCGTTTAGCTCAAACGTGGCTAAATCATTCAAAGAATACTGCTTTGAGTTTAGACTGTCTTTGTAAAGCTAAGTTTCCAAGTTTTAGCTTCTCATACTAGCCAACAACTACCTGTGTAAGGTGTGCCTTGACAGTGAAAAAGTCTGAAAAGGTACTTTTTTGTAATGTTTCATAATCATCTGCTCCCTTTTTTGCTAGTCACAAGTTGATCGTTCAGGCATTCTCTGAAAAAGTTTGGTTCCACCCGTTCAAGCTCAACACAAACAATGAGAGGATTCTGGCTCCACAGCTGATTTGTATCTGAAAAATAACAAATGAAATGACGAATGAATGGTGATGAATGGTCCAACAATCTATAAAATGATGTACTCCTTCTTGGTTAGGTTTTACTCTCACACTAATATTTGTCAACGATCTTGAATTGGTAGTGATATATTCCTACAAGGCGTTAAACAAATACCCTCCTCCCAGCACTTGTCACCCTCCCATGTCCACTGACAGCGGCAGGTGCTGAGTCCAGGTGGGCCTGCCAACACACGAGGCTGGCAGGGACCAGCAGGGGGTCCGACCGGGCCAAGAGTCCATCAGGTCTGATACCACACCTCCAGCACGGCAAAACCTGTTGCCAAACCCCACACAGCACATAAAACACATATACTGTCTGAGTGCTTTAAAACTGGGAGGGTGTGTGTTTAGTGGACAAGCTCATTTTTATGGTGTAATGATAAACTAGAGGGACAAATTAGCCCCAAGTTTGAATCGGAGTCTGAGTGTGTGTGCATGTGTGTGCGTGTGTGTGTGTGTGTGTCTGCGCTGAAGCTGATGAACCCTGCCTGGAAGACGATCATTAGTGAGTCAAATACCAGCACAAATGGCCGCCCGCGATAATGGCTGACATTCATCTATGTCTGAGTCCTGTCCAACTCGCCGCTTAACGCTCACACAACGAGGGAGCTGAAGTCTGACGAGTTAAAAAAAACAACAACAACTTTGTGGGGGAGGGGCACGGGTTCAAAATATGAACCTGTGTCAGTTTCTACATGTTAACAAGTGCGTGGAATGACCTCAGATTCACCATAAATGATTTAGCAGCAAAAGATTACAAGCAAACAACGTTAGAAAGTGCTAAGATCTGAGCTGCAAGGTCCTGAAAATAGATTTAACAAAATATTCCTCTCACCGTAGAATAATCACGTATGATGAGGTAGTGCAAGGGAAGGAAATAAAAGCTTGTTGCGTAACATTTTAACACTCACCCACTTTGGTGTGATCAATCAGGCGCCCGTGCACAGTCCATCCCTCTGCCCCCCCATCTGTTATTGCAAGTGCTGTCCATATAACAGGCGCCTGTCAATTTCGCCTGCTTTTTATTGACTCATCCTCTGAGCCACGGAGGGGTTTCGATCACAATTATCATTTTTTATGAATACATTTTCATGAATATATTAGCGTCCTCCCCACCACCGCCACCCACCACACACATACACATACACATTTGGTGGAGTGTTGTTTTCTCACAGTTAATCAGTGGCCAGATAAATCAGAGGCCATATTTGCAGTCCATCTGCTGGGAAGGTGCAGTGGGCTCCAGACGCCATTCAAACATGCTGGACAATAACAGGAAGTGGAGAGACAGCACGCAGACGTTGCCGACATCACACTTTGCTGTTCACTATGTTCTGTCGATACAGATGTCAGGCCAAGATGGGTTCTCTTTCTTTGGAGGAGGATACAAAGAACTTTTGTGCTTCAGCATTTCGCAACTTTGACTTGTTCAGATCTGTTGGCTTGCTCACCAGAAAATACTTCTGCTAAACAACTGGTCAGGAGTTTAACATGTTAAAAAAGTAACTTGCAACACTGGTTGGGATCTCTGTAAAACCTGTGTTTGGTTTTATTAATAATGTGAGTGAGAGTTGGCAGCACAGGTTGGGCTGTAGCCTATAGCTGCAGAAATCAGGTGTTTTCATTTTCATATGACATTTACTGTACTTTAATATATTGTGCAAACAAACAGAGAAATAGTGAAGAAACATGTGAACATGACTTATTTCAGACAGATACATGATAAGACGTGAAAATGAAGAATCACTGGTAACTGAGGAAAGATTAAAGAAGCGGGGAATCAGGGACAAGGCCTCGTCATTTAAGATGAAAAAGAGCAACTCCACCGGTAACTCTCTGAAACTCTGAATGAAGACCCAAACGGGAGCCGGGTGCTTTGTTATCCAGATGGCTTTATGGGTCATGAAAGAGTGATTCACGCGTCACTTTTAAAGTGCTTGTCGCTGGCCTGCCGTCTAACTGCTCCTCTCCTTAAAAACCGGGAAGCACCCCATCAATTATTTGCTAAGCAGCCATACTGAAGATCTCACTTTGAACAGTGTGTGGGGACGGCAGCCCTGTCAGCGTGATGATAGATGCACTGGAGGCTCATGCTGCCCCCAGCACGCCTCTCTGAGGGTCGGCAGCTGTACAAAGCCTGAGCTATGTGTGTGTGTGTATGCAGATAGGCAGCATGCATACACAGAAACACACAAAATGTCATGCACACCCTGAAGTCACAGGGATGCGTGCGCAAACACACCTGCACAGTAACAAACCCGCATTTACGCAGACCCCTTGTTTTATACACACCTACTGACACACACATAATATACATACACACACAGTAAAACTAATAACAAGCATATTTTCAGTGCTTATGTTCAGTACTTTTGAACAATTGTGAGGTACTTTCATTCTCCGTCACTTCACTTCACTTCACTTCGCTCCATTTCAGATTGAAATATTGAACTTTTTACTACACTATATTTATTTTATGGTTATAGTAACTAGTTCATTTGCAGGTTGAGACTAATCAATAATAATCAACTGCTATTAGCTCCTCCAACTACACTTCTTACATGTTAACACATAAACAACTATGATCCAATAATATGTATATAATGGAAAACTGAAAGAGGCAATTCTGCATAATAATACTTGATGTATAGTTTCTATATAGTATAGTTTTATGGTTAAATGGCTTCAATATGCCTTCCACTACAGCTAAAATGTCTTACACATAGAAAAGTGCCAAAGAAAGGCACATGACGAAGTGCTGTTTTACACATTCTAATAATTAAACATGCAACTAACAGAAACAAGACCACAACACACAACCAAAACATCACAATAGGAAATTTGGGTTTGATTTGTAATTCACCTTCACTCTGCACAGCTGCAAAACCACCAGAGCCCAGGCGACTAATTACACCGTTTGCCACTTTAATGTCCAATGTAGCCATTGAGGATTCAATTGGGTCAGAGGAGAATTAATAGGGCATTAATCAACATGCGCTAATTAGCTAATAACGTGTTAATTAAATCAGGTATTTAAAGTTCTGAGACGTGTAATGCTTATTCTAGCGTATACATGTCATGTACTGTAGAAAGAGAAGGGAAGACAGTCTGCCTGAACATGCATGTTGTTTGGGGCGACAGCGAGTCAATACACACGTCACAGTGTTAAATCCGACCTTTATCTCTCCAGTGCGGTTGCCCCATTGTTATCCCGCTCTACCTGACCCCTGAGCCCGCCCATCTCGACCCGTAACAAGTCTCATTTCTTCTCTCTTGGGATCAGCTGTGACAAATTTACACACACGCACACACACACACACAAAATCGGATCAATGTCGCCGTTTAGGCCAGCATACGCCGCACACTCAGCTGATGTTCATAGATTCTACTGAGCTGCATCGAAAATGGCAGAAAGCCAATAGCTGAGCTTGTCTTTGAGGTCCAGATCAGTGAATTACTTTGACAGTGTGGAGCCCGTCCTGGTGCTCTTAATGTGAAATCGATACATGCTCTTCCACTTACCAGTGTAAAACGCTTGACCTGAGGTTCGACTTTTTTGTTTTTTCCACTCCCTTTGTCTTTTAAGGAATGGCTCCGTAAGTTTGGGGACAGCTTTTATTTTTTGCGACGGCACACATATTGTTGAGGCTGCTGTTCCTGTGACATCAAACACCGTAAGGACTTGGCTACAGCTACACCTCAACCTCACTCCAACATTACAGAACTATTTGTGCAAGTTGCGCACACCAAATGGTGACATTAATACACTAAAAGTATTAAGGCACCTCAACATTATGCCCCTCTGTTGTTTATTAGCTTCTCATGATGTGTTGCTGTAACATCTTCCACATCTTCCAGTTTCAGTTTTTCCAACAAATTTCTGGAACCTGGCTGCAGGGATTTGCTCTCATTCAGCCACAAGAGGTCCAATTGCAAACCAAATGCAAATGGACTATTGGACCCACTAATGCAACCTCACTAACCAAGAGGTTAGTGAGGTTGCATTAGTGACGTCCAACAGTCATGTTGGGTGATAAGGCCTGGCTTGCAGTCAGCGTTCCAGTTCATCCCAACGGTGTTGAACAGGGTTTAGGTCAGAGCTCTGAATGGGTCAGTCAAGTTCTTCTACATCAAAACTATTTCGTGTACTCATGGTGAAAGGGGCTCTCCACAAACACTTGCCAGAAAATTGGAAGCACACTCTTGTGTCCAAATACTTCTGGTGATACCATAAAATGTATCAAAGTGGGCACATTGTAGCCTGACAGTAAATTCAGTAACCTGGTTATTAACTTGGATGTTTGCATAAATTAAAAAATTAAATCCAGTGGTGGTTGTTGTGTAGGTGATATAAATCTGGGTTTTAATATAAATTATTGAATTCATCTTTGCACAAAGATTAAGCACGAGTAAAACCCACTTCCTGATTACTGGAGGGGTACTGGACATGCTTTGTAGATGTCAACATAAATGGGATTAACCTGTAAAACGTAAAAAAAATTCATCACACTCCTGCTTCTAATGTCGGTACCTGCATTTTCAAGCTTTCGCAGTTGACAACTGAGCCCAACCTGATTAAAAGTAAAAAATCAGAGAACCTGCGGTTTTTGTTTCAGTCAAACATTAAAAGATCTCACACACCTTTAACCAAAATCAAAGGACAATTACTATGAAATCTGATGTGACTGGTTAGAAGTAAAATCTTGCACAAGGTGAATTGTGAACAATTTCCCCAGAGACCATAGAGACATAACAACCATGTGACAAAGCAGCTTAAAATCAATTGTTTTCCTCTTCTCCCCCCCATCTCTCCTGGTGGATCATGTTTTAATAAACCCTCCGTACATCCTCTTGACCCCACTATGCCACTGTCTCCTCCTCCTGTCTGTCCCCACGCTCTCAGTCACCTCACCTTAAAGGAGGAGGCCACAGATCAATACGTTTGATGGGGAGGCAATAAGCAGCCCTATTAAGTGACAAAGGTTTACTCTGTAACAGCTGGGCTGGCGCGAGAGCCGAGCTTGTCTGACTAATGAATCGTGAAACAATCAGGCAGTAGCCATTTGTGTTTAGATCTGTAAATATGGCGCGGTACAAGTGCCAGACCATCGCTGGCACTCCAGCTGGGGCCACAGATGGTCTGGATTGGAGGCGAGGCGCAGGCAAACCGTTAGCTCCTCCGGCCCACACTGCACCGCACCTCCTCTGTCTCTGAGTGACAACTTCACTTTCGCGCTAACTTAGCCCGCCTGCCCCACATTGAGAGCCAGGATTTGGTAAAAAAAAAAAGAAAAAAAAAGGAAAAAAAACCCACTGACAGCTCCTGAATGGGAGCCCAGCCGATGAGCAGTCTTGCTGCAATCCGGCAGAGGGAACCAGGGGGAGTAGAGAGCCAGGCGAAAGAGGAAGAGCAATGATGGTCCTGCTATTTAAAGACATGATCAACCTAATTAACCTTGGGATGCCAATGACTAATTCTGAGGTGGCTGGTCCACCACAAGAGTGGCTACATGGAGGCCTCATAAATCTCACTAATAAGAAGCACTTTCTCAAACAGAGGTAACATGAGCACACAGGCTGGTCATTATTTGGAGGAGGATTGAAAATACTGCATGTGGTGTTCTTATCAGTCATGCTGAGAGGGAAGGGGTGGCTGGTAATGTGGCGGACATGGAGTGTATTTCACCCGGTGACAGCTGAGTAAATACAGAAACATTCAAACAGACAAATAAGAACTCATTTCGAAGACCTTTTGTCATTTGCCTGCACAAATGATTGAAATAGAGACAGAATATATTCTGCAGTTGCAGTGGGGAGGGAGGGGGTTGAGGGGCGGGTGGGTTAGCAGGGGGGGCGTCCTTGAAGATAGAGCTATGAAAGAGATGAAAGGTTTATTTAATCTATTTTCAAGGTAAAATGATCTTCCGGCGCTTTACTCTACACATTTGGCGCAGTGAATGTGAAAGCGGTACAAAGCCATTACAATGCCCCCAAGTCTATTAAACTGAATGACAGACGTTGTTTACAACCCCAACTGCTTCTGCAACCGCACCATTATCGCTGCATACTGATGCAAGCATCAACAGCAGGATTGGCTGTCATTACAAAAGGACAGCAGAGTGTCTTAAAGCAACTTTAGCAGCAATTTATCAGCGTTTATAAGGGATTTGTAACCTGCTAATCATTAGATGGCAAGTTACCTCAGTCAGTATTTCCAACAGCATGCAAATGCTACACATTCATTGTATGTAAAACGCCGCAAAAACATGTTTCTCTAAATTCACTTTTTTTTTTTATATACTGGAGGTAGTCAAGCATGTTATAAACAAGGACTTTAAAATTTGTCTTTATTTTTATTTATGATCATTTTGAACTGTTATACTGTTATATGGCTTCCCTTCCCCACATCAATTAAAACTCACATGTAGCTAGTTTGCATGTCAGCATGGTAAGCAGAGCACTATCATAAGTCAGAGGAGTGTGTGGGATATCACATATAAGATTTCAGTTACGTTTGATTAAATAGAGTTAGGTCATGGGCTAAAAATTGATAAGGAATATGTCATTGGTGAAGATCCAGGTCAATTTCTTTAATGGATTCTTCATGTGTTTATAATTCATGGTCTACTTACTAATTTAAGTTAATACACAGATAAATTAACAGACTTTTTCTGTGTTCAAGGCCTGGAACATACACCAAATGCAGTCACATTAGTAAGACACTGTTACACTGTGAGAATATATTTTTTGTAGTTCAGTTGTTTTCAGGAACCACTGCAGCAATTAAGAGAATAAATCAGTCACATGCATCTTCTAATTGTCATTTCAGGTATTCTGATCCAGATACAAATGCAGAATAGGCATTTTTTTATTCCTAAAACAGCATATTTTGCACAAAGGACGTGGCAGTGCAGTGCTTAGTTTTAATAGAGAATAGTGTTGTTGGTTTAGGTTGGCATCTTAAAAGCTCTGTTTGTCGTAAAGTTTAAGATTTTCTTTATTAATCCCACACCGGGGAAAATTCCAGTTGCATGTTGATTTAAAAATACACAGATAAATGTAGTTATTGCTAGATCTATGGCGGTCTATTGCAGTTGCCATTCAGCTAATATGACACACATTTGTGGGAGGGCTTAAATCGTTTCTTGCATAAATCACTTTTATGGTCCTGTGACATGAGGTGTTTACATTATTTTGTCCAAGCCACTTTCCTCTTACAAAGGCGCTTTTACAACAATCAGATCCCATTGACATTCAGATGTTCTCCTTAAAGACAACACCCAGTCTGCTCCAGTGTCTGGATGTTCTGCTCTGCCATGTGCTGCAGGGATATTTATGGGCATCTAAATGTGCATGAGCAGGTCTGCAGAGCCTTTGTTTCACAGTGGTAATAATGCCAGGCCCAGACCTACTGTCCTTGCCCCCCTTCAGTCCAGCGAACACAATCCTAGGCAATGGAACTTTTTGCGCAACGTTAACTGTCACGACCCGCGGCGGTGGCTGGAAATGGCTTAACTAAACTGTCAGATCTAATAAAGCCAATAAAGGGATCAGATAAATGTTTATTACATAGTGGGAAAAGATCATTTCTGGACAGAAATTGAGGATGACCTTTCCGGATAATTCCTCGCTGCCTTCGCCCCCTCCTCCTTCTGCTGGATAAATCACTAGGTCCCTTTTGTTTCACGGCTGATGGAACCTTGCTGACGTGGGATTGTTAAAACCTCGCTCGCTCTTCTTTCTTTGTCTCCCCAATTATAGGATCCCTCTGAGTATGAATGCCACCTCAACATGCAGACAGGGGCAGCCTGCTGTGCTCCTGCTGTTACAACACTCAGATGGGATAATAGTATAATATCCAAGTCCAAATGCAGTTAGAGCCTTATGGATATTAATATCTGCTATACTTCTGCAACATCATGTACCATGCGTTGCCATGTATCACCAAAATCCCAGTAAACCCCTCACATGCTGGTACACATACATGTTACCATGGCTCCCAAGTGAGCTTGTGATCTTGAATAATTAAATGAATCACTTCCTTCACAGGTCCCTCAATCAGCAGATTGAGTTAGTAGAAGTTCAGCTTTTACCTCTAAAATCACATACATCTAAAACCAAAATATCCTAAGGTTGGTTTGACAACTTTTACATAAAAAATCTGCTACACAGGATTAAGTGATTTAACGTCCCTCTTGTCAAATGGTCCTGGTCTTGTTGTTTGATAGGGGCCACAAACACAGTGGAGTTTGTTTTGGTCTTACTGCATTCAGTGGCCTGCAAAGTCCATGCTTAGGACCATGGGTTGACCTTTTTCTATTGAGGACCCTTTGCTGCCTGAGATAAGTCTGTATCCTCTTATTGTACAGTTTAGTCTGATTTGGCTTCTTCCTATTTCCAGTTGTTTCAAGTTTCCAGCCTGTAAAGCCTTTTTATTCTGCATTTATTGCGGTACTTTGGTCATTTGCTGTGGTCTATAATTTTTGCTTTCATATTGTAAAACAACCTTCTATTAAATGTCTGGGCTATGTAGATACCTTCAGTTTTGTCATTATATCAGAGCCAGCATCTAGTGGCAATTAGAAAACCTGCAGGTTCAAGCATCAGCCTTGGTGTTTGCCTTTGGAAGCTGTTTCCTTTGTCACAAGTTTTAACAAATCTGCCAAGTAAAGTCCAAGTTAATAAAGTCAAAAAGCTTGAACACGGTGTTCATTATTAATGTGGAGGTGGGGGGTAACTAGAGTCGGTCTTACAGTTAAAACCAATGTAAAATTTAAGCCTCACACAGAAAACCTGTAACACTCATCAAATATGGATGACAACACCAGGAGCACCCGCACCTCACGGGTTCACTGCTGAACAGATGTGGCGTGATGAGATCAGGTTAGGGGGTGCTCGAAGATACTTCCTTACTGCCCGATCCCCTTTATTTTCCTCTCAGACACCCCCTCCCTCTCTCCCTCTCTCCCCCATCCCCACCCCACCCCCACCAACCCCTCCTTGGCCTGTCCTCTGAGCTACATGTGGCATGGCTGCCTACTGCTTCCTGTGACAAGCCAAGCTGTCCGCTGACCACTTCATTTTTGATGTTGGCAGGCGAAACTCGAGTCGTGGCAGCCAGTGTGTGCGCACGCGCGCGAACACGCACAAACACACACACATGCACACACACTGAGTTCAAGGGAACATCATCCAAGAAGAAGAAGAGTTTCCAAATGACCAAACACAGGCTGCTTGATGAGTGTTTGCTTCGCCTCGTCTTTGTTTTCTCTCCATCTCCATCTCAGAAGTCCATCATTGTATCTCTGTTTATCTTTCATTCGCTTTCGTTCCCTTTCTTCTTTGTATTGATATTTATATTTCTGTCTGTCTTGGCTGCTGTTTTTCTCTTTGTTTAAGAAGCGTTTCTATGTATTTTATCCCCTGCTATTTTCTCCTGTTTTACTTTCTTTCAGATTTTACTTTTTCTTTGTCTTTCTGTCTTTGGTGTCTTTCTCTTTCTCAATGATGGCCATGCTTTCTTGGTCAGATCTTATATATTGTTTCCACCTGATTTTATTTCTTTTTCTTTCACTTTTTGTCACAATGTAATTTTTAAAAAACATTTTCTGTTGTCTATATCTTGTTTGTTGACAGGTCTTGCTTTTGTTGGTCTTGTCTTCCGTCTTTCCTGTTAATAACTGGGTGGATTATATGTATGCTGACCATCCGTACTCAAAGCTAGAATTAACATGTTGCTGTTTCTTATTCTGTGTCTTTGTATTGACAGACTTGTTCTCATTTCAGTTTTTGTCTTCTTGTGCTGTATCTTTTTCTTTTTTTGTCATTGCCATTTAATTGTTGTCTTCTCCTACTTTTGTTTCTTTCTATGTCCTCTATGTTTTGCTTTAAACCTCCTTCCTTTCCACTTTTTTAGTACACCATTGGTGATCTTGCACTTCATATCCAAATTGAGTAAAATAATATGGTCACCCCTTTTGTTGTTCAAAGCCTTGTCATTGTATCCTGAATGATTCCTGCATTTTAAACTCAGCTGGAAGTTTTCAATCCCCACTAGACAATGGCTAAGAGGACAATTTAGAGATATTATAATTTAGACATATTTAGTCACTTTTCCTCCCTAAAATTAGGCAGATCCTTTCTTTTCTTCGATCATTTGTTTTATTTTGCTCTGCTTTGTGTCAAGCAGAATAAATCATGGGCTAGTCAGTATCATGGACACCAGTTTGTAATGTGTTCTCTGTATTTTGTATCAGAGTAACAGACTGACATCAGCCTGAAGACATGACAAGGCCCCTGTTTAAGGTCAGATACACATTAGATGTTGAGGTCAGGATAAGAGGCTTTAATCTGTGCTACCCTGCTGGGTTCATGATCTTTGAGGGCAGGAGGATAGCTGAGACTCTGTGTGTGTGTGTATGGTCACAGCTATAGAGTGAGAGTATATGAAGCAGGATGGCCTCACCCAGCCCATTAGATGTGCGCACTGGCCTGTGAGATGTTGTATCACTTTAATTAGCGGGGGGCTGTGGGCCACGGCAGCATGAGGAGATGGGGAGAAGGTTGATTGTGTTTTAGTCATTGCCTAAAGCCAAGGACCCCCCTCCACACCCCTCACCCCAAACCCCTCAACCCCCTCCTCCTCCACCCTCATGTAAAAAGTTTTGTTAAGCTTGGCTTCTTCGCTGGGCCTTTTGTCAAAGTGGCTAATGACAAGATGACTATTGTTTTGTTTTGATGACCTCACATCTTGTTCTTTTTCTTTGATTTTAGTGTTGCGGGTTTGAAAATTATCTGCTCTATTCAAATATTTTAATTGACACTGCCATAAACACATTCCTTTTCCCTTTGACCTCAACATCTTCTTTAATTGCAGCCACATTTCCATATTAGCCAATTTGTGAGCCTATTCATTTAGCTATTCTGCCTCTGGCCTCATCTGAATTTGAGAAAACTGGGCAAAACTTAAATGCTGTCACACCATCTGAATAAATTGCAAAATAATGAACATTTTAGATAACTACAGCGAATCAGAGCACAGTGAATGCACCCTGGCACACAGCCAGCCCCCGCAGACGGTCAGAGATGGAGCCATAGAGAGCGGGAATGGGGATTCTGGGTAATTGGACTCATTGTCCCATTGTAGAAGCTAATGAAGTGATGCAGTTGAAAGGATGATTCTTTAGGATTGTCTTAAAAGTAATTCAGCAGCTTGTAGCATTAGACGGTTTATATGAACAACAATAATTACTTTAACTTGTGTAACATACTAGATGAGATTTGTTGCAAAATGAAAATGATGCATCCACTAGTTAAAAAAACAAAGCAAGCAGAAAATGAAAACAAATTCTCATAATTTTAATGGATAATGCTAATGGTTTTTATTTAAGGCATGGTGAATCAACCAGACCAAGCTTTTTTATGATGCAGAAATGTAGCAATGCAGAAATGCCTACATCCTACATTTTATGAATTGTTAAAAAATAAAAAGCAAGAACAAACAATTTTTTTGGAAAGGATATAATTGCATTTACTTTGATAACTGGTTGATAAAATGTATGTTGTGGAATAATGAATCCAAAAATGTAATAAAAGGATTGCTTCTCCAATACATTTACACTCTATCACACTCAATATAGTAAAGTACTTCCCCATAATAATGAAAGCTATTGTCATTATAAAGTGACTGAGTCCTCACATTGGCAGTAACACGCTGTAATACATGTTACAATGATTTCCTGTCAGAGGTCACGTTTAAAAAACACAAGCACACACCAGAAAATAGTGAAGATTGATGTCAGAGGTGAAAATCATTGGACAATAGTCTCCTAATGGCCACTGTCAGGCCCCATGTTTCTCTCTCTTAAGGCTGAGGTGCTGGGATGTGGGATTGGATAGAAAATGGGGGTTGGGAGGGGTGGTGATGGTGGGCGGTGCTGCGGCTCTTTATTGCTATCATAAAAGTTTACATGACCGCCATCTCTTACAATCCATATTGACAGGAGTTTTCAGAGAAAAGCTTCCTAAAGCACTGAGGGAAAAAAAAGAGGGCCATATCGTCTTCCAGCCTTAGGTGCAACATACCCTTGTAATAGGCCAAGGAAAATATAGACTTATGGAAAATGAAATGAGGCATGAATGACCATAAGCGTGAAGACAATTACACCCTTCGGAAATCGTATATTTGTGAAGATAATTTCTGGAGGAGTCTGGGTGCTCGGACCTGGTCGGGTTACAGAATCTTCTCTATGCTTGAACTCTCCTTGAACTTCGGATAACCGTCACTGGAGTGGGACGTGGCTATCTGCCCCTGCATCTGGTTATTTTAGCTCCAATTTGTAGCCTAATGCCACAATTACCCTGATCTATGGCTCGAGTCACCCCTTTAATGGCTCACTGTCAAAATCAGCACATTTGCAGAAGCATGGAGCTGAAAAGAAGTCCTGACTTTGCTTCATTGATGGCTTGATTGATTTAAAAACTACTTTTTTGTTCCATGAATGGCCAGATGAACCAGAAGTTAAGGGCAAACCAAATAACTTGACTGATAAAACTAAATAAAGACTGACATAAAGATTCTACAGTGTCCTTTACAAAAGTCATAATGTTTGGAATAATAGCCCAATGTATGAGACTGATTGGGGTTAATATAACTATAAAACAAAGTGGAGAACGAGATAAAAAGCTCAATAGCTTCACTTTCTCCCCTTACTGTAAGTGTTTCTCCTGTTTTATGTTTATATGGAGCTCCATCATGAATTGCAATTTGAAGATGACAGGGATGTTTGCCTAGACCTGTTAACACGCACAGCTCTCTACTGGCTTTGTGTTTTATATGAGGACGGCTTCAGAATGCAAGGTCATAAGAAAATAAGGAGGTTTAAACTGTAGCTTCACAAAGTGCACCTTCAAAGCTGTGATGCTCAGGACACACCAGAAAACAAAATTGGACAGATAACGGAGAGACAACTAGATCTTAGATAACTGAGCTCACCATCCTCTGGTATGTTAGCATGCTAACAAGTTACTGTGCCACGCAAGTATACTTGCAGCAGGATTGCTGGATTAACAAAGGGACCATCATAACCGGATTTTTAATATCATCTTGTCTATAGACCCGCCCTGTAGATATTTTGCATTTTCAGGACTTGTGCCTGTTATTTGGTGGTGACCTCACCATGTACAAGAAGCTAAAACTGTAAAAATGTTTTGGTTTACTCTTTTGAAGAATGTTTCTGGTTTACATTGCACCCCAGTATGCCATTTTAATAGGGAATACAATAATTTCGGAAACATGTTCTGTTAAAAATCCAGAGCATTAGTGGCGTTGTGTTCCAAGAGTACACACCAGTTAATAAAGATTTGAAATTTACAGACATGTAAGCCTCTAACTCACTAACCCTGCCAACAGATGTAAAATGTTGAACTGTTTTTGTGAAACTGAAACTTTATCATGAAAATGTTTTACGTACACTGTGTCTTGGTGTTGCAAAGTTGCATATAATCATTGTTTTAATCACATTAATAGTTACACAATGGTGACTGCCATAGGTGAAAGATAATACTTACCGAAGATGGGTAAAAACAGGTGAATGCTCAAAAACCTTCCAGGTTGGAGGAGGAGTAGCCTGTTAAAGCAGATGCATGGATAAGATTAAATCTGCAACTCACCAAAACAGTGTGCACTGTGTTAATGCTGAACATGTCCCTTTGGATAAGAGTGTAATGATAAGAGCTTACAATGTTACTTTACAAAAGTACGATAAGATGCAGCTCTAGTGAAATGATACAGAGGAGAGATACTGCAGCGTGTGGAGAGAGTGACTCCACTTTGGCTGCCCAGAATCCTCTCACAGCGATGAAAAGCAGCCCCCTAAAGTCCACTCCATCACGGCATGGCTCTCTGCCCTTGCTGTGGCGTGACTGGGACAAGGATGAGTGGCGGTAAAGGACAAACTCATGGACACCAGTTGGGCTCCCAGAACCAGCACACATTATTACCCCCAACAGAAGCCGAGTGAAGGCGGGAGCCAGGAGCCCGTCCCCGGCACAGCTTCGGTGGGAGATGCAAAAACAGATGGCCACCCCCAGCAAGACATTAGCAGCAGAGATTTGAAAACATCTTGAAGCCCCTGTCGCCACACAGAGACTGTGGTCAGGAGGCTAATGTGAGAATAGTAAAACATCAGCGTAAATCGTAAAATGAGCTGCGATAAGAACAACAGCTGTCCAAAATTACAAGGAACTGCATGCTACAGTATATTTATTTGGGTCTATAGTGTATCATTGAAAAGGCCATTGTCTCCCTGACTTTACTGAAATGGTAAAACAAACCAATCAAAACAGAGATGAACCCCTGCCTACCAGTATATATCTTGTATAGAAATTATTTGTGAACATAAAGCAACATCAAACAACAATTAAGTCCTGGCTATGTTCCCATGGATGAGACTGTAATCACATGTGGCTAAAAGGTCAAAATATATTTATGTCTACAGTGTCCTCAGCTGGTTTTACCACCATGCTAAATGTCTATTGAGAGCATGAACAAGATCTTTACTCAAGGTCCATTTACTGTCTTTTTTTGGACAATCAAATGAAGGCTGAATCAATGTGTCACTTTGACATTTGTCTTATATGGAATTTCGGAGTTGGTGTCATCCACCTGCGGTCGCCTCAAATCTACAATACATCTATGTTTTGGATTTTTATCCATTGTGATACATTTTGCCTTGGTTGTTTTCTGTTTGCCGCTAGCACTTTGGATGCCACTCTTGGATGTAGACTCCATTTTACTTGTGAAAGGTGAACAAATCACTACTGGCCAGATACAAACATCCAAACAAATAGTGCCGCTGGAGGCACACACAAAAAAAAAAAAAAGACACGAACCCAAGGTGACACATATCATTGTCTCCAGTCTGCCGGTTGTTCAGCAGGGGCGATATTTGTCGCAGCGGTGTCATGAGACTTGTGAACAGAGGGTTTGGCTATTCCTGGACATTTTCTCCACACCTGCGCCTGGAGTGCACTGGGTTGGCATTTCAAACTTTATCACCTGTCACAAGAGAGACACCGGCTGCTCTGGAGAGCACTGCTCCCTGCCGCCACCACCCTGGTGCCCCTCCCTGCCCCTCCACTCGCGAGACATCACACCCGTCCTTGGGAAGTCGTGCTTGGAAAGAGAAGACGAAGATTTCCCCAGTGGGAGGCTGCAGCCGCTGGCCAGCCGACGTCCATATTGTCTTCTGGCTCCTAATTGATTTGAGGGCTGTGAAATTATCTTGACCACGGAAAAGTTAAACGCTGCCTTTTCATGTATCGATCTATATGTTAAACCTACTGCTGGAAGCATTGTACATGAATTGTTTTGCCCCCCCTCCCAACATTTCTTTAATTTTGACTGTTGCAGTGACAAAATGTCTTTGATCTTTGAACTAAATAACATAGTTTTAGCCATTAATATTTAATTTCTGCTTCATGTTATGAATGCGGTTGCGGCTAACATGGGTGAAGGAGGTGCCTTCACGAGAACAGAAGGGGAGGACACGTTTCTAAAATTAGCTTGTAGTTGGTTGGATTTAGAGTTTACATTATTATCATCAGTAACCGTTTAACATGAAGATGGGAGGATGAATATAGTCAGTGGAAGTCCTCACATCCATAATAATTTAAATTTGAGTGTGTGGGTGTGTGTATGTGTGATTGTGTGGTGTGGCGGTCTCCCGGGGACACAGTGATCAAGGTGACACGTCTCTCTGGTCTCCACGGGGGGTGTCTGGGCTCCAGAAGGCCATGGGTGTCACAGCAACAAAGCCCCACACTGGATGATGTCATACCACACACACACATGGAAACAGAGGGGCTGACACCACCACTGGAGATTGTGAAAGGTTAAGTCTACAGCTGAGTTTCAAATTGGTGTGTTTGACTGCGACATAATGTTGATGCGTCCACTGTGCAGGTCTTAAAACTGTTCGACTGGCCACAGAGTGAATGCAGCATTTCACTGGTTGTCTTCTGACAGTGTCGGTCTGGATCTATGCAGCGCATTTAAGTCCGGTAAAAATAGTAATGAGGTATAATCACACAATCATGAAAGCCTTAATGTACAGCATTGATTCAGGTCATTGTTAAGCTGTCTGTTGGTTGAGCTGTTGCGCCACAGCAGCTAGCCGTGTCTAAAGAAAGAGCTCTAAAACTCCACTGTACACTTTCTGCTCAGCAGAGTAGCTGCTGAAGACAGTGAAGCATTTAGCAGCTAAAAGGTCAGGTTTCGTTCAGAAGCTGTTAGAGACCAAAACCAACGTTAAAAGAAAGCGAATGCTGGACGTACATCAGTCAGATGGACAGGAACATGACTCCTTGTGTCTGATGATATGTGTTCACTACTTTCTAAAGAAAAATCATGTATTGTGGTTTTAAGGCTACCATCAGCCAGCCCTAAACAACTAGGATTACTGTTGAAGCTAATATTTTGACAATAAAGGCTGGAGTTGGTCTGCTTGATCACCTGTTTGGCATATTAAGGGTGATAAAACAACAGCTGAAAAATTGGGTATAAGGCATCAATCCTCTATTTATTCAACAAATTTATTTATTTTTTCACATCTGGTTTTTCTCTTCTTCCACAAGCAAGGGATCATGGGTTGGTGAACCTGACTGTGGCAGCTAAATATTTTACTATATACTCTTAATTTCAACTGTAAGCATAGAGTGCTTTTATCTGTGTGATGTTTTTTGGAATATAAATACAAGATACTGTCTATATGTCCTCTCACATAGATGCACAACTTAGGGATTGTTTATCCTTGGTAATCAGCCTGCCCTCTTTTTGGTCCGTTCAATATTATTACATGTAATGTAAGGCAAAGCAAATCACTAGCACTGTCAGATGGCACTGACACTGCAAAGTCTGTATTTTTTACAGTCTTAAACCTGTAACTATACTCCACATGCTCTGTCAAATGACTGGGGGAAAGATGATAACTTGGGGGGGGGCACACGAAACATAATGTCAGCAATAACACAAAGGACCTTGGTTTAACATTTCAGCCTGTACTTTGTCCCTGCTACAGCCCAGAGCAGAGCCAGCACTGGCCTGCTGCTACACTCTGACCCGCCCATCCACAGGCTCTGCTTCACCATCTGAGGTTTGGAAATATGTGTGTGTGCTGCACATGTACACAGTCCACAAAAATACAGGGAGAGCTGAAAATATTTCACTGCCCACAAACAAACGCTTCATGTTGAGTGCTTTGGGGCAGAAATTCAAATAAAGTTGTATTTTCTTTTCCTACACCACAGACGATCGGTGTGGATATAAGAATAAGATTACATTTATCTTGTAGACATGTAGTAGTATAGGTCACAAAGAGAGTGGGCTTGGCCTATATTCAAAATACAGCCACGTCTTTCATCATTTGGATGCTTTAGTACCAATAAGGGAAAAATCTTACTGCAACAGCATGTGTCATAATGTGCTTCTGACTTTTAGGAAACAGTTTGTGTTCATTTCTTTGCCAATTTAAAGTGAAAATTATCACTCAAGATCAGTTTTAGACCTTGCTCTTGGGCTGAATGGGACCAAACCTCTGCCCCTATACTTTTGTCCATGTGTGTAAATGAATAATTAAGAAATTGACAGAACAAACTTACTTTTAGCTTAAGTCATATAAAATGTTTTTAAAATGAGTTTAAAATTTTAAAAAAAATTTTTTTAAAGTAAAATTTGTATGATGATGCACACACATCTACAAGAGTCCATGGCTTTTTATATTCTATTGTTAAACAAGAGTCATTTGAAACTTCTAGTTTTATGGCACTGAAGAATGGAAGAATTAGATTATCTGGTTTTATCACTTTTGTTACCAGCACCATTATAACTGAGCAATGACAGTTTAGTTTCTGCAGTTTAATCTGTCTCAATTAAACTGAACATAGTCACATACTGTCTCGCTCTCTCACCCACACACACACACACACACACACACACACACACACACACACACACACACACACACCTACACGGGGATACATTGAAACAGTGAGACTGGAGACTATGTGACCTCAAAACAAGCAAGTATAAGTTGCACAGCTATAAATTTGATTAAATAAGACAAAGGACAAGAGGATTATATTATATATATTATACAACAGGGCAGCTCCCTTTATCCACCTGACCTGTTGTTCCCATAGACTTCCCATAGCAATGTCCCTGGTTATTCAGCTATTTACGCATCATAGCATCACGGCCATGTCTGCCTGGGTGTTGGAGCTGGAGCTGATAAACACCACTGCGGAGTCATTTGACACAGAATGAATGCTGGTTCTACATATTCACACAGACAACAAAAGCCAGATGTTAGCAGGTGTTAGCGTGTTTTTTGTGCAGTGTGAGAAGAGCTTAGAGGCCTCCCTCTGTCACGCAGCGATTCTCCTGTGGGATGCCTCAGTGGTACAGTCAAGTAGTTTTTAATATTTGGCAACTTTTCCATGATTATTGTCCTGATGTTTTGGCCTGCTGCTCAATGGGTGCCTGCACTTTGGCTTCACAGATAACCAAAGTATGTTAATCCTGACTTCTGACTTTCCCCTGTTGTCTGCACTCAGAGTTCCCTGCTCATTTGCTGGCAAAAGTCTGCCGGATGACTTCTTCTTCTGCCGGCTCTACAAACATTGTTGGATCTGCAGACTGTACTTTCACATTGTTTGTATGCGCGCCTCTATGGAGAGTTAAGAGAGGAAGCTCAGATAAACCTGTCAAAACCAGGCTCATCAGATATTAATCAAGATTCGTTCACAGCTTTGCTTATTTCTGACCCAAAATGTTTTCAGAAACACATTTTACTGTTTTGTTTCTTTCCAGCTTGAAAACTGAGGAGACAGTTGTTCGTTTAGTCCCAATGCATCCTGGTTGTTGTTGGTTTTCCACCTTTTGAGCAAAAGCGAATTTCAAAGCTCTGTTTTCTATAATTTTGTAGCACCGATTTCATGAATATTTGTATTTTTCTACGTCACAGGCAGCCATCTTTCCAGTGGTAAACACTTCTTTAAGACATTTTCACATTTAAGACATTTTCACATTTAAGACATTTTCACATTTATCAGGACCCTTAAGACTTCCTTCTACGCACACACACACATAGTCAAACACACATATGCTACAATGCACACATGCAAACACACACACACACACACACACACTGAAAAGCCACCCCTTCCTCATCTTCACAGTTCTCAGTCATAAAACCCTCCCCTCTCAACACCCACACATTTTCACCCTCTGCTTTTCCAAGTTCTTACCCCCCTCTTGCCCCCATACACACACACACACACACACATGCACACACACACACACACACACACGCGCATGCACACACACACACACACACACACACACACACACACACACACACGCACATGCACACACACACACGCACACACACACCTCCTCAACCAAACTGCTTGAGCCACTTGCCTGCCAGGGAGGCAAGATGGCCCTCCAGCCCTCCAGCCAATCAGACAGCTTGGCTCGCACAGGAGATCACAGGCCAGCTGATCCAGCCTCCCCGACTTCTTTCTTCGTCTGCTCTTCTGGAAATATTTGGACGCGAGTGCAACATCGCCGATCAAGCTTCGTGGGTCTGCTGGAGAGAGAGAGAGAGCAAGAGAGGGATGTTTGGATGTGTAGTATGGTTTAAGAATAGTGTCCTTATGAAGGACTAATGACGGTGTGTGTGTTTATAATGCATGTCCTTGAGTGTATGCATATAGAGGGGGGATTGTTTTATTTCTTACTTAAGTTCAATGAAGACACTGATGATATATTCACTCCCGTGATATCATGTTCATGAGTCAGGTTAAGTAAACTCATCAATAATATCGTCCAGTATAATACTGTCAATTCTCAAATTAAAGCCAGTATTCACGTAACCATCAAGTTTCAAACAATGGCTTTACATACAAAAGGTGGTTGCTAATAAAGGCTGTGTAAACTATATTTAAGCCGCTGGGAGTCAAGAAAAGTTACTAATTCTGAATTTATCAGCACTGCAGACAGAATCTGCATTGAGTTTGCTTTAAGAGCACACAGGAGATCAGAAAATAAAAGTAAAAGAAGGTAGTTTTCTCCTTAAATATGATCAAATATACCAAGGGCAACAAACAATAATATTAGTATTATAAATGCTGCAAATACGTTTCTAAATAAAGACTTGGTTATCTACATTTGAAGTGAAGACCCTGGCCACTATTTGGGAATTTGGGTAAGAAAACATGACACTGTGCACCAACAACTGGCTCATGAATCTGAGCACTGTTGCTGACTAACAACACTTGGACCCAGTGACCACACACAGCACCTCTGCTTTGAATCCTCTCCCACCTTTCGACTAAACTGAGGTGGTTCTTCAATGTGTTAGCGGCTAGCTCGTCAACTAACAAAATATAAACTGTAAATATGACAATTGTGGGGCTAAATAGTGTTTATTTCACTTTTGGTGCAGGAAGCAAGCCACTGCAAACTGCTGCAAGTCTTTTTTGCTTAAAATAAGAGCACCGTCCTCCTGTTTTGTGCCATAAAATTATCCGCACAGATGTGGGTTTCTCTCCAAATTGTAAAACGTGAAAATGCAGAATGGAGGCCAATACATATTGACAGTCTGATGAGTCTCACTTGATGAAAGAAAACATAGTAATATCTCCAAATTTACAGTTAGCTCTGCAAAACAAGCTCTTGGGAAGTCCTGGGACTTCAATCACAGGATGGTGTTCCCTTACTCATCATCAATAACTTGCTACTGTACTGTGTACTGCACACTGACCAGACTTCATGGTTATTTTCCTCTCAGCTGCACAGAAGCATTTTGGCACTGCAGGCACTCAGCTGATGCTTCTATCCACGGCAATTTACGATGCCTGAAACAGCAGAATGAGCTTCATCTTACAGATCACCAACACCACAAGCGGCCAATAAGTGAGGAGTGCATGCTCACGCTCGCCTTGGTTTGTATCCGGTGTGACACACTCGCCCTGTTTGTCTTCCAGCCTGCAGCTGGCGGTGGAAATGCTGATCATGCTAAGTGGCATGTGGCTGAGATGCAGAAAAACATGCTCGAGTTGTTCCACCTTGAAATTTGCTTTTGCTCTTTCAAAGAGAAAAATTAGACAAGGGAGGAGAGCGAGATTTTCCAAACGAGAGAAGCTACAGAAACCCTATTTTTAGATTTTCATGGTTTCTCTGCGTACACATCAATGATTAGGTGTATAACAGCTAGGTAGAAGTTTTTTTGGTTTGAAAATCTCTTTTACAGACTCTAAGTGTTATAATGTGGGTACTACAATCAGTGCAATTTGCAACTTTTGGAGTAGACAGCTTACAATTTAAAGTAATGTCAGATATTACTCATGACAAACAACCACTACTAGTAGTAGAAATGTATTATGACTTTTCAAGACTCTCAAAGTTTCTTTGGCTAAACTAAAAACATGTAAAAATGGGGCCTGAATGGAAATGAAACTCCCATGGTTACACAATCAGTGTAAAAGATGAATACAGTCTGTTTTCCTGATAAAAAGGTCAAAGGTAGAAGCAAGTGTACAAAAAACGATCAAGACAGAGGTTAACTACAACTCCCGAGGCCCCTGACTGTCTGAAACGTTTGGTCTCTGAGCATGAAACCCTGCTGTAAAAATGGCTGAGGGTGAGCTGCCAACACTTTGTGGAAACCTAATAAACCATCCATCAGTTTGGATCAGTTCAGTTTTAGATTCATGAAGACTTTTGGAAAAATAAAGCAGCTACGCCACACCATTTTGTTCTGAATTTGCTACAGCTTTCATTTACCCCTCCGACTGGATTCCTTATTATAGCAGCCATGGTTGTTGAGGTATTTTATGCCATCTGCCATAACAATAACATGATTTGTACAGAAACGCAGTTGAAATACCCAGAACGAGCACTTTTTGTACTTTAGTCCTGACTCTGATGACATTGTCTAAAAACTGAATAAATACCCAAACTATGTGTTTATGTTAGTTTATGTTGTGATATGGTGAATAAAACCATTACTTAACTGAAGAGTATAGCTGTATTCACTTTGATTAAATACAGTGTCAGCTTGTAAAACACACACATCCGTATATGTCTCGAGACAGCCATCTGTACACAAACACACTTCATGGCACACACTCTGAAGTGAAAATCACATCCCTGTTCTACCGGGAGGGGAAACTGTTGTGTGATTATGATGAACTGGTTAAACCGCAATTACGCCGGCGAGCGATGGGAGAGGAGACGACAGCAGTTTAGACGACAATTTGGGAGGCGGCTGCCGTGGCTGCTGCAGCTGGGGCCTGTTTTAATGCAGTAATTGATAGACTCTGCCAGTCACTAGTGGGTTCAGAATTAAAACTCAAATTATCATCATTAGGAACCCCCCTAATTGCTGCATCAAATGCACATCAACGTTTTTGTTTTTCATTATAAAATTACACTTGTGTTATCTAACTTCATCAGCTGCATTGACAACGTCCACTAAGGCCTCGTCAGTGATTTGAGAAGGATGGGGTTCTTTTTGTCCATCGTCTACCTACTCGCACACTCACTGCGCTGACAGTTAATGAACACGTGATAGATGTCTGTCAGATGGGGGCCCAAAAACCACTTTCTGCTGTTGATGCAAACCATAAACACAATGCAATCCTACTTCACATAAATGCAGTACAGCCAAGCTGAAAGCGCTCTCGTTTGGATGACTTATGGATCACTGGGAACGGTGGCTCTGCCCATTTAATGCCTAATAAAGTCCACTCAGTGGTAACATCTGCATTCATTGCGGTGATGGCTCTGAACGCTTCCAGATCACACTGAAAAATAAAACGACTTGCTCCACGCGCCGGCAATGGTAAGGAAGGTAAAAGAACCATCATATTGTTATATATCATCAGTAATATATTTCTTTTTAAGATAAGCATATCCACTACATCAGTGGTTCCAAAAGTTGGACAGTGCAACATTTGTTTCATCCTTTAAGCGTGCTATAGTTAAGGAAAAGAGAGGAGACAAATGCTGCACACAATTTGCAAGTGAGACAGAGGAAGCATGTGAAAAGCATAGTCCTAGTATTTCCATTCTGAGTCCAAAATGTCATCTCTTAAATGCTTCTCTTGTCCAACAGTCTAAAACCCAAACACTCTTTGTTTACTATCTATAATGACAAAGAAAAGCAGCAAATCGTTGCATTTAGCTGCAAACTGGAACCTGCAAATACAGGATATTTTTCTTTGAAAAAACTGAAACAAGTTAAATGATATGACGATCAAAGTGAATTCTCTTTTCATCAGCTAATTGACTAGTTAAACTTTAACCTTTTAAGAAACAAGGCACAGAAACATCAAACCTAAAGGACAAATTAACTGACCACATGCCGTAAATGTGAGACTAAGTGACACTGAACAAAACAACTGTTAAACATTCTGCTGTCCAGAGAGGAACAAGGTTATACGTCAGTGTGGAAATGTAAAAGCTAAACTGTTGTGAAAGCCTACTTTATCCTGCAATCGACAGAGTCTCCTTGCCCCAAGCTAATTCTGTGTCTTTGTCTGTGTCAACCTTAGTGTGTGTGTGTGTGTGGTTCATACAGTAAGCATGCACACTGAACATACTGTGTGTATATGCTGAACAAGCTAATCTTCTGTCAGACCAACAAGACCATGTGTGTTTTTTTGTGGGCGTGTCTGTGTATGTGCGTGCATGTGTGTGTGTGCCCTTGACAGCAGCCCTGACCTGCTGTTATCCAGCTGTAACACAGTCAAACACTGAACAATCAGCCTTTGCAGTGATGCCAAGCAGTTAGCAATATGTAAATCAGTATATAGTCTGTCAACAGTGGGGTTAAATTGGTAAAATATAACATATGACCACAGTAGCTGCCACCAAACTACATATCAGGCATAAATTAACAGAGGAGAAATAATATGGAGCACCCATTATAACGGTATTTTATATATTTTTGTGATTTAATGTGTACATGAAAAATTCTGATCCTTTCTATGTTTTTTTTTTTGACATCATTGCATCTCTCTGGAAAACCATTGCAATGCGATCATACTGTATATAGCATAAATCTGAATTTACACTGGTCACAGTTTTTCAGTGGCATCTTTCAAAAGCTTACTGTAAGTTGTGGTGTGTTCAACACCCATAACAGAGAGTTGTATTCACAAGTGCCTTGAACACAGAGCCCATCTTCTTCAAGAGTTTTTTTTTTTTCCTCACTAAAACCTGGCCCAATTAGAGAATATTAATGATTGTTAAATGTGCATATGCTGGAGCTGGAAAATGGGAAGGTTAATAGACAGGCAGCGTCACACGATCGCATTTATCAGTTTCTATTTATCTCTCCTTGGGAGGTGGCAGGTTTACAGTAAATACCTTCTGTCCCCCTAATTTCCTAATGATGGTGATAATGATGGAGAATGGCGCAGTCATTAGCAAGGACAGGCTCTGTGCATCACTCTGTCAGCTACGTCTCTCCCAGGCCCACAATGAGAAGTGATGGGGCCCAGCTGTTCCCCACATCCTCTCCCCAAACTGAACCTCTCTGAGAGACTGAGAGAGAGAGAGAGAGAGGGAGAGGGAGAGAGTGAGAGAGAGATGTAGACGGGGTGGGTGGAGACAAGGTAAGAAAAGGACAGAGAGATGCAGGGAAAGTACAAAGATCTCCAGAGACAAAGACAAGAAAGGAGACATGAATACTTACCAACAAAGAGAGGACACAAAGTGTCACAAGACTGTTATTAAGAAATGATCCCATTAGCCAACTTAGCTATTAACTGAGAACAACAAAATCATCCACGTGTCCCTACTAAACTGTTCACACAGGTGGCCCATGCAGATGCAATATTCACCAGCCCACATGCTAACACTTTGGAATGCGCTTAGAAAGTAATAGTCTCCTTGCTAACAAATTCCTCTAGTATGCACCTTACTGAGTAATGGCAGTCAACAAGCTAACACTGAAGTTTGGACTTTATCTGCAGATAATATGATGCTAACATTTTAGCATACCCATTGATGTTAGCTACTCATTGCTGCTGGCGGTCTATGCAGATTTCTGTGCCACTAATCATGTGCAGTGCAGCATTTATGGCCATGCGGACAGTTCCCCCTAACTACAAACTGCCCATGTGTACCCCCAGTCTAGGTAATGAAATGCTTGTGCTACTATCCTCCTACACGCCTGTGTTGGAGGATATTAAGGATCTTTGCTCATGCTAAAACAACAGCATACATATTGAGTGACTGTAGGCTGGATAATACTAAAACTTTACACTTCATCAAAACTTTGGCACACAGTGTCTGATACAGTACATTCTATGCTCAGAGATTTTAATTCTGACATATTAATTTGGGACGCTGCCTTAGGTTTTCATACACATACTTCAACATGCATTGTACTGATTAAGAGTAGTGAGCATGCATTAATATGCTGAGTGACAAAAGAAAGTATATTCAAATAAAATAAAAAAGATTTACACAGAGCAATGTCAAGCTTCTTACTGCTCCAAATATTATTCAAGATAGTATACTAAAGCTTAGTACTTTAAGGGATAGCTGGACTGTTAATGATAAAACCTAATCTAATCAAAGCTTTGTACATTCCTTTACATATAAGCAGTGTCATAGTCAGTATTTGTCCTATGTTTCATTCATTCTCCCCCATTGCTCTCTACACCTTTATCGTTTTTATGATTTTATTTTTAATATTCCTTTCCTTTTCTCTGGTGCTCTCACCCCCTTCTCTCTCACTGTACTTCTGTTTATTGCACACGCTCTCATTGTCTCCACCGTCTCAATTAGCAGTCTACATCTCAAAGCATTACTTTCACCCTGGTGGAACATGTTACAATTAGAGCTGATAGCTAAATATTCCTCTTTTGCAATAGATTAATTTGAGAGCAAGACTTATCAGACAGGTCTTACTTGTCCTGTGTAGCGATAGCTTTCAGTAAAAGGAACAATGGTATTGAGAAGTCTGAAAGGAAGGCTGCCATTATCAGAATGAAAGTTAAACTCTCGGTTCACTCTATTTAGTGGCAATTACAACATTTTCATTTGTCTTTCTTCTTCTATTAACAGTCATTTTCCTCATGTTAATCTTTATGTTCAGAGTATTGTATCCTTCAGAGGTGCATATTGGCAATTGGACGCCAAAGGCAGCACTCACATTGTACTGCATAAACCTCAAGATGAAATAATTATACTCTAAAAAAAAAAATCAGTGTGCACTTTTAAAACTGGCGATGTTCAAAAATTTCAAAGTCACCTCTGATGAATAGCGCAGGGTGATTAATTCATGATGGGATACGCCACCTTGTCAGGCCGAGCTTTTCACTGGGTAATGGCAACACATACATAATAGAACAGTGGTTCTCTGCCTCCCTACATTGTCTGAGTGACTTCAAAGGAATTAAAAATGGAGCCATCAAATTACATCTGTTGTGTTACTTTGTTCAAACAGTTGTTTCGAAACGGGAAAGTGGATCACATCGAATTGTCTCACAGTGAGAGGCTAAGATGAATTCAGTCAACAAATTAAAAGGTTGTAAAAGATACAAAGGATTTGATTTGTTTTTTTTGAATAAATATCAAGTCTCCCTTCATTAGAAAATTCACAATTTGAGTTTTAATAAGCGCAACAAAATAAAATTTTTGCATCTAATATCTATTCTGCGTGATATCTGATGTGTAATCAAAGAGTTCAAATTAAATTTTTAAAAAATATTTTTTCTTAAAACTGCAGCAGCAGCATGCAGTAATGACTGGACTCCTTTGTACATCTCTCTTTCACTAAAAGAGTGAACAGTCAGTTCAGCAGTAGAGTGACCTTTTCTCTAAACTCTCCAATAACTCTCCGGCTGACAGGCCGAATGAGCAGATGATCCCGGACTCCTTCATGGTGTGTTGCGACTGCACTCAGTGCAAAATGACAAGTGAATCAAGCTTCTATTTTTACCTCCGGGTGGGGAACTTGTGTCACTCTCGACCACTGCACCCAAGAAAATCAGCCATGAAGTTTGGTTTTGGGCAATCTGACCGCTGACACCGCAGAGCTGTCACTGCAATGCCCTTCCCCTCCATCAACCAATCCCCCGCCTCGACCTCGCACCACTCCTCACACCTGACTGGCACCAGGGGTAGCGTGCCGGGCCAAAAGCGTGATTGACACCTCGACCGATCCTCTGTAAACACCTTGAGATCTCAGCACCTCCAGCAGGGAAGATCAGTGACTTGTGTGAAAGAGGCCTCTCCTCCTGGCCTCGGCTCAAGTCTGCTGGCGCTCGCTATGATGCAGGCTGACTTGTCAGAGGGAGTAACAAGATGCTGAGTGACTTAGCACCTCTGGAAATGTCAGCCCCCGAGCCGGCGGACGCCAGGCTGAGTGGAGTAGGGAGTGCACAGACCCCACTGCGACTGGCTCAGCTGCTGCCTGTAAGAAGCAGGGAGGACAACACATACGCTCGACAAGACAAGACAAGCAGCAGAGATGAACCGGGCCCTGACGACGCATTCTCGCCCCATTCCCCCAGATTTCTGCCACACGTCTTACGCTTGCTTCTCTTTTCGGAGAAGTGCATCTGCTATCGTCCAGCTGCTACTGTGGCTGAAACGGACCTTTGCTGCCCTAGTGCCCGATGTGCAGGGGTACGACAAAGTCCATGGGTGATGATGATGTGGGCAAAAGCAGAAACCGGAGCATGCCTAAGTGCCCCATTATTGCTCTAGTGAATCATGTTAAAGGAGACAAGGCGCAAAAGAGACACCCAACACAGAGGGGAACTCAGTCACGGCACAGTCTGTCAGACTGCAGTTATTTACCATGCCGACAAACACATTTTTTCTCTCCCCGAGGAAACTCGAGGATGTATAACGCAACATATTTAGTGCTACATATTTATAGAAGTCAAGCAGAAAGTCAGTTTGGTGAAGCATTAAGGAATCAGGAGATGCAGAAAAGAAAGCTTTTACAAAAAGAGAGAGAAGAGAGAGACTCCGGAGCGTGATGATGCTCAGTAAAATCTAATGGGCTGTTTACTCACCGCCTGCCGAGATCCACACTGCTACATTGACTCTTGATTTATATTTTCTGATTCATAGAGGCGCATGCATCTTACTTTAATCAAGGTTCTCCCCTATCACCCCCCTCCCATCCCCTACATCTCGCTGGCTGCCATCCTTTTTTCCTCCACAATGCACATTAACAGCAAAAAATATAATCAGTTTTATGACAGACTATGTTTTTAGCACATGATGGGTGAATATAGCATTTTGAAAATGGCCCGTCCCTATCCTCAATCTCCAAATAGATTCGCTGGGATGGAAGGCAATATCAGCTGAGAGGACACGGTCTCAAGGGTGTGTGTGTGACCAAACGGATGCAATCTGATGCCTGCTATTTTTCATGTTTGTTAACAAAATACAATTTGAGGGAGGACCTGAGTACACAGATAAGGACGAAAGCACATTATTTGGCTGAGCTGACGAATAAAGTTAGAAGTCTGCAGTGTGTCTGGAACTACAATGAGTTTTCACAAATATGCAGAAATGATTACTGCTTTTTCTGGGTAGTTTAAGAGTCCCGTGTTTTCAAGTGTTGTTTTTTTTTAAATTTCAGTAATTGCATCATACATTTACTTTGGACATGCAGGTGTACAAGGAGCTTGATTAGATTGTATGAAAGCACTGATAACTGTAAAAAAATAATCTTTCTACCCATCACTGCACCTAAAATACATAAATGGCGATAGTTCGCAGTGCAGTTGTCATGAAGCCAAACATTAGCTACTATCTTTTTTGAAAAAAGCAAAGTACCTTTTTTTTTTTTTTTAGGGGTTAAGTTTCAGTTTCATTTCGCGTTGGCTGCTATTATCCGATATCCAAGAGGGCTAGAAGGCACAGGTTCGGCAGATTAAGGCTGGGGATTTCTCTTGACCTTTCAGCCAAATGCCATGCTGTTTGAGGTGTACAAGCTTAATTAGATCTGATCGTCCTGTTGCTTTCTAATCTTTGCCCGGCCAATTTTTTTGCATCGCAAATCGCTGTTGTTCATTAGTGGTGTTTAAGATGTGGAGGGCACAGGCTAATGACAAGAGCTAGTGAGGTTGAAATAATCCTGTTGTTTCTGACGATTCCACATGATGCCCACAACTGTTGCGTAGCCTGCTTTCAAGGAAGTCGCCCATTAATGAGGAGGACAGCCAAGGAAGGTCCGTTTTAGTGATGTATATACATCGTCTGGGAGAAGGAAAAAAAAATGACGCGCTCTCCCAGCTAATGTAACCGCCAATTCACAGTGACATTTGCCATTAGCTCCATGCTGAATTCGACTGGCGACAAAAGCAGAAGAAAAAGCTCAAATCATGCCCAATTAACGGAGGCATCAAACAGTGAAAATCCTAGCAGGAGATTTTACGGGCAGTGCACGGAGAAAGGTCAGGCTCCAGTGGAACAAGGCAAAGTCACAGGATTTATTAGAACTAATGAGCGCTTTCGTTAGACCGAATTAACGCCGGTACACAAGCAAAAATAAATAAATAAATAAAGGAGTCTGAGCATAACATTAGTTTAGTGACACACACAAACACACATATATACTTGACTGGCTGACAGACTGACCCAGACACAGACCTAAAATTAATCATGTCCCCTTAAATATGTTTGTCAACTTGAACATTTGTACACATTTTAAAATATTTTTTGCAGTACAGTGTTTCTCATGCAACATGAGAAGTACATGCAAAAAACAAACCTGAAAATACCAAAATTCATTTATTGAATCTGTATATTTTTACATTTACGTGCTGCTGGTATCAATGTTAAATCACACAATTTTCCAAAATTATAGATTTACTTCATTTCATTATAGATTGTATTTTCTTTTGCCTTGACTTAAAAAGGCACAATCCATTATCCAAAAGAAAATGATGGACTGGCTACCAACATACCATCACTGTCACACAGAACAACAGCTCTTCAATCACAATAACCAACACTAGACAACACCAAAAATCAAAGTTGTGATGCTTACAAATGTTGTAAATACTTGATTTACATCAGTAAAGTCAGTAGACATTGGTTTTGGTCCTTTTTGCTAAAGTATAAAAAGGTCGTCACATCATCTCTAATAACCCAAACCACCTGAGCCTCCTTTTACAGTCTCCCCATTCTAATAATGAGACCGGAGCCCTTGAATAGAGGAGAAAGTATTCATTGAGATGTTCGATGGATTCTCATACCCCTTGTCTTTCTCCCTCTCTGAAACGATAGAGGTGGAGAGATGTAACGGAGATTGGCTGTGACAGCGCCAAAATGAGGCTAACGAATATCCTAATGAGGAAATGCCAGCCATGTTCCCGCGTTCCAACCACACCAGATAGCTGGCCTTGAGAGAGAGGAACTGAAGCTACAGCAAAAACTCACCAAATAACTGAAACACCAGCATATCCACTACTAATCTTTGAACACATTTAGTACAAATGCTCTCCTTTCTGGATCAAGAGTTTGTTTAAAAGTAATAGTTCTGAAAAACAGCTTCAACAACTTGACATGGATGTACGTTTTAGCATTTACTCTTGCTTTACTGGTACAACAGGCCTAAAGTTGTGATTCATCAAAAAAAAAAAAAGCTACTAAGAAGTTGTTGCATGTTGTTTTAGTCATTTCTGTCAATAATGTGGTGATGCAATGTTGCTAGTGGACTCATCAGACTTTGGCATAAATCCCTTAGTAGCAAAGTTCAAAAAACTGGCTTTCAGCGATCATGCAGGGGAAATCAAAGGAAATAGAATGCACTGCATGTACGGGACAGATTGTGTGTTGAGGTGAAAGGCAAAACAAACTAGGAAATGATAGAATCCGATGACATTTGAAACTCTAACCCTGTTTGACTTTAAGTTTTCTTCTTGTGCAATTCCAGAAAACACATCATATCTAAAAGCAGTAAAACCGCACAAATATCAGCTCCCTGGAAGTTAATAATTTACACTGTAAATGATAAAGAATCATCTGTATGAGTCAAGAATGAAATATATTTAGGACACATTCAGTATGGACCAAATTCTCCACATATAGTAAATGAAAATATACATTTATTCGTATTTCACAAAATAAGTCCACAGAGTTTTTGGATGGTTTGGACCAAAACAAAAACCTGTTTTGTAAGTGTAGTTTCATATTAATAGTTTCAGATCATTTTCAGCATGGTACACTGCTCCTCCTCTGTTTTCTCAGGACCCTCAGCACACACCTCAGGGACCCCTGGAAGTGCCCAAAGCCCATTTTGACAACCATCGTCCCACTCAGACAAATCGCACTCTCCTTATATCTTTCTGACAAGGCTTTTCGGATTCAAGACAAGCCCCGATTGTGACGAGTGATAACACTGCACACAGACGTCTCTGAGATCTCTGTGGAAGCTGGATTCCATTAGAGAACAACAGGGACGGGCCCCTCAGTCCCCCAGGTCCTAAAGCAGCATATGACACAGAGCCTGAGGGCAGAGGAAGTAACTCAGCCTTACATAATTCACTGGACGAGCTTCACAGGAGACAGACTCACTTAATGTGGAGGAGATATTAACGACAGTCCACTGCAACAGTGATACCATAATAATAACGACTTAAGAACTGACATCTAAAGGTCAAAAGCAAATTCAGAACAGTGCTGACTGGCTGGTCAGCAGAAAATCAACGGACAAGAGTTATAATAACTGATTAAGTAGTTACAACCTCATAGCTTTAATTTTTTCATTTCTTGACAATGTATTTTGGGTGTTTATCAGAGAGAACGAGACATATTTAACTATTTTTTGGCAAATTTATGCGACGTGTTGATCAATGTCAAACAAGCATCTAGAAAAACTATATCATTTTCAAATTTTAAAACGGACTACTTATCATCAGCGGTAATATCCATCATAGGTTCACAAAAAAATGTATCTCGTACAAAAACTTAAGCTAATGAAAAAGAGGGTTTGCGTACATTTCCTTCACTGATTAATGGCAGAAACGCGACAGCAATGAGTGCTTTACAACTAGGATGATGATTTTCCATCATTTCCATATAAAATATTATGCATGGAAGATGCTGCAAGGCTATACCACTTGTAATCAACCCCCTTTCTAGGAATGGTTATGTTCATTCAACACTCTTGTGTAAATTAAGATTAATTAAGAGACATGGGAAAAGTAGAGATAACCTATACCTAACTATACCTGGGATTATGATCTCCTGATGATTTGCATGATATGGACTGGACTGTACTGTTTGTATTAAATGACAAGGTCCTGATCGGACTAGACACATCAGAGAGGAGGAAACTGGAACCAGTGGGTGTTTGATTTGTGAAAACCTCTTCTATAGCATGTGTACATCCCGACATGTTGAGGGATGATGAGGTTGGTTAGGGTAGCGTAGTGGTAGTAGGAGGAGGGGAGGTGCGGGTTGGGGGATGGAGGGGTTGGCATATGGTCACATGAGAAGCACTATCACGAGTTCGAGAGCCAAAGCCCTGCCTTGTGTATGATATGCATTGTGGCAACAAACATGGATCGCGTGTTTCTGAAGCGTCTAGGTTGTACGAACGGACAACGGATGGGTGAGGGGTGAGGGGTGAGGGATAAGGGGTGATGGGGTGGAGGAGGGGTTACGGTTTGGGGACGTGTGACGCTGGCCTGAATTGAAAAGAGCCACCTTTTGATTTTGGATGGGCCCCGTTCCTGGCAGGCTGGCCGGCCATAAGGCGGGGTGGGGCCTGAGGATAATGGCAGCAGAAGGGAGAGGAGGCCGACAGCTGGCGAATTCTGCCCCAATATGTTTCCATGAAAGAGGCGAGGAAATTTCAGAAGACGCGATGCCCGAACGACACGCTCGGCGGCAAAAGGGAAGATTAAAAATAAAATTAGTTAACATCTTGCCCGTTTCACCCCACGATGCACATTTTAGCACAGGAGGGGGAGGGGGGTTGATTGTGATGCCCATTCACATTACAACTTACCAACAAATCAAAACAAAAAAAACCTTGCAGTTAATTAGAAGAAGTCATGTGTCACCTCCTGAAGCTCGTTCAGCACACACAGATGTGGCCTGGAGTGTTTTAAGCCACTTTCCATCATCTCCCTTTCTCTCTCCTCCCTCCATGCATATCCTGTTTTCCCATCCTAAGCATATTGTGAATCTAAAATGCAAATGACTCCCTCTTTTTTCCCCCTTCTTTTAAAATTTTTTTTCTACCTCCAATCACCATGCCTCTAATGAGGTGTAAAATATGTGCATTAATGACAGAAAAGTTATTTAGATCTGGGGGAGAGTTAATTGGTTTTAATCACAGCCTACATCCATCTGGTTATGCGAGACAACAAACTACTTCATCCTGATGCCTCATTAGACATATTGTGAGTCGCTACAACTAAAGGAGACGCTCATCTTCAACTAGCTTCCCTTACACACATGCACTGTTCAGCTGCAAAGTGTTTATAATCAGGCTGTGCAGATAAAATGTGGTCCACGTGCCCTTTGACCAAAAGAGCTTTGTATGAAAGCCTCTGTCACTGCTAGTTCCTTAATAGGACCACATGAAATTCATATCAAAGCGTGTAGCCGTGATGTTTACATACTACTGAAAAAAAAATAGCTACCCTGGTTTGTACTTCCAGTCAGCATTGACCTTCTATATATCTTTAAATATATCCAAGTGCTTTGTGTTGTCTGGATGCAATCATGACTAGAAGAACCACAGCAGGAAGCCAAAAGGAGACATGATAGCTGGACGGGATTAGAAAAAACAAAACAAAACTCACCTAAAATCATGCTTAGTTAAATATTGTAGAAAAACATTATTAGTTTGCAAACATGTTTGACAGGAATATTTTGCAACTCAGAGATCCATTCATGAAAGAGTTTCCTCATGTCGATGGAAGAGTTTGCAGATGCAGATTAGTCACATATGATTACAGATTGCAATAAAGTTGGAAATGGAAATGGAAATTGTGTGTAAAACAACACATATCTTTCTTAAAACAGCAATTTGAACTTTTGCACAGAAGCAGCGTAATCCAATAATAGCAGCGGAGTAGTCAGGCATTTTATTTTATAACCAACATTACTTTCTTACAAGAAAACTCCAAAACAAGTTAAGATTTCTCATTCATGATTTAAACACCATAAGAAGAGTGTCCTCTTCATCAACATCACACCTTCAAGTATTATCCTAACCCCTTCTGAGCTAGATCTTATACTAACTGTCACTAAGTGCGCCTTCATATGTTTCAGTTTTCCTTTAGTTACTGCTAAAGCTTCATCTCCATGACATCCCCAAGTGGTCACATAAGTTTAAAAACATTAATTATGCCTCAGGGGAGCATACATTTTGTGTCATCGTCTTGAAGACTTTCTGATGGTGGGGAAGGGTCTCTTTAACCAAAGCACTCTGCTATCTGCTGTCTGTCTCCATCCGCTAAGCCTTAAGATGCTCTCACCATCTGTTGGCAGTGTGACCATGTCCAAAGGACCATGTTTCTGAGGATCCTAACAGGCCGAGAACTAAAATGTGTGAACTGCAGGCCTGCTAATCTGAAGTGTTGATAAGAGGCTTGAAAACATACCACGTGTGATTTACACCATAAAAACTAGGAGTTCACTGGGGATTCAGCCAAGACCCAGAGGGACTCAATATGCACCTCAGGGTTCTTTAAACACATAAAGCCCCAAATCATTTCTTGTTGTAATTTTGCAAGTAGGGACTTCGAGTTTTCTTCAAGACTTGACAACGCCTGCTTGTTCGTTTGAAGATCTAAATTCTGACCTCACACGGAGGGAGTCATGTCATGCTGAATGTTTGCTGAAGTTTTCAAACTGAAGGAACAAACTTTATTGCAGATGACAAGTGCACGTGGGAGAAGGAGGAATCTGCAGCTAGGTTTCCCCATGTGCCTCATTAACCATTAGCATTTGACTGAGAGGTTGCATTACTGTATACGCCCCTACGATTCATACTGTCACTTACTATAGTCCATCTTCATTTTATACTGCAGGCTTTTAATGGGCTCTGTTCATGCACGTCAGCTGAAGTTGTTTTGTACAGGTGTCGCCTAACCCACAGTTACATTTGTTTCTGTCCAAACCATGTGAGAGTTGCTATGTTTTTGGGTTTGTTTCATGTACGATCACTCTGACCCAACTACAAACAAACTAGTTAATGAACAAGGCATTCATTTAATTTAACAGCGTGTGTAATTTTAATATGTGTTATTCCACCAGGACAATGGCACAGACTTGCAACAAAATCTGACTCTAATTTCTGTAACTTTATCTGGGAGGGTCTGAGGGATACACTAATTACCTGTGAGGAAGATATCTAACTAATAATGTCCCTAAAAGGAACAGCTAAATTTGTGTGTGAATATACTCTTTTGTCAGCTGTTGTTACTACTTTTTGTGTCTAACTAGTAAAAGACTGCTGCATGTGTTCATCAGTAGAGATAATGCTGGGCCAATACCAAGAGACCACCATGCATACACAAGCTTTCTGTATGATAAAAGACCAAGTGAAAGCTACTGAGGCAAAGAGAATATTGGGACCAAAGACTTTTCTATATTTATTGTGATGCAGCCACAAGCCCTTCTGTTTGTTGTTGTCCAAGAAATTCTGACTGATTAGAAAAACATACATGTTAATTATAGAAATCAGTATAGTTGCAGGCTTGCGGGGAATAAGAAAAGTCGTGCAATTTACTGATTTGCAGGATGCGACGGTTAAACCAGCAGCAGCAGTGATGGAAATTGCTGTGGTAATAATTAAGAAGACCTTAGCATATTTAGCTAAATTAAGCAGCCGGATCAGCTCCATATTTACTGTGTCGTTTTCTGGCTAATTTGCCTCACGTCCTTATGTGTGGTGTCAAAAATACTCTCTGGGTGTTTACATTGGGTTCCTGCTTTCCTGCTCGTTCATTCTGATTGACATTTTTAAACCTATAGAGCCTGAGTGTACTGATTCCCAACTAACGACAAATTGCACACCCAGGAAATGATGTGTGGTGACAATCATTAAGGAATACCGACCTTTGACACCTAATCATGGAAACAGTATGCAAGTGGTACTGATAATTATCTGTGGGAGTGTCAGTGTGTGTGCGTGTATGGGGTATTTATTCAATGAATGTTCGTACAGATCCGATGCTGGCCATCCTTGACTGTAAAAGGCCACTGTAGTTTAATGGTGCATTAATAAACATCACATTGTCAAGTAAAAATTTCCAAATCCTAAATAATTTTTCATAAAGTCTGTACACAAAGAATACTTCAAAACGTCAGGCCCTGCTAACAATTACTAGTGTGACCTCTGACATCCGAAGCTTTAAGTGTAATGTTTCCAGCAGACAGACAAAAATAAACACATTAACCACTGGTTGGTTTGATTCTTAGAAAATCTCTTTGCACTTGTCTGTGCTTCTTGCATGCTTGTTGTGAGAGAGTGGTTTGATTTTTTTAATTAAATTATATTTTTGATTCGGCTGTCAGCCCCTAGTTTATGTTACAGAACAATTAAAACATGTCTTAAGACCTTAAAATACAACTTTATTCTCAAACAAGAATAATAAAACAAAAAAAATGTAGTCAAGTTGTGTCTGGTGTTATTCCATTATGCCATTTCCACAAATATAAACCAGTAAGGGAATATTTCAAATCTCCGGATCATGGTGAAGGCCTCAACTGCATAAATGTGTCCTTGCAACAGTGTTGCATCATGGGACTGCCTGTGTTCAAAAGGTTGATGGGGAGGATCCAGGCAAACACACACAGAGAGCACTGAGGCTGTAAAACCACAGTGGATTTTTACATCTGTCTGGCCTCATTGCTATGCATAGAGCCCCGAGCCACATTTCTCTGCTTCCACCGAGGGGTAGAGCACATTGGCTATGCCACTGCCCTGACAGATTACTGCCCTAAACAGTGGTGCCCCCGCCAGTGAGAAAGAGGCCTGCCAGCAACAGCTGTCCTTTAGCATTGGAAATGCTAAGTTCCCCTTTGACGAAGACCGAACAGGAATGAGTGTCAACAATGCTTCGCCCTGGAGTGGTTGCTAACATCTTGTAACTTTCTGTGCTATGAACCACTTCTGTTGGATACTTTTAGATCAACAGAGCAGCCCGGTTGTAATATGTATGGTAATTTTTCATTTTTGGCCCCTCTGCTGCATGTTGTAGAGTATAGAGAAAAAAAACAAAAAACAGTGTCAACAGTGCTCTTGAACTTGAGCGGCACGCTAGCCGGCTGCTATGCAAATGAGACCAGAGGAGAGGAAAGCAAACAAATCTGTTAATTGATACATCCCGTCGGTGAAGGGCCTCGAGGATTACCTGGAAGAGCCGGAGTGTCATTGTCTGACGGCTGCGACACACAGCAGGAGTTTAAAGTGCATCTAATGGGGATGTTAGCGGTCGTCCTCGACAGGCTAATGGCAACCATTTTGTAGGCTGTGGAGAGGTACCCAAGCTGTCAAGGGCCAGGCATTCGGAGTGACCGCAGTGACACATGGTGACCCCGGCATACAAGTGTGCAGGTAAGTTCAACAGCCTCTCCAGAAAAAAGCAGTTCGTGGCAAGAAGACACTAATTAAGGTAACACGTGTGGCTAAGTCCCACAAGTGTAGCACACAGTTGGAGTGTATACTGAACCTTGTCATGTAGGTCACTTTGGAGCTTTTAGCAAAGCTATGCATATTAATGGACCCCTGCTACAGCAGTCACTGCCTCAGCGCTCATGGGGGGGTTTGTGTACTAACTGTGGGGCTCTTTTCTGAAACATATGCATTGCAAATTGAGATTACGGCTGGTTACAGTTAGCACAGGTCCCTGTGGCATTATTTAGCCATAACAAAAATAAGAGTACATGATGCCGAAAGAATTATGAGTTACCCATGTATGAAATTATTACAGTATAAGAGGTGTAGAGAGATGACCATATGGTTAGTAGTAACAAAATACATCTACCATATGACTGAAACACAAATGAATTCAGGTAAATAAGCAGCTATTTACCTGGACATCAGGTGGCATGTTGACAACATGTTTAAAACATAACTCACTACATCATTCCATATGGTTTCATGTTCTTGAAGGCTTAAATCGCTTCTGTCGCTTGGTTTTAGCAATCATGTAGTAACACAGAACGTGTGAGTAAGCCAGTAAAATATAAACAATATAGTGGTGAATAATTGGTAACTCTTTACCTCAAATACAGTTAGTACAGTAATGTATTCATTACATTTATAGCACCTAAACAAAAGCTTTGTAACAGCTAGATTTCACATTTCAACTGATATGTGGCCTCCATGAGCCACTGTATTACTTGAAGTGTGATGCAGGGACATTGCTGTGGTGTGCCTTATCTAGATGACCCTAGTTCTTTACATTTCAGCTGTCTTTTGTTTGGGGTGGGCGGGGATAATAGATCCAAACATGTGACCAGACTGCCAAGTTATAAAATATGGTAAAAAGATTGAAACCAGCGAGCCAATGATATTTGAATGAAATGTTCAATCACATATGGGTCTAATGGGCTGCTGTTTCTAAAAATGCGAGCTCTTTCACAAAAGGAAAGTCTAACATCATATAATAAAAAATTCGGCATTGAAAAAAACTCTGATAGCTACACTGACACAATGGATGTTTTCAGGACTTGTACATTACAATACACTGATAAATCCATGGGTTGGGTCAGCAGAGAGGAATATGAAGCTGCTCTTCAGGTGCTGTATGACTGCCGATTTGACCCGCAGTGTCTTGTTGTGTGCGCGCCTTTACTCTGATACCCTTCAGTTCAGCGGCATGCATGTGGCACAGATCTTCAGCTGAGCCTCACAAATCGTCTGCCGCCACGTCAGTCAAGCCTTGTTTACAGATATCTAACATCCTTTCCTTCTCGCTTGGCTGTCTTGCTGCGAAGTCGGTCGGGGATGTGTGATGTACATCATCGGTAATCAGATAAGTTGGGTACCATCCTCCTGCTTTCTCTCCAAAACAACATGTCCACTGAACTGAAAGCCAGAGTGCAACTGTCACATTAGCTGCCAGAGAGTACTCACTCCGCTACATGCCTGGTAAACAAACCCCGAAAGATGTTTTGCATGACAGACAGACTGACGGCTCTTTCAGGCGAGGCCAGAGCGTCGCCGAAATGAGCCGCCATCCTCTCCTCTCTGTTGTCAGTTGAAACTCTTTAACCAATTAAAATGGCAGCGCAGGGCGCATATTTGAATATGCATGACAGAATGTTGCATTTATGAAAAAAAGGGGTTGAAACTGCTAATTATGTGGTCAACAGTCTATCACTGAGCTGTTTTACCTTCTATTTAATTTGCACATGAAATCTCCACTTTCATGAGGGCAACCTGCATTTTGATCTCACATTGAATTGTGCAAGCTTTCAAGTGTTCCGCTTTAATGAGGCATTTCATATTCACTGAAAGGGATTCTGTCAAAGAATAGTGATAAAACCTCCCCAATCCCAACTAACTGTTGTTTGTCACTTTTCATAATGAGCTTCAGCCTTGTTATATTTCCTTTTCCTGTAGATCATAATGGAGTTGTCACAGTTTTTCACCTCCCTATAGCTATGTTCTCCTGTGGAGGCGATGCTGGGCGGTTAAAGTTATCACTTGATGAGTTTTTGCTCTGAGCACTCTGGCAAAGTTGGACAATTATTTTTGAATCCCTGGGCTCTCAGAGGAGTGCACATGAAGGAAACAGCCAATTATGGAATGTGATTTATTAAAATGTAAGAAGAAAAAAAAGCAGCGTTTGTGATGTTGATGGAAATGTCATTAGTCCAAAAATGAAATGTTTACATCTGAATGACTCATGTGGTTAAGGTCACGAAAATAGCTTGCGATCGCTAAACACTTCATTAATGTATATGTAGTTTACTCTGCCAAATTCAGAAAGTACAGTCATTCAGAATGTTTCTGAATGACTAGTCAACACTGACTGTAACAAACCTGCAGTACAGTCCAGCACAAACACACACTGTAGTTACACAATGTCAATTCCTCAACCACAGGGCATCCCACAGCCCAGCTGGGACACAGAAAGCCTTCTTCCCTGATTCTGAGGTATGGAGGAAAAAAATTCCAGTCAGACCCTGAGCAGCTTGCCAAAAACACTGCTCATCCAAAGTCATTTGCAGCAAAGTCCATTATCATCATCACTTGTGGTGATGAATTCCCTATGATGGTGGCAGGCCCGCAGCAGCCTCCACTCATAATGACATTCTGCTCTTGTTGGCAGTCACTCCCCGTCAGATGGCTCATTCCCAACAGCCAGCGTGTCAGACAGAGCACACACACAATGCTGGGTTGGGCCTTGCCGCCAGAAACGGGGACAACAGGAATGGCGCTTGAAAGGCAGGCTTCATTTGTGGGAAGGCCACAGTGTTCAGTCTAGTCAGCATGTTACTTTTAATGTAATTATCTGTGACATTCTGATACAAATATGTTTGTTACTCTGTTTTTCACATTTTTTGAAGCCTTTACTTCACTTACTACTCCTCTGAACGTACAGTGACTGGTGAGTACACCCAGGGAAAATCCTCTTGTAAACAGGAAGTGAAGCAAATTGAATGACACATTTTCGCCCAATTAACATAGAAATAAAAGGGCATTAGCTACAGGAACCAAAACCTCATTACCATTGAAAGACAAGAACAAGTAGCTAGAAGTAGCTCCTGTGCTATTTGACTGACAGTTGTTGCTATAGTGTAGCACCCTGTACCCCCCTCAGATTACATACCAAGACTCAAAAATTTTCTTTTTTTAAAATACAGAAAATCAATCATGCTCAATTAACTATTACGACTTTTACACAACTTCAGGTCCTATTAGGCACAGAATCTAGCACACAGTCATCAGCTCTTGGTCGAATCGAAAACAGTACATTTAATTCCCCTTGATAAATGTAAACTAAATATAGATGAGAAATTATTCAAAATTGGATGGGTGTGACAGATAAAAGGTTCAGCTCAAAGGTGGATCTTTCATCTGTATTTGACAATCCAATTGAAGCATAAAGGGAGAGATCGTAGATCTTAAGTTCTTTGACTTAAGTGAAAGGGAGGGACAATGATGAGCTTCCCTGATTTCACTGCTGGACCAAATTAAGGTTGATGCCCCATGAAAAGAAATGTAAGAGGAGCTGCAAGGCCAATAATATTTAAAGCACCATGCGACTAAGTCATCACTTCAGAAATAAAACAGCTCTGTGGACACGCTGTGAGTCTGCTCGCTCCAGTAGTATGACTCCACAACTTGCTATAACAAATGAGGCAAAAGGCAAACTTCAACAAGCTGCCTACTGTTGCCTTAAAAAAGACCACTAGATGCACATTGTGAAAGCGAGGTCAGATTAGGTCTTTCAACTTGTTTGCACTAAAAAAAAAAAATAAAAAAAAAATACAGTATTTAAGGTTTTTACAAAGGCATTGAGCTCCAAGATATGTCAACAAGGTGTAGTCTAGGGCCGAAGAACCTCACATGAAGCTGAGACACACAGCCCTGATGTAGTATCACCTTATCAAACTGCTATGGCTTACACCTTTACAAACAGCTGTCTAGCTAACATTTTTGTTCTGAATTGCCAATAAAGAAAGTCCAATACTCCTCCTTCTTTTTGCTCTGGTTGGGTCTCCAAAACAAAGACGTAAAAGGACTATAAGCTAGTAGGCCACAATTCTGAAGGTATGCCGCAGTCAGCAGTGCTTTCCCACTTTCATGTAGTCATGTGATTTCCTGGTAATAGAACAAACTTTAAGGGTGAAATGTGAACACCACAGGGTATCCTAATGAGAACAAAATGTAATTTTCCTTAATTCTTTGTGATGATAATAAAAGATTGACTTGTAAGATAAAATAGGAAATCCAGGGAGGTGCAATGCAAGATGGCTGAAGGTGACTCTAAGCCCGAGCTTATCGGGGGATTCAGTAAACAAGAGGCCTGGCAAGCGCAGTGCTCGGCTGTTGACAACTGGTGATGGTGACCAGGTGGGATATGTTATCCTAACAGTCTGGAACTCTTGTGAATTATTTGCTGATAGATATAAACAGCTGTTATTCTTGGTAATGGAAAGCAATTAGAAACATCTGCATACTTGGCTGTGAGCGATGCCTCCGAATGGCGGCCGTGGCTCCCAGGTGCCACTGGGAAATAATTACATCATCAGGACGGGGGCTGGGGCTGGAGGACTGCTAGTGATCTGTGAAGAGCAAGGCGAAGAGCCCAAAGAGGCACACAAACATGCACAGATTTCTATTACTCAGACTTAGGAGGACATTCTTTTGGTAACATTTCAGACTCAAACCTTCACACTGATCGTAGTTAAAAACCTTAAACCCAAGACCTAACCAGCACTCAGCCTTAAGCTTTACCATTCTTTGTTATGGATATCTCATTATCCATTAAGAGAAGTGCATGAGGGAAGGGTGCATGACAGTTCTCAGAAATCCACTGGAAGTCTAGTCTTTTTTATGAAGTCGAATTTTGAACTTGCACAGATGTGTCTTTGTGTCAGTTTGAGCTGACCTAGCTCAAACCCGACTCTCATCATGTCTCTCCATATAATTTGCCAGCGATGTTGCCCCATATAAAATTCGCTTTTGTAGGAACAGAAGCACAGCACAGACAGAATCTAAGAGAGCTAAACCAAAATGGCTGAAATATGATTAACAATAACCCAAGCAGGAAGTTAGCAAGGTGAACCTAAAGGCAACCAAAGCCTCAGAGTCAATCACAGTCAGAATCCCTGCTAAAATATCATGCAGTAACCATCTCAAAAGTCATATATTTTCTGTGGTCTGGCATCAGCAAAATTAAAAGGTCTATTGGTGAAACACACACTCAAATGTGTTGTTAGACCCCTCATTGGCCAAACCCAATTCTAGTTATGTCCTAAAGTGAATCCTTATCTAAAACTTCAAGGTAATTTATAGAGTCATGCTATCAAATTGAAATAATCGCAGTACATATACAATGCAACAAAGATGACAGAGCATCTGAAGTGTTTGTGAAGTGAAAATATCCTCAAAAGACCATCTGATTCAAACATATTATTTAGGGAAGAGATGAAGTTAGACAGCATTGGCACTGTCAACGGGACAGGTGTGAGCTGACAAACCTGATCAACATTTCTCAACAGCAGAGAGCATCTGCAGTAAATCCACATCTTTTAGTGTTTCAGTGCATTCAACGACAAAGTCAGATACAACAATGACAGATTAATTTAAAAAGTTATCATTTTCAGCTGTAAAAATGTGAGGATTCTGAATAGCCTCACTTTGTAAAACTGTCCTCTCACCAAATGTCTGAAACTCAAACTGCTTCTCACAGGCGAACAAGTACAAGAACACACTTCTAAACACATACTCCCACAGATGAAGACAGCAGACATTTGTTATGGTGATAATTAATTCTGTTTTCCAAGCAATATAAAAGATCTGTGTCTCTCCGATATTTTATAAGTATGAATTTCCTCTGAATGTCATTAACCGAAACTCCTCCATCTCTTATAAAGCCACATGGAGACCTAGAGCCAGAGGCTAGCACACAAACTGCAAATGGCACCCTTGGTATGGTGTCTTTGTAGTGTATTTGCAGTATTCTTCGTGCTTTGTAATAATTAATTTGTTGTGCTTTAAGATGTTACTCTCAGATAGCCATTCTTACATGTCCCTCTTTTCACTCTCATCCAGGAATGGCTGCTTTTGGAGAGTAATAATAGAGCAAAAAACATTGAAACAAAGCAACCAAAGTTTTGTCCTGTCTTCTTAAACGTCTTAGCCAGATATTGGTTGTGGTAAAATGAAAAACTGATACAACGTGTCTTGTGACTTTGAGGAAAGCAGAAACTGAAAGTGATGCGGTTGTCTTTGCCACAGCAGCGCCAACAATAATATCATGTGGAAACTCCAAGAGACAAGGAAAAGCTGAAATATCTTCAATTGCCACCGCCACAACTGTTGGGCCTGTCTAACAGACGCAAATGTCTGAGGATAGATTTAGAAAACTAGATGTGCCATTGTGATGAACTGATACTTTGACTCTGAAACACAGTTCACTTTTGGTACTCTTTTGGTACTCTTTGAAAAAAAATACCTCTCAGGACAAAAATGTACTTCTCCTTTTTCAGTGTTGGTCTTCCTCCAATACTTTCTCTAAGCCCTTTACTGGAAATGTCCTCTGTGATATTTGATATGCAGTCGGTCACGCCACAGTGTGTCTTTCTCTAATTGTGTTGTGTATGGAGCCGCTGACCTTCTGCCCCAGCCTCCTTCTCTCTCTAAACAATGCTGCGGCTGTGAGAGCCCCAACTGTGCAATGCCTCCAAATTTACCCCTGCTAAAGCATGACTGTGACTCTCCACATACATCAATGTACGGGCCCCTACTGAGCGTGCTCATCAGCTGTAAATACCAACAGTCTGCGCTGCTGTGGTGAAATGAGCAGTCTGGGGGATTTGACCATGTTGTGAGGTGGCAGGTTGGGCCTGATGGTTAAAGAGAGTGTCCTGTCAGCAGAAGGTCACGGGTGTGAGCCGCTCTGCAGGCAAAAAGCCCTGACTAGGTGTCCTTCAGCAGCACACTGACCCCTGATGTGAAGCTAAGCTATGCTAAGCCTTTGTGCACAGTGGCACAGAGGTATGTGACTGAAATTAGGAATGCACAGAATGTCTGAAAATTCGGAGCCCATCTACAAGCCCTTCCACCAATTACAAAATGTCATGGAATAAGATAAGACAACATGATTAGAAACACAGGTGAATGAAAGCTGAATGTGGACACAAAGTTGGTGGCAAAATCAGGTTCAATACAACAAAGATTCTGATGTACAGTTTAACGTGTGCAATGTTTGACTCTGCTCTGCGTCTTCTGAAAATGAACAAGAATTCAGTACTGCACCACTCCTGAAAGTGACCAACGGCTCAATGATGATGTTTCAAAACTGTTCTCAGATCATGCTTTGTTAGTGAGGTGGGAATTCAAGGGGATTTCCAGGAGTACATAAAAATATTCTCTACATCTCACATTTGTTTTGTTCTGCTGTGCTCTGTCAAAAAGTCGAAAAGTAATAAAGTCTACAAAAGTCTGTAGAAATGTAATCATTCAACAAGTCAGAATTATTGGCCAACTTAATCATTTCGGTAGCTAATCAAGTCGGTAAACAGCGACACTTCCTTGCATTGAACTGTTCTTTGCTTTTATTAGATTTTCAGCACCTTTAAGGAACCTACTGTGGAGCAGCTGCAGCCACAGGATATACATGTGGGTGTTTCAGTTAGATCAAAGCTGGATTAAATGTAAGTTCAAGGTCTTCTGAGCATTAAAATGTGCATACTATTGTACTGCATGTAGTTACTGTAAACAGATTTAAGTTCTAAACCATTTTTTTCAGTCATCTCTATGCATGTAGTCTAAATATATTTATAAAAAGCATGTCTACCCAAATTAGGTGTTACATTGATTTTGTGGTTTTAGATTGGTGCTGTAGTAGATGCCCAAATAGCGCACCTCTACCTCTAGCATAGAATACTTTTAACAAACAAACTGATTTTACTTGTTCCCACTTTCAAGAGTTACAGTAAATCATCTGTAACCGGTGTAAACATTACTGTAGGACATTTGCATTAGTAAAGAGGACGGGGAAGCACTAATTTCTGAAGTAGTCATCCCAATGCTGGAGATATTTTACAAAACCAATTTATACACAAAGCCATTAGTTAAAAATGTGAAGTCTGTTGGACAAATATCTCTTTGATCAACAACCAGGCAAAAACAACAAAGCAAAAACAGGCCAGAAACAAAAATCCATTTTTACAGCATAGACTCTGCAGCAGACAGGAGATGGAAGCAGCTCCAACACAAAACATTATGTTTGTGCCTTTGTTTCACTGGGCCCTGTAATCCCTCAGGCAACAAACAGAAAATATCCGTCAGAACGCATGAACCTCGGGGCCGTGAGCCGCGGCTGTTGTGGCTGGATATGTTGATGCCGACTGGCGTACCTGTCAAAGAAAGCTGCAAGCACAGTTCAAAAACGAGGTGGCTGGTGTCACATGAGTCTGCTAAAGGAGTCGTTGACGAATATGAGCACAGCAGCGCAGCACACAGTGAGTCTGTATCCGTCAGCACTTCCTTAACCTGACTTTTTTTCTTTACTTTGTAGTGTTTGGAGTTGTTTTCCATGTGTTCTACTCTGTTTAGGGGCTGATCTATAAGATCTTTTTTGTTTTATAATCATCACTGGTCCTGTCACATCTGTTATCAGATTTTATTCTGAATTTATGTTAAAGATTGATTCTCTTTAAAAGACCAATCATCATTTGGAGAAACTGGCGTTTTACAGTCACAGCCTTTATCTTTACCACTGCACGTAAGCCCACCTGTGCAGCACAAAGTAGCTGTTTGGATCTGACTTCCAGTGGTTTTCTCGAAGATAACAACTTTTTTGCAGTGGTTTTACATATTTAAAATAAACGGTCAGTGTCTTAACACTGCTTGTTGAGTGTTGATGTCTATATTCAGTGCAACTAGCCATAGCGTTCTAGCAATATCGCAGAACACAAAAACTGTATGTTCACCAGGGTTCATCTTGGCCACTGTGTGGATAGGAATGTAACACGTTTGACTTTTATGTAGGAGACCTGAGATCACCTTTACATTGTCAAAGACCACCAATTCATGTTAACTGAAACCTTGAACCAAATCTTACCCAGTCAGAACCAAAACTTCTAGTTGCCAAAAATTATGGCATCTATATTTTAAGGTGGCACTGAATATGTTGTTGAATGTTAAAGTCGTGTTTTAATTGCCTATCAGTGATATTTCAGGTCAACACATGAACTGGTTAACTTCTAGTGAATTTCACTGCGGTGGTGGGACCTATAAAATCCAGGTTAAACCAATCCAAATGGTAGAGCACAATCCATATCCTGGTGTTTGTACCAGTGTGCCCTTTGTACAGGTTAAGCTGCCCACTCCTATTGTAAAACCATTGTACATGGTGAATAATGTGATTCTGATATAACTCAGACTAGTACAGTCTGTTAATCTATTCATAGAGACTGTGGTGTGTCCTCATACTACAAGTCAAGTACATGATCAGATATGCTTTCGCAAATGCTTTTCGTTTAAACTGACCGGGTGGTCTCAGTTGATGAAAAACAATAATAATAATTGGTGTATGGAGGTACAGTACAGTACAATGCAGTGGATGAAACCAAAGTACTTTCCCCCACCCAGATGGTCCGTTCAGCCTTTTAATAATGAAATCTGCTTTTGTGTTATTTAAAAAATTACAATAACCTTTCCGCTAATCCCCCGACTTACGACCCTGTACACCTGGATTTCTGCGCTGCACGTACGTCCAAAATCCCCCTGGCTCTTGATAACATATTAGGATTATATCTCGGATATGGTTCTTTAATAAATAGTTTAGATAAGCATATCTGTTTAATTTTATCCACCCGCCCTCCCAGCATGCAGGATTACAGTGAAAGGGTTGGTTTTGTTGAGCGCGTGTACTGCAGTCTGCAGACAGAACATGCAAACATCTGTACAACAATTCATCAGAAAGAATTATGTATGGCAGACTGGAGGGCTCTAAGCTGTGTGTATTTCAACATCCCAGTGTCCTCAATGACTGAGGCAGATCATAAATAATGGAAGCAGAATTAATTGGTTTATGCTATGAGCATGTGTTATATATATTGATGGCATACCGTTGGTGTGCTGTGGCTGTGTGCTGGACCAGACGTGTATAGTGTGAATTCCCATTTGATGAATGGTCTCAATCTGGTGGCTGGATTTATAAAGGTTGAGTTTTAGCTTACATTAATGCACAAAAAATGGTAAAAAAAACAAACATAACAATGATAGAAAATGTAAGCATTGCAGTTTAGAAAACGAGTGACTCCTGGAAAAGTAAAACCAACGACAAAAGTAAGAGATCGAAACCCAATTGGGTGATTTTGTCAGTAGTGTTTGCTTTCACAACCAAAAGTGGACATCTTTTTTCAGGGTCAGGCTGGGCCCTAATATAACAAAAATCCTGCGCACAGAACGATAAATAAATAGTTTTTCTAGTTTGATGTGAAACAACTTAACTGGTTTGAACGCAACAGGAAAATGTACTTGACAAAAATGATTTCGTACAGCAAATGCAAAATATATGTCAAGAGCTGGTAACTAATTCAAGCATTTGTGTGTTTTCAGAACACCCCTTTATTCATATGGATGAATTATGAATTGGATATGGATTTTATGGATTGCTATCTTCTGTTGCTATCTAAAGCTATCTAAAAAGTGTGACAGACCTTTAAATTATGCATGCTGCATTTGACCATGAGGTCTGAATTTTCTAGGCCAAACACCCCGCTCTCTGTGGGTCGTGACCCCCCCTTTGTTTTTTTTTTTACCTTGCGTGCTGGGGTAAATACTTCAGCACCTGCATGTTGCACTGATTTCACCCAGCCCTGGCAGATGGTCCTCACCCTTCACTGAACACACACTCCGGCACCTGGGACGCTGGGGAAATCCTTCCGTGCTTTTGCCACTCTGTCAGAGAGCACATGCACATATTATAAACACAGATGCAACGGCATGTGTGCAGGCATGCGCGTCCGGAAGCATGCGCAGGCAAACATAAATGCAATGGCGAGTGGGCGTTTAACTAAAATAAATGTACAGAGCAGCTAAAGGCTACATGTGCAAAACGCATAGCAGAAAGAACATTTCACACCACATCTCCATCCCAATAATTTCTTTATCAAAAACTTTGATTAAAAACTTGCGTGTTTATTACACTAGTGTCCATTTGTTTTTGCACAGATCATTACTATCATAGCCTTTGTCCCTTGTGAATTTAATGTTTTTCACTAATGATTACTTAATGTGGCTCTATGACCTCTACGAACCCTTAATAAAAAGCATGTGGACACCCGATCATTACACCCAAGTGTGACTGCTGGACATTTCAGTTCAAATACATGGACATGAATTCAAAATCACTTACTCAGCAAAAATTTACTTTCACCAAAAATATTTTTTATTATGTTATGCTTTTGATTTTATTTCCTTTCTATTTTTCATTCAACTCCTAAGTTTTTTTCTTTGTTTTGTGCAGTTGCTTTATCCACTGTAGGACACCTTTTTTTTTCTCTTCTCATCACTAATGTTAACACATTATATTACTTCAATCTGTTGTTTTATCATAAAGCACTCCATTGCAGAATTTGGTTTGGATAAGTGCTACATAAATCAAATTTAAAAGATTATCATTACTTTTATGAACTACATTTGTACTGTAAAGTCAAATACCACACATAAAACACTGTGGGTTCTGACACCAGAAAAGTTATTACAAAAGTTATTACACTCACATACACATCACAAACGCACATGTGCACACACACACTCTCTCTCACACACACACACACACACACACACACACACACAGCCAGCAGCTCAGTTCAAGAGATGCAGGCTGTGTAAAAAAATGCTGTTGTTGTCCCCTCACAAAGAATCACACAGTAAACTAGCAGCTGCACTCAGATTCGTTGTGATGAGGAGGAGCTGTTCCTTCCTTGAGCTTAATGTGAAAATATGCCCCACAACCCGATGACTGCGTGCCTGGACGAACACAACCGCAGGCACAATGTATAGACAAATAAACGCCTTATGGCGACTGTTGTTGCACTCCTTGCTGATTTAATTAAAGAAGCCTTCTGTGCTAGCAGTGCAGCACAAAGGAATGTTAATGATGGAACTAATGGCTGCCGTTTTCCACACTGAGCGCCGCACCAGCCAAACGTCGTCCAAGGAGTATCCCTGAGCTGAATTGCAGACCGGGGTGAGCTACTTCATATCGACACACACTTCACTTTTCATATCTGCACTGTCAAAGTGAGCAGCAGCAAATGCCTTTTGTTTTCAGTGTTAATTAAAATCCCCACCACGTTAATGCAATGTATTGCTTTAACCAAGTCAGACTGTTGAGATGGATTTAACAAGCTAGTGTAAACAGGTTTTGTCAAGTGGAATGCTAGCTTCATCCGGGTTTGAGGCTATCATTATGTTGCAGATTCAAGGCGTTATTCAGCTGAAGCTTCTTTCTACAGGCACAGTGGAATGTAATATAAGGAGTCAGAGGAAGAGCATCACATTGTTAATCACAGATGAAGAAACACAAGCAACACGCAAGAGCATGAGAAGTGTTGTGTCAACCTATGACAATGCAAAGGTTTTTCACCCATGTCTGAAAGTTATCAGCCATGATTGCTAATGTTGATGCTGTGACAGAAAAGCATTGATTCTCATCTCAGCTTTTTAAGGGTACTGTGATAGTTTGCACTCGTTTCTTTTATTCCTACGTGTACAACCTGTAAAACAGTTTTGTCTTCTCAGTTTTGAATCTGTCCCCAAGGCTTTGATGACTGTTTAATCTTCCACCTTTACAGGTTAGGTTTAGTTGCCTGTGGGCAACTTAAATTATTTGGTTAGAAGAATCTTGGACCAAAAAATAAAAAAAATCCTTAGGGAAGCAAATGCTTTGCTGACCCATTGAAGTACCCAAACCTCATCAATACAACATTTTGTGGGGTCAAAAAATGTCATGTTACTCCTTCATTTGCTTTTAACTGTTAACTTTACATTTTACAACTCAATAAGAGACTAAAAGACTGGCATAAAAGACTAAAAGGCCAGTTATGATGGAGATTTCTTGAAGAGATTATTGTGGAAAGGACAGTAAGAGCATGAAAAATGGACAAGCCAGATCCCAAATTCACCAATAGTTAATGAGATCGAGGTGTCCCAAAATGAATGCATTACTCTACAAACCAAATGACTGCCTTTCAATTTGACACTGATGTTAAACTGTGGAACTATTTTCCTTCTAATCTGGTAAATGCATTTACCCTTGGCCTGTCTAAGATATTTACATACAAAGTACTGCTGAACTTAACTTCAACACAGATCATTTTTGTTCACCCTTTTGAGATATTAATGAAACTTCCCACAATGTTTATTCAAGAACTTAAATGAATCAGAAGCAATAAATCACGCCCAGGTGTCTGAATCCCCGAGACACAGTCAAGGGAACTGGGTGATAAATCACTGGAAGAAAAGGTAATGTGGCCTTATACTTCAAAGTTTAATCGTCATGCAAAGAATCACTCTCTCCACGCAGACGACAGAGTCAAAGATACTTTGGGGTCCAGACCTTCACTCCTGTCCCACATTAATCAGACCTGGGCGTTTTTAATTTTCTGACTGTAGATCTCTCTTCTTCTCAAGCTATTAAGGGACAAGTTATTTTTTTGACATTAGCTTGACACTCACCAAAGCAGCTGTTTCATGTGCAGCACAGCAATGTAGCAAAATGTACTAAGATCAGCCTGCTTTTTGGTGCCAAATACATGATCAGCTATTTCTAATTAGTTTTCAGTTGCATTACAGATCTTTAACCCTAAATGAACTGGACAGCATTTATAATCACACATTCCCCGTCTGTCTGAGGTTTTGGGTGCTACATTTGTTTAATCCTTTTTTATAGACTCGGATTTTATGTAATGACCTTTCGTTTGACATATTGGTTTGCTTTGACTTCTACTTTATGACTCTGCCTTGTTTTTAAAGTCCCAATATTAATTTTATGTTTCTGAATAATTATAACAGCCATCCTTCTTTGTATTCTTATTCTCATTATTACAGATTGTTTACTGCAAACTAGCTACAGATGGGAGCCGGGACATCAAGTGAAAACAAACGATAGCAGGACAAGCGTTAGATTAGTGGATAATATCTCAAAGTCCACGTTAATTTCACACTAACATTTTGTGTTGCCTTACACATGACTCAGTGACAGCTTAGGATGCTACTCAGTGAAAGTTTCTCATGTCTCTGTAGCCTTGAACAGACCATGCTTTTCGCATATTTTTCTGCACCCTAAAGATTAACCAAAGACATCTGTGCCAAAGTTCTGATCCCCTTGATGATGATGATGCAGTTTGGGGGCCAACAGATTAAAACCCTAAGCTATTGACCCATAACTAAAGTGATGTTTGAGCTCATAATCTTTTCATCTCGTGGTAAGTGAAACCCGCTTTGTTGGATTTTGACCATCAGCAGACAATAGGTAGGATCATTTTAACATGGCTCCATGCTGAGCAGGTGGAGGGGGGTGGATGGGATGCAAGCAGAGAATAGAGGAAGTGGGAGGGGAGCAACGGAAGAGACCAATATTCACCAAATTGTATCCATGAGTCTTGGCGTGTGCTCATGCACTCTAGTATTACCACCACCACCACAACAAACTGAGAAAGTCGCATCTCATCGCAAATCTTTGCCAAAAACTGTGAGCGCTGAGAAGCATCTTCAACATCCTCTCGGGCTTTTCCCATTGTGTCTGGCAATGCGATTGTTCCGATACAGCGATGCAGAAAGGAGGATGCACTTGGGATCCAGGCAATTTCATTACACCGAGTCAAGCTGTTTCAGTTCAGGATCCAGGCCTTTGTGCCGGTTGCCCAGCACTGAGAACTGGAAACATGGCACAAACAACATTATGTGTTATAGCAACTTCGCGCCGGGCCTTGTGATATGTCCATCTGCCGTGACTAGTGTTGCAGATCGCGCTGATGTCCCTGCCTCCCTGCCTGTGTTCCCTTGCCTCCTCTCACTGAAGCTCTCCAGGTTGCATGACCGCTCAGCCATAGTTGCCCTCAGAACAAAATACTTTTGTTATAAAAAAAAGGAGGATTTTCTCACAGTGCTCTTATGATTTTTGTGTGGAAGGTTTCACTGGCAAGGTTTAGCCCCCAGTGTGCTCTACAGTTGCATGTTAATGTCAGTAATTACTTATTCTGCACTGCATATTGTGTCCATTCTGCATGATGTTCACTCTAAAGAATGCGTACAGGATAGGACATGCAGGTACAGATGGTGCCAATGAAGCAGTCCAACCTTTTTGTGCATGCTTGTTTTACAACTGAAGAATTTTTATTAAAGCTTTATTGACATTTATTTATCAAAAGTTGGACAGAATATTTTAGAGAGATTAAAATTTGGAATGATAGTTGTCTAGTTCAGGTCATCTCCCACTGGGGTTAGTGAGAAAGCCCAAATAAAACTGGCACCTATTTTGTTCAAATGGTTTCCATCTTCTAACATGTTATTTGTCCTTACAATAAAGCTTGAGATATCATAACACGTGGGCCTCAGGACATAACTTCCAGTTTCCCAGAAAAATGGTTGATATTGTAATCATACCAAGGAAATCTGTGCATCAGACATTTCTGTAGGATCCAAAATCCAACCACCAGAATGCGCTGATTGCCCAAAACTGAGTGAATGACAATCTGTCCCGCCTCTCAAGCTGTTGTCAAAAACACAAGAGCAGATCTTCAGCTTGTCACCTTCCAACTACACTTTGATCTGATTTCATGTCGTTCCCCAAGATTACAACACTAAAGACTACGAAGAGCATATTGATGCACTTTAAAAGAGGTGGTTTACATCTGCCTGATCCTTAAATCCAAAAAAATAGGCGCTGCTTAATTCATAACATGCATTTATTAGAGGGTATTTTTTAGGATGGGGGGGTGGGGGTGGGGGGTGTTGATGTGAATGAGTTTTTGGGGTCAAGCTGCAGCATTTTACAGGCTAAGCTTGTACTGAGACATATTGAGACACATTTTCATCTTGTGGATTATTCCTTCTTGGGGAGGGTTGGATAGACGTTTGTGGGCAGATGATATTTTGAAATATAAATAAACAAACACATGTCACTGAGTGTAATGGGGGTGAGAGCTGGGGGTGGGGAATGGTAGGGGAGGAAAGTGTGTGTGTGTGTGTGTGTGTGTGTGTGGGTTGAGGAGGGTTCCTGAAGAGCCCCCAGCTATCTGGAGAAAGCTGATTATGCTAAAGTATGAAATTTAAGTAGACAAGTTTATGTCTGTATTAATCAAGGAAAATAATGTGAAAATCTCAGATGCAGATCCTCAGTTGTCTGTTCGCTTTGTACATAGTCAGATAAGGCGAATCTTAGAGGGAAAGAGTTATCCTCAAGTGCGGCGGCACATGGTGATGAGAGCAATAGTGGATGTTCTAGCTGAGTGAATACAATAGTGTTATGATATCATTGTTGGTGCAGTTTTATGGGTTTAGAGGTGCGCTTGGTCTGCGCAGCCCTAGCCACTGCAAAATTGGTCATGCATTAATGCTACACACAATCCTCTTTTCAAAATGACATAGCAGAACCAAATTAGTCCTACAGGAAATCCTAAATGTTATCACAACTTTGAACCCCTAATAATGGAAATGAGAGCCGTAATCTGCAAATAATTCCTTCTGGGGACAGAGACAAAGAGCAGCAATAATGTCTCAAATCGTGTAGAAGAAAGACTTAAATAGTGTTCATATCTGTATCACTTCACCGCTAATTGGTACAAGTCGCAGTGCCATGAAAGAAGAAGAAATTTACTATTTTTAGCAGATTGCTTCATACATCGGCAATTAAGTGCAATGAGTGCCTGGCTAATTGTTAGCTTCAGTGCGTCAGTGCATGTAACATACACAGTTCAACAGTGTGATCCTTTTATTGTGTTTTAAGAAAAAAATATGAAATCAACTTAAGTAGAAGGTTTTGAAAAGTTGCAACAGCTGCATATTCAACACACTGTGATTTAATGTTCCCACACAGAGAGAGCGAGATGAGGAGTTTGTTGTGGAAGAATGTGAATTGCTGAAGCCTATTCTAAGATAGCATTCACAAGGTTGGGATTAAAGCAATGAAAGCACAAATATTCTTTGAAATGCATTACTGCCAGCAGAAAAGGCCATAATTATGTACGCACATGAATGGACTTTATTGGCACTGTCAACCATGCCAGGTGCAGCCCCAAAAGCCATAACCGATTAATCTACATGTCAAAGTGTGTCTCAGCCCCGACACACTTTGTGTGGCCACTTTTTTTCAAGTGAAAAAAAAAACAAATTTTTTAAAAAAACAAAAAAACCCGCACCTGTAATATTATATATTATGTAATTAACCTCCATCCTCAACACAGAATGTTGCAGAATTTAGATTTAGCTGTTCTTGGAGCACACTAAACAGGGTTGTTTTTTGTTTTTTTTTTTTAAAAAGAGCCTTGAGCATCTGGGTGGATTACTGCCAGAAAATAGTTAGTATTATCAATTATTCGTTTTTTTAAATCTACCATTAAAATGCCAAATGTTGAGGATTGTGGCGCAATTGGGAAGTACGTGGTGGTTGAGCACTCTCTAATGCTGGATTTAATTACCCACAGGAAATCACTTCAGTGTGTTTGTCAATAGCAAGACGCTGAAGTTACAGGGATGGCAGTCCTAGTCACTGACAGTGGTCAGCAGGAATCACAGACTGCTGATTATCCCTTTTGTAAACAAGAACAAAAGGCCTTACTTCTAAACTGCCTCCGTGTCGTTTACTGTGACAGAAAAATTTGCCCCAACACCACTAATCAGCGAGAGTGAAGGAGGTACTTCTTCATCATGTTATAACAGCAGCAGGTTCACCCATCCAGACTGTCAGGTAATAAACACTTCCTCTCCCCAACTTTGACTCCAATGTATCTCCAATGTCATCAATGGATGGAGCTCATTTCTGCTTTATGTTGGAGTAAGAGAGGAGAGAGGCACATTTCATTCGCTGCTGTAATGACATAAACATCAATCTGTCTGAACTGCTGCTTAAATGACTGTGTAACCTTTACAGCACTGTTAAAGAAAGATGTATAATTTCTGCATAAAAAAGAGAAGCCGAGGTAATAAAAAAAAGAGGAGTCTAGCTGATGCACTTTCACTTTACTGGACTTGCAGTCTTTTTTATGCGCAGTCAAAAAGTCGCGCCCCGAGAGTCACTTTGTAAAAGGCTCACTGATATTTCCTGCTTTTAACACGCACATTAAGATATTCACTGAATTTTAACAGATTTAAAAATTGCTGGGAACAACAACAGATTGAGAGCCATAAAAAGTAGAATAAAGCCTTTATTACCCACTGACATTCCCCACATAATGGAAATATTTTACAATGCCTCCCATTTATGGACCTCTATCCACTATAAATTATATTATGCAAGAAACATCATCATGACTGGTGGCATTAACTACCTTATATTAAATAGGTTTTCCAGAGGGAAGGATTGACTTGCTATATGTAGCCTGGAACAAAATTCAATCTGCCGCCATGTTTAATGCCACATTTTTTTTATTATCTTGCAAGCATATGTTGGAATGGCTACAGATGATGAAGCTAGCTGCTGGGCAAAGTGATCACCAGAGCTGTTTTTTTCTTTCTTAAAATTTTTTTTTTTTTTTTAAATCTCTTATTAACAGGATCCAGCAAATTGTTTGTGACCTTTGTCAAGGTTTTGCTGGACAGACAGAGGCTAGCAGCTGCAACTGTGCCAGCCAGCGGCATTTGTGAATATGCAAAGCTCCAATGTTTTTTTTTTTGTCCTCTTTTTTTTCATGCAAGGTATCAACATGAAAACGGGAAATTGTTTGGAAACCTTTTGCCTTGCAGGGCCTTCATGGAGAGAAACCACATAGAGCTGAGCTCTGCAAGAATGTTTGATGCCGCTTCCTTAGTTGAGCATATGCCACATTCTGTTTTATGGAGTCTGTGTATGTGTTGTGGCCTTTTTCCACAGAGCTGCTACTCTGGCCATGGGGAGGAAGGGCTGGTCAGGGACAGCAGCTGTCCAGCCCTCTGTGAGCATTATGACATGCATGACCTGGCCAAAAACACAAGGTCAGCAAAAACATACAAACAATGCTGCTCTCCTCACAGATTTTACTTCATGTTACTGTGTATGTGTTGCAGGTATGTGTCTCAAAAGCCTCCATGTCATTTTTGTCATGACACTAGAAATGACACTCGAGGAGTAACATGGGTCAAAAGGGTCAAAGAGAAATGTATAAGCAGTTAAACATACAGATGCCAGGAGGGAAGAGGCTTAATGGAGAGATCAAGAGAAAAGGCAACAGCTCATAGAGGAAGGAAGAAACAAGGAGGAGGGAGGAGGAGGGTGAAGGAAGAAGGGATGAGGGTGCAGGTGGTAGGCATGGGCAGGGGTATGCTGGTGCATCTGCCTGCGGCGATGGTATTGACGGACATATTTCCCACAGCTCCGTGTCACGGCGGGATCATCGCACACGATTACGGGGGGGATCAGCATGATCGGCTGTCGCTGATTTCGCTGACATCTGTCGGTGAGGTGATACAAGCTGTGACAAGGATTGCCCCAGACATGAAATCTTGAGCGGCTGTTGAGCCACAGTGGCCAAGGCTCCTTGTAATCTCAGCCACAGCGACAAAGTGTCTCCATGCAATGTTTTACCTAGACAAGGAAATGACAAGAACCTCTCCATCTGCTTGTACAAGTCTACAAGTCATGTGTCCCAGAAACTTGAAAAAGTGTCTCTATTCTCTATTCAGTGGAACTTTGGTGCATATTTGTAACTGTATTTTATAATTTTGGGGGTTTTCTTTAGAGTACTAGTAGAACATATACATAAGTGTGTCATAAGTTTTAGAATGACACGCCCTGAAATGTGATTTTTGAACCTGATCAAAAGAAATGAGCAACCAGCATGGAGTCTGTTCAGCATGGAATCAGTAGAATATTTGAGAATTTCTGTCTTAGGAAACTTAAAAAAAAAAAAAAAAAGACTCATGGTCTTCTGATTAGGTACTTTCCTGAGCTCTCAACAATACTGCATGATCTTCATCAGCAAATGGTGGTTTCAGTTGTCATAATATGGTATATACACGAGGACAATTGAACTACTGTGTAATTCACTAATAAAGACCATATGATCTGGTGAGAGCTTTGGAAAAAGTTAATTCGGCTACGCAGTTTTGGTCTTTGTTGCTGTTTTAGGTTCTTGACAAACTCTAATCATTGTCGCCAGAGAATGACTACAAATTTGTTCTGTGCTGACACTGCTTCAGAAAAGCTAAAACAGACAAGCAGACCTGTCTTTATAGTCACAAAGCTGCATGTAAATAATGATTAAGACAAAGCCAGAAGGTGTCCCTGAACAGCAGCAACACATTACCTTGCGTAAAAACACACTGGGTCAGTGAGAGTGAAACATTACAGGGAAAGCAATTTACACATAATCCACTGATTGAGTGTCCTTCACTAAAACCAATACAGTATCTGTCCAGCTTCAAAAGATGGATTATTTATCCCTCGGTAAGTAATTGCACGGTTCATAACAATGAGATTCGGATTAAGGAATTCATTATGGGTTTGAAGCGGAGCACAGCTTGTATACAATTACCTTTAAGTCCTGCCCAAGAGATAAAAATCATTTCCTCAATATGGAACGCTGGGACCGATTTGATGTGACCCTCATCACGGCCGAGGCCCAGAAAATTATCTCAAAGCTAAATCCTTTCTTCATTTCATCTCAGAGATTCGAGGGAAATTCTTAAACATATGGCTTAAATTGTTGGTAATGGCTGGGTAGAGAGTCATCTGGGGCAAAAGCCTGAGCCCTTCTTCATTTTTTGATGCGAGCTCTATCTTTGATTAAATGTCAGACTTTCGCCGTCACATATGCTGGAAGAAAATCCCTTTTTTTTTTCCCCCTTAGAGGTTCCTCATTGGGCCGTTCCAAGAAAAAGAGATCTAAACCGTGCCCTGACCATGATGAAGACATCAGACGTAATGCTGCCATTCTTGTAATGAATTGTCTTGGAAAAAAAACAACAGAGACATATTACTTCTGATTTTTTTGAAAAATGCACTATGGTGCATTTAAAGAAAGGTTTCAAGAACCAATTGGATTTTTTTTATGTTACTTGACTGTTATTCAAACACCTCTGAGTAATGGTAAGGATGGTGTTAAAAGTTTTAATGTACCTTTAATGCCTTAATTCAAATTCAAAGGTGTTTCCATCCTGACAAGGAAAAACTCCAGATAAAAACTGATTGGAAAACTTGTGAAGGCACAGAATCATTCATTTCAATCTATAAAGCTGTCTTTCAAACATAAATTAGCAGCTCTATTTACAAGTTGGGGCATAAAGTGTTAATAAAATAATGAGAATTTGTAGAGAATCTGTTGAGGAGGTAATTAGACTCTAAGATTTGCAGCAATGACCACAATCAGTGGTGTCTAATCCAGCCATCTATAAGGTACATGATTACAACTTAATCTCTCCATTTAACGTCTCATTTGAACAAATAATGAATTTGGATTTAATCAGCATACATGGTTTAACAACAAACAAAGAGTTCAACTGCAAGTAAAAATGTCCCCACTGACAATACTGTTCTTTGAGAAAAGAAAAATAATCCTAGGAGTCTATAAAAATAATAAATGTTTTTTATCTTGTATTCATTTTTAAACATGTCTGCTGTGATTTATAGCTGCTAAAGATGCTGATTTTGTAATTATGTGATGTGAGAAATTCAATGCTACTGTAGCAGTGAAACTGAAGGCTTGTTTGGGGTTGTTTATTGCGTATATGACCATTTCATTTACATGAATAATGTCACCCCGCTTTACCACCAGAAGTGTTTATGACAGATTAGAGGCCAGCATCCAACTGCATTTTCATTCCAGTTATTTTTGTTTTAATGCATGTGTGAATCAATTAATTCTGTCATAAAAGGCCACCATAAACTGTGTGCAGAAGTTAATGAGTCCGGCATTACCACATCATTACACCAGCTGGCATAATGGAGCATGTGTTGTTTGTCATAATATATGCTGCCACGCTTAACAGTCATAAATTGTTTGGATTGGTAAGTTTTGTTTTTTGTTTGATGACAGAGGCTTGTGCAGCAACATACACCATACTAACAGCAGGTGTGTAGTCATACATGTGTACATACAGGTAAGTTTAAAGCTGATGGGATTTATCAGGGTGGTTTTCACAGATCAAAAAGCGTCTTTGGATTCCCTGTACAAAAGCTGAGATTTGTGGTGGTGTTAACGCAGCTCAGCTGCCTTTTTTGCAAATGTGCAGCCACAGCACCCAGTGGCATTGCCAGCACACCGCTTTGAAATTTAACGTAGTTCACAGCAACTTTGTGAAAAAAAACTTATAAGCTGACATCTATTTGAAATTGGGATGGTTTACAGGTTTCCCTGGGATAAAGTCCAATTTACTGTAATTTGTACCACTTGCACTTAAACTAGTGTACAATAAACAAGTGAAATTAAATTTTCACCTAAGATAAGAGTCTAAACTTCTTAAACCCTGAGTCAATGCATCATAAACATGTTAACCTTTTAAGGTGGGTGTTGCTGATTAACAGCATGTCCAGCACATCAACAACTCTACTGTGTGCTCAGTCAACCTTCCCACCATAAAGGCAGGTAAAAAAGCATCACAGTGAGTACTGCTCATGCAGCACGTGTTTCGTTCAGTCACAAGCCATACAAAATGTGCCTCCATCCATCCTCTCATAAACAGTCTGCAGCACAGCAAGGAGGAGGAGCCTGGTTTGTCTCAAGGTCACCGGGCCCTTCACCACCGTGGCATGATGGGTAGCTCCTGCCCATGCCAGCCAACCAGCCTGCCAGACAGCCAGGAACTGCCCGGGTTCACGTAGCCGGCGTTACCTTGACTGAAAGGAGGGAGGAAAGCACCGGCGCCCCCCTGCCGCTTGGTAACTGGTACCAAATGGTGCCTCCCCTCTGGGGTCCTGACCTGCGAGCAGGCAGAGTCCCAGGACACCTCAGAGCCGATCTGGAGGATGGGCAGACAGCTGTCTTCTGTCAGTGGGCCCATGGACCTCAAAGATCATCTTTCTCTACACAAACACACACACAGACATTTTGCAGGAGACCTGGTCTAAAACCAAGGGTGTACACGACTGTACAAAAATCTCAGCAGATATTTTAGTTAATATTCATACTGCAACTGAAAATGTTGCAGCTGTGATGTAATTATCATGGGCCTAAAGAAATTTACCTGAGTCTGATTTGATTTGCTCATGCAGAGAATCTACAGTACAGATTTTTACAGATCTGGCTTCATTGGGAGAATAACAATATCAAAAAAGCAGCAAGGGTGTGAACTGAATAAAATGTCAGTAGTGTCAAACAAAGCAAAACATAAAGGCAACTGTTTCTGTACAAGAGCAAGTATGTTATTCAGCTTCTCTGAATAAAGGAAGGTTAAAAACATTACAATCATATCGAGCTCTCTGAGTCAGTCTCTTGAATTGCTTTAAATCTGTCCAAACAGCAAATATAAAAAGCTTTAGTGAAACAATAAACAATAAATTCTCTTTTAATACACTTGAGGCAAGTCTCAGATCTTTTAAAATAAATTCAGAGATAAAACAGAAGATATAAACCGCCTTACTTCCTGTTTTGCTACCTCTTCCTCTGAAGCCACTGAGGCTCTGAGGAACAATGTTATATGGATCTTGATGGCAAGAAGCTGCATAATTAATTTGTATATTCTAGCATGACAGATGTTTGATTTTGGCCGTAAAAGTAATTAATAAGAGAGTGGAGGGAGAGGCAGATTGCTGGAAGATTATTTATGAAGACTCCTCACCGAGCATGTTGGAGCTGGGGGAGAGGAGGGCTGTGTGTGTGTGTGTGTGTGTGTGTGTGTGTGTGTGTGTGTGTGTGTGTGATGGGAGTATCAGCCCTTGCTCATGCCCCAACATCACCTGCTCCCATTGCTGTCCCAGCTGTTAGCCTAGCTGCTACCACTGTCATCTCCAAACATTTGTTTTAATGTCCCTCTACGCCCAAGGTAACAACTGCAATGACAAACATTGTAGAGAGAAAAAACAGACTGCACCTGTGTTTACCTTGAACTTTCATACAGCATCACAGAGAATGAGATGAAATAAACAAATGTAAAACACATTCTTCTGATTCCGCCAAAGGACAAACTAAACACCTGTTTATACGCGAAAGAGGGAGATGAGCTATTCAGACAGATGTTGACAGCTGTCTCACACAGGGGTACGAGGGGAAACTGTTTGTGGAGGCCTATGACTAACACAGGTACATGTCTGATACACTGTCTTCTGTGTTTGGGGGTGTGATAACACCTTCAGTTCAGTTTCTTTGGGCCAAAAGAAAAAAATGTATTAAGTTTATTTGATTTCACACAGTGCAGGTGAAAAGAAATTGCACAGAATGAAAGAAATCTGTTGGTTCGATTACAGTTATGACTTGAAGAAATACGGACTGCCACGCAATCTTCTTCACTGGTATCAATTTCATTAAATGGGACAGTGAAAAGACTAAATATAAGCATCTGTACACATGGTGCATGATCAGTCTGTATGCCAGGAAGAGGACTGACACTGATGTTATTTCATGCTTTGACTTATAGACTTTGGGTTAACACTAAATACCTCTTCTGACATACATACATGTGTACAACTGGCTCTTTACTTTACTTACTTTACCTGCTAACCTATATTCAGTTACAGTTAAGAAATCATTCTACTGTTGCTAAAAATATATCTACATAAATAAACATTTATAATTAATTAGTCAAAATGCTACCAATTAGCATGAAAAAGTTAGCATATTAGGTGGGGACTATAAATGGACAAATTTTTATGGCAATCAATCAAGTAGTCATTGTAGATGTGTTACGCTGGACAAAAGTTTTGGACCAGCAGGCTAATGCGCCTACCAAAGGGACCATTTCTAGCACCGAGTTGATAGCATGGCTAAAAACAAGTGTGATGTGAAGTCAGGCTGTACAGCTCTGGTCAAAAAGTCTGCCCGGGCTTACAGAAAGACAGACCGAGGAGGGGAAAGAAAATAATTAGATACGGCCAAGTGTTTTGCAACAGCAGGGACGGGACAATTTATGCCTCAATCTAGGCACAAACTTCCACTTTTCTTTTTTCCCTTTTTATTACAGAGCTGTACGGCTTCAGAAGATAATAATGAACTGTAATGGATGCCAAACAGTGAGGACAGGGAGTGAATGTAATTTTCTCAATGAGGGCATAAATCTCACACGGAGGCTGTTACTGGAAAGTCTTGTGGATATTCAAATCTGCTGCTTTGATTGAAGCAGTCACAGTACATCACAGGCATTGTAACTCGACAGAAGGTTAGCGCAGGTGATCTGCCACAATGTGATCTTGTTCATTGCAGGCCTGGATGCTCTGTGCTCTTATTAGTCAGCGCTGATTAAAAAAACAAAGCATTGATAGCAGTGCACAGGAAGGGGGCGATTTAATCAAGCCCCCTCCTCGTTGCTGTAATATATATATGTTGTTGTGACAACAATAGGGTCTTGTTTCATTTAGCTGTGAAGTCTATGGGCTTACATTAATTCAGACCATGGCCAGGCCCGTGGATTACTGGAATTATACATTATCTGAATAAGAACAGAGGTGGAGAGGAAGGCATGCATGGACAACTACGGAGAGATTAAGGTCTGACTGATCTCTCTGTTAAGCGTCATAACTGCAATGTGATGAGACCCTCTGGCGAACAGTTTCCTATACTGGCTTCTGCAGATGTCACCTGGGGTGGTTAACTGGAAACTGGTTCTTGATCTTTTATACCTCTATGGTGTATCTATAGTATATTTCCTATTTTGTTACATTTTGTTAGTCATCATGTGGCTCTTTGAGGTATGAGGTCTGACCTTGTGACTTCTTGAATCCAGTTTTAGAAGTACAGGTTTTGCCTTCTGCGCCTGCTCCTTTAATTCCCAAATTGCACAAGGTAGTAATTAAATGATGAATGAGTGAGTTTAAGAAATCTTGGAAGTGCTATATATGGAATAAAAAGCACTTTGGCCAAACAAAATGTCACTTCAAATGCTTGTTTGACTCCTGCTAACTTGGAAAATTCAACGTCCTTCACGGTAAATGGACACGATTGCAGACTGGACAGGCAAATTCAGCCACTGGAGAAGTGCACATACTTGTACAGATGTGTCTGATTAATGGGTAATGTATTTGAAATTAATTACAGAGCAATAAATTAGCGCTGTAACACAAGACAAAGTGAATTGAATCTTTCTCTTTCTTGAAGGATAAATAGAGAGATGAAATATAATGAAGAAAGAGGGAAAGTGATCATAAAGAAATACATTTGCATACTAATTAAACCAGTGTAATAATCTTCCCAATATTCTTCAAAGGAGTATACTCAATAGTAGTCATTTCCATTACTTACTGAATTATTGTCCTACAGTTAGGGGAACTTCTCTGGTTCTACTGGATAAGCGTTTTTGTCGTTGTTTTAAAACTTTCCTGCCACTAAACTTCTGCGTCATTCATTGTAATTCCCAGCACACACTCAACACAGGGTTAAATGTCCCTTCAATCTGTTAATTGCAAGACTTTATAATTCAGAGGAAGGGATCCAAGACCTGCTATAAATCAAACAACTACTCACAGGGTTTTAATGAATTCCTCCCCGTGACATTGCAGGTAGTATCATCTAACCTAAAGACTCAAAGTATGCAGTAAGCACACACACTAAAGAAAAGCTTGTTAAAAAGTGATCCAAGCTCATACACATCATCCACGAGCTCTGTCTGCTCTGCAACATAATGGGAGCTTTAAAAACATTCAGTGAAATATTACATTTATATCGCAGGTGCTAACCTACATTCAGCACTGAACTGTCCCTTAAGAGTAGAGGAGACATATGGCTCTCCTCGACGGTCTCAACTCAACACAACCTGTCCCCTTGAAAAGGATCAGCAGCATAGAGGGAATATTCACCTGCAGTGATACTAAATGTCACCCGATCAAAAGGAGGGAGTGTCAAAGATGTTACCATGATAATGAATACAGGACTTAGTGTTGCTTCATGTGGAACTAATGGCAAACAAGCAAAGTGATAATCTTTTACTTTGTCCAAGGTTTAGATGGTGTTCTCCATCTTGTACTACATGTTGTTAACATGTAACTCTAAATGTGAAGTACATCATTCCTGTACAACAGAAAATACTATTTGATGCCTCACAGTGCTGTAGAAGAGGACAATAAATAGGATTTATCAAATTACCAGCACTGAATCTTTTGCCAACCGGAACTCATTCTTATCTGAGTTCACAATAAATAAACATTAAACTGAGAATAGCTATAACAACTAACATCTTACCAGACTCTCAACCATCAGGCCAAAGTTTAGTATGGAATTAAGACAGACATTTAAAAAGTAAGCCTGAATAAGAAAATGTCATGTACTTGTTTATTAAAAAGAAATATTGATTATTCTCGAGATAAATTACAATAATTACCTAGATTTTAAGTCAGATTGTCCAGCCATCTGATGGTGTATTTTGGTGTTTTCCTTACATTTTAGAAAAGAGTTCCACAGAATACTTCAAAGGCGTTCATACGGATGTAAGTCACCTCCAGTCATTTCAATAAGATGAAAGTGGTAGAGGTGAGATCGGTGTATAAAGTGTTTGCTGCCCTCGAGAACGCATAGATTTTGCTCTGCTGCCCAGAGTTCTCTGAGCTACACTGCTGGGCGTAACTCACCGTCTTTAGCCACTCAAAGAGAAGGGGGTTCAGTGTGATGAGTCAGAAAACAGTGTAAAGGAGGTTATTAATTATAAAAGACAAATCCAACATTCAAAAAATATTTTGACGGGTTGCAGTACACAAGAGCACTGGTGTTTTAAACGATGAATATTAAAGCTTTTATGACCCAGATGTAGGTTTAATCACTACTATTACCATTCATTTCTACGAAAATCCCTGCTTTAATAGCAGGAAGAGGAAATACGTGACTGCATATGGTGATGAGAGTAAGCTGGTCCAACATTACGTATTGTATGTGTGTGTGGATGCACAGATGTGCGTATGCCGTATGTCTGTCTTTATAAGATATACTGTAAGTTGGCCTGTTCTTACCCTAACTCTATCCACATGGCAGTGAACGTGGATGCATTAACGCTCAAAAACTTTCACTAGTTGAGATTAAATAAATCCTTCTGTTAATTTTCTGGCCGTCTGTCCCTCATCTGCAGTCCCCAGGAGCGGCAGTGTGCCTCTCTATCCCAGTGGGGTAAACCTCTCAGAAGCAATATGTAATTAAACTCAGAGAGCATATTCTTTAATCCTAAAGGCTATTATAGATTTATGGTCAGTGCATTGTCTGCGCTCCACAATAGCTTTTCCTCACTGCACTCTTGTGGATACCGTGAGCCCATATATGTTCTTAAATGGGTAGATAAAGGTTTTGTAACCCTTTTAAATCTGGCTTCGTAATGGGAGTGCTACAATGGCTTACTGCCCTCGCGGGGTAATACGGTGGCTTTTGTATTTGGCCGGGGATGGATAGAAAAGCTTTGAAAGGATAGAGGAATCTGTAATTATAATGCACCAACCGTCATCAATGACATATTTTTGAACCCATTTCCAGTCACATTAGAAACAAGCAGAGCTGCACATGTGAAATTGTAATTATGGTGTATTAATTTTAGCTCTAAGGGATTAAAGTATTGAGTATGTTTAATTGTAAGTGTTCTACATTTTTAGAACAGTGGAGCTCTGATTAAGAGTGACCCATCCCCACGACAGGATGCTTTGAAATGCCATTAATACTTAACTTAATTGCTAGTTTTATTTGCAATATTTGACTCAATCTCTGTTCTCTACCTCTGTGGGGACTTGCTGACCTAAGGTTTCCCTTGTGTCCTAATAAGCACTGATGGAGCAGAGGCTTTGTTTGCTCAGATTTTTTTCTCTGCAGTGTTTCTCATTTCAGTCCCTTTATCAGTTATCTTAAACAGTCATTAGTTTCTGATCTAAAAACAAATATTTTGTAACCAGCAGGTTTTGGACTGTGCAAAGAATCAGAGGAGAAAACACCTCTGTGTGCAGTTTTGACACACACAGCAGAACCAGGGAGGAGATTTAAACCAAAGACCACGTTACTATGAGGAAACATCCAACTCAACCACTGAACAACTCAAAGTTCATAATTAAACATCTTTTATACTTTGGGGTAGCCAAAAACACGTCTTGTACTTGTATTGTGTTGGTCACAACACTGGCACGAGTTGCTTTTGGAACAGGTACAGGTGTTTTCTAAGATTCTATCAAGCTACTTGTTTTGTTGTCTTGGTTAAAAGACTTGATATCATAGAGCATCATACGATTTTCTAGCCAAAATGACAGTGACTTGACTAATATTTGTTTTGTCTTGGTATGAACATTTACTAGGACTCTGTCCAATAAAAAAAGCCACTTGTGAGTTTGGATAGCCTTTGTTTTCCAAGCTGTGCCATCTTACAGGTAAGCATTTGTGAGCAGTAACAGACCAAATTCAAGAATGCATCACAGTTAACTTTTCCACTGCCAAGTGGACAAACAAAACAATACCAGGTATGATCCCACCCTTTATGTGCCACAGCTAGTGACTTTTTGTCTTTTCCAAGCAGCAGTTGGACGCCTTTGTCCTTTTCTGTCATACACAACTGAAAATCATCAGGTCCTGGTGCCTCAATGATAATGTATTCTCTCTTATTTGACTTTTTAATGGGCTTTCACCTAATTATCATCACATGGTTCCTCAGATGTGTGCTGGAGAGGGAACTCAGGAGTCGGGGAACAAAAGGAGGTCAGATTTTGAGGTGTTGGCACATGGCCTGATCCGCTCTGGTACCCCCCTCTGCCCGCTTTTGCGTGATGATAAATTTTCCCCTTGAACATGATGTCAATATGTTGATGTGCCTTCCTTTATTAAGATACCATCCAACTGATAACAAGTCCTGCTGTGTGTTACCAACATAAATAATTAGAACAGAGACCAAGGAACGGCAGGTGGCTTTTGGCACAAAGAAATAATCATACTTGATGTGGAAAATAAAGTAAAAGGACCCATCTGTTCACAACGGGGGGAGGCGAAAAAACACGTTAACATATTGTCAGTAACATTATGAAATACACAGTTAATGATTTAGTCATGGCACATGGCTCTGGACACTTGTTTGAAATAATCTAACAGAAGTGAGCCAGGGCCTTCATCGAGGCTTCAAATTAACCGCAGAGTTGCACACTCATGACTTGTCCACCAGCCATTTTGTCACACGCTCCGGCAATTATTTACCCAAAGGGCTGATGAAGAAAGAGGTAACAAATCTGTGTAACGCAGAAAAATTGCTGCAGCAAAAAAAAAAAAAATAAAAAATAAAAAATCAGCCAGGCAGCAGCAACAGAAGGGAACTGTTGAACCCTGAATTCCTTGTCTGTCCAAAACTTTGATTCAACACCCAAGATCTTAATTGTCTCAAAGGCGCGAAGTACATGAAATTAAAAACTGCACAAGAAACCACCGAAAAATCACATGTTCTAAACTCAAGTACTTAAAGTATAACTGAACATTACTTATTTTATAAAGTATTAATTGACCACACGTGACTGATGAAAAGGGACATTTAGAAAAATCAAGTGGTCTTTCTTTCGTGTGCCAAAAGTTACAATGTAACCCGCCCAGTAAGTATTAATGGCTTGAGAAATATGCGTTAAGGGTTTGCCTTCTAACTTGAAGAATACCTTCCCACCCCTACTGTCAACGTATCACATCCAGTCATTTTTTCATTCTGGTATTTTAGAGCCTGACCTCAACCCCAGTGTTCTGCACCTAAACTTCAATATTTTCTTCATGCAAGAGATAAAAAGGCTGTCAAAATCCTATCCAAACATACATACACTTCTCGCTATAAATAGATTTAGATACTGTACCTTTAGAGTATTCATAAGAGCGTCATGTTAAATAAAGCATTGCTTAAAAAAGATGAATGCTAAAAAGGGATTTCAAAAACATAATGTCCGTTGTGAATTAATATATGCCATGGCAAATGCTACATACATATGCACCCAGGCTCAGAGGCCATTTTGGATACACTGGAAGACTCAAATTACCAAAATGAAGAGGCCGTCTAGGATGGCCACTTGAGCCAATCACAGATCAAGAGGCCTCCTGTCAAGAGCTTCTCGACTGCAATGAGGAAGCACTGGCACATTACGGCCACCGCAGGCGCCTGCACTGATATAATTTCCTCATATTCAGTTGTGTACCTACAGGTTCATCTGCGAGGGACGTTGTGCAAATGAGATTTATTTACTTGCTTGTTTGAGATGATCAGTTTAATGTTTACTGGTGTGTGGAATCATCCTTGGTATATAAATGAGATGATTAAGGCCACAGGGTTTCCCCGCTCAGGGAGCTGAACAGCCGCCTCCGAACACAGCAGTGCCTCCACCATGAGACTAAACTTCAACACACATCATGTGCTTATCAGCTGGCGTCTTCGCACAGCTTTTCCTCTGTGAGTCTGCATAAAGACACAGTCATTTCAGTTTGAGAATACTGCAGCCTGCAGCCACACCGCTGATTAACAAACCTCTGCAGATGACAAGAACTATTTGGATCGAGGGTATAATCCACTCCTCAGGATTCATGTATGTGTCTCTGCAGTACAGTTCATTTATCCAAGGTGTGAATATATAAAGCTGAACAGAGAAGGGAAAAGAAGACAAAAACATTTATATCATGGAAAAAAATGGCAGAGCTTTAATCCAGTGGACTTTATTAAAGATAGTCATGGTTTGTTTCATTTCAGCTGGATGACTATGAGATTAAAAAGGGTTACTGAAAGAAATATGAATGTTGTTTCAATAAATAAGGGTTATGACTGCTGCAGCTAAGAGAAGTAAGCATGGCTCCTTTGGCAATACATTTTCTCAACCATAGAACTTCCATATTCTTGAATGTAAGTGTATATATACATGAAGTACAAAAATACAAATATGAGAAACTGTCAGTACATATCTGTGGAACTTTGCAAAGAAATGATCACAAAGGCAGAGCTCCCAATCAGATCAAAGCAACAGCTCCAAACTCATTATGAAAAATGTGAGCCTATTTCAGTTATATTTAATTCTTACTAGAAACATTTACTAACTAATTCAAAATAATGCAACTCTGTCTGTATATCAAGTGACTCCTGTGAGCTTTCACTATTAAGTGTAAAGAACAACAACACCAGTTCTTTTCTATAAGCCTGCAAATCTATGGTATCACAGTTACACATTGCTTTGCATCATCTCTATAGGGTACACTCCTGTGCCATTTGCCATTGTGTACATGCATCCATTCTTCACAAATGAGCAAATAAGTTATCCTGCACCTTGACAACTTTTACTTTGTCCTTTATGACACATTGTGTGTACTCTGAATGCTTCGCAGTGCATTTTGCAATTCAAAAACGAAACTTTAAAACTGCTAAACTCAAATGTATGCGAGCATACACAACAACACTGGTTTGTGACATTGTATAAGGATTTCAGGTCTTTACAGAAATCACTTGGTAGTTTTCGGGTTTTTTTTAATAAGAATAACAACCTCTGTACAATATGCGTACAATAAATGCTCCATGTTAAAATTCTAGTGTCTCTCTGATACTCCTTAATTTATTACAAGTAATGACTTTTTTTAAAAGCTTTGACAAACAGACAAGAGCAGCTCAACAAGCTCGCAGTAAAAAGTGCTGTAGGACTTGTATAATACAAGTCATCTCTAACATGAAAGTTTCTATCTCGCTCCCCTTTATCCATTACTCTAATTCTCCTTTAACAATACATCCAACTCAAGGCTCTGTCCAATCTTGTTTCAATTAAGGGCGACATGTTCAGACAAGATGTTGTGGCGCAACAGCAGGAAGAGGGGAAAAAAAAATACTCGCACATCTTCCCCAAAATGGCTGCTCCTGTATCCCTCGCAGGGAAACATTATTCCTAATAAAACTCTTTAATAAATACTTCAGGTCCTTGGAGAGTTCCTTGAACCTGAAAGGAAACACTGACTATACCCAGGAGCAAAGAAGGCCATTACAGCTTGTAGTGGAAGATTTAATAGGTGTCATAATTTATCATGTAAACCGAAAAGTGTTTCTTAATTAAGTGCGCGCGTTAATGAATTTTTTAATTTGATCCCTGTAAGTACTTTGCCATGCTAATTGCAATATTCCACACATTAGTTATCGGCTATTGCCCTTGGCTATTTGCTGTCGTGAGGAAGGGAGCCCCTTTTCCCCTCAGCTTAAGTTCATTAATAGAGTCTGAGCCTCCAGCCCAAACTACAGAAGCAGCACTGCGAGTGTGTATACATGTATTCGGTCTTATGTTCTAGTCAACAAATGTAAATGTTTTTTGTATTGATAAAGTCTAATAAGTTCCTTTAGTAGTTTGAGCATCTGTTAGCTCAAACCACCACATCCCCGTACCTCAGACTGAAATTGTACATGAGAGTAATCACTGAGTGAGCTATTTAAAATGACTAATGCGAGCCGGGCTCAGTCTTGATGACTGCCTTTGTATCCAAAGTCTCGCTATCACTGGTGGCAGGCTCATATTGTTCAGTGCAATTAATCTGTTTGAGAAACATAATAATGGAGTTGCCAACTGCTGCCTGCACTGGTATTTTATTAATCAACTGCAATTAGGCAGTGTCGCTATGTCCTTAGGATGACTTTTCATTCACTTGCGAGGGAAAACAGTGCGCCAAACACAACAGTGCACTCAGTGAGAAATACTGTTGCTGCTGCAGAGATCACAGATGGGCCCAGACAGACATAAAGTAGCAACAATGTGGGGAAATTATCATCAGCCACTAACCAAATGCTGGTGCATTTTGCCTGTGGCTGTTAAGTTGGTCTGCTTTATCAGTGACTTCAGCGGATAACAAACGTCATTTTGAGGCTGTCTTGCACTCTGAAACTCCAGCTGGCTGCTGAGTTTTTAAAAAGCACCACAGCACTACTACCAAAACTACTCCTGATGAAACAGCTTCCTATTGTAGACATAAGTCCAACAAACCAAAACAACTTACAAATGAACTTATAAAATAACAAACCACTGGGTTAAGGCCCCTACCCATGTTTGGAAGTCAAATTGGGAAGGTTTATGATGATGACTATTTTCAAAACACTGGTAGCGACATAGTGCCAATACTGAACCTGGATTTATAGTGTACATTCTAAATAAAACCTTTAAAACCTAGGGTATAATCACTACCTTTAATAAAAACCTCTTTCAGGGGGACATTTTGGACTTGTTTAATGTAGGGAGCAGCCTGGGTGTTAATGTGGTAGACCTGTTGATATGTATAAATCTTTGGGAGTAAATATGCATGGATGCTAGGCACATTTAATACTGCTTTCATTAATAATGAACACTACTGTTTTATTTTAATAATGCCATAATTTGTGTTTCTGACTAACTGATTAGCTCTAGAAACATTTTTTAAGCAAAGTTCATATTGGAGCAGTAAATACTTCGTCAATTTGATTTAATTAGTTGATACTGCAAACTGACTCAGAACTTGTGAGTGACCCTATTCATATTATTCTGCACAATGCTGCAGTGACTTTCTCCTCCCTTCAACCCTTCGCAGTACAGTCATGGTTAAGATGGATTTGCTAAGCCCTTTAATTTAGCCAAAGCCAAAGGAACACAAGGCCATTAACACAAATTTTATCCTCTAGCCCCGCCCCCTTAGTGTCATGACATTCAAGCATAATGGAGAACTCAGCAAAGGCAAACGCTCCCCCATAAATGTTTCATGAAGTAATTCCACCCATATGAAGAAACTCAGAAAAAAATCTGTTGACATTATCCCGCCGATGTTGTCGGAGCATCTGCAGAGGAAATGTATTTAATATTCACAGGCCGTCTTACACTCTGACCTTAGCCGAGGAAGATAATCCCTCAAAGATTAAATTAAATGTAGGCTGGAGTGTTTAGTGCTGCTATTGTTTTCATTAGTGCAAAAAGGAATTGTACTCGCTGCGTATGATATTAAATCGTGCTGCTGGGCGAGCACTTGACATCCATACTCCCCCGCCCCTCTGATAAAACATAATGTCATTCAGGGTCCATAATCTCCAAGCAGCAGGTTAGCATTATAGTTTTTAACTACACTTAGCGGTTACTAAATATGCATTTGTGGTATTAAAATAAATCTCCTGTTGAGATAAAAGCAGAAGGTGCACTACACTCCCTGCCTGCTTCAAACCATTTGTTCATCTTCACATTGTGAGGTGAAGCGGGGGTAGATGCTGGATTGTGAGGATGATAATCATGCAACGTTTTCCTATTTATTCATGTAATCAGATGTTCTCTGTTGCAAGGGCTTTTTGGGGAAATGTCAACAGGTTGCAAGAAAGCAACATCTGCGAATGTTGATTAATTATGGTTTGACAGATGTTACTGAATGTCTGCGGAGTCTGGGATTTGAGAAAACAGTAGAAAGCCTCCTCCAATCCTGTTATCCACACTGAACAAGTCGGGTTATAAATGGACATCAAGCACAACTTTGTTTCACACTAGGTAGCATAAGCATGGGCACTTGCATGGAGTTCACATATGGTATATGCATAAACAGATTAAAATTAATACTAATTATTCCCATTAAAAATAAGGGTCATTACAGCAGAAAGAAACAAGAAGTAGGACAAACCAGAAACAAGTTATCAGAGAACAAATAGTTTTTTATAAAAATATACATTTAAAAATATATACAAGTATAAAAAATTGTAGATATTCCAATTCAGCTTAATGTCAGAATTAAAATGTGGAAAAAATACAAACAAAAAAGCTGCCAAACACTAATCCAACAAAAATAGTTTCAACATACAAAATATTTAAACTGTTTTTTAATATTTTAACTCTATATATTAATATTAACTCTTGGGGCATAATTGACAAAGTTAAGATGTTGATAGTATAATAACTGCGCTGCAATGTTCCATTTAAGTGCTGTGACACACATAACAGATCCCTGATTTTAATGCTAATTTTAAAGTTCATGAAGGAGAGATTAGTTCATAAGTGTTCTTCCTACCCAGAGTGCCCCTGAAGGATTTTTTTTTTAAAAAAAGCCACAAAAAAACGACTAAGACAAATTTGCACTATAAAAACACCCTAAAAATCATGTCCTTCCCTTCTTCCTGAAGATGCTCACTCAAAGAGCGTCTTCTAGGGACACAGAGCGTCTTGATTGACATCTGTAAGAAAGCTCAAGGTGCTGCTCTGCAGGCCAGTTTCAAGGTGACGCGCACACAGAGCTTTGACAGTTTGTCTCTAACTTCTTGCAAATTTGAGAAACAGTGGTCCCAGCAGGGCAGAGCATGTAGGTGACTGACAGTCAATCACGTGTGATAACCACAAGTTTACAGTTTACTCGTTTGAGTCTTTACTTATCTATTTCTTTCTGTAAGTCATACAGCCGGTTTGGTTTTTGGTTTTTCTCCTACATTTCTCTTTAGCTTCTCCTACATTTCCTTTTCATCAGAGGAAAATGTATTGCGAAGCAGTTTGAAAAGCATACTTTAACAGACGCATCCTCCAAACTGGGTACACTGCTGTCATCGCTGTTCCCACACAGTCCAGTCATAGATGAAGATTAATCTAGTGATGCTGTTGAGTAAGTAAGTGGCAAAGGGGCTAAGACAAGAGACAAGCAAAAGTACATCCAGGGGAATTCTACTGCTCCCAGTGCAAGAATGAGAGTGATATTTGGCAGCAGTGTTAGTAACTCTTGGTGGTTTAGAAAGGGAAAAAAAACTACAATTAAACTTTCTTGAGTCATCAGGCTTCCTCAATGACACGATTTATTCTATATTATCAAAACACCCTGTTGATGGTAGGATTTGTTGTGGCCCCTTGTGTGACAGCCAGAAACAGTGCCTTAACATTTTAGTCATGGAAAAACGTTGTGGGGGACACTCGCTTTGGGTTGGTCAACTGTTGGTCCAGGCAAGGTACTGGATAGTCCACCCCAGCACCTGGGTCGGCCTCTGCCACCACAGGGTCTCTGACACGGAGGGCTGCCCCCTCTGTCAGCCTGGCGTGGCTGATCAAGCTGTTCCAACAACTGGAAGACATCACAAGTTAAACACTCATTATTTTAATTTGATGCTAATCATGTGTTAATGAGACTAATCCTCGCAATGATTCAGGTAATTTGCTTAATGGCTCCAGTCCAGATTACAGCAATCAGTCACGTTTGATAAGACGTCTGTTGAGGGGCAGGGGGGAAAACTCTGTGGAGGAGAGGAGGACAGGGAACAGGTGAAGGCCAGCAGGCCTCTGGGAGAGTGAAGACATGGTAGTTCACCAACCCTCTCACCTCTGAGTCATTAATGTCTCAGATCTGCATCAGGACCACAGCTTTTTGATATTTCCCCTTGTTACAACCCAGGAGGCACCAGGGGTAAGGGAGGCAACACTGCTGGTGAAATTAGGCATTTGCACCAATTTATTAATTAAAACACAATGATAATAGGTTAACTAAACTTATCAGTCAAATACAGAATCATCCAGTTACAGGACTATGATGTGGAAACAAAGGATATGGGCTTGGGTGGAGATAAATCAATGAATTGTAGCAAAAAGATTATGAAGTATCATGGCCAACTTGATGGAAGATCAGAACTTAAACAACCACTCCTTAACCTCAGATGGATGCTGAACATGTTGCAAATAACTCAGAAGCCAAGTCATCAAAAAAAACCCAAAACCCATTAAATTCAATATTCAAAACATATTTCAGACACAGGCCAGTCAAGAGATTTTAACAATTCTTGAACTAGGATTTAATGAGCAAAGTCAATATTTATTTTTTGATACAGGCTAACCTTAATTGTCACAAATCAAACAAATATATAAAATTAATGAAAATACCCTTCTCAATCCATACATAGCAAGTGCATCATTATGTGAAGCTAGGGGATGTTTTAGTGAGCTAACTGAGGTTGCTACAGGGAAGTCTATCCAGTTTGAAGCTGGGCTAGCTGGTTAAACATAGAGGTTAGCTAGTCGAAAAACCGAGCTAGGCTAACTAGCTAAATGTTTTGTTTGGCTTGGCTTTTTAAAAGTTAGTAACCACAATATTAGCGTTACAACATACGGTTGTTCTTCTTGACTTTTTCTATCCCACTTTAGTCCAAGTTTTAGATAATACTGTAGTCTGGGTGGTGCTTTCAGCTAACAAGCATTAACGTATGACATCCATGCTAACAGCACAGATCGTAGAGAGGGCGGGACTTCTGTATTTAACTGACTGGGACGACTCCAGCTTCCTCGAAATACAAAGTCAATATACTGTATAGTTTTAATATTTTATTTATGTATTAATGTGTTCGTAATGGCCAATTAAGTTGCAATTTTTAACAACTGAGCCTGCGTTTATTTGATTGACAGGTGTCTCATCCTATGACAATCAGCTGTGATTACTGCTTGCTCACACCCGCCACCCCCACCCCCAAAATACGGTGGTGACACGTTTTCAAAGTATAATTTAGCTTACAAGTAATTATAGTTTACTTACTGGTCTGTTGTGAAGCGTGTTTCTCAGCCAATAGCAGTCTGTTGATTGCTCAGACCACATGATTTACTGTCTTCAGAAACATTATTCTCTATTTTTCATTTGTGGCGCTGGAGGTTCTCTCTGAGGTTCAATAGAACATAATAAAAATAATGGCAACTTAAATTAATTATATCAGTGGGGAAAATGCAGAACAAATCAAAAAATAAACATGACTAAATGAGTAAAATAAGTGTATATGGGAAAGGTATTTATGAAAATTTCCACTGACAGAAAAGAACTGAAAAAATAAAACAACGGTTATGTGAATTATGAAGAAATAATTTGAAACAGCACTGCTGAACTGAGCACTGCTGTAAGTGAGGTGTGAAATCATACAATAGTAAAAAAAAAAAAATAAAAAAAATAATCCCTAGGCCTCTTAGAATTACAGATGGACCCCTGGTGGGAAGACACATTGCCGGGTAGATCAGTCCATCCTGAGAGGAGGAGTGAATGACTGAGCTCTCTTCCTGACTCAGATCAAGCAGGGGATGCTACGCCCCTGACAAATGGCCACAGCATAATGACCTGTGAGTGCTAACAAATATAAATCGTTTTCTCTTGCATTTTTACTGTCGTCAAAACAAATGCTCATTAGCCTTTTATGAGGGATTGTGTGAATAATAAATAGATCCTAATTACCCCCCATCACAAATGCAAATGTGGGAATTAAAAGCAACGGGTAGTAAAACAATAGAGCTGCTGTCCTGGCCTAATATTATATGTACAGTTCCTGAGTTATTAAGCATTAATGGTTTAAATTAATTTTTGTGCCCAGTTGCTTTATTTTACATTATTGTGTTCACTGATTGATCTTTAATCTGTCCTGATGCCACTGAGTTATAACCATTGTCGATTCATATTATTCTAAATTGTTATTCTCTTTCTTGCAGCTCTGCCTAAAGCTTTTTTGTATTGCTTTGACCCTTGACCCTGTGATGATTAATGTAACAAATGTTCGTAAGTCGATATTGCAGTACTTGGAGGTCAGTGCCTATGTATTTTAAAAAATGTGGTCTATGATATTTGGACTCACCCTATCCCACATAATAACCAATGCTATTTGCATATTGTTCACCAAACAAACAAACATACAGCATTATATAGCATTATTATGGAGAAGGCTTTAAAACAATGGCACTTAGTCAAATCGCCATCACATTTCCCTGAAGTGCATTTGTCACCTAAATCAGAGGATAACCTATATTTTACACACTAATCTGAGCTAAAGCATGTCAGATACCTTTACAGGGGGCCCAATCCATTGTTCAGACTGAGGGCTTATCCATGTTTCACATGATGAGTGACAATGGACTTATGAGTCAGCCCAGTTGCAGCTTCTGACCGCACCACAATCACCAGGTTCTTTTCAATGGCAGTTAAAGCTGTGTTAATGCTCCCACCCCTTCTGTTGATGCCTCATCCTGAGTTAGAAACACAGAAGAACACATCAATTGGAAATATCATTTTTCATTCATACACCTAAATTCACCTTGAATGCCAAAGGATAATATTACCTTGTACCTTTGGAAACTCTAGGACCTCCTCTACAATTAAAAATTAAGTTCTACAGTTTAAATGTATAAACCAAAAATTTAAAGACTGGTTATTTGATTCAATGTTCATGCAAAAATAAGTTTAAACTTGGGTCCAAGATTAGAATCTGACATCTTACAGCTTTGATATCCAAACTTAACAAACATTTTATAGTCCATTTCAGGTGGGTGTTTGTCTGTGAAAGGAGAGTTCATTTTATAACTGGAACAAAAAACTGATATTCATTTAAACTTCTGTGAATATAATCAGCATCTAAATGTGATGATGAAAATGTGTTGGGGTGAAAGTAAAACCTCTTTGATTGAGGTGATAAATGCTGGCGCTATAAGGTGCTTTAGATTAAAGCTGGATACAAATTCCCTCAGAGATGATGGGGTGACTGTCAGTGACTTGTAGCAACCCCCACTGTCATGCAGATTACGCTTTGTCCTACAACAAAAAGCTCTTTCTCTTACACTTGAACTCATCACGGGGATTACAAAAAAGGTAGCTCACCACGGTGACTTCCATTTCTGTTATTGTTTGTCAGGCAGCTGCAACTGGATTTAGCAGCCCCCAGCTCAACTCTAACTATGTGTGGATTAGATCTGAACGATCCATTAGATGGATTATGATTATTGCCACATCCCAATATCGTCTGAGTTGTCACACCCCAATACTTTGGGTTACATATGGGTGCATGATTTATGCAATGGGCAGATAGAATTTCACTGATACGATGTGCAGGACCAATGTGGCTGTTCTACTGTGTTCTGTATGAAAGTTGCACGCTTTCATCACGGTCAACCAGAAGGCCAGACAAATGGAGCATTGCTGCACCACTGTAGTTTATACTCTGTAAAAAACAGTTGCATTGGTACCTCTGTAGCACTGGAAGAATATCTCTGATGTGGGAATGATAATAATCCACAACGATGTCATCAGGGTTATCTTGGCTTGTCTATGTTGCAACCTGATGAAAGTCTGAAATGTGAATTGTTGGCTCCAGCCTTTTTTTTTGAGCTACCAGTCAGAATAACCTGGCCTCTGTTACTTCACTTTTGACCTTTCATCAGTTCACTAACTTGCTAATGTTTCACTTTATATATTGGCTGTTTTTACTCTTGAGGAGGTCCATTTATGACAATAAAGCAATTCAACCAAGGTCACAAATGGTTATGAGGTAATGAGATGGAGTGCTCAAGAAAAATCAAAATCAACTGTACAGGCATGGCAAGTAACTAATGTTGATGACCACAGTGGGCGGTGAGTAGCCAAACTGTAAAACCTCCAGTCAGATCTAAAACATTTTAGCAAATTTTAATGTGTGCGTTTAAATAGCAGGGAACAGAGAGAGAGGTTTTCCTCTTTTATCAGTGCTAAAAGAAGGTAGTTTTAAAGCAGAATATAGTCCTCAAATAATGGTTGGTTACCTTTTGTGGCACAGAACTAACATCCCCCCTGCAGTTAAGCCCCAAACGCTGAGAGGCAGAGAAACATTCCCCTCAGAAACGATCCTCTTGTCGTGAATCTGACACAGCTCCCTTCACAGGTCTCTGCAGGAAATGCTCTGTAGCGTCTGCCTCTCTGATCACTGGCCTGATTAATAGGGGGCTGAATTGGAAATTTAATTGGATGTGGTTACAATTATAAAGCCATGCTCTCCCTGGAGCAGCAACTATGACTGTCGGACGGTGCCGACGGGGGAACAAGATATCAGCGGGGGAAACATGTTCTGTCACACCACCCCCACGTTATTCCAATAGAGAGGGATGTGAGGTGTGTCAGATCGGTGTCGCCCACAGTGGAGCAGTTAAGACACCCAGGCTGCTCTTACAGTGGCTGCAGTTGACCTCCATGATGGTCTCCGCTGAATGGTCAATTTGCCACAAATGGCCGTTGTGGATGTTCGATTTCAAAGATTTTTGCACATGTGGTGCTGCACTTTACTACGCGTGACATTTGGAGTTGTTCAGGTGGAAGGTTTTACAACATGAAAGCACGCAGAAATCACAGTTTTCTTCAGTTTCACTTATCCAGAGAACACAAAATGTTCCTTTTACAGCACAGTTCACCACCTGTGAGCTGCGCAGTGAGCCACTGAGCAGCTCCATTGAAGCTGTTTTTGTTCTCTGCTCAAAGAAAGCCTCACCGGTCACCAATATGCTAAGCACGGCTTGTGCAGACATGCATGTTCTCTCCCTCTCTGCATCATTTTCTCTGCCTCAACATTTCTTCAGCTTTGAGTATAGTTGATCCGTCCACTCAGATTTTCCAAACGATAAACCCTCTCCCTTGCTCACATGTTCCCCTCTCTCTGCAGATGCAAACCCCCTTTCAGGCCTCCGGAGGTTGAGAGAGCCCTCTTTTGGCTGGAGTCAGTATTACACCATCACTGCATCACCGCGGTCAGATCTCATCAGTGAAAAGGGGCTCTGTCACATCTCAGAGTTCATTCCACCCAGTTCTGGCACAGCCATGCGTGCTGTTGGTCCAGCATACATTATAATCCCTGACATATGCAAGATCCGTGTCATGCTTTTTTCCCGTAAGCTAAAAAACTTAAAGAGGATGAACTTGAGGCTTCCCCCACCTATAAGCTGCTTTTAGCAGTCTGTAGCAGCAGCCAGCAATGACAAATGAAAATGGAGCAATTATTAGATTGAGGCCAAGAATCAGTGGGTGTTTATTACTCTCTGTGTTGGGCAGGATCTTTGTTGTATTAGAAAGTAAAAGGACTTCAAGGAAAATACAGAAGCTGCTCAGATTGCAACTTTCTTTTCAAACAAATGATTTAAGCTTTTGTAATCCTGGGCTTTTTCAGGGATGAATCTGACAACATACTTGTCCCAGTTATTGTTCTTATTCTTCTTTCACAGTGGAAAGTGAGAATGATGAAAAAGTGATGGTCCACCATGTCAAGTCCCAGATAGCTAAAACTCGCTATAGTTAATTTATTGATATTTCCATGATTACTCCATGATTTGAATTATTGTGTCTAAATAATTGTTTAATTGTTTACGAGGCAGTAAGTTAGAGTAAGTAGGACAGAGAAAGGCATCACCTTGGAGACGTTTTGACTTCAACTTTATGAAACCAATTAGTTCAGATCCCTTAATATTTGTTAGATTCAAGATTTCATATTTTGCACAATTTCACCATTTCTGAAGTATTATTTGAAGCAAAGTGACACATATTGCCATCTTTCTTCTTCTTCTATGACGCCATTTATAATGTTATGTTTACATGGCGGGGGCTCTCCCTCCATATGGGCCGAGAGAAGCTTCAATGTCAGTTAGCACAACAGGAGGCTCAAGCAAGTGTGAGTGTGTGTGTGTGTGTGTGTTTGCATGTGGATGCATGTGTGCACTAATGTGTGCATGTGACTTCTCTGACCGGGCTCAGGGCTAGTTAACTGTGTGTGTTGATCTTTCTCTTTCTCTTAACTCATCTCCCTACTTTCTCTCCATTGTCAGTACACACCTCTACACCTCCCTCTTCATACACACATGCACAGGCACGCACACACACTTTCTCTTGACATGCCAAGTTGATAAAGAGAACGTTTCATACCATGCCCGGCATCAGCACCATGGCTGCTCTGCATGAGTGGGTCGTTTGTCAGAGCGTACGACAAGCGAGGAAGATCCTCGAGCGGCCAGCACTGCAACACATAAAGTGAGATACAAAACAAATGGGCCACATACAAAAAGAGAGAAAGAGACAGACAGACACATAGAGAGAGAGAGAGAGAGAGGGAGAGAGAGAGAGAAAGAGCAGGAACCAAACATATGTGCACGTTGGAAAGTCATGTCCTATTTAAGTGACTATTATTAGAGCAGGTCACCATCTGCAAGTCTAGATAAAGCAAAAAGGGGGGGGGGTGATGACTGCTGAAGATTATACTCCAAAACAAACAAACATATTAGCACATGCTAATGTTAGCTTGTTAGCTGACGAGCTGAAATCTAACATATGTCCTGCGATGACTTTTCAGGGACAGCAGCAACCATCTTCATGTGCCCATCCTGCCCGTGTTATATTGATTCGTCTGTATTTATAGTCTAATTGATTCATCTGGTGTTCTTCAGATCCTTCCTGTACCATCCTGGCTTGATGTTCCAATGTCCATGCTTCCTGTTTGTAATGCAGGATTTCTGTAAAAATACATATATATTTTTTAAGTTTTAATAAGATTACCCTAATGACATAACATGATGTCAAAAGGGTCACGTTGTTACATTTGACAAACCTCCCTCAGGGCTACATCAGACTGAGTAGCACTCCTCATGTTGACTAAACTTTATGTGTGTAAAATCAGTTGGGTGACCCTTTAAACCTACTAGCTAGTAACTAGTTAGTGAGTGTCAAAAATGATTAATTATTCAGTTTGCATCTTAAAAAAAAAAAAAAAAAGTCTGTCAAACCCCAAATGTAAGGAGTTTTTCTTTTAGCCCTCATGGTCACATTTCATCTATTCGGTGATGAAAATTCAGTCGTTCCTGAATATTCTGCCACGGATACAAAATGGATCAGTATGTACATTTCCACCTGAACAATATCTCTCAGGCATCGAAGTGCAGCGGCAGTTGAGCAACGCTGCATTAAAAAGTCAGACCTCTGCAGTCACTCCAGTGTGCAGCTAATCGGAGTGGGTATGTTGTTCTCAGAGCTAATGTCACCTTGCTATGAAGGCACATATTGCGCAGTGTGAGAGCAACTGCTTTTCAGCCCACACAAACAAAACAGATGTTGTGGGTGTCAGGGGTCGGTGTGCAAGCTGCACGGGCCTTAATCAACTATTTAAACAGCTGAGAGCTAATGACGTCATTACAAACACAGATTTACAGGCACTTTCAGCTCCCTCTGGTGCGACTGGACACATTTTCAGTCTAATTCATCTCATTATTTTTTTTAAAGAGAGACATTTTACCTGTGTGTCACAGCCCACGGTGTGGTTAGATTTGTCATATATATGTTCAGCACAGAATACAGAATCTGCCAAACCTTGTTCGGTTGATGTCAATCATACTGTGTGACTTGCTCTTCAGGTATGAGCACCCATTAACCTGGTCAGCAGGCCCACTCCCTGTGCATTCACTGTTTTCTGTAAAATACGTTCGAGAAGATTTATCCAGTTTAGGAATATTTTCTCCACACAAGCCACACAATCAATAAGACAACCATAAACAGATTTAAGACTACAGATTTAAAATAAAGCAGTAAGTAAAAGACTAGAGTTACAGGAAGGAAGCGTCCATCAAACAGAATACACTACAAAAGTGACATCGTGTGCAACATTAAGCTGAAAAAAAAGTAATTTCTAATGAAACCCTGATCTAAACAACCTCGGGTGAGAACTCTGTTAGTCCCTTTCTCTTTCATTTAGGTGAAATACTTCAACCTGCTCTGAGAATTTTAGCATTTGTTTTGAATCATGTTTATGGGCACACTGTCACTCTGCTTTTGACTCTATATTACGCTCCACTAACCTAAACTTCGCAGGTAATGTACAATCCTTTTATTCTTTACTTAAAAAAGCTGCCTACTGTGTCTGAGAACTGGATGAAAGAAAGAATGAACCAAAACAGTACAGTTTCAGGCCAGAGAGACGAAACATTAAGCAAAAAGAAACCAAAGCACTTCGGGTTAGTTTGTTGGACCCACTGAAGTTAGCCGACTTGGTAGCTATAGCTGAATTCTGATTGGACCCAGAGAGACAGCCTCACTCTCAGGATGCTTGTAACCTGAGCGTATGCACATCCTTCTCCTTGTCCCGCCTCAGCTTTTACTGTAATTGCCCCCTCTTCTCCTCTAAAGCTCTGATCCAGATTGATAAACGCTTGCACAGCACTCATGTACACAGAGCAGGTTGTGTTTCCCTGAGCGTCCCAACACAACCACAGACAATTAAAGGGCAGATCGAGGAGACAGTCACAATCACTGTCTGTAGCCTCCCATTGGCTGCTGCAATGATGGCGGCTCCCCATCTCACTGAATGACAGAACAGTGTGGCGGTGGCGGACGGGACATCAGAGAAGTGAGACGGACAGATCGAGAGGAAGGGAGAGGGAAAAAGAGCCTGGGGGTGTTGCAGTCAGTTTGTCAGAGAAAGTCAGCGGCCACCAGAGCTCCAACCTGCGTCACTTTGAATTCCTGGTCTTGCCACATGATATCCCCCGCCCTCCCAAACCGCCCCTCCACCCCATCCTGTCCGCCTGGAGATAGAAGATAGTTGCCCTGGCCGTGATGCAAGGCCGGCTGTAACAACATGCAGGCCCCGACAAATGATTGATTCCCTCCTAATTCTCTCAAATAGGATGAGGAGGTTGGAGGAGGAGGAATGGGGGAGTTGAGGAGAGAGTGGTGGTGATGGGTGGCGTTGTGGAAGAGAAAAAGGGGCGAGCGACAGTAAGTAGGCCACCCTGTGTCAGGTAAACTTTGGGCTTGTAGCTAACTGGACGTGTCAGGGTGGCTAAGTGTTGAGCTGTTGCCTTGAAACAATGGGGTTAAAGATATGGCCTAAAAATCTTATGCTGGCATCACAGAGATACGAAGAGAGTCGTGGATCTGGGGTGGGAGTGGGCACCATGAGTCAGACAGAGAACGCTTTAATTCTATCTTTCAGAAATTAAGATGCATGCATTGTTGGTTTTGCAAAATAGTTTTTGATCATTAAAAAAGGCCTGATAATGAGCCAGTGATTTTATTTTAACAGTGTCTTCATGTAGGTCTTTCCCCATCAGGAGGGGCTGCTATTTTGCCTTAACCAAGTAGTGAGTGAGTCGTTCTTGTCAATGTCAAACTGTTGCTAGAAGGTTTGTCTTGTTGGTTGAGGAAATATGACAGTTTAAGGGTTGTTCCTGCAAGTCTACCTACAACAACCAGTACAGCCGAATCCAGCTCACCCACGCCATTTTTGTGACTTGATGACGTCTTCTTCATAGATCCTGAATGCAAGGCTCTGGTTGGGTTGGTTGAGCACAATTACTGAATACAAATCTGAGGTGTGCGCAGTAATTCAGAGGTCTGAAACCAAGCTGATGGAGAACTAATGCAGTGGAAAATGGCTAATGCTGCTAAATAATAACAATAACACAAAACAAATACACATATAGACTGGCTGAAAGGATTGTTGTCATGTGATGTATATGTTATATAAAAGGAGACTGTTCTGATAACAGCTGACAAACAGCTGTTCATCTGTGATAGCCATGTGAGAGGCTGTCATGCTAATTTGCCAAAACAACCCTGGAAACAGACAAATGGAAAATACAGAAATTCATTTGTAAAACACTTTTGATCAAAATTACTTAGTACGAGTGTCCTCAGCACAGATATCATTTTATTCGTTTTGACTAATTAGGCACCAATTTTAGCCTACTTAGACTGTGAAGCACATTGCATCACATTACACTTTACATTGCTTTCCTCACACACCTGCCACATGTTCATTGGACACATTGGGCATACATCATCCTTAACTGTCTAACTAAATCATGTTTGAACACCGTACTGGTGCATTATCATCACACAGCTCGGGATGGATTGTCACAGTGTCAAAAAACAACAATATTCAATATATACTGACATAAAAGTCATATTCAAGAGGTGTGAACTGTAGAAGGTTTAACACTTTTCATTGATAAACAACCGTGTGAACAATTTACGTTTAGAATTGTGGTTTGGAAACAAGCTGATCACTACTTATTTCAATCCTTTGACTCTGAGAGTATTTAAATGTTCTTCTTGCCTCCAGTCAGTGGTCTCTTGCTGTTGTAATAAGTCATGTAAATGTATGGAGCAAACAACAGTGATCCAGAGCTCCTCTGCAGAGACTGGGCATCTGCCTTCGTTAATCAACGGTCCCTTCCCCCCTTCCCTGAGTACGAATCAGAATAATGAGTCAATTAATGTGCTAAAACGTCAATGAGAGATAGCAGAGAGTGGGAGAGGGGGGGGACAAGAGAGACAGGAACGCTGTGTGAAATGGAAGGAATAGAAAGAGAAACAGTAGACAGAAGAATTAGGGTGCTGTGCCATTTCATTGATAATTGACTGTTTGTGTATCAGCGTGTGTGTGTCTGTGTGTGTCTGTGTGGACGCCAGCAGTTGCTTGCAGTGCAGTGCAGTGCTTTGTTTTTTTGTTTTTTTTAATCACATCCACAGAGCCACACCGTGGCGTCCATGCATGACTGATGGTCTCAGCTGACACCCGCCTCCCCTGGCCTGTCTGTCTTAAGTGAGGAACCCCTGGGTTTAATTGCAAAGGGCACATTGGAAATGAATCATGAGAGAAATGAGAGAGAGAGAGAGAGACAGAGAGAGTGGTGGAGAGACAAAGAGTTTGCACTTGACAGTAACAATAATGGTGAGAAGGAAATGAGTCTCATTGTGGTTTCACTTTAAACGAACTGTTTGTTTTTCATCCTGCATTTTTTATTGCAGTTTTAACATCTGAAAAGACAAATGTTTGATGTTCAGACACATGTATTACACAGTAAGGTTATTTAATCAGTTATGCATTTAATGCATGTTTTTACCACACTCGCACTACTGTGGTTGAATTTCATCTTAAATCACTATTGTGGTAATTCTGCACTGCTTCTGTCATTTAAGTTATGTGGGCGGGGTGCTCATTTCTCATTTTAACTTGTTAATGACAAATTAACAAAACTTTTTATTTTTATCAAAAGGCTGACTCATTGTAGTGCATGTGCATGGCTTGTCGGCGGTCCTAATTATCTGCAGTCTGCAGAAGACAAAGCTGAACAGATCCACATCGGCATCAGCACACCCAGTCTGGTGTTGCTGGCTTTGACCGCTTACAACCTGGAAATGAGGGGCCAAGCAGATCAGACAACATCAGCATAATCTGTTATGGTAACAACATGCCCATATAACACAGTACTACATGTACCATAATATATTTAGTAATAAGTTATGACTTTTATACCAAATACATTTTGGCTATAGTATGAATAAAATCAGCAGTATTGCAGAAATCCACAACACACAAAGAAGCACACACACACACACACACGCAAACAAACACACAGAAATATATAAAAATATATATTTTTTACCCAGCTCTCTGTGTTTCTCAGTGATACCCGGCTCATACCAAGACAATAAATTATTCAGTTAACTCCAAACAAAAAACTAAAATACAAGTTTTTGACCAGTTGTAGGTATCCATCCTCCTGTTTCATTCTGGCAACCTGCCAGAGGTCTTAGACAGGAGAAAAAAGCTTTTGTGCACCTGATTCTTTTTTTTTCCATTTTGCAGCCAAGAAATACTTTCGTGAGGGTTTTTTATTGAAAATACAAGCAGTGTATGATTTGTACAAATGCTTTATTTTTTTGTTTCAGTCTTTTCTGGCTGTGGTGGACCCCTGAACAGGCCATACATTTTAATGAATCACCTTCTTCAGCAGTGACACATTCTGAGGAGAATGGTCTGATCCAGCTCATCATTTGATGTTACAATTGTGGCAAGTGGAAATGAGGGACTAATTGGCAATTTCTGAGACATTTGAACAAGGTGACTAATCAATATGGAAATATAACTGATGGCTCGCACCATGAAAGCAGGCGGTGGAGAGAAAGTATTGTATCTGGTTTGCATTAAAATCAACTCATAGCAAGGCTCTGCAGCAGTTTATATAAGACACACTGATTTGAACATTAAATAATGCTTTAGTGCAAAGGAGTGTGAGTGCTTTGAATGTAATGCAGATATATTAAAGTCTGTCTGTGACTGTTGCATGCGAGACAGAATTAGTGAAGAATCAGCCTGTTCACCTCTGCAGAACTTCTGCTCTTCTATTTTAATTGGGATAAATATGTTATACCAATCGCAGATACTGAGAAAACAGAGTTCTATCATGTCCGTTTTATGAGATTTAGTTGCTATGTTATTTCACTCTATCAAGAATTTTACCGCATTACGCAATATGTACAGTAAGTATAAACTTTAAGCTGCCTTCTAAAGTTAAATTAAAGCGCAATATGACAGAATGATGTCTGAACAAACTTCACCAATAACAGAATTACCTGTATTGGCAAAACTCTGAGCAACAAAGCAACATTAACATCAGCCAAATTTTAAAAAAGAAAGTTAAAAACCTGATTTCTATTCACCAGTTTCCCACAATGCCGTTTAGTGGACCCCTTTGCATGGTAACCATTTTTAAAAAGACCTTCATGTTTAGTTTGTAATGAAGTTTGTTTGTTGTAAATTTGTTGCACCAGGCCTAAGCAGAGATCACCTTGATGACATCATTATGACTTAACTGAAGTAAGTTTCTCAGGCCTGCAGAGCAAAAAGTCATATTGACAGATCATTGCACAAATTGATAAAAACTTGTCGATCACATGTTGAGTTATCAGCTGATTCTCATTTGTATGCATATGTAGACAGTGTTTACACATGTAATCAACCACTGAATAACTGAGATTAATTGTGTTTCTGAATGTAGAGCAATTGCCACAGCTCTCTTTAACCCGGAAAACAGAGAAACTGAATAGGCTGAATCATGATACTGCAGTCCGACACCAGTGTACACATGTGGTATTAAGAGACGCTAGCATTACAAATTGGCTGTAAGTGTAATTACCCCTGTTGCTAATTGCACCCCGTGAAAAGAGGCACTGCCCATGCCATTACAATCCACAGCCACTTCAACCTCGCTGATCAATTATTTCCACTCTTGAATAATTAATAAGAGCTTAATTGTCCGCATCACTGGCGAACAGTCAGGGCCTGATTTCCATCGACAGTGGCAGTGGCAGCGGCAGCTCTGCGGGTGGATTCCTTATTCACAATCTTGTTGTGCACGATGTTTTGTACTTTTTCAGATGTTGTCTTTCATTATGGCTAAACACACAGAGCAAGCGTTCACATGGTTATAATCCACAGCCGTGGTGACCTGACTGATCAATTATTCAGAGCCATTTGCCTTTGAATCCGTCGCTGACACACTGCACGGACGTCAGGAGCTTGTACAGCTACTAGGAGAACACCAGGGGGTCCAGGCCCCAGCGGAGCTTCAGGTTTAGATGCCTGCACACTTACTTTCAGCCTGTCACTAGGAGTCACCGACGACCTTTAATGCTCTCGCCACCCCCACCCCTCCATCCTGAGGCTAAAGTAAATTAGCATGTATCTCCAAGGAGCTCCTTTACAAGGCGAGGGTCTTTTAACATACAGCATGTGTGATTGTAAATGGAAGCAGAGTCGCTGTAGCGTTCAGAGTGATTCAGGAAGAACATGGCAGGCGGGTGGTGATGATAGCTACAACACTGCAGGGTGGAGGGTTAGTAACGGGAGGAGGCACCTGAATTCAACATCAGGGAGAATCAGTGTTTACAGCCCCACACACTGAATATCACCATAGAGACAGGTGAGAAACACTGGATAACAAATGCAGATGCACGTAAGGGTTTGATAAATATGACGATGACGTGATGATGCACGTTGTGGCCTTTACGATCAACACAGCTCAACCCAATTCAGCAGCAGTATATGGGTACAGCAGTAGCCTGACATTGTTATCAGCCAGATTCCTAACATATTTATCCCATTGGCAGTTCTGAAAATTTTTAGATTTACCATTTGCTGTCAGTCTAAGAGATGATGTGTGAGATTTTATGTGTGCTTAGAACAAAATGCGCTGGCTGTGGTTTCTGTAGCTTGAAATGGGTCCGATTTGACATGTACAAATATGAGTTTCCATTTGTGCCACGTGTGTTGTCTATATCAACTGAAAAAGTCACAAACCATTTGTCTGTCTTTTCAACTTTACACTGTACTTCTGTCATCATCTTATTTCCTGTCATTTGGCTGTGTTGTCGTGCATGCTGTCCCGAGCTTCAGTCATTAGTTGAAAAAAAAAGCTAATTTTCCCTGAAAACTTTAGCCTAATTAATAATTTCCTATGTTTAAAAGGCACCATTATCATGTTAAAAATTATTTAAAGACACCTAAAGTCCTCTTGCCCTCCGGCAGGCGCCTCAGGAGCCTCCGGTCCAAGACCAACAGACTAAGGAACAGCTTTTTCCCCAGAGCTATTTCATTACTGATCATCATATATTTCACTCTCTTTACCTGTAGACTACTATGCAGCTGGTGTCAAATAAAAAATATATGTTGAATTATTATGTACTAACTCCAGAGTGGTGTTATAGAAAATGTCAGAGATAAACATTTAAAATGTATTGAAGCTGAACCACCCAATAACCTACAACTACATTAAAAACATAATATGATAAAAACAAGTACATAAACATGCATAATGCATTTTAGACATTTATTTACTGAAAGCATGCATCAACATGCAAAAAAAAATAGAGGTAAGGTGGCGGTTAAGGTTGGGGTTGATGGCATGAGGCAGGTAGGAGGGGTGGGGTGATGTTGAGAGGGTTTTGGGTGCAGTTGGATGGGTGTGGCAGAGAAGGTCTGATGTCAGAGGGAGGGGGAGTCTCTCCTCTTTTGAAGATTTGGATACATCTTTTTCTCAGAGATTTCTTTTTGAGTTTTTGGGCAATGGCCTTCATTTGATTCTCCACATTCTCAAGTCTGTCCAACAAACCATTACTGGGCTTTGTGATTTCTGTCTCCCTCTCCTCAAAGCTCTCACTGATGGTCCTGATTGTTTCCATCAGACTGTGTTTTTCCTCCTGCCAATGTTGTCTCTCTCTAAGAAGGACCTCCTGTGCCTGGTTCATTGCTTCTTTCATGCTGCACATTACTTCTCTATGTTCTGCCAGGAGACCTGTCCTCCTCTCACTCTCTTGTTCTCTAGGTCTTGGTCTCTCTGGGCGAGTGCAGCTTTCAGCCTGGAGGTTTCCTCTGACTGTTGAACCAGGCGTGTCTCTGCTTCCCTCTGCTCCTCTTTTGCTGTTTTCAGAGCTTCCTCCAGTTCTTTAAACTTAAGGAGAGCTTCACTTTTTTTTGCTCCCCTTTGGAAAAGCTCATCCAGGGCGACCTCCACCTTCTGGTTTGCTTCAGCAACTGATGTTTTAAGCAGTTTTTTCAGCTGCTCCACCTCACCGATCAGGGCCACCTTTTCTTGCGCCAGTGTGGATATCTCCTTGTCTTTGGTGTCCAACAGACGATGGAGCTCGAGCTCAGGGATCTGAATCAGACCCTGTTTAGTTTCTCTCAAGAAGACCTCCATCTCATTGGTGGCATCCGCGGCTGCACGATGCTGTGGTTCATCTGTCTCTGCAGGCTGTGTGTGTTTGGTCTCTGCAGGTATTGGTGTAGGAGTCTCAGTATGATGTGGTTCTCCATGAGTCTCTGATGGCTGTAACTCCTCAGGTGTCTCTTCAGTCAGTGTTGTGTCTGGCATCACAGCAGACTTTGTCTCAGTAGTCTGATGTTTTTCCTCCTCAGGAATCACAGCAGGTTCTGTAAACTCGGGAGTCAAAGTAGATTGTGGTTCAGGTGTCACATCTGGCTTTGGGTCAGAAATTTCAGCCAGCTCTGGTTCAGGTGTTTCTTGTGCCAGTGGCTCCACAGGTACTGTGGTAAATTTGGGTTCCTTGGGTGTAAGGAGAGGAATGCTGAATAGTGGCTTCCAAGACCGAGTTTTCTTTTTGTTTGATTGCACCTTTCCATTAGGGACGTTGTCCTTCCTCTGGACCTGCTGGCTGGGTTTCTCTCTCTGGAGTGGAGGGAAGTCTGTCTCGTCCAGCTGCAGGCAGTGCTCTAAGTTCCCCATGTCTTTGAGGTTTGCAGTCTTCCAAAGGTTTTCCTTCTTGTCAGACTGGCAAGCAGTTTCCTCAACAGACTGAGGTTTCTCGGTCTCTTCATGACTGCAGACTGCTGGGCCCACGGGCAGCTCTTCCTCAGCAGTCTGCTCTCTTTTAATGTGCTTTCCTTTGTTGAGTTCTCTACCCTGAACTCGTGTGTTCGTTTGATGAAGGATGCAGGAGTCTCTTAAAAGTTAAATCAGCAAGTATTTTATTTGTCTTCTAACAGCAAAGAGTGCATAAGAAAAAGAGATCGTTTACAGAGCTCTGGACCAGGCTACGTTTCCCTGACAGACATACAGTCACAGCATCAGTTCACGAAGTCTGATGCTCTATCTTTCCCTGGTCTGTGTTTATATTACTGTTACACATAGGAACACATTACCTCATCATTCTGATGTCTCTGTCGAAATTCTTATTTGCAATTTGCTACTCTAAGCGTCTAAGCAGTGTGGCTCTCATATCTGCTGTGATTAAGAATTCCAAGCGTTTGCACACCAACTTCTCTGCACATAAGCAGGATAGCAATGTATCCCAACACCTTGAAGCTCTGTAGTCTTGCTTTCTGTGGGGAGGACTGCAACTCCCTGGCTCCAGTCACGCAGGATGACTTTGTTTTTTGGTCTGTTCCTGCCGTTTTGACTGTTGCTTGGTCCACTTTGTTCCATTGCAAAAATGTTTGTGCTCTCTCTGGTTCTCACTGTGTCTCAATCTGGTGACTGGACTGATCTGACTCCTATTTATAAACTCCTGGTTAAAGAAGGAAAGTGAACTGAAGTGCTGCTTTAAAGTTTCTGAACCTTCCAGACATGGTCATTGTTTTTGTTAAAAGGTTCATCCAAACCCTTATTTTTAAAACTGACCTTCCGAATAACTGATACAAGCTAAAGAAAACCAAAACAATAATTATTATTTATTCACCAAAGTATAGTCAAGGGGAGTAAAATATTACTGGGTTATCATGGTTGGACATTCAGTGTGTTGCTTATCTGCATTATGGTCTCTGAAAAGACATGCAACTATCTTTGGGGCTAAAAATTATAATAAAGTGTGTAAACAATTGTATGTAAACAATTATTATATATATTTTTCAGGCTAAGGATAACACAGCCTGTATTTCATGTTTTATTTTTGTGGACATTTCTCCTAAAGTATTAATTGTGCAGCCACAGCCCTGTGAGTGAGTCTGTTGCATTGCCCTTGGCATCCAAAAAGCACTTAGCAAGCCATATTCTTGCAGAGGGCAGACTAAACATGATCAGTTGTAGTTTATCCTTAAAGGACTATGAGACTGCATATCCTGCAGAGAAGCTCCATGCCAGTTAAATGTCATGTTTAGTAGGAACTTGCCACTAATGGCTTTTTTTGTGGGTTTTTTTAATCTACACCAAACATAAATAAGTATAATGACTGGCTACACAGACATCGACTGTTACTAAGATGCATGAATGGCTGTTTTTTTTTAACACTTTCTTTTAACTTTAAGGAAAATCACAACAGAACAGTTTTGCTTCCTCCTTTTCTACCAGTTTACTGTTCAAACCTTCAGCAGTGTATTACAAAAAGCACCACTGTCTGTACCCTTTCGGCCTTTATTTACTCCTTAAATAATGCTGCCTGTGTCGTTTCATTTGATTCCATTCAAGCACAAACAAACTAGTGAATAAAGGGACAGAGAGGCTTTGAAAGCAGTTTTCCTCCAGATGTTGGTGACATCTCCCGTGCCATCCAAGTCTCACACAGACAGGCAAAGTCGCCCGGAGACCACAGTCAGGAGGGAAAATACATGAGGAATAAGAGCCAGTTTGTGTGCTTTTCCATGCAGGCTTAAGGGAACAGTGGGGAGGGCGTTTTAATAGACAGTGCGAGAGGTGGTGCGATGGCACTGGATCCATGGCAGCTGTTTCCTTCAATGTTTCATGCTCATAGCCACAGCTGCTCTCCAAATGAGAGTTAATATTGCAGGGGGGCCGTCCACCCTGGGTCGAGCCTTGTCGCATGGTCTGAATGTCAAACTCCGCCCAGCAGGGTGACACCGGCTCAAAGGACACACTGTGTGATTTTTCCCCCTCTCTCCTCTTTTGCCCTCTCCTCCCTGTTGATGTGTCTTTCTGCCTCATTGGATCTTTTTCCTGCAACTGGACAAGGGTGAAATCTGTATTTTTCATGGGCACACCAATGTGGGATCAGCTTTAAATGAAAAATAAATGAGGAAATAAAACACGGTCGTCTAGCTGTAGCCAAGAAGATGCCTGTCACTGATGCTGATGTTTCACAGAGATGCCAAAATTTGTTCCCTGTTCTTACCCAAAGATTCACTGTTTCCTACAGTACTTTGATCATCAAGAAAGAAAGCAGCAAATGTGCTCATGGAGTGATTTTTATTTTTTTTTGTAGGATTTTTAATTGAAAAAAAAAGATTAATTTTAATATTGATACATTATTGTCTCAAAATGAATGAATTAAGAATTAATTAAGAAGAATCATTTTAGGGACATTTACATTTTTTATTGCAATAATTGTACTTGGTTGCTGTCAAGCAGGAAGACCCAGAGGTGGGTGAAGGTGACTTTCGGATCTCTAGTAATTACAAAGAAGAGCCTTGTTTAGGAGAATATCAATCTAGAATCAGTCTAACTTTTCCATTGATAAGTTATGATTACATTTTGTGATTCTATTGATTGAACTGATCTTAATTTGATTCGAAGCACTGTATACACATGTAAGTCTGACCTGAAAGTGACTTGATTTCCGGTTTCTAGCCATACCTTCATAGCTTCAGCCATATGACATGGTAAGCATCTGTGTAGTGGAGTTTGAGTTGAGATTATTTATTATTAAACTACATTGTCAGGTTAGGTTGGTTTATGCTTTCAGAAAGAGTGACTGATGCTGTCGTTTTTGTCCCAAAGATGACCTTTTCACTCTCATCAGGGACAAAAGAAGTGAGCTCTGACATGTGCAGTATCCAGAATCCTGCCCTCCACAGTGGTGCAACTTTTGAGAAAAAACGCACTGTAAAAATGCAAAAAGAGTAGACGCAAGATACTTAGTTAGAATGCTACCACAAAAGACCCTTCATCCCACGAATCACAATCTTTCATGAATGTCATTGAGCTCACGTGGGCTAGTCATCACGGGAAAAGAAGATGATTTAATGGGCGACGTAGCTCTTATTCTTCGGATGTGTGGAATAACAGCATCTACGTCAAGCCCACTATTTCCATAACCTGCACAGTAGACCTGTGTTTTCTCTGCGCTGATAATATCCAGAGTGATAGATGTAGGGTGCCCCTCGACCCTCTGTTGTGTCTCACTGCAACGTCGGGCACTAGATTCCTTTGGATTGCCCCCCCACACACACACACACACAGATGCACACAGTGGTGGCAGCGATGAGCATGATTTGAAGTGTCCTGTCTGTGGCGGTGCAGCTGCATAAAGGAAACAGCTGCTGAAATATCACAGGCTGCCTCCCCATGTCTCCGAGTATCCATCACACACAGACACACACACACTGTGGCCAGCTCAGCCTGGAGAGAGAGGACACAACAAAGACATCTGCAAGATGGCCTCGGACACACAACCCCACTGATGTGTGCACTGCTGTGATGTCGTCTTTGCTGGGTGGATGACATGCGCTCTGCTGTGATGTGCTCCTCTCCGGGATTTATCCCGATCCTGCTGTTTTCTTCTTGCGCTGTGTGGTGAGGAGACTGACGTGCAAACAGAAAGTGATGTTCAGAGTCTTTGTTTTGAGCACTAAGAGGCTTTTCTGCTGCATCTTTGTCCAGTTTAAAGGACGTCGTTTTCGATGGTCACTCCCGTTCATGTCCTAGGCCTCACTGTTTTAGGTCGTGTGATTGTAACTAATTCTGATGGTGTCCCAGACCTCCTGGAGATGTCAGGTGCATTTACATATTGAGTATAAATGCAGCTCTTAAAAGTCCTTGGAGCTAATTTTGACCACACAGTGTGCAGCAAAAAAGCAGATGGTCAAAGACAAATACAGACACAAAAGGCGTCCCTCTGAAGAAGATACAGATTGGGTAACTGAAAGTAATTGGGATTAAATCAGTTTAGACTGTCCAAAAATCCCAACCTGTGTTAAATCCACTGAATGCATGATGATATGATCATGATGATACTTTAATGCCCCAGTTTCTGAATTTAAGTGTCAGACAGAAAACAGTTTGAGCAGAGCAGGTCAACACATTTTCAAGGGTCTCCAGTTCACTCTCAGAAAACTTTCTGCCTTCATTCTGATCCCAAATACACATGGGTAAAAGGTTCATGGCTGCACGTTTTGCATCACTGTGACGTCATCAAATCGACAAATACGTGTTCATAGACATTTAAATACCAGACAAACTGTCTAGAGCTGCTTCCATGGTCATTCCTGCTAAAGCAGGGGCCTCCAAGGCCACATTTTGCATCATGAGCACACACACAAATTGATTAAATACCAGCATTGCTATGGCTGCTGGTAACAATATGGCTGGTTTTTAGGCCTTGTTTGGATGACCTACAGAATTAAAATTTTTGTTTGTTTATTGTGCTAATATTGTTCATTTTGGTTGCTATAGGTGGGTATATCAAGGTTAAAACACTTAGGATTACCTACCTGTGCACCAAATCACCTGCCATGGTGGTAAATGAAACATGTTTGCTTCAAAGATGCTCCGTGTCTGTCAAATGAGAGAGAAAGGAGCATCAGTGCAACATCCACAAAGTTGTATTCAATTCAACACACGGACAATTGGGGGCATTGAAGCACTGAAATGTATTCTCTGCTAAAAGAGGGGAAGATGAGAAGATATGAGAGTTTTGTGAGGCTGAAATTACACTGAACATGAACAAATGATCTGATTCGGTGAGAGTGTAAAAACATATTTGATTACAATGAGAACTCCTCCGGGTGCTTTTAATGACGGCCTGCTTATCTGGCTGATAGAATTATGACCCCAAAGGAGAAAGAATAAGGTATAACACTCTATCACTAAACATCTGGTTACTGTCAGTTGATGATTCATGCTCCATTACACCATATCATCGACCAGATATTTTAAAAAAAGATTCCATTTCTTCAGGAAACACTTGAGGTTTTCTTTTCACCTCATCAGCTGTTTCACTCTCAGTGGGAGTTTTAGGTTCCTGGAGTCTTTCAGCTTTCACGATACCATCTCGTCACACTTTGAAGGGAAACAGAGACCTCTGCCAAGTTATTTCTCATAGACGTCCCATACTCCCCCACACCTGTTGTGTTACAGCTCCTCGGGGGATGTGCCATACTGCTGACAATTACAAGACATAAAAAAAGAAGAATGTAAAGAAAAGTCGGTGGCATATGGAGCCCATTTGAGCAGTTCAAGCGGAGTTGAGCTCAACCAGATGTTTTAGTAATCCAACATGCTGAAAGGTGGAGCATGTGATTTGACAGATGACCCCGTGGTTCATAGATGCCAAAAGACTCAGATGATCTCTGAAAAATTGACCCTAAGTTGCTTTTTTGTTCGTAAAAGCTCCTCTCACTTCCAACAGGAACCCCACTCCCTTTCTAAGTGAGAAGAACTGGTGTGTAATGGGCTTTCACGCTGCCATTCATGCATTTACACCAGAAACATGCTCCAGCATTACTTTATTAAACAAAAGGTTGTTCATCATTATCAGCAGAATGTAATTATTAAACAGAACAATAATATAGATATCTGACTCTCAGATGAAAAGTAAGGCTGATGCAAAAATATTGCAAATGTAAATCTTGAGTTTCTACAGTAAACTGAGAACAATGATGGCTGTCAGCTGAATGAGCAGTTGGAGATCTTATTATATGTTTAATAGTCCTACTCACCGGCAGCCATATTGGAGGTCTTAGGTTTGTGGCAATGTGATTGTGCTACTTTGGCAAAGTTTAGTTGTTTACTCTGGAACTGCAGCACAAGTTGCACACACCATGGCCATAAAGATGGATATATGTCTCATCTAACTTATGGATAATGTCCACCACATTTGAGACAATGTGCTACCACTGAAGCCTACTTGTTTCCACCACGTGGGTGTGTTTCAACTCTATACCTGCCTGGTTTTTGATCAAGTAGCCTGGGTTTCTGATTGAATAATATTCACTTGTCACTATATATAAATGCTTGTATTACAGCTGAAGTATTGTTAGTGATGTATCGTTTCTGACTTTGAAATCTGATCATGGCTTAACGATCAACATCAACAGACAAATAAAAGCATATTGTCAATACGGACATGTCAAAAGGTTTGAGGGCACAAACATGCAGTCATATTCAATGCAGCCAACAAACAGCAGTTACCACATCTAAAAGAGCTGCAAATACTTATTTGCAGTAATTTCTATCATAAATATGACTTGGATATCACAGTCATTTACCTTAGAACTGCTGCTGCTTGTGTGGTTAGACAAATGAAATGAACTTGGCTCTTTAGATAAACCACCGTAGCTTCTATTCTTCACTACCTACACTTTACTTCTGGCAAACTTACTTGGTAACTTTAAAATAAAACTGTTACAACTTGTGCCAACCAGGAAAATGAAACAAAAGTTTGGGCCCAATAGCAGACACCACTAAGGCAGAGCAGGTGCTGTTCAGGGATTTAATTTTAGCAAAAAGGCAAAACAAAAGATTTACAGGAAGGATGGTGGGGCAGACCGTCAAAACCAGAGAATCAGTCCAAACAGCCAAATAAATCTGGAGAGTAGCAGGCAAGAATCAAAGTCTAAAAACCAGGTAATGTCAAAGTAAATAAGAAAATCCAAGAAACGTGAGGAAACATTAAGTGACACAAGGAAAAAGGCTGGATCACTGCACAAAGTACACAAAAGCTTTGGCACTGGGAGAGTAGCTGAGAGAGGGTAACGACACAGGTGAACTAAATCAAGGCGTGGCAGAAAGTCACAAACACACAAAAAACAGGAAGACGGCAACAAGCCAAAAATAAAACAGGAGACAGCACAACTTATTGAGGATGTTTCATACATGCTTAGCTCAAAAGGCTTGACAATAAAGTGAAGAAATAAGAGAGTAAACAAAAAAACAAGCTAATTTAGTACAAATATTGCTCCATAAAACCAAGTGAACCAAAAATCGCAGGTACAATTGGGCCAAGAGCAACAAGATATGTAAGAGATAAAACAAAGGCAGAGTGACAGTCAAAGGTGATGTTGAATCTGTCAAACTGCAAATTCCAGTTTTGGTGCATCGATAAAAAAGGTCAAATTGCCTAATTTCTTCCTGCAGATTCAGATGAGCATTAAATACAACAGCGGTGTTCTAATTCTCTTATTGCAGGAGAATAATGGGCATAAATGTAATACCAACACCATCATGACCATCCATGATCATGATTTAAAAAAACAAACACTCCGACTGCATGATATCAATCCATGTTTCATCACAACGTACATTGAGCACAGTAGCCCGTGAGAGATGAACCAGTGAGACAATGTGTGCATGTTCGTGTCCTAGAGAACCATTTGTCTCACGTCTGGTTATCTCTCCATGCTACTTCTCACATATGGCCTTCCTCAAAGAACGAGATCTCTGCTGGAGCCGCTTTCCCATCTGGCAAAGTCATACAGAGCCTCTGAGAGCAGAGCGCGCAGGGTGACGCTGAGCTATATCAACAGTGACAAAAGTATATTGAATAATTATCTTTGGAATTAATACATTAGCCCAAACTTAAGTAAATGTCAGCAGATCAGTATATCTGGGAATGAGAGGGAGCGCGGAGGAGAAATGTGAAGGACGCTGCGCTTCATTAATCACGTCTTCCAAAGTAATGTGGGCAGATGAAATGATTCTTACAGAGAGCTGTCATTACGATCACACTGGTCATTTTAGATGTCTAATTCACCATTCACCATCAGAGTCCCCTTAACAAGGTGGGGGCGGATAATTAACTCATTCACCGCTGATTTCCATCCTATTGATATGCAGGCATATGTGAAACAGGAAGTTCCAACCAACATGGTAATCTCCATGTTGAGTCCTTTACAAAGTGACTGTGGCTCAGGAGGTCGAGCGGTTCGATCCCCGGCTCCTCCTGTCCACCTGTCGAAGTGTCCTTGGGCACCCAACACCAAATTGCTACCAAAAGTCAGGCCAGCACCTCAAGGGACTGCAAGTGTGTGTGTGTGTGGGTGAATACAGAAAGAAGTAGAAAAAGCACTTTGGATAAAAGCCATTTATTATTAACATTAGAGAAAATCATCTGTTTGTCTGTTGTAGTTTGTTACTGTGCTACTGTAAAAAAAAAACCAAAACCATCTTTACTAATAAAAATAATTTTTGGAGTTTTGTATCATACCAAAGATCACTCCACCTAGAGTGACGCCTAGAACCTGGAGTATTTTAGTCATTTCAGTGGAAAGTCTGGACAATAACAATGGGTTTTTATTTATATCAGTTATCTTAAACTTGGCTCAGCCTACAGACACTACGCTGGGTGCCTGGACTCTGATTCATGTTGATCCTTGATTATTGTTGCCGTCCTTGTGTTGCTAGCTGCTCATGCTGGAGATTCTGTTCTGCGGAACATGCAGCATGTATAACGATTTCTTTTCCTATCACCTTCCATACTTTTCCAGATACAAACCGATGTATTACGTGATTCAAGAGGCCACTCTTTTATGCGCCAACACTATCACTAATGACAATGTCAATAGCTAAACACAATAAAATGTAGACCAATGAATTTCTCTCCTGACTTGGGTTCGACCCTCACTAGGACTTGGCCTTAACTGGATCTCAACAGTTGGATGAGCTCAAACTGAGCCTTTTGACTACAACAGTGCTGTTTCAAAGGTAAGAAAGCATTTCAAACTTCAACGCCTAAAAAGAAGCGTCTGTTGTCTGCATCTGCACAATCATCCATAGTTAACCTCGCAGTGAAACATGATTGATATTCCCTGTGACACGAACATCAGTTTGTCGTGAGTCGCACACACTCGAACCAGAGCCCGCTCGCTAAAAAAGCGTGTTTACATTATTCACTGGTATGAATAAATCACTCCCAACTCTTGATTGTGCAGCATATGTGAGGCCTAAGTTGTGTTCATCTGCCATTCCAAACATCTGTTTAGCCACAGCCTCTGTGGAGCGCTGCTCAGTAGTGACCTCGCCTGAGCCGCTGGGACACGAGGATGAAATATACATGACAAGTGCAGAAAAAGAAAACACAGAAGTGAGTTCGGGGGCGGTGGGTTATCCTCCATCCTGTCTCTGGAACCGCTATCTCCCTTATTTTGTTTCCCACTACGTTTCCAAATTACATGATTGTCCCCAGGTCAGAAGGTCTCACATGCATTTCTGATTACACGTGAACTGTTTGCACGCTATGCTGCTTTATCTATAATATGCACCGTGATTGTTGCATTCACTGTTCACGTGAGGCGCTTTGAATAAATGCCAAATTGAAATGCTGTTTAAAACAATCTTGTAGTAGGGTAACCTAAGAAATAATCAACCATTTGATGAGGAATTTTAATGATTTATATGATGACTTTTTAAAAACAAGTGTCATGAAAATAGACTTTAAATAAAGATCAACAAAGAGCTGCTGCTTCCTGTCGTGTTCACCCACTAATGCACTAATGTAAGCAACACAAACCTGTTTCCTATAAAATTATGTTCATATTTAACTTTTTTACCGAAACACAATTTTCAGTTAACATACAAAATGTTCAAACTGAATGTATTTTGCAAATTATGTTTCTTTTGTTTTCCCTACAATCATCAGTCCTGCAATAATCGCACCAACTAAAGCACGATTCATGTTTTTTAGGGTCAAAGTTATTGTATTAGTCCAAAAACTAAAAAGGTACTCTCAGTTCAGATGTTATATCTCCCACTGACACTAACTTTTAGCTTTGTAACTGGATGTTTCCCACACAGTCTCACAGACTACTTTGATTATTTCGCTCATCAACCAGAATCTTACCAGACTATCTAAAAACATTTTTAAAACTCCAGTAGTGAACCTGTGCTGTGAAAATAAAGATAACGACTCTAGTTTCTTAAAAAGTGCTCCTGGGTGAGCGGGAAACTATGCGGACCTGATCTTATGAGACAAAACTCTATATGAAAGAGCAGGATGAGATCGGGGACGTGGCAGGCTTCCTCCTGGCACTGTCTCCAGTGTTAATTTATCTAGATTAAGTTGTCTTGATCCTGTTCAAAGTGTGACCTCGTCCATACAGTAGCAGGTGCTGAGGCAAGTAAAATGGCCCCGGATGATTGATGCCTTTTCAATTAGTCACAATGTGAGACCTTCACATGTCACTCTTCCTTCCTTATTAATGACATGCTGTGTTAATACTGGCTGTGTTATAGAGCCTCCGAGTGTGGCTTGAAATTAATGTGCACGGCCTTAAAGACACAAGATGACTGAGGGATCATCTGATAAGAGCTTCGGGTGTTTCAGTCACGCTTTCATTTTATATGTTCTTAATTATTAACATGTACTCGCTTCCACATGCACCCCGAACGTACAGAAAGAGATCTTGTTAGTATTGACATGTATTACACACAATTTATATGCACTGAAAAACCCCCAGTTGTAATATGTGATCGACAGCGAAAGAGTTCAATCTTACCTCTCCCTGAGGCTTCTTATAATTGTGTGTACAAGAGAAAGTTCTCTGATGCACTGACGTTATGACATGCTTTAAATGCCCAGGAGGACATGGCATGTACATTGTGAGTAATTTGATCCCAGTTGGTCACAATTAAAAGCTAAGAAAGCGGATTCATACTATTGTTTGCAAAAAACTAAAACCAACAATGAAATGATCTCGCTAACAACACGGTTAATCTTCAATGGTCTAAAAACTCATACCAGAACCAAAAAGACCCAGAACTGAACCAGATCTATCTATTATGTGAAAGCTAAGACCCTGCCATTTCACAGCTGACTGCTATTAAAAGAGTTGTCATTTGTAACGTTGCCTTTCTTTTGCCGTTGCACAGCCAGTGAAGCATCTAATCCATCCACTGTTGGCAAGAAAGTTGGAAATACTTCCAAAATACATCCAGGATTTCTGTTCTTCTTCTCTTGCTAATTGAAACAGCACGGACCACTTGTCACAGTAACAGATGACCAACGAGGCTCATTTGAAACAGCTTTGCAGGTTTGTTGAGTCATAACTTCCACCGGTTGCCCGTCTGAATTGTATTAACAATTGTACATATGCCGAAACTGATGCTAATGTTAGCATTGCTGATTTGCTGTCACTTGCGCTTTGCAGCTCAGACACACACATGCAGCACTTCTATCATAATCTGCTTATACATATTGTAAAGCAACCCTCTCCGTTACAACGGGACTGGACTGACCATATAAGCGTGAACCTAAATCGTATGAACCTCACTTGTGCCTGGCTTACTTGGGAACTGGTAGACCTGTAAAGACCTTTAATCCAAGGCCTGATATAATTTATTGTGGCACAGAGATCCATCATTGTATCAAAAACACATTGAGTCAAACTGTTGCATTGGATGACATCTTCATTAAAAACACTGTGGTTCATGTTGACCGTGCACGCAGCGTCCTGCTGCCACAAACACTCACTAACATCTAGCTTTTGTCTTCATGACAGAAGGTACAACTGGCATTCAAACTACTGTCAAATGACTCTGACTGTTTCTACTCATTTAAAAAACATAATAAAGTCAGAATTACTAATAACATTAGAGAAGACACACAACAGATCACATGGGTGACATATTTTAATCTCATCTAATTTTCAGTACTGGAACATACCGACTGTATATTTGTCCTGTATGTTTGCAGGAATTACAGTATTAAGAATATCCTAGAAACAGGATAAGCTTCCCTTTGCGTGATTTCCTATCACCACTCCCTGCCTTAAGAAGTGCAGGAGTTAAGCTGTGTAATATGTCTGCAGATTCCCCAACAGATTTTCATTTGGCCCTCATGACAACATCAGTGACCTGACAGCCACTGATCCTCCAAACTTACAGTATGTGACCTCCAAACTCTAACTTTGGTCACGCCATTGGAGATTACAGCAATCCAGACAAATAAAATATGCAGGATTATAACGCACATACACTACAAATGAAAATGCATATGTGTTCTCAGTGCATGCGGTGTGTAGTTGTTAGATAAAACCCCGAGAGGCACCTCTGATCTCCAAACAGTGCTGGCCGGACTCTCTGAGGGGGCCATCAGCCTCTTTATGCAGTCAAGTCCTGGGATATTCACTGATCCCCTGGCTGGAATCCATTTAAGATGAATATGTGTGTTTGTTAAAATTTCAGTGAACACACAACACTGTGCTACACACTGCAAGGAATATGAAACAGCACTGATTGTGTTTGAGATATATATTAGCCCCATAGAAATGTCTAAAACATCCAAAGCTCAATTAGTTTTTATCTGGTCTGAGTTCACGGTGGCCTCCTGAAGGACAGTCGGATCAACTAATAATCCTGTCTGACACTCTGAACAACAGCAGACAATGCAGCGATTCGGAAAGTGTTCACGTTGAGTACAGCTTCCTGTCAAACTCTCCACCGTCTCAATGTGTCTTTGCAGAACTGTAATTACAACACACTGTTCCTCACAATCTCAAAAAAACCCATTTTAAAATCTATCTTATAATAAAGAATTAAATGGAGCTTAACAACTAATCCTAATGTTTGGGCAACTGAGTAAACTGTTGCATGTTTGAGCTTGATTCAGAAGTAGCGGTAAGTCAGTTATTTCTTGAAAATGAGCTTCAGTAAGACATCCGCTGTTCATGTCGTTATTCTTTGTAAGCCACGTTGGCTGCATGGCTCTCAGCTGCCTCGGTGACCAGCAGCACCTTGTTAATAGTGAGTAAAATCACTCAGATTAGTGTAATATGGACAGTTCGGTACGTATGATGTGATTGTTTTCCTGTTTGAGGCTGTAAAACAATGAAGTCATACACACCATGTAAACTGCACTGTGGAGGCTGGAACTGTAGGTGAGTGCTGATACATGATATCTATTGCTTTTTGTGAGCAAAACTGGTGAATGTAAAACATTTTTCTTCTTTAGTCTTCACTGACAGTTACATCAAGGCCTGCAATGGAAGAGAATGAATGGAGGAGACACAGTGATACTGCTGGTGTCAGATCTGCATCCCGGACTCCGCCGAAGGCTTCATATCAGTGACTGTTTCCTCACAGCAGAGACGGGGGAGTGAGGGTTCGGGAGTGAAACGATTGTGCGGTTGTGGATGAGGTCAACCTGCGCCCAGGGGCTTCCTCAGGTGAGAAGATGTCAAGGGAATCTAGTGCTGGAGATGGATTTCTTCACCGCAGAGCCATACAGACCCCCGGGGACCACTCTCACTTTATCTTAATGTCATTCTCTTTCATCCATCCGGGTGGGCGAGATGATTGAGGCTGTCCCAGCCAATTGTCTGAAAAGGGTTTGATAGAAGAGCAAGTCAATGAAGAGGAGATATAGACTGTAATACAGAGGCAGAGGAAAGGCACATGTGTTACCTTTTAACACAGGAACATGGCAAACAGACACAAATCTAATCTTATATCTAAAGATTTTATAACAGAGAGCGCTTTCTCTTTTAAACGCATAGTTCATACATTTTGGTGAAGTGTCTGTGCCATGGTGTGAATGTCAAGATCAGGTTGGTGTAGATTAACTTCCTCAAAATTGAAAACTGACCTTGTTATGTTTTTGTTTGTGTCCCAATAAAGCAAAGACAACTTGTGTGTTTGAATCTTGGCGAAAGCCTAGCTAACTGTCTCCTCCTACTTCCAATCTTTTTATGCTAAGCTAAGCTAACTGCCCCCTGGCTCCAGCCGTATAATATAAAGATATGAAATGAGCATCAAACCTTTCATCTAACTCTCATCTAAATGTTTTCTTTCTGGCTTCTGTGAATTAATTAAATGACAATGATTCAATGAATTATGTGTAAATGAAGACTCCTAGTGGTTTTGTAATAACTGTCAAATCATGATTTTCTTTTTAGGTTAATTTAATGGCTAGTGAAACAAGAAGGGTGGAAGTGACATAGATGGGACCATGTGGATGAATTACTTGCATAGGGAGTAGCACGTTTTTAATAATTTGCATCAACCTTTCGCTCAGTTGTGAAAATATATTTGTGCCCTTCTTTAGGAAAAATGTAAAAAGTTTACAAAAACAATGTTTCTGATCATTTTTCTCTAAAAGCTGATGGAATGCCATTTTTGTTAATATTCACCTATGTTTACGAGCACACCTCGTAAGTCCTCTGTAACTATTTTCTCATAATCTGCTGGTCCGCGGAGCTTGACTGCAAAACAGGATAATCATGGGGATAATCTCAATTATTAATAGGATGGTACAAATATGATTCACTGACCAATTGTTTGAACACACGACACAGCTGAAGCCAAACAAAGGCAGGCTGGCGGGGTTAGAGGAGGAGGGGAGTTATCATGTAAGTGTTGTACATGACCAATCTGGGATCAACAGTGTGATTTGTTCGGGCAGTTTTGGCTCTTAAAGCTTGCACCCTATTGGTCAATTGTTGTGTTGTTGATCAGGGAATTTGACCTCGACATGTTTGATTTAAGATGCTTTACGTGGATTTCAGTAAAACGCCAGAAATGTTGATCTGAACGTGAAGTTAAAGTGATTCGTCAGCGCGTTCTAAAGAAACAATACATACTGAGTGAAAGTCAGCGTCGGCACCCTTCAGCACACACTTCAGATGGTAGCACCCAACATCCTGCCAGCCTCATGAATAAATGATTTCCCTCCTCACTGCCAAACTGTGCTACAATGAGCTAGACTGTATTTTTGCCATTTAAATTCCTGAGCCCATTTTCATGCAAATGGGAAATTTATTGTCACAAACCGTGTAACGCTGGCAGTAACACCTTATCTTAATGAATATCAAGTGTGGCTGTATCTCCCTGCTGCAATAGCTCACTAATCAAGTTTTAGTTGGAATGTGATTCATAAAGGGACGATTCATAGCCTCTCGACTTACATTTCGACTCTGCGGCCTATACGGCTGCGTGATAAGGATTGATGAAGTCGTCCATCAGATTGATCGCCAGCATTCTACCAAATGAAAATGATTATCGAATTACTGTGGCCGAGCCGTTTAAAGACCCCCGCACTCGTAAAACTTGGAAGTTAGAGCTTCTCTGAACCCACTCAATTAAAAAGTACGAGGTAATCGCTTATACATGCTGTTAGTTTGAGTTATGGCGGTTAGCGCAGTCGCTCGTCACCGCTGCTGCAGAGTCTGCTGTGCAATTACTTAAGAAATTACACATTAAACCTTTAAAAAGTATCAAAGGTTTAAGTTCAGGTGACCTTTAGAAAGTGCAGTAAAGTTAAATAGAAAGTTAGACTGTAAGGGGCTTTTTCTATTAAGACCGCTCAGACGCTGCTGCGACACATAATCCCTAAGCCTCGCCCCACCGTCGGTAGCGTGACATGAATTTTCAGTCTATAAGCCGAATATTGATATTAATCAAAACCTGAAAATGAATTAAGCCTCTTAACTTGTTTATTGATTTGTTTTTGACCTTCACCCCGGTTGAATATCAAACACACAGGAATACCGAAGCTGTGAATCAACTTTAACAGTCCCGGTGAAACGGTAATAAATTTAATAAATGAAGGGATTAATCCATGTGTGAACAAAACAATCCAGTCAGGAGAGGACTGCAGTGAAGGAAATAAAAAACAAAACAACAAAAAACTTGACTTATTCAGGTCTTTAAATAATGTCACGTTATGTTTTTAACAAGTAATGCATGACACTGACAAAAAAAAGAAAAATAAATGCTCAGTTACATCATTTTTCTATATCTTGAAATGTTTAAAACTGAGACATATTTTTACCGGTCTCCTTAGTTAAATGTGTTTTCATTTACTGTCTCACGTCACGTTTCCTGTCCATTGTATTCACCTGTGAAGTCATTTGAAGACATCTTTTACTTCTGTTCTGCTCTGTGTGTGTGGAAACTGCTGCGTGTGTGTGCACTGAGCACAATTCAAATTCACTCTTTGTTTTTGCCCTTTAAAATCACAGGGAAACACTCTTGCCAGCATATTAAAGGGCCACTGTGACGGCCTGTTATGGAAGATTTCAGGAATTCTGTGCTGAAAAACAAAAACATTCAGCCTCACGAAGGCAAACTAAGCTGTTAATTCCTGTTTGTGGTTAACAATCAAAGAAGATCTCCCTACACTGAGGAATTCCTCACCTTTTGTCAATAAACGTGCTTCATCTAAAACGCAAACTCAAACGCCAACGACAGTGATGATTGGCCTATGTGTAATACTCTCAGTTTCAGAGACGGAGAACAACAACGAGAGTAATTCCCTGCAGGCTTTGGTCCCTTTGTTTTTGACAGCGACTTCAATTACCACCATATGAGACTGGGGACAAGGTGACAAACATGTTGTTGTCTGTGCGCGCATGAAATTGTTTATTTGCTTTCCCAAACCAGCAGGTTGAGCTAATACCTCCCTAGATTAGACAATTTGGGAGGTGTCAATCAGCAGCCCTGCCTTCTACCTTTCCACAGTCGGTGACCTGTGGACCAATAGGAAAGCAGAGAGGAAGCATCGCCCTCCACCTTTCCCACCCCTTCACTCTCTCTCTGTCTCCCTGTCCTTCTCTCCCTTCATTCACTGAGGATCAAGCCTCCATAATCCCTGGATTTTATATCCACCAAAACAGCTTGGGCCCATCAGCAAATTGCGATGGCATATGGTATAGGTTTATGATTCATCTGGCACAGGCATAGCAATGAGAGCCTCATCATCCGTGGGCAAACACCAGGAAAATATCGTAATGTTAAACGATGCCAGCCACGGAGAGAAGTGGCACCGGGCGTGTGGGAGGGCTGTGTTTGTTCGGCCCAGCGAGCGCAGCAGCTGAGGTTGTAAACAGCATTTCGGATCTGTCATCCCTCCTGCGGTCCGGGCCGGATTAGGGACCGGTGCTGGGGGTGGATGCAAGACAGGGAGAGAGAGAGAGAGAGAGAGAGAGAGAGAGAGAGGGAGACAGGCAGGGACAACAGGCCTCCAAACACCAGTGAATCATTTGCCCTAGTTTGAGAAAGTTTCACATCTCCAATCCACAAAGGACATAAATATGAAATAAGTAAATCATCACAGTTATTATAAAAGATTTTCTTCTATGCATGCCTTTTAAAGTCATATTTATGTTTCTGAAGTTTATAAGAATTACACTTGTGTAATGGAGATAGAGATAGAGACACATTAGCATCTACAAAGGCAGACTGACGAGGCAGGAGCAATGCTGGACATTGATGTTGTTAACAAACTGAACAAGGAAACAATTGGTAGCATTTGGTCAGAGCTCCATTATTGTTCCCACCCTTGACATACAGTCAACGTGAAGGTCCATGGAGCAGTTTGGGGGTCATCGTCCTGTCCTGCTCAAGGTCTCGGACAGGTGGAAAACAGCTCAGGTGGCTGCTGGTGAACACGATGTCCACTTCAGGTAACAGATTCATGTGTTTAAAGAGTCCTCAGACACAAAACCACAGTGCGGTGGTTTGTAAGACTCACACGCAGGATTAGACTTTGGAATGTTATGGCGACTTTGCATGCTGCGCCTTTCCAGTCGATGCAGGTTCGACAGTTTATTTACGTGATGACCTGAATGGCTGCATTGAAACAAAAGAAGAGGTTCTTCGACACGAGAGCTAAAAACAGCCTGAACACAGCCCGAAGGAGTTGCTCATAAATGCAACCAAACATCGGGCCTGTGGTGGCTACAGAGATACTATGTAGAGAGAGCAAAGACCTGTGAATGGTCACTTTGGGTTTTCAAGTCTTTTGCTCGTCATGATCGTCGCTGTCACGGCGACTGAAAGAAGGCAAACACAGCAGTTGCTGGAAAGCACTAGCCACATGACCTTCATCATTTAATCTTCAATCTTGCTTTGGTTGTGACTTGACCTTGAATGATGATTCTGATCTGGTTTTTACTCTGCTATTCTCTGCAAATACTAAACTCTCTTATTTCACACTGTTGCCCTGCTTTCGTCCCTCCCGTACGTTGATGTGCCGCGGTCTAATTCGTTTAAAAATGTAGGTATAATGTAAGATACAGCGTTTTTACTCACAGGTGTAACTGAATTTAAAGCAAATAGCTATTATGATTACAGGAACAGTCACACTTCCATTAAACTGATTATGAGACATATTTTGTGCATGTATTTTTATTAAAGGCACATTTTAGCCGAGCCAGCTCAGCTGTCATTAGTATCAGAGTTGCTCGCTGGCCGTTCACCCGCAGACATAATCCACAACATTAGCACCATTTCCAAACATCTGCTGGAGAAGTCAGAAGCGATCTGCTGCCTCTTCTGCCCGGGCCTCTTTGGAAATGTGACATGATTACATATAAACACCTCCAGCCAAAGTTTCCCTCTGCCTTCATTAAAGGGGCGACGCAGAGTGCTGCTGGCAAGGTGACTCGACCCGGGCCCCGCTGCAGCTCCACCCCCCCACCGGGCGGGCACAGGCTCACGCGGCTCCACGCAATTGGCTCTGAGGGCCTTCCGTCAGCCCTCCGTGCAGGGTCAATATGGGTTCAGACGCGGAGCAGAAGCGACCGCGGCTGCCTGCGTGGATCTGCAGCTCGGAGAAGGCCCGCCATGAGCTGACAGTCAGTATGTTGGAGGTTTATCATTAGCAGGCTCCAGACGGCCCTGCGAGCCCTCGGGCCGGACAGGTGATCTCGCTCGGCCGTCTGACTCAACATATGCCCCCGCGGAGCTTCAACACACATATTGTGCCATCATTATTTCGTACCTAGCAGGAGCAACTCTGAGCGCAGCCCAGATTTACTGCAGGTGCAAAAGCAGGGCGGTGTGGAAGAGGAGTGTAAAAAATGGCATCTGCAGCCTTTTGCGTGCGCTGACCATCTGTCCATCTGAGAGCACGTTCAAACAATGTTTCAGAGAAGTTACGGATTTTTAAGGAAATTCAATATTTATTGTTTTCTTTTCTGGTGGAGCCAGCTTTGATCGACAGTACCTCTCTAAAGTGCTTATCAGACATGAACTTCCTCGGTGAAATATGACATTGTAAGCCATCTTTCCTTGTTGCTGCGGCCAAATCAAAAGCTGGTGAAGTGCCTTGTGGCTTTTATGGTCCGAGCTGGTGGGAGAATGTACCAGATGGCCCGAGGAGCCTTACATTTGTTTTCTTCTTCACATTTGATTTCTCTCCTGGTGATTTACTTAGTTTTTTTGTGCATGATGTTGTTGTATGTCACACTCTGTATACATGTGTATAAGCTATTATTTACTTTTCTGTCAAGCACACGGGAATCAAAAGAGCCACCTCTTTCGTAATTTAACAAATATTAAATTGATAAATGTTCTCTAACCACAACCGTAGAAGTCAAAAACATCTCAGGAAAGGTCTTTCTGATCATGGAAGATTACAGCTGAGATGAGACGTTCAATATCAACTTTGGGTTTTTGACAGTTTTAACATTCTGGACACATTTTGGTACGAGCCCTCAGCTCTGTTGTTGGGTTTAATCTGTGACTGTGCATCGCATTACAGACCCCGATTGTGTTTTGTGTGTCAAATCATCACCCGGCAGGTTAGCAGATGTGTCTGAATTGCAGTTTTTAAGTTTCCTCATCACTTCAATGTTGTGGACCCAAGACGAGCAAGAGCTTCATAACTCTTTGTAAATGTAAGTTCTACCTACGTAAATGTATTTAGTTACTCTGTTTGCCTGTTCCCTCAGCATGTTTAAAAGCTGTCGGGAGACAAATGTTATTGTCTCATGGTTCATTATGATCACATTTTTATTGACAACTGCCCAAATCTTGCATGTAACACGACTGGACTTATATTACATATACATATGTGGGTTTCCGCTTCCTCGCCGCTCTCTTGAAATAACTTTACACCGTCGCTGACACACAGTCTAATCATCTTACAGGAGTCCTAAATCTTTATCAGCATATATAGTATATTGGGCTTTAAAATTCACAGGGAGCTCACGGAAAAGAGCATCAACATAAAGCTCTGAAATCCCGAACCGTCAAGCTCTCCTAATCCCCCCACCTGCATTTTCCGCAGCCGTCGCTGAACAGCAGCCCTCCATATCGCCTGAGAAGGGGATTTAGTTGTAATGCTCTCAGAAATACAATGCATAAAATCAAGTGTCAACTCTAACAAGCTGTTCTTAGGGCGGATGGGCTGCCCTCTGGATCCGACGGGGTCTGGGCTGGGGGCTTTGAAAGGTTAGCAGCAGCGCAGAGTTGCAGCATTTGATCCCACAGTTACCCAAATTTCAGAGACAACTGTGCAAATCGGGATAACCTGGGAAGCCAGACGGGCTTTCGGGGGGCAACAGCTGCTTAAGTCTGCCCGCTGCCTGCCAGAGAAACTTTATCAGGGGAAGTGGAGGTTGAAATTTTATGGCAGCTAAGCCCCCTCCATCAAATTGCGAAAACAGAACCTTGTGGCACAGCTCAGGCTGGATTTAGGAGTTTGCTCTGCTTTTTCTTGCCTGTGAGTGTTAATATAAAAATAGAAGAATGCAAAGACCTTCTGATGCCGCCGTCCTCATGTGCCACTTTTATTCCAATCACGATGTTAGACTTGGGATCAAGCGAATACAATGGTGAACTTTTGTTTTTTCTTCTCCCCGAAATCGTAAAAAATTCTCGTTTAAACCCACCAACTGCTGCAGCGCGGCCTGACGTGCGACGGGATGGGACTTCGCTTTTGCTTCAGTCTTGAAAATCTTCCTCAAAATTAATTTCTATTCTTGCAGGCGTGTATCTCTTTTGTAGCATATTTGTGAATTTCTTTCCCGCTGAAATGAAGAATATTTGCAGCGTCTAAGCTTCTTTACACAGGCGACATCTTTTGGCTAATTCAGCCGCTTGATTCTCTTTTCAGATGTCTTTTCATCTCCAAACTATTTTGTTTGTTCACGTATGGCAGCGTGTTGCTATGCGCTGAGCCCGTTTACATATCTCATGATGTATAAGCTTGAATGGCAGCATGGTATATGAGCAGGCTCCTCTGTGAAATAATGGCTCTTCATTAAAGAACAAATTTGAGCGTCTGTAGACTGAAAAAAAAACAACAGCTTTTACCGTCAGCGAAAGCTAAATTTGACCATTTTAATGATTTTTTTCCCCCTAAAATGTCTTGTTCATGTTATTTTATGAGAAAAAATGAGTTGTTTGACAAAAATTTTGATATTTTTCAGTCTAAAAAGACTTACACTGTCAAATTTACAACTGACTAACCTTAACTTTAAAGCGGCAGTTTGCAGAGTGCGATAATGAAGATAATGTCAAACGCTGACGCTCTCCTCTTAACCCCAGATCTGTATGAGAGCTCAGTAAGCTCTGTTAGGTCTGCTGCTTCAGAATCAGATGTTTAAGAAAATATATAATCTATTAAAATGCAATTCAAATACCTTTTCATGCATCTTTTTATTATTTTCTTTTTATTAGAGTCGACACTCCGCCGGTAAATATCAAAAGTTCACCTTTTACATGAATCTCATAGAGATTCAAGTATTTGCTGGTAGTAAACATAGCAGTGTCACAGCCTAAATCATAGACGTGAAGTTCTCATACAGACCAGCTTCCTCATGAACTAACAGTGTTGCCAGTAACGTACGTGCAGGGCAAAATAAAAGGTGGACAGACTGTCAGCATGTGCTGTCGCGCACCAGACTTCAGGCGAGAGACGTCAGCTTTTAGCAGGATGTGAATACTAAACTCAGATTAGCCCGAGCGTTTCCTGTAGCTGCTGCTAATCATAAGCACAACGGTAAACAGAGCTGATGAGCAGATATTCTGAGGAGGCAGTTTATTAAACTCTGTGGTTTTTAAACATTTGGTCTGGTTTCGGTGTTATTCTAAAAGCTGTGTGGACTGGTCAGCTGAGAGCAGTAATCAGCTTATGGTGATGATTCAGTTAGTGTGGAGCCATACTGTCTGTGGATCAGCGTGACACATGGAGGCTGAGTTCAGTCCAATTTATACAGACTCAGCAGTTAAAGCTCAGAAAACCTTGAACACACAGTGAGTCACTGCTCTTAAAAAGGTTCTTTTTTGTTACAGGCAGCTGACAGACATATTTAGAATCGAGACTCCAGTGACCAGGAAGCAAAAACACTTCTAAACGTCTTCGCTGTTAGTCAGAGCACTTGATACAAAGTCAGTGCGTTTGCATCTAAAAAAAAGACTGCAACTAAAAACGTTTGAATAACTTTTTAATATACATTTGCAGTTTTGTATTTGGTTGTTCAGTCCATACAGTGTGAGATAATAAGCACTGCAAGTCTCCTGATGCGTTGCCTTGAAAACTGCTCAGTGTCCCTCTGTTTCCGGTGTCGGATCAGTAAATTGTCACATTTTCTTTCTTGTTAATTCAGTTTAATCGGATAATTTCATGATATTGTACAGTGATTGGTGGTTGTTGGAGAAGTCACAGAGATCAGGGTCAGATAGTCCAACCATCACAGGTGTGACGGTGGCAAAAGTGGTTTTTGATTTTGATGTATAAATCCATCTGGTCTGGATATTACCCGTATAAGAAGACTTCCAAATCATGACAGCAGCTCGTGACCAGGCTGATTTGATTTGTATTCAGTCCTCAAGCCCTGTGAAAAGTCTTTATGAGCAACTAGGTGTTATTATGATACTTTAACTCTCGAAACACACTTTATTACACATCAGGTCTTATTAGGGTTTCTATTTTATGCCATTTTTACTCTACATCAGCAGTTAGGGGATGTTCATCAGAACAAACATTTCTTACAGAATCAGTGAAGTTCTTGGACTTTTGCCGTTTTTTGGTACACTCTGCTGATTAAAATGTTACTTCCATGGTTTGGTATTGTTACATAGGTTAATGATGTAAAACCTTTTTTTAGTAACGAGGAACTTGAGGCTCATCTCGCTGCTTTTTCCCTCATGTTTCATTCCTCGGGCTGTTTTTTTTTTTTTTTTGGCAATGTTCAGCACTTCAGGCTCACCTGAGTTTATTCCTCACACAAACAGCTTCACAGACTATATTTGTGTGTCTGATCTGAAATGAGGAGAAACCTGATTCTGTTAAACAACTCTAATGAGCCTGATGACATCTAGACCTCAAATATGGACGCATCACTTTCCCTCTGTCACTTACAACATGGAGGAGGGGTTATTGCATGTATACACACACTCGCATGCGTGCACTCGCACACCTCAGCTGGCATCTTGTCACAGCATGCAAACGTGGACAAAGCAGAAGGTGTACGTGCGCATATTTTTACTAAATGCAAGACCTCATTTTTGGGGCGTTGAAGACCTTGGAGGGATTTTGAGTGTGTGTTTGTGTGTGTGTGTGTGTGTGTGTGTGCGCGTGGTGCCTCCGGTGACTGACTTCACAGGGGGAGAGGCTGCACACTGTCCACTCCTCTGTCCACACACACTCTGTATAATCACGTTCCCTGTCGGGCCCTATAAATCTGCAAGGGCCCAATTAAAGATCGCCTTTAGCGTGTCCACCCCTACCAGCGCACACGCGTGTTAAAAAGAGAGAAAAAACAAACACAGCGTTCGTTTTTCGCTGAATGTATATTTGACACAACAGTCTGCAGTGTAAAACAATACCAGAGACATAAAAAACAGTGTAAAACTCATAAAAAAGCTCTGAAGAAAAAGATATTTTTGGTATTTTTCACACGTAAATGTGTGTGAGTTGAACCTGGGTTTAATGTTGCTACGTGAATATAAAAAAGGCATGAAAGACAAAAACTGTACAATCTTTAAGATAAGAAAATGATAAATTACAATTATTGCACCTAAAATGAGCTGATACTTATATGTGAAGCAGATAGTGCATGCAAATCAAATTAAATCCAATAATTTGCCGTTCTCAAAATAAAATAAAATAAAATTATGGAGTACATCCACAACTGTGCTGATTTACTTTTTAAAGCTGAAGTTTAATGTTGTGAAGCTGAAAAAACGTGGCTGTAAAATAAAAGATTCAAAACAAAAATATTACAACACTTCTTGTTTTTTTTGGACTTTTGGTGTTTAAATGGCGTCAACACAACCTCGTTTGCAGAAATACAAAAATATGGGGTTTTTTTTTCCATCAAAGGCATCAATTCACAAGGAGGCACAAAGAAATACAACAATAATCTTTTTCATCAACAACAATAGGTGTAAAAAAAACCCAAAACTGAGTATGATGGCGTGTGATGATGTGCGGAGAGGACGCAGAGGGGCCACGTGACGTGTTCCTAGCAGGGCGACTCGTGTTGTGACTGCTATGTAAATATCTCATTAGTTCGGGTTAATAACATTCCTGTGCTCTTGGTTGTAACATAAAAAAAAAAAAGAAAAGACAAGATCCAAGTGCTAAAATGTCCTCGTCCACCGTCCGTCCAGAAAGAGGCTGATGAGCCTATTAAATGTCAGCCTGCAAAATTATGCAAGAGGCTAAAAGCGTTTAAGTCGGACATAAATACCAGCACACCCCGAGGATTTGATTTGGAATTATTTATGTCCCTCCGATCGGGACGACGAGGAAACAAAGGAATAATTAGACTGGCGTGTTGCGCGCCGCCCGTGTTGCTCGCCCTCGTGCCCGCCGAACGTGAGACGTTCACCCAATCCCCCTCAAACTTGATGGTTGTTGAACTTATTTTTAGTGTCATTTGATAAGCTTCCCTGCTTGCACGGAGACATCCCACTGACCCAGCCACTGGTCATTGTCTATACCACTTCCCGTCAAAGCCGGCGCGCTTTGTCAGGTTTCGACTCGAATATCCATTTTGCATCTGAAGTACGGTATCCGAAGTGACTGGATCATTCGAGCCTTTTTCTTCAGCTGCTGCCCCCTTTCCTCCCCCACAGTGTTTCCGCTCACACTAACATCATTTGGGATTGGCGTCATGACAGCGCGCTTGAGAAATCCACCATATATAGAGATATATATCCCCTGCTTTTTGGGTTGAGGGAGTTGGGGGTGGAGGGGGGGGACATAATTTCTGGAAATGAACAATACTTATCCGTCCATCGCATCCGTTGCTTTGGGTTTATGTTTTGGACGTGGCGCACCGTCGCCGTGGCGTGGTGTCCTCTTTTTTTCCTGCGAATAACGCAGTAATAGGTCATTCAATGTCAAAAGGCATAAAAAAGAGACAGCCAAGTCTTCACAGGCTGCTGCTTGCTGTTGCCTTTAATTATTTTAATTAAACTTTGATATTCTGGTGCCGAGAGAACTGCTGAGTTGTGACGCAGCGGCGGAGCCCCTCGGAGGATTGAGACGGTGGGGCAGAGGAGCGTCGAGGCAGCTGTATCTATATCTTAAAAGTCTTAACTGATGGGCCTGTTTATGGGCTGTGATGTGCTACGCCTTGCTGAGCACGGAGCAGACTGCGCTGAAAACAGGGGCAAAAAACACCAAGCGCCATGTCAAGGTCTTAAAGGCATCAATCCCTCAAACCTAGCTGGAGATCATCCTGGTCAGGAGGCTGTCCTGCGGTCGAATAACGCTCTATTAATTTCCTTGTCCCGAGTGCATAATGAAAGGAAGGTGTCTTTACAAAAAAAAAAAAAAACTAAAGGCAAAGTCTTGGTGCCTTCCAGTACCTTGGGGCATCCTGTCTACAATTTGTCATGCGTGTGCACTTCTCAGTGTTAAAATGACAAGATCAGCCAGTCAAAGGGCAGCCGCCAGGCATCCAGCACTGCCGAAGTTGGAGAGGATTCGTGATGAGACAATGCCAAAAGGCAACGGACTTCTGCACTTGTGAGGCCCACTGGGATTATTCCGACTTCTACGCCAAAGGCAAACAGCCCCTTTCTCCCTTTCTCTGTTTCTTTTTTTTTTTTTTTTTAGATAGCTTCCGTCTGTGTCCATGAAATTAGGTTTTCCACAGAAGGCACAATATGGTCAGAATATGTTAAGCCTTTGGTGCGCATGAAAAGCTAACCGACTCTGAGTGCTAAGTTCTGGGGCGCTCTGTGCTTCTGCTCGACTTTCTGGTTTTTTTTCGTTTGTTTGTCTTTTTTTTCATAAATTAAAAAAAAATATTTGTTAATAGAAAAAAGGCGGTTAATAACTTAATGAACAAGAGTTAATATTAACGTTTCATCCCTGTGTGCTTCAGAGGTCTGAGGGCCGAGAGCGCGGAGGGAAACTTTTGTGCACAAAGTGGAGCGGGGTGAACTGATAGTGGTTTCTGCTGCAGGATTACAGATCTTAAAAAAAAAAACAACAACCCAAAAACAACAACAAAAAAACCCCAAACAAACAAGAAAAAACAAAACAGAAATTCTTCTCTTTCTTGTCTGCAGCGATCGGCACACGTTGGTCTTCACACTGTTGTCCTTGTTCTACTGATGCTGCACACGGTTGAAATTAATACACCGACCCTGAAAAACACAGAGAAGGATTATTACAGCTTTCATAACGAAGAACCAGCTCATTTTTCACTGCAAATACAGTAAATAAAGACTTCTGATATACGCTAATTTTTCTATTATTCTGGTGATTTCTATTAATGATTTAAAAAAAATGTATTTCCTGTAATTTCTTACTTGACTCTCTCTCTATATATATATTTCTTTCTTTCTTTATTTAAAAAAACATCTATATCCATATATATATAAAACATCCTCCATAAAGTAATAATAATAATAATAATAGTAATAAGAAGAATCTGTCTTAGACAATTAATATATATGCAAAACATAAAGAGATGTGCGCACACATACATTTTCACAAATGACTATAATAAAGTATTTCAGGACAAATTAAATGACTAAATATTTCAGCAGAAAAATATTATATATATATATATATTATATATTTTAAAAAACTCTCAAACGAGGCATCAGCAGCAACAAACACTCCTGTTCCCTGTTCACCACCTTTCCTGAGTTCTGACACAAAAAAAGAAAAAAAAAAAAAAGACCCGTCACTGTGCATGGTCTCACACAACATGTGTATTTGTCTCTGTGTGTGTGTGTGTGTGTGTGTGTGTGTGCTTGTCCAAGCAGCTGTCTGAGCCTCTCACTGCCTGCTCACCAACAGTAGGCCGACTGGCACCAAGAGGGAGCTCTCGCACAGCGAATCCCCAGCAGCCAGCGGGCCTCCAACCGCACACACAAATACACACACATACACACACACACACACACAGACACATAAACACTTACACACACGACTCTGACTCTCTGTACCCTTTACCTCTCTCTGCCTCTGTCAGTGCGTTTACATGAGCTCACTGGAGCCTCGTTCTGACACCGTCCGGGTAGTTAACAAAACTTTATTCTTTACTCTTTGCTGTGAAGTCTGTCGCCTGCATCCTCTGGCTAGTTTTAATACAATTAAGCTGCAAACAAGGTTTAACTCCATGTGTGAGGGCGGTGCCCTGCCTAACAGCTACAGCAGGAGGAATCCTAAAGGATGGATTCAGGAATTGGGGGAAAAAAAAAACAAAAAAACCTTTCTTCTCGCCTCAAGACGATTTCCTCCATGCAGACGAACGATGCAATGAATGGAATTTTGTTTGTGCTGCTCAAAGCAGCGAAAAATGGCTCAAAAGCAGCATACAACACAAACAATGGCTCAGTTGTGTTGGAAAATCCACAGGCCTCACTGTAAACTGTTCCAACTGAGGCTTGTTCTTGGTTAGAAAGTACTTCCTTATGAAATTAAAACCACATGATGAAGTGAGGAGGAGTTTTCTGGTAATTGGGCCTTTGATATGCAGCAGGAAAGTCACTGATCATGGGCAAAACAGAGAAACAGCACAAAGCAAACTGCCTCCATTCAGCTTTGAAGTCTGGACCTTCTGGCTGGGAGCAGACAGCGTACAGGTAAACAGGTAAACAGAGGTGAACAGAGCCATGTTTCTGCTGGACGGCCGCAGTTTTCATGGCGGCGTAGATGACTCATAACTGAACTTTACCTGGTCATACGCATGACTAGAGTATCCGGGTATCACTATGCCAGGATGGCAAAAAAAAAGATCAACAGTATGGACAGGAGGAAGGAAAGAACCTGAGCATCTGTTGATTGTTTACATTGGTTGTCAAGGTAATAAGGTCTGTTTCCTGTCCAGCGAGAATGACATTTTTACATTTGTTTGTGTTGACCTGCGTCTGTGGCTGCTTCCTTTGAGGAAACCACACAGATGCTCCGTGATTCGGTCTTTTATAAAGGTTTACATTCCACGCTCATCTGCCGAGGGAGAATCTTGCCGGTTTGTCAAAGAAATTCTGCGATTACTGGTCAACTGATATGTCTTCAACTGATCACATACATGTTTTGTTAGTGTTGGTGGGAAAAATGTACATTTTTGGTTCCAACTTTTAGAGCAGTGACCAAAAAGCTGCGACTGCAAAGTTCTCAATTAGCAGATCTGATTCATGTGCTGAACTGAATTTGCATCAAAATGTGCACATCTTTGAGTTGCACATCTCTTTCTTTCTGTGTCTGAGAAAACAAAAGCACATTCTTGCACAGACACGGCCCAGGTGGACGCTTCCCACTGAGGTATTACGGAGAGAAATGGCCGAGACGCTGGCTCCTGAGCTGCAGGGTGAATGCAGAAGTCAGCAGCCTGTTCCTCTGGTGTGGGAGCTCTTACAGTATCTGCACTACAGTCTGGCTCAGGAGCAGAAGTGTGCACGGACCGACTGTGATGAGGGCTTTAGACAAGCTGGAGAATCTTCCATTTCTCATTATTTGGCAGAGCCGGTGGGTGTTTGGTGGAGGGGTGGGGGCTTCGCTCCATCTCTGCATGGTAAGCCCCTCGACGTGTACCCTCTGCAACTAATCTCACACAGTCAACAAATAAGGCACATCAGATGCTGTTTTGGCCGCGGCCATCAGAGCGGCTAAGTTCAGTGGATTTTACGGGTTTTACGGCGCGGGGGCTCGGTGAGGGAAGAAGTGCGCTCTGCGGCAGCAGAATGGCAGGAGAAAGCAGGGGGATCTGGTGCGAGGGCGAAGCAGGTGCAGCACAATACGGTCAAACCCATTCCAGCTCCCCTGTTCCCGGATGAGCGGGGCCTGACTTGGCAGGGAGCGCTGCCTTGTAACTGGGCCATGTTGGAGAGATGGAGGCCCACCTGTGCCACCCGGAGCGGCAGAACAATAGTCTGAATATGTCAGCATGAAATGTCAGTGAAATCTCATCAGACGGACGGGAGCGTGACTGCAGATAGGCAGGTGGATGAGTCAGGTGGAGCGATGGAGAGGTGAAGAGACAAGAGGAGGGGGTCGGGTCAGAGAGAGGCATCGACTTCCAAATGAAGACTGTGATTAATAAGGTTCATTACAGACACTCTACTGGCTTTCTATTGAAATAAATGAGAACGTATTGAATGGTGACATCAAACTAGACTGATTGCAGCAGCAGCCATTGTTGACACACTTGAGGTCCAGCACACATACGTAGATCATTTGCAACAAAAGTAGGAAAATCTTTGCTTAAACTATTGATCGTCTCCATTATCCGTCAATTTGGACTTTATTATATTTTGGTCGATAAAATGTCACAATACAAAATAATATCCATTGTAACTTCAAAGTTTCTTCTTCTATCTCATTTATTTTCTAAGAGCAAATAGATTCAGTAAATGATGACGTGAGTTGGGTAAAGGCTGGAGGTTGTAACACAGCAGAAGCTGAAACATTGCGTACAAATGTATCAATTATTAAAGCTGAGGATCAATTTTCTCATCACTTCATTAGCAGCCTGTTGCAACACTGATGAAAACATTTTAAGGAGGTGCAAAAAGCTAAAATATGAACAGAAACAGCAGTAATCTTGCACAGTTTATTTCAAATTCTGTTAATAGTAATCACAGTGACTGAATAAGTCCAGTCCCAGTCCTGCATGTTGCACTGTACTTCACTATCTATCCACCTACACTGTAGTCTTGTTAGCGGGCCCTCACTGCATGTTGACAGAAGCTGCAGAGGTCCGCATTTGCCCAGTCCTCAGACAACATGTTTGTCACTTGGACTGTTGGCTTGTAACTTGAGGCAGAGCTCCAGAAGTGCAGCAGAGAGAGTGTGACTGTGTGTGTTTGATTGTGATTCTCATCTCTCGCAGTGTTTCGCACCCTGAGCAGCTTGAGTCCCCCAGAGCTGCAACTCTCTGAAGAGCTCTGCTGCACGAGACAGCGGGATTCATAAAACAGGCAGAAGCAACTCCGAGCTCAGGACGAACGCTGTAACTTTGTTCCATTTTGTGCGCTTTGGAGCCCCTGCAGTACATCTTGGTATGGTATGTTGCAATATACATGGAGATTGAAGATAACACTGCTTGTGAATGTTTCCGAGAAAGGTAGTCAAACATGCACGAACATGTAAACTCTATAAATCACTTGCAACATGCTTGGGTGGGTTTTAGACTAATAACAAGAGAAACTGAAAACTATTTGGCTCCTTATCTTCATTATTTTTATAATTCTTATAACATTTTGGCTAGCTGCAAAAGTTTGCGCTCTGATGTCCATGAAATGAGATGCTTATGGTCTTTAGGTCCACTTTCCCATTAACTGAAGTCAAGATCTTCGGAAAAGGTGAGTCAACAAAGGCTTGAAGATTGTGTATGTCTCTTAGATGTCATGCAACCATAGGAAATGCTGGCTAGCTTCATGGTTTTCATTATATGAAACAACCATTCAGTTATCCAAGAAATGACGTGAACAAAATCTCTATTATTGAATTTGAAGAGTTTGAAATGTTTGTTCCGACATCTCCAGAGGGCGTGGAAAAGGAAATGGGCGCGACTGTAAGCTGCCATTGAAGTCGCCTTCCAACTTACCAAAGAAAATGAAAGGGAACATTAGTCATGTTTCTATTCAACGCTCAATCCAGTCATTGTGTGCAGGCTCTTAATCTGAAGGTTTTCAGTGCAGCGGTTCAATGGTGCACGGAGCCCGAAGTGTCAGACCACCTTAAATTCATAACACTGACACATTTGTAGGTCGTTTTGTAGTCTGGTAGGATCCGAGCCAGAGCCTGAGTCAGACCCTGGAAGTTACTTTTGGATGTTTCTTCATTTCCTTCTATAATTTAGAAAATAATCTAGAAATCTTCTATAATCTAAAAGTTAAACAAAACTACAACTGAAATATTACGTTGCCATGTGTTTGTGTCTTCTCAACGCCTGCTCACAACCAGTTCGAAACAAGTCTCCACGACAATTTTTGGGAGACAAATAACAGGAAATAAACACAGCTGATAGTGAGTTAGCTCCCTTCCAAATGTTTGTATTGGATTGTCGTATTAATTGATTGTATAGTTTTGTCACATTTACAATATAAAAAGACAAAAAAGATGCAAGAAAGAAGGCATCCATTTAGGTTACAGAACGAATCTCCCATCTGGACTGTAGTGTGAAAACACTTGCAAGCATGAGAGTTGTAATCCAGTTGCAAGATGCTTATTTTGCAGTGATAAGCTACAGGCTTTGAAAGATTTTATAACCAGAACAGAGACTTTTTTTTTTTCCACATTAGAGCTTTGCAGCCTATACAGTAGCTTAGTTAATCTAGGGCTTACTTAATCCAACAGCAACAGGACGACTGCAACACTCATCCCATTATTCCAACACTTGTCTGTTGTTCTGACAAAATGTTAATGAGCTGAACGGCGAATTCATACCACAAAGTGTTCACGTAGCTGTTGTAAATGTTCCACTCTATGCTGCATGACCTACCCGCAGGATCTCCTGCTGCTACACCTCCACCTGACGAGGGTCCGGTTCCTCGTCAGGTTTTGGAGATCGCAGGAAATGTTCTGGTAATGCACACAGAGAGAATCATTGACCTGTGCGTCAGCTAATATTAGGTACATCACCTCTTAAAGTAATGGAGAGAGATGATGCAGTCGTATATTCAGACAGGGTTTGTAAAAGGTGACTAAGAAACTGATCAGAGGACCAAACTGATGCATCTCTAGAAGTTATATGTGACTCGTGGTTTACTCCAAGGTGAAGAAGTCTGTTGTGGACGCGTTCAGTGCTGAGAAACAAACAAATCGGTAACACAGATCTAAAATCCTTAGATTCGTTGTTGATTCTGTGCAAATGTAATTATTAGGCATGTGACGCATGAAGATGCTCCAAACCTTTACACACAAGTTTAATCTAACAGTTGAGATGATGTAACAAAAGAAACTGGTGTCAAGTTGCTTAAAATTGTTCAATCACAGAGACATGCTTCTAACGACATTCTAATCAAACTTTCTGGAGTGTCACGGGGGCTGAAGAGGCTTAGACTCACACCAGTTTCTTACTTATCATCATGCTCTGCCCATAGGTCTTGTTTGCATCTCTACTGTATGAATTGACTACGAAAATGTAGAAAAAGCAAACAGAGGGAGCCGGAGAGAGAGAGAGAGAGAGTAGTACGATATGCAACAGAGGTCAGTGGCTGGAATCAAGCCAGCAGTGTGGCTGCAGAGGCTACGAGCAATGTGGGCTGTAACCATTAAGCTATAAAGGCACTCTGGTTCACTGTTATTTATCAAAACCGGAGTAAAAACCTCGTGTTTTATCCTAATATAGTCCTGAAGGATGCAGCACCATGGTGCCATTTGTGGTTTTCTGTGATCCTTTCCGTCTGGAGCTCAGTGATCCGGGCCTGTGGTCATGTGGTCATTTTAGTGGTTTTAACTTAAATGTTAAACTCTGATTTTTATGAATCCAGGGTTTAACTTAAACTCTTCATTTTAAATATGGTTGAATTGTTTAGAAAGAAATAATTAACGGACCCCTGCTGATACAATCCATCCTAAGTGCAAGAAATCATCCATTTGAAAAAAAGAAAGTGTGAACTGTCCCTGCCTGTCGAGCCTCAGCCACCAGACATGTGTTCTGTTTTACTCTGTGTCCTCTGCCACATATTGAACAAATTAAAAGTTCAAGTTGGAGGGAGAAGCACAGCTGCACGGGGACAGAGGAGAGAGCCAGGGTGTGAGCAATCCTCCCTCCACGAGGCTGCTGGCCCTCTTCTCACAGCCCCTCGTCCACACACATACACACACGCACACACACTGCCCACACAGCGCTGCCATCTGGCCTGCTGGGAAATCAGAGCCACCTGAGACTCGGCCAAATACATGATGCTCGCTGACAACTCGGGCATTTCTTCTTATTGTAAAGAGATGAATAAAGATTATACAAGCACATAAGGTACATGGGAGGACAACATTTAAAAAAGAAGTAGTTACTCCTTTCACAACTGTGAAGTTTAGCAGATATCCTCAAAGACGATGGAGAGGAGGAGTTTTTCCTGTTCCAAAACAGGAAATAGTTTCATCTCTTTCATCCACTTAATATCCATGTTAGCAATGCCTCCCAGTTTCAATGTACACACTGGGCTTTAACACATATGGCCAAGACCTGGCATTGTTGAGAACTTTGAGACAACCCTAAACTTCTGTGTTGATACCAAAAACAGATATAGTACATGGCAAAAAGTATATGGACGCCCATTAACAACATTACACCCATTTGCAGTGGTTGAACATGTTGTTCCAAAAACATGGGCATTATTCTGGTGCTGTAACAGCCTCCACTCTTCTGGTTTCAGGCTTTCTACCAGATTTCACAACCTGGCTGCAGGGATTTGGTCCCATTCAGAAACGAGAGCATCACTGTTGTCCAACACTGATGTTGGGCGACAAGGTCCGGCTCCCTGTCTGCATCCCACTCCATCCAAAAGTTGTTGGATGGGGATGAGGTCAGGGCTCTGTGCAGCCCACTGAACTTCTTCTACACTGAGGTGGGAAAACCATTTTTATGGGTCTGGCATTGTGCAGAGAAACATTGGAGCACTGTCATGCTGAAGCAGGAGAGGACATACACAAACTGTGGAAACAAAGCCGGAACAAAACCAAAATCAGCCTTCTATAATAAAACCTTTTAGCAGAGTCACACAGACTATGGATGTGATCAATAACAATGCCAGATGGAAAAGTATCGAAGGAGAATTCAGTTTCTCGAACACCACGGTGGTCTAGTGGTCTAAGGTAGCAACATCCCTGGTTCAGATCCTGCTGGAGGGCACGGCCAGTGTCATTTAAATCAGGCAACATCTGGTCAATCTGGTATTCAATTCAAATTCTGATCAAATAGCATTAACAAAGATTTATAGTTAAGACTTTCAAGAATCCATTCTTTGGCGCCATATTTACAAGTTTCACACAGCAACACAGCCTAAAATAGTTTCACTATGAATAAAGTGGTGGCTGACGGGCGATCAGGCTCTGATGGCTACTTGACTGACCAAGGAGCAGAGAGGGAGTGAGCGACAGCTTGCAGTAAAAAGTTATGCTAGCAGGCAGCAGCATATGGTCTGCAGACTGTCAGAGCATCGCTGGCTCCCGTTTCCTGCAGACAGGAGAATATTTTACTGAGTGCAGAAAAGAGAAACTGATGGTGAAGATAAAGGTCAGGCCCTTGGTCTGAGGCTCCATGCAAGTGTTAGGATTTCTGCATTTTTTGGTTGAAGTTGTCACGGCCATTTGAAAACAATGTTGATCAGACTTCAGTCGCTGTAACTTCTTGGTGCCGCGGTCTTTGATTTCAGCCACAGACACATTCCCCCTTACACTTTTAAGATACTAATGGGCCGTGGCAGTTATTATTGCCATGGTACTTCCTGTAAACTGATTAGCAAAACAGAATCAGCTGAACACTGAAACCTAAGATCTAACTGTCTAGTGTGTTTTCTGTGTATTGTGCACCAAGAGCAAGCTGCCACGACAAGGATGACTGTGTTAAAGGGTTAGCAATATGGCCAAGCCGCAATGGCAGAGTAATCGGTGATGCTGCGTGATGGTGATGATAGTGAAAGAAAAGTTGCTCGCTTCTTGCCAAAAAAGGCTCTAAACACTTCATAACTACAATTTTTTATGGTGCTGAAGGATCAGAATGTGTCTTTTTTTGTATAGTTATTGTGGTACATATAACCAATCACTGCAAATACAGGTGAAGGTGGTAGAAGGTCACTCTCAGTTTGTTCCTGAGAGGTCAGGATCAGCCACTCTGCTGCATGACATCATTTAAAGGCTCTATTCTGTTTCCCGTCAACCTGTGCCTGTTCACTCATGCACCCAGTCATTGTAAAAGTTCCAGTTGAAAGTCTAAAATGACACAGCTCTTGACTCTGTATCAGCTGTCTGCTGTTGTAGGGATAAGTGGTATCTCCTGAAGCTTGAACATGGAGGCTGCAGTACTGTAGGTACAGCTGTTTCCTGCCGGGGCCTCCTGCTTGCTTCCACCCCCCACCACCCTGTCTCTGGTTTTGTCAGAGTAAGTGCACATCATTGGCAGCTAAAAGCTCTGGGCACCGTCCCTCTGGTTGTTCCAGAGAAATGCCAATCGTTTTGGCGTCAACGGGGCCCTCACAGACGGCGCAGGAAGGCACAGATGGCACTAATGGACGAGCAGAATCCAACCGAGGGACCGGGACAGAGCCACACCGGAGCGCCTTCCAAATAACTGTAGTGTGAATGTACTGTATGGCCAACGCGCCGCTCTGCTCTAGCGGGGATGATGCCACGGCAATGCGGCATAAAGAATTTAAAATGATAAAATAATCATAAGAGAGGGAGATCGTGGGAGGATCGGCATGGAGCAGTGCCAGGAGGATCAGACAGAGGAGAGATTGTTCTTGGGCTGATATGTGCTGAAGTGAGTTAGACAGACCTCGTCCAAGGCAACCCACTCCAGCCAGACAACTGGGTTTACAGCTAATGGACTGACTGAGACACTCTGTCTGTCAAGGAAGAGCCAGTTTATAGACTGCACCTTCTCCTGGTACAATGGTACTTTTGTACAACGTGTGAGCCAGCTGATAGCCTGTTTTAAGACCTGTGAGGCGATAGACGTGCATTTGGACTCTTTTTGTCGCCCAAATCTTTCCCTTGATTTCCCACGTGATACCCACATGCTGCAGATCTTAACATTTGTTGTGTAAAGCATTGACCAAAAAAACACTCCTGTGCGCACCAGTCCTCTTTTTTTAGCTAGTAGTGCTAAACAGATGCTTGTAGGAAGAACTAGTCACAGCTTTAAGTGGTGCTAAAAGGCTGCTGAAAACCTGTTTGGCGCTCTGTGTTCTTTTGATAAAAGTTTAAATACTTCTGAAGGGTCACAGGCACCTTAAGTCTGGGCTTTTTTCAGCCAACTGTGTGGTTTCTAAAAATGCAAACAGCCTTTAAAGCTGCGAGGAGAAGCAGATAGGTGGGCATGCTGGAAAAAAAAACTGACGCGTGACATTTTTTTATATTCTGCAAACCACCACCAAAGGGACAGCAGAGACAAAAGTTTTGCAGGTGCTAGGTGGACATAGGAAATACAGCATTATGCATTCGAATCTTAAAAGTTACAGCACACGTTGGATGGAAACATGCAAACTGCAGCAGCACCCAAATTCCACCAAACAAAAAAGAAAAAGAAGCCAGTTCAGCAGTGGACTCACAGCTGTTCAGTGTCCCCAAAGCTCAGATCTGCCGTACAACACGCTCAGACAACATGTGCAACCCTTCCGAACAAGGATTCCAAACGCAAACCAGAAATAAAGCGGGGGCCATTTGTTAATTTTTTATTCTGTGTGCCACAGTGTATCAGTGTCCGCAGAGAGCCGGTGGGCTCATCTGTACTTTTAAATTACGTGTCATCGCCACAGCCCTCCTTCCAGAGAGGCCAGGAGAGACGCCACACACACACACACACACACTCAGAACTGCACTCAAAACATAAGCTCACATCATGTCTCCAGGCCACGACCCTATCAACAAACGGCTCTTGTATTTGGCTAAATAAAGTCCGCGTGATATTTGCCCGTTAATGCTTCGCCATAAAAACTGTCTGTTTTCTGTTAGATGGGCCGAGCCTCGCTTATGCCGAAACCTCAGGGTTTTTAGAAGCGGGCGGTACATAAGACCGCTAATGATAAAATATGTATCAAGGGCAGTGCAATGCTCACAGATACAAAGCAGGATTAACCACCTACAGCAATTAAGACCATGTCTGCTGATATAAAGAGAGGTTGCAGAAGATGGATGAAGATGCCAAACATCCCCTTTACTTATCAGGTGCAACATATTATAAAACAGTCATGCAGTGAGACCTGCTGTCTATATCCTTTAACAGTAGTGAACATATTCAGCATGAGGTTACACTGAGGCCTCCTGCTGTGATGAAAGCAGTTCGATCTTTGGCACTAGAGAAGCAGCTACAAAGGACATACCGTCGGGGACAAGGATTCATCAGGTGCATTAAAACAACATATTAATTGAAGAAGTACATACAGAGTTGTTGTTTTTATTATCATTACTATTATTTTATGTACTAGAGTTTGTTCACACAAGTAACCCTTGTTTCTGACCTCAGTATAAACTGAGGTTTGAAGAACTGAAAGTAAAATTCAGCCCCAGGTCAAACTTTAGATGTAACAGCGAGGGCAAAACATTTTGTGAATCGTTAAATATATATCCAGGCTTTCATTGCTTTAGCTAACGCAGTTAACGTGGATTCATTTTAACTGTCATTATGTTATTAATACAAGTGCTTCAAAAGCAGCAGCCTTTACCGTCTGCATCCTTAATCAGACAGCCTATAATAATAATCTTTCCCTTCTATTTAAGACTTAAAGGGAAAAAAAATGATTTATCATTTTCCAAAAAATAAATATGCTGAACATCCATTTGGTCTAAACTTTGTTGCTTTAAATTCATCTGTCAATATTTCAAAAACACAGATGATTCAATCTTCAAAAACCTATTTGTAAACAAAGGTTTTAAGATGACTCATTAGCAGCAATGTGCTTTACTTCCATGCCAGTCGTGTTTTTGTCAGAGTAGGCAGATATATTTTCAAGTGCTCGAGATCTCATTTTGGACTGAAACTCTTTGATTGGCCTCAGTATTTGGAAAGTGTCCCTTTAATGTGCGTAAATGTGTGAGTGGGTGTGTGTTACTACTCCTGTTCTCTGCATGGTTCCCCCTCTTCCCCCTCCACCAGCGGCATGCTGGACGGGGTCACATGTGATCTGCTCTTAGCGGAGATGCAGGCCATGCGACAGGGAGGGCCAGTAATTGGAGTGAGCTGTCAAGACGGGGCGGTGTGTTTGTGTGTGTGTGTGTGTGTGTGTGTGTGTGTGTGTTGTGCACGTGCCAGGGAGGCTCCCCTCCTACAGGGTGGCACATATTAAAGTCCCTGATGAGACTAATGCAGGAGGAAATGGGTTTGGCTTTGCGCCCGGTCGGGAGGTGAAAAGGAGGAGCGGTCTGGGTCAACCATGACCTGAAATGAATCTGGAGCAAATGTGAGAATAAAAAAAAAAAAAAAAAAAAAAAAGGGGCAGAAGACGAAGATGAATTGTACGTGTTTCTCTTTCATGTGTGTAATTCTGAATTGCTAAGTTTTTTAATTGCTCCTCTGGATCTGATTTGCAATGAATATTCATATTTCTTTTTCCAAGCAAATCTTAAAAAAACAAAACAAAACAAAACAAAAAAAACTATTTCCCAAATCTAAAAAAGCAACATCTCATATTTGTATCATTACTGAATCATTGATCCTTCAGACGCAATTAGCGAGAGAGAGATCACAGCCCTCGTTTGTCTTTTAAGAGTTAATCAACAAATTAAAGATGCAGATTTGCAGCTAATGACGTGCCGACGTGAACTGCCAAAAACATGCAACGCCTTCCTGCAGTTGACATGATTAACTGCAATTACAGAAAAGGTAAAACAAAAGAATTAATGGAAAATTGTGTCTAATCAAAGACACAAAGGAGGATAATTGTGCCGTGGCTTGATGAATTAGTTATTATTAATTGCTCTGACAATTTTGGTTTGTTTTATCTTTGCCAGTACGTGAACATCTGTAGCTGCCTTATTCACTTGGGGCTCTGACAGACAGAAAAGTTACTTCTGAAACACATCGAGTCGTTCTTAAAGCACTGGAGCAATTAGTTTGCATCACATTGGGTATTTAAGGTTTTCCTCTTTGTCTTTTGATAAAATAATAAAACTGAATACAATAACCCGCATTTTGTTCTTGTCCTACGATATGCGGATGTTTCTGCTTAACTGAAAGGTCTGTGTGTGGAGTAAGCTGTTAACATCTACTCAGTTTTTCCTCATCATTTGGTATCGGCATGAACTGTGTGAAAAAATCTTGGAAATTACAATTATTAGTGGAAAAAAAAAAATCTTCATCTTAAAATTCACATAATTTCACAATTGTTTTACGTGTTTTGATCCACAAATGAGAATTCCGTCATTGGAAAAAATACCTTTTCGCACCGTCTGAAAAAACAATTAAAAGCTAAAAGAGGCAAGAGAGTTGAAACAAAACAACTTTACTACATACACGTGCATTTGACAGATATATGTTGACTATTTTTTTGAGCATTTCGAATATTAACTGTGTGTTGTTGTGCTGTATATTACAAAGGTGTTCTGCTTATATAGCAGAGCTCATATTTGATTTATACTAAAGATTCCGAGTTCGTAACTCACAACCAAAATCTGTCTTCATGTTCAAAGTTAAATCTGATTTTACAGCAAAAACTCCAGCTTTAAATCTCAACAGGAGAAAAGTTGTTATTTACGAGGCTGTAAACTAACAGGGGTGGAAATCCAGGCGAGCGGCGGCGGCCTGCTATGCCGGGTGGAAAGGCTCGGTGATAAAGCATCTTGTTAGCTCGACTGAGGAAAATATGCTTATCAAGCCGCATGTTAATACAAGCAGTAAATAATGTGATCATCGGCCAGCGATGCTGGAAATATAACAGCGTGAAGGAGCCTGAAGCCATGCTGACTACAGGGAGGTGTTGTGTGTGTGTGTGTGTGTGTTTTTTAAACAGGGGCTACAAACTGTGAGAACTGGGTTAATGTGACCTGAGCAGTGAAGACATCAGCAGCAACACACACACTGGGTGCACAGACAACAGGCATTTTACCAAACACACACACACACACACACAGGGCTTACAAAACCTCACACAGCTGTGTAAAAGAAGGACATGTGAATAATAACAATAAAAAGTTTTTAGTCAGAGTTTTTACTGTACGTCTGCTCCTGTATTCTGATACAAAGTTAAAATTCTGTTTCTGTGCTGCTTTCATAGATTAAGAAAGTAATGCACATCTGATTCGACTGCAGATTGTTAAACTAAATTATAAAATGCTCTGTTGTGCACATAGTAGTGTTTATCATCCTCCCTTGTGATCATGTCACGAATTTATATTGTCCAGATTATTAACTACATATGTGTCAATGTAAACAACGTCCTTCATAGCTTTACAATACTGATTTTAACCAATACGTGCTGTCCAAAACTCCAAATACCCAGGGGTAATTTCTGTACTCTATGGGCTACCTCTAAAAAATGTTGCACCATGTAAATGGAATGAACGTCAAATTATTTTAAATGCATATGCCCCTAGTGTTTTGGGTAATTGCAAATATTTTATGTTGATTATTTTTCATGCAATACCGTATCCACAAGTGTGTCACCTATCGTCTTGATTAAATTAAGGCCATTTTTTTCTCAATACTCTACATAACATACAAAGTCTTTCACTTCAGCACAAGGAGGCTGAATATTATTTATTAGTGACAACAACTAGCATTTCTTCTAATACCAAATATTAATTGAAAACGATTCGGCTGCATGAAAACATATTTCTGACCATGAGGCCGCAGCTCTGATTTTGTGTCCACCAAACATTAAAGTATTTAGCTGCTTTCTCAACAGCTAGTCCCTAACTTGGTTGACTGGTGAGAGCCTCGAGGACTCAAGGAACCATACAGTCTATGCACAGCTGCGGTGACGAAAAAACGAGGGAAAAGCAGTTAAACTCTGCGCAGAGCTGCTGATTAATGTTAATTCTCTGAGAGTTCGTCACCACAAGCCATTGTGACAAATTATCAAGGGAGCTGAATAAGGCCTGATCTCTGTTTCTTTAACCACACATGTCCCTGCTGGCATCCAAGACAATCCTGCATTAAAAACTTTTCCACTTCAGTGTGTTTCCATCATGCTGTCTTCCCCTCAGCTTTCCTAAAGTCTCACTAAAGAGAATATAACACAAAGAATCACAGAATGGAAGGAACGGAAAACAAATGAACAGACTGGAGCTCTTTAGTTTTGATTAAAACAAACCAACAAATCGAATACGGCAAGTAAATACTCTTCGGGAAGAATCATCTTTCCTTGTGAGCTTCTTAAAAGCCTCTCAAAAGTGCACATCTACAGTTAAGTCACACAGGTGTTGCGTTTCGATCTCATCGCCCCGATGTGTCTAAATAATGCGCTTTTGGTGTGATACACTGTTTTTGCAATAAATCTCTGGGCTTCTCGTCTTAAGTCCCATTATTCCTCCGTACTCCATCCAGCACACAGGAACACATGAGGTGACAGATATGAGCCTTTATGGCTGCAGGAACTTTTCCAGGAACCTTTTTAGGAAATCAGGAACTTATCTTGTGATTTGACTTTCCATCTCTGCACGCATTCAACTGGCTTAATATGTAACGCAGTTGACATGTAGTGGAAAAATGATCGTTTAACCTGGAAAACCTTGATAGGAACAATGCCTGCATTTTGACAGTAGGACAATACTTCTAGTTCAGTACCTGCGTTCAAACAGCTAAAATGATTATTGGTTATTAGTTTAATATGACTCATTCAGTTTCTGAGAGTGCCTGGTGGAAATACTCCACCAGACTTCTTGATATTTTATCATTTGTGGTACCTGATAGCCCCTCTAAATCGAGCTTACTGTTGATGCTCAATGCTGCACAGTGCGCCTTCAGACAATGTATCTTTAAGTAATCCGCTGGGTGCCTCACACTGAGTGGAGGTCTTGGGGTGTTCCCTACCATAATCTCTCCAGATAAAAACAACTGCTGTGTGCCTGTTTGGAAGATCTCACGACTCCGTCCTTTACACTTTTGGCAACGATTGTGAAAAAAATGACTATGAACTTGAGTCAACTCTGGTTAACCTGGGAGTTTGTAGAAGAATGGGGGTGGGAGCCTTGATTTGCGCTATGATGAATCGTCGCACAGCATGCTCAAACCTTCCCTGAGGCCCAGCAGTGAAATTAACAAGTTTGGCAGGCTGATGCTGCCCTCTCGGGCGGTCGCAGAGTGTTACTTTTGCGAGAGGAGGGCGGGCACTGCCTCTTTGTCTCAATGGAGACAAATCTTGGGCGGACTGTTTGTTTGGAGAAGGGGTGTGAACGGCGCACAAGTCCATCAAATCAATTAGAGTCTTATGTAGAGACGGCCTGGCTTGGCCTGGGCTGAAGGAGCTTGGCCCGATCTTTTGTGAGGGGTTATGTGAGTCAGAGTGTTGCCACAGCCAACAGTCATGACTCGTGTACTCACAACACCAGTATGAGCGGAGGGAGGAGGGGTGAAAAGCTTGCATATGGCCAGAGCCAGTGTGTCACATTTGGACTAGAGTTCACATTGGGCTCAGATGCTCACACCAATGAACTCGTGAGGTTTGTCGAGCTGCAACACTACGGTCGTGTTTGAGGGCGAGACTTACCAGCTTAGAAGCGATGGGTCGAAAACTGCACTGCATGTACACTGACATCCAAAAGCCTGACGGCATACATTTATCCTCAGTCGCATCTTTTTATAAAAATCTGTTTCCTGTTTTACGTTACGCAGCTATTCAGCTATTATTCTGTAAAAATGTAACAAACGCCACTGCTATTAATGCTGGATGGCTGTGAGATTATACATTTTCTATAAAACCAGCATTGGTTTTAAAAGGACTGACAGGAAGGGATGTACAGACTGCAAACAGTTACCAAGTCAACAGCATAAATTATAGCACCTACAAAGTGACAGGTTATTTGAGAGTCTTCTATGCAAAAAAACAAGCAGAAATGTACATTTCCTGCAAAAGTACAAAGCTTTTTGTTTATATCTCCTTGTGTAAAGCTTCAAGAGGTCATACTTTACTCACATTTTGTGTATCACTCACAGCGCTAAGGGAAGTAGTATTGCCGTCTGTCAATAATCAAGCTCGGAGTCTTTCCAGATCAGTGTCAAATTAACACATCAACTAACCACCATGCGATTTCTCAGGTGATGGATGCTTTTATCACCTTGACTTTCTAGTTTCGAATATACGCAAATTAATCTGTTCACACTTTCCAACGTGTCCGATTTGCTTTTTCCCTCTTTAAAAATGTGCAATCGACAGACAAACCTTATTCGGCTTGAAGCGAATGGCCTCTCTGTGCAGCAGTGTATGGATGAGTGTTTCAGTGCAGCAAAAGGAGGCAGCTTTTGGGATGCAGCTGTAGTACAACTTTTTGTGACGTACATGGCTGAAATGTTTTGATTCTTTGTCTTTCTTACAAACTTTCAGTGGTGCTTGGTAAAGAAGAAGAGTGGGATGGTGTTAGGTTTGTCTCAGTGTGTAGCTACACTGAGCAAGTGTGGTAATAATGTTACATTTCGGTGTGGAGCTCCTCACTACGAGGTTTTGCAGAACATAACTTCAGCGTTCAGTGTTGACAGTCAGGAGTCAAAATCTATGCCGTCACAAGATCATAGTCAGGTTAACATAGTTTAAACAGATGTTGTTTGAGGCTGAATCAATAAGTCAATGAAAAAACCCCCAAGAGATTACTTGATTACAGAAACATTCTTCTGCAGCCTTGGTTTGCTGCTAGTGAAGGAAAGACTATTAAGGTTAATATGGATCCAATTAAATAACATGTACATTTTTTGTATATTTGCCATCATTAAACCATGTTAAATAAGCAAATATGGTCAGATATGTCAGTTGATCTCTAGTTTATTCTAGTTTATCTCAAAATCTCCAAATGTCAACCTCCACATGTGAAGACGTTTCCGTGGCTGCTCTTTTTGTGATTTAAATGCCTGCAGTAACACTGATTGCACTGTTTAATTAAGCAGGTTTTCAGGCTCTGCAGTGGGTCAACACTCGTTTCAACTTCTGCTGCTGCCATGAGCACAAATCTGAGTGCGATCTGCATTATGTTAATTTATTTGCATATGTTGGGAACTAAAGACATTCACAGTTGCCTGCAGCCTCATCTCAAACACTCAGAATTAAGTATAATTATTCACCACTGTGGAGGAGCTCCATTCTCTACTAGGTGCGGCATTAAAAAGGCTAATATAACTGCTGTTTTCCTAATGGCGAGGTTGGTGGCCATGCAATTCATTACTATGTGCATACTGCAAGTCTCACAGGATATTTCACCACGAGGACCCACATATGATGTTACATTAACTGGCCGAGAGCATTTCGTTGCAAGTTTCCAAGTTTTTTGGGGAGTCAAGCTGTACTGTTAGGGTGACATGCATGCTAATCAGCAACGCCTCGTCCTCTTTTATTATGCGCTTTTCAACACAGCATGTCAAGATTATTTCGTTTGAAGGAAAACGCCAGCTGTCATGTTTTATGCATTCGCTTTTCAGTTCAATTTCTCTTTCACGTCGGCGTTGGAAAATGCAGCTTGACTTGTGCTTCAGCTTTTATATTTTACAGCGTACAGGTTTCATACATTCAGTGCAGATGCTTAGGCCTTGATCGTACGCCAGCAGACGAGGCTCCGTACAGCGGTGATGGAATGTGACACCAATGTGGCGTCTGGACTTGAACATGTTCGGATACAGCTTAATTTCAGTTCAGTTACTGCTATGCAGTTCACTTTTTCCTGAATGCGTCTCCATTTAATTCAAAAATGGTACCTTAAAAGCAACAGTGAAGTAGAATACCAAAGACAATAAGGTGTCTTGAATCCAAATGTTTGCTAGTTGTCCATAAAAGGAAAGTGAATCACTAACGAAAGGTCTTAAAGTCTCACTATTGTGCTTCAATGGAGAGCGTATATAAGACTGATCACTCAAAATGTTGGTATGCTTCCAGATTTAATATTGTAGCTTTGACAAACAATACAAATATTCTTTGCTCTAAAATTGTTTTTAAACCTTGATACTCATCATTTGCATATTCTTGAATGTTTTCTGATTTAAGTTGCAAGTGTAGGCCAATTTTCTCGTACTCTATTAATTGTATTTCAGTTTTTACATATGTGCTTGTACCAAGAATCACAGAAATTTGGCCTTTTTCTTGAATAAAGGAACATGTTCGGAAACAAAAAAAACTACTCACATTAAGGTATTAAAAAAGTATTGTTTTGGTACCGTAGGTGCAAGGCTATTGGGAATTGGGAAATTGGGAAAAAAGTCTTCCCTCTGACTCCAAACCACAAATAAATTGAGAAAAATGACAAGGGTCTTCATTCCAGACTACTGGCCATCCCAGTGTTAAAGAAAGAAATCAGCCTTAATGTATCCAAAAGATGGGAACCTTTTGACTTAAATGAGGAAACAGTGCACTTTGATAACTGTGGGTTTTGGACAAAGCAACTTGAAATCGTGAATTTCAAATTCACATCATCATGCTACGAGTCTACTGAAAGCGAATAAATGACAGTATTAAATTATTGCCCAGCCGTATGAATGATCTTACGTCTGAGCAGTAGACAGCAGGACAATCTAATAAACTGTATAAGTGAACTGAGCGAAGTGCAGGCCAGCAACTCTCACGTACTCGATCTGTCTAATTGACTCAAATATTCTGCCCTGAAATCCCAAAAGCCTCTGGAGCAAAACCTGCACACACACACACACACAAACACACATGCAAATGATACACACACACACACACACACACACACACACACAGAGGCCCCCTGTCCCCTTCGCTTTCTCCTCCATAGCCCCGGCTTCATTAGCAGCAGTTTGCATCATCCCCGGTGAAAACGTCACATGTCATCAGTGACTCCATTCTTTATCACTTCCTGCGGTATAGACAGTGTAACCTTCAGAAACCTGCTGCCCACAGTTTTACGTCTTAATTAGGAGCACTGTCAGAGGCGCCCAGCGCCCCTCGTCCCGATGTGAACGGACAGAGAGGGATGGAGACGGAGAGGGAGTGTGAAAGACGCAGAAGAGGACAAAGTCAGACACGAAGGCAGCAGACAATGGCGGTGAGAGAGAGCGAAGGAAAAGATGTACAGTGGAGGTGAAAGAGAGAGAGCGGGGCATGCGGGGAAAGTGGGGACAGAGGGTGAAGAGACAAGACTGGAAGTTGTGACAGTGTGCAATAAAAGAGACGAGAGAAAGTAGAAAAAAAAAAAGAGAGAAGCAAAGTTTCGTCACGCAAAACAAAACGAGGCTCAGGCAGCTGTGATTAAAAAGAGGACACAACAAGAACACAACATGTCCTGGTGAAGGAAGAACCACGAAGAGCGTGATTTCTGCTAGTACTGCGCGTCCACGGCTCAATATCATTTTTAAATGTTTCCTTATTTCCGCCGATACTATAATTAAAACAATAATTTTATAATCTTCCGAGATATTACAATGATTTCCTATTAGAGTTCTTAAACGTTAGATGGTGTCACACACAGCCACTGCAGGACTTTGTCGCCGTCTAAAGCTGACAAAATTTGATTTAAATAATGATTTTGCAAACAAGTTTACAGCCGTGATCAGGAATCTTAGACCAAATTCAGTATTTGACAGTTTTCACTTTTCACTGACATATTTTTGTTGACACCATCAGAGTATTAAAGTTTGATAGCCACCCGTAGTTATGGGAGCTGCAATTTCGTCACAAACGGAAGTGAAGGAACATGTAAATCCCAAATATCTGAAAGCCAAAGAAATATCCCCAAAACACAAACAAGAAGATGAAGGGGCCTGGTACATATTCATTTTCATATGTTGTTCAAGAACCTTGAGGTCCTAAAAACTGATGATGACACCCTGTGAGGTCGTAACAAGTGGGTGTTTTTTAATAATTATGGCAGAAAAAATAAAGACTTCTAAAAAAAAGTTTATCTTTCTCTCTCATTTCTCTTAAGGAGCATCTATGACCAAAAAAAACATCATTTTCTTTTTAAAATGAGGTACAAAAGAAAAAAAAAAATTCTCATATGGAGTTTCTTGAGAAACATTTTCATGTGGGTTTTGTCAAAGCCAGCGAAAAGTCCAGAGAGAGAAAAGGAGGAGGAGGAGAGGACGGTCTTCACTGGAAGTTGTGTTTGGCTACTTGCTCGGTGAGAAAGAGTGAAAATCCGGCTTAGCAGCGAAAACACTGGAGACGCTTGTGTCCTCAGTTTGGGGACAGCTGACGGGTTAACACTATTAAGACTGCAGAGAACACAGGACTGAATGTGCATCTGTGCTCCCAAACAGTGGGATTGAACGCCGCAATCGAGGCGTTCACTCGGCGGCACATACATAGACAGACGGACGGCAGAAAAGCGGAGGGGCGACTCAGAAACACGGATTCTTTTTGTTTTGTTACTCCACTTCTATGACGGGTTTATGTTTTCTGGAGGTTCATGAGCAAACAAAGAGTCAAGATGATTTTAAGACTTTATCTGATGAAAGTAGGTCATCACAGTATGATCTGGTTTGACTCACTCAAACACAGTTTCAGTTGCTTTGCAGTTGCATCATCGTACATGCATCGTATCATCGTATTTGTGCCTCGTGAACTCTAACTCAGAATGAAGTTCATGTTTCTTGATGTCCGCCGAGTTAATATCTGCTGCTGTGCTCCTGACAAACAGTTACATAAATAGACAACAAACAATAAAGGAAAACCCCACTGAAGCTGCACTGACGAGCTGCTGTACGGCCATGAAAAAAGCTATTAGAGCACTTAAGCATTAATTAAATCTATATCATCATTACTCAGTATAATTGAAGGTGAGACAACCTCTCAATTGTAAAAGATCACACTGTCATTAAGGTTAATAAGCTGTTTTATAAACTATCGTCATTACCATCAGATACATCTATTATAATGATAAACGACATATTGATAAAATAGGCGGTAAAATTTGGCGTCTTCTTCCAAGATGGCGTACGGTGGCACGGACAAGGTGAGACAAATGAGGCTGAGAGACGAGCGAATCACAGTCGTCTCCGGATGAATTCTTAATTCTGCACAAAAAAAAAAAAAAAAAAAGACAACTACATCTGGAACCCCTTCAAGAACATTTTCAATTAGCTGCCGTGAAGTTTTGCCAACTATTGTCACATCTGCATCTTTTCTCTCCATCAATTATGAAGCACTGTAATTTATTCATGGGATTCTCAGGCTCCAGTTGTGTGAGTGTATGACGAGTTCGACCCACAGACTGACACTAAAAACAAAAACAAAAGAAGCTTTTAGCAGCGCCCTTAAAGAAGGCCTCTGTTCAAACGGAGAAGACCAGCATTTAGATTAATTTAAGGAAATAAAACTTATTTTTAACGGCTGCAACATCGTCACAAATGCCTGTTCAGCCGCAGGAACCACAGGGAAACACTTTTTAATCTTCTGAGGTCACTGAACACGAGCAGCAAAAAAAATTCATCAGTGTCAAATCCAAATTAAAATGTCTTCAAATAGGTGTTGAGCCTACAGTTTAGGATGAAAGCGCTTGGCCCATTTGCATGCTTAAGCTCATTAGCATAATTAAGATCATGTTTAAAAAATGGCAAAGGCCTGGCGTTGAAGGAGTTAACGAGGTGGAGCCAGTAATTGGGCGAGGAGTGACCCTTTCACAGACGCTGATGGGGACGCGACTAATTCACTTAAATGGTCACTGGAGGCCGATCCAAACAGAGACAATTAGCATCTTGGGGTGCCTTACTGTCAATTAGAAAGAAAAAAAAAATAACCAAAATTAAAAAACGTAATGAAATAAATAAGCACACGTGGGAGGCTGGCACATGAAACATCTGTCGGCTCCTGCGTTATCGAGATGGATGTCAGTTTTGTCTGTTTTGTCTCAGGTGACGCTTTATCACTTCATCTTCACATGTCCTCGCCATTTGAAATCATTTTTGAACAGTTACTGTTCGAGTCTGATCAGGTCCAAGTCGATCAAACTCTCTGAGCTCTCAGTTCATTTATTCACATGTGATAGGATCCGGCTAATGCAGAAATATCATGGAGATCTGCTTAGACACCTTTGGGCTGAACAACTACTTAAATGGAAGAAACATTGCTGGAGCTAAAGTCATGGAGATGTCATTACTGGGTATTGGCAAACATTTAAATATAAGCGAGTGGTTAATTGCAGCATCTTGAGAGTTGTTATAGAGTTTAGAGTCGAGCCCGGCCCTTGTATCTTGGTGAGGTACCTGTGGTGGGTCCCATATTGGTACAATCAGGGTCTGAGTGAAAACCTTTTATTTTATGTACTATATATTGAGTTTTGTCAGCTTTTAAGCAAAATAGTGAAGACCTGCACTATTGACTGAATAACTTTGACTATCAAATGGTTGCTTTTTTGGTATTACTGGCATCACTCTAATATATAAACATGTTAAATTCAGTGGTCAAGGCCTTTTTACAATCTGAAGCTATTCTTCAAATCTAATTCACCTTTCAGCGAGCCAGTGACCTGTAGGAGTTTTATCATCTTTAGTGGAGCAACAGGACAGCAACAGAGGGAGAAAGAGGGAGGCACAGAAGAGGAGGCGAGCGTGTGTGTGTGTGTGTGTGTGTGTGTGTGTGTGTGTGCGGTGGGATGGTCGTGAAGACAAGACTTAGGCCTGCAAACCAATGAATAGAACCACATTAGTGACACTTCACTGCTCTATTCAGGGGCTCGGGGTGTTTTCGTGAGGCCGTTCAGTTTATTTTCTGAACAGAACAGCGTTCTGCTGGGGAAATCAGATTTTGGAGCAAAGATAGAAAAGATAAAAAGAGACTTATTAAAATAATACTAGCTAAAGTCATACAGTCTGATCAATGACGATGATACTTGAGGGATGTATAAAAGGAAGACCTAAAAACCGCCATGTTCATACTCAGTATGAGAATTACCATCTGAGGCTCAGTGACACATGTTTACATGTTTATTCATAACATACGTCTGTTATCAAATGCAAACATTTTAGATCATATAACATGTAGCTTCATGCGAGGGCCCTTCACTACATATTAGCCGGCGCCGTCACACCGTTACATTTATGTATACAAAATACGAGCGGGCTAATTGAATATTCACTGTGAACATATTCCCTACATAACATTACTCCCCGCTTCCATCTTTTTAAAAATTCAAATCGATGGGAGGAGAGGAGGGGAGCATTTGAATACATTACTGCATGTATGTGTGATCCTCCCTCCCTCCCCCTACTCCCCTCCTTCTCCTCGCTCCTCTATATGTCTGTCAGGAGGTGAGCTGAGGAGGAGGAGGAGGAGGAGGAGGGCAGAGTGCACGCGACAGAGCCGGCCTCGGCAAAGCTGACGTTAACAATAATGTAATTTAATTAAAGCCAAGATCCCAGCGGTCCTCGCAAAACGACGGGGCTTTGATTTTAATAGGTGATGAAGAAAAGGCTCGGCGCACGGCGACACCGCCACCGCTCCGACCAGTCTGAGGGGTTCTGGGAAAAAAGGCATCGGCAGGACATCAGTTTAGATCGTATCAGGCAGAGGGGGCGGCCGGGGGAGGGTAGTGGGTGCAGGTACCAGCCTTGGCCACCCAAATACAACAAGACCGATCAGCGAAGAGCGAGGAAAAGGGGGAGACTTTCAACACGAGGGGGGGGGGGCAGTCCCAAAAACAACATCAAGGACAACAACCCTGGAAAATACTTGATTGAACCGCAAAATACTTTTGTAGCCGAGTGTATAAAGCTGTGTTCAGAGTGGATTTCAGTGTTCAATGAGATTTAAATAGACGAGAAAAACAAAGAGCTAATCCAAAACTGACCGGGAAGAGATCAGACTCAGAATCTTCACATGCAGATAAATGACATTAAATCTGGAAGGATATTAAAATACCCAACAAACAGCTTGTCCCGCTTTAAATCTTCTTTGCTCGAGAAACTATTTTGCTTTGTTGTTTTTCTCTATAATAAAAACAATAACAATTTTAAAAAGCCTGACAGTAAAATCTTCTTCATTCCTGTCTCTGTTGAATGACCTCACAAACACTTGAAGCCTCTGCTTATCTATGTATCCGATGTACACAGAGGCGTATAGGTAGGGAAATCGCTGAATAGGATAGCGTACAGTTAAATGAGCCTTTTGGGAAAACTCTAGCTGCTCTTAAATAATAAAACCAAAAAACAAGTGTAGTAAAAATTCAAGGGATTAAAAAAAAAAATGAGTTTAGAAAATTTTAAATGGTTGTTTGTTTTTTGTGAAAGAGCCTTCAAGCCACAAATGCAAGACTTCAACTGGGGGAAATTTGGGTGGAACTAGAGGGGATTTGGTCCTGATGTCTCACTAATCATTTTCTCATTATTTCTCTCTTTTTCCCCACATTAGGTTACTTTTCACGTTGCTCCTCCGACCAGCCGCCACCAACAACAATTAGCTTCCTTTTTCCTGGTCCAAGAAACACACACACACACACATTACACGCAAATGAACACCAAGACACACACACACAGGGAGGGTCCCTTCATTGGTAATCCTGTTACCAGCCAGGTCCCAGCCTGGACTTGCCGTGCAGGGGCATGGATGAGGAGGGGAGGAGAGGGGAGGGGGAGTAACGTGGCGGTCATTATCAAATTTACAACCAGTCATACAGACATCTGCCCTACTTTTCCTCAGTTAATGTAAAAAGAACTAATCTGGTTAAGAGAGCACGGGCGCGGCTCATAAATCGGCAGCGCTCTCCGCCATAGTTAAAGCTGTCACTTCTCTTGTGGGGGAGCGGTGGCTGAATGGAGCTGTCAGCTGGCTACTTGTTAGGGCTAACAAGGCTGTCCACTGATAGGACTAATGAGGCCCAGGGCTCGCCGCTACCCCACACAGCCCACCGCCACCACTACCGCTGCTGCTGCTGCGCTTTATAATGTATAAAGAGCTCGAAGGTGCGACAGAGAACACAGATCAATCTTGATTATTAGGGACATTAAAAAAAGAACAAGATGCACAACAGATATATTTACCCTTTGCAAATCTTTTAGTGTCAGTTGGGTAAAATAGCTCAATTCAGTAAAGTACTTGAGTATCTTGTGACACAAAAAAATAAAGCAGATCACAGCGTGAAGCATCGAGACAGCAACCTTGAAATTTTAGTTTATCACAAAAAGGGAGGATTATCTTCTTTTCTGCTCCTGACAGAGTTTGATTTGTTTGAAGAAAGATAAGTCTGTCACGTCAGAAATGCTGCTGACAAAATCAGGAGGGACAATAATATAACAAGTCATGATGTAACGAGACGCTAATGAAAAAAATTGTTTTGTACCAGAAGAAGAACATGGCACTGATGACTGATTTTTACTAGTTTGCTGAGCGCTTAACACTTGAATGTGCAACTAAAAATGTTTTACATTTTCGCTCTAAAGGTATCTGCAGAACGCCTTTACATGACAGGTCAAACAGCACGTCTGGGGCTCTTAATAACCAATCGGTTCTTTTGAAGTACTGAACTCTGCAGTGCGCACGAGTTGATGCATGTTATTTTATCAGCAATTTGGCAGCTTGAGTTTGAATCTTAAATATGGTCAGAGGTTGATGACCGCATCATTTATCTGAAAAGATATTTCTTGGAAGGCAGAGATACACTCACATACTGATGAGTTTACAAACTCTTCCGTGAGTAATAAATCTTTGGACTTCCCTGAAAAGGCGTCCTTGAAGTGTTATATTTTACAGCAGCGGATAGCTATCAACACTGTTTGTCCACCCAATGGAGAAACAAAACACATGTGGCACAACAAAGAGGCTTAAAAAACACTAAATAAATTTCTACCTCCCTCATTACGGAGAGATATATGTGATGTTGGAGGTTGGGGGTTAAATGTCAACCATGAATAACATCTGATTGTTATTGTGAGTTTTGTTTTTCAGAGCCGACTCTAACCTTTTGCAATGAAGCCTTGTCTCCTTTCCCTCGCTTCATTATTTGTGACGCTCTGGTCCAATTACCCCTGTTAATTAGGAAATCTCATGCTCTCTGATCTAGGGGCTCGTTTCAACTTAATGTCATTTGCCAGGTTGTTTACTTTCGATTAAATCCTTTTATTGTGAAATTAAGTCTTACATTTGTCTTAGCGAGGTATTTATTTGTGTGATGGTAAACGTCCTGACTGACGTCAACATGTAGAAGTTCTCCCACATGCATTACCTTGTTTATTCTGCATTAGTGCTGCTGTCAACTCTTTCTTTAGGCATATATTAGTACCACATTAGCATATTGTCTTATCAGACGTTTAGGTACCAAATTATTCCTTTCAACGGCTGTGGAAATAGCAAAACGTGGGCCTTCTGCAATGCCGAAACCCTTCAAGGATGTGTCATCTTTTGGCTCTTCTCGGCCATTTATTTTAACACTGAACAATGCAGTTTGACGGTTTTTATTAGCTTGAAGAAAGATGTTCTCACCATATTCAGTGTGGCACTGTAATGCAACAAGATAAAAGCAACAAACGGAAAGCGTGAAAGGATGAGTATGTGTGCATCTGTTTACGTTTTTTCGAACAATACCGAGCAAATGTTTGCTCCGCTTTACATACTGAGATCAAGTGACAAAAGATGCAAAGAAAGAAGCTGCTAAATGCATCCTTTATGTATAAGACTGAATAAACAGTCTGTTGAATGAATTTCACAGCTGAGCACAGTGTAAAATGTTAAGCATCATCTTATTCACACTGTCTTTTAAGATTTTTGTAGCCTCCACAGCTTTTGCACCTCTTATTTTATCTAAATGGGTCTTTGTGTATCTCTCAGGCCATCAGCAACTTGCCTAATTTCCTGTGAAGCAGTCATTTCCTCACTTGGATCATTTCCATGTGGCTAGTCTACCCACTAAGTATGTAAATGGTTGGTAAGTAAGTAAAATGAACCTTAGTAGCACCTTTCAAAATAAAGGTAACGAATGCTCTCCAAAAGGAAATAAGGGGGCGGTAGGACGCAAATGCATAAATGACTGTTTTGACATTTTGCAGAGGTAACAGTGGGGATAATCTTAAAATATTTCTCAGGTGAATGTAGCGGGACTGAACACCTGCCTTGACAAATTTAAGATGGCAGTCAAAAATGACACCGGGATTTTGGCAAAAGATTTTTGAGGCCATTGAACTGAGGTGTTTGAATATGTTGACACTTGAGACTTTATTTGGGGCCAAAAAGAGAACTCTGATATTTACAACTACTAAACAGTGTCAGACACTTGTGTAAACTAATTAAGTCTGACATGTCTCCTGACCTAACAGATAAGTGTGATTGTGTATCATCGGCATAGCAATGATAAGACACAAAATCAAAATGACAAAGCAAGGACAGAATATGTAATGTGTCCAAGAATTGATCCCTGAGGTGCCTCACAGGTTAAAGCGTCACAGACGAATACCTTGTCAGTGAATATAAAAACTTAAAAATGTTAAAAACCAATAAAATTAAAAATAGTTTAGTGCTACATGACTACGATAACATAACTCATTTTTCCAGTCCAAAGCCAATCAATGAGATTTATCTGACCAAATGTCTCAAAGGGCAAAGACAGATGAAATTAAAACTAAAGCGGCAATTTTTCTATATCCTGGTTACATGAGCATATCCTTCATGACCATTAGCCAAGCGGTCTCGGTGCTATGTTTCTACATACTGATACATTAGCAATAATAAGTATGGCAGCTGGTCCTATGGCATGGGTTTAGTTCAGTATTAAATTTGTATTTAAACCTGATACAGTGGTGTGGTGTTCAGCATTTTAGTTTTTGTGACATGTTTTGCTTGATGAGTATTTAGATAATATTTTGTGCAGTCCTGTGTGTTTTCAATCCATTCATTCTGAAGAACGAGGACAGGTTCAAAGTGATTATACCACCATATTAAATGGTTATGCTATGAAATTTCAATGTACTACAGGAAAGGTTTCCACTGGTAAATTTTGCAAATGCACTACAGGTAACATAAGTCATACGAAACGATAAAATTAAATACTGGTTCAGTGAGTGAAGGCTGCCAAAGGAAGTCAGTCCAAAATGATGCTTTGATACAGAAAAATGGTGAACAGAAATGTAAAGTGGATTTCCTAAAAAACTACATCTACCATAATCCCCCTCAGTTCGGCTTACAAACATGATGTTCTGACCAAAAGTTTTCTCCGTGGCTTTTCTGAAGATGATAAACATTTTGGAAATGATTTTCTCCCCATCCGCCGCTCACTCCTCCACCATCTGCCATTGAGAGAAACTCTGAGAGAAACTTGAGCTCCATTTGCACTGGAAGAACATTTCCCACAAAATGTGACCCGGCCGCTCACAATGTAAAAATGCAGTGTAGAGGCCAGAGAAAGGCTGCCAATCCTCTCAGACACGGTCTTGTTTGTTTACAGTAATTATACTCATGTCTCAAAATGAATGTGGTAATTACTGATGACTTACTGATGTTAAAATGCTACATGTAGCACCTTCGTGCCAGTCAAATATTGAAACTGAAAAGCAAATATCTTCTTCCAATTTCCAGGCTAATGTTTCACTTGGCTCTATTTCCATGCAAACAGTCACCTCGCAGCACCTCGCAGCATCCTAATTGAGCCCTGAGAAACCGGCAGGCACTACACCGAGCTGCTGAGGAAGGAGAAAATAAACCCAAGCATGTATTGCTGTGACCTCCAAGGACAGCTCTGCCATGCCATGCCATGCCGTGCCATGCCAGGCTACGCCAGGCAAGCAGACTGTCACCTCTACCCTCGGTGGCCCTCGGCTTATGCCAGCCTTGTCCTCATTTTTTTTTTTTACACCTCCCTTTTACATCCATCCCTTTCTCTCTCTCTCTCTCTCTCTCCTCCCTCCATCTGACGGGACTCTTCCAGAGCAGGTCCGTGGAGTCCCTCTGCTCACAGTCACTTAATTAAACGCTCCCACAGCACCATCGACAACGTGACCGACGGCTGTTAAATTAAGATGCTGTCGCAGCAGGGCCACCAAGCGCTGGCAGGGTGGAGGGAAGATAAACCAGCTGAGAGAAGGGAGCAGGAGGAAGAGGCACAGAGAGGTGGGAGGAAGCATCCACGGCTCACGTACTTCATCTGGGCGGTTTCTTAAGAGCATTTGGCCAGGGAAATCTTAAATGTCTTACTCGTAAATCCAAGTTAGTTTGTGCAAAAAGATTCCGTACATGTAAAGAGACAAGCCAGGACAAGAGACACGAGAGTTGCAGTGCGGTGGAAGGACATCCTTTTTTTTTGATTTGGCTGAATGTTTGCAGAGGTTGTGCTAAAATGACGTTTGATATCTTGGGCAATATCCAAAATGCTTGTGGAAGGAGAGACATGTTTCTGTTTTTCTTCTGTGTCTTCACCAGAAGGATCAATAAGAAGATCACCATATTATCACTTTTTATCAATTACATTTAAAGATTCAAGAGGTAGATGTCCCCACATCAAACCTATGATAACAATGCATTTTATGAACTCAAACGCGAATATGAAAAGGTCCATCAGATAATACTATTAACATTGTTTCCTCCTCGAGTGTCTTTTTCTGTAGGAGGATACGGAGGGTTTAATGTATGGTGATGCATCATTCATTGCACACCTTGTTTGGACATTTGTGGACAGCTGCTTTTAGAAAACAATACCTAGTGTGTGAAGGTTGGGGAGGGGCCGCGAAGGAGAAAAAAAAAAAAGCAGATTTATGAAGAAGAAAAAAAAGCACAACGCTGCCTCTTGAAAAAAAAAAAAAAAAAGCCTGAGTGAGCACCAGAATAAGGCCAACCTCCCTCTCTCTCTGCCACCTTCCCCTACCTGCTGTCCCCAGTCGATCCCCAGTAAAACTTGGCGGCAGATGTTGCTGTGCTAAGTTGGCTCTGAAGTGCCTCCCCGGCTCCCCTGTCTCACCGACAACACAGTCAAACCACATTAGATCTCTTTATTTGTGCCTGGGGCAAGTTCGGCGCTGCAGCTGTGTCCACCCCCGCTCTACCTTTGGTGTTGAAGGCCCTCCGGCGCTAAATGTGAGACCACAAAAAAAAAAAAAGAAAAAAAAAACAAAAAACGGTTTCACTCTCATTTTCTGTCTCTCTGTCTCTCCTCTGCATCTGCTGACAATCCAGCAGTCTGGCTCCGGGCGGCAGCACTGAGGGAGGGAAAGGGGGCGAGGATGGAAGCTCGGCGAGGAGAGGGGGAGCGGGGGAGGGATGAGAGGGGTGGCATGGACACCCGGGTCCCCGTGCTGAACAGATGTCTGCGACAACCTGCTTCCTTACACCTGTACGAGTCCTTGTAACCTCGCGGACGCAGCATGCTGAAAAATTCATGACCCTGGAGGTTTCCTGTCTGCCATCAAAGACCGCTGCCCTCCCTCCCCTTCTCCCTCGCTGCCTCCCCTCCACGCTGCTCCTCTCCTCTCTCTCTCTCTCTCTCTTCTCCATGCCACCGTTGCCCGCGCTGCCATCTACACCTAACCTCCCACCGGACAGTTCAGACTGAGATCAAGTCGAGTTTATGTGCTCAGCTCATCATCACACGCATGTGTTATTGAGGGCCAGGCTGGAGGAGGCCAACAACGGTGGCAGCTACTGACTCCAGGCTCTCTAAGACGACAAGGAACAATAACAAGCTTAATATAAGTATGAATCCAATTGATGTTAAAGCCTGTTTAATCTGCAGAAAGGGTCTATATAAAGTCAGATCATGTCCTAATTTACATATTTGCCTTATTATTAGAAGCGTTTATATCGTTTAATGTGTGAAATTGAACTGTAAGCCAATGTGGGATTTAAAAACATCATAAATTAAATAAAAGTAAATGATTTCTGCCTTCACTAATATTCAGTTTCATTCACTGTCGACTGCAGCTCAGTTAAGACGTAACTTCAAACACGCGCAGCCTTCGTGGCCTCCTGTTTCGTTCTCTCCCGTGTCCGCTGTGTACAGTCTTGATCAAAGACTTAAAAGTGGAGTTCGCCGCAGTGATCGGCATGTGAATGAAGTGCGCCAGCAGTGCTGGGGACTCCACAGCTTTCCTTCCATGTCCTCCGTCTATCCACAGAGCTTTGACACAACTGCTTTACTCACCAGTGGGCTTCACTCTCTGTTTTCTGTGCTTCCAAACTGTTTGCTCGGAGCAACTGAGGTGACCTCTTGTGTGGGAACATCTATCATCTTTTACACAGTGGGAGCTACCATGATGTTTCCACATTCTGCCTTTTTCTGCTTAAAAACACTCAGACAGTTGGATGAATATCGGGCAGGGGAATAGTTGTCATTCCACAGCAGCCGTTCCAACGAGCGTACTGCAGGAAAATATGCAAGTTTGGTCATCTAGTGAAAACCATGGCCTCGTCATTAACCTCATAATACAACATAAACAGCATCAGCCCATTTAACAAATTGCTAACAACTTATCCTGGCAGTGAAAGCAACTCACATCTTATCTGAGTCCATTTTGCCTTTCTTGCTCAAAGATAGCTTGTCAGATCGGTTTGATGGCCTGTGTGTACTGCCTGGATTTGGAGGTCAAAAGACATTTAGGTTGCATGTTACTGCTGTTGACAGTGACTATGGTTTAATGTATAGTTTAATCCTAATCACATGTGGAAACGTAGCCGCTGGAAAGACGTCAAAAAAAGGTTATTTGCAACCGAAATATTGAAAAACACTGCATGTAGTTTAGTTTTAACCGTGATATTTACACCTACAAAGGACTGGTGAAAAAGATGCTGATTTGTATTTTCTATTGTGCATCTTCTGCCATTTTGAGCTCTGTTAAACAGCACTGTGACGCCCTGAGCAGCGACTGGCCAGATCACAGCTGGCCCTACCGCGCTGTTTTTTTTCAAACTCGTCAGAGCAGCAAACGTTATTTCACTTGAGCCCTTCTCAGTCTGACATCATTTTCTGAACCGTTAAAATAAACTCTTATGGCTCCTGCTCTCAAAGCACTGTGAGGAGGGAAGAGCATCAGACGAAGCAACCACAGTGGATAAAGTTGCCTGAAAAGCTTCTGTGAAGTTTTACCTCATTAATAAAGTTTGTAAAGTTTGTAAGGGTGACTTCATAAGAAAAGGCCATTAAAACCCGTCCCTGGCCCTGACATCTCTCGGTCTACACCACTCTGCAGACTGATTCTCATCTCATGCTCTACAGTCTGAGATTAGGCATATATCTCAATGTCAACAGCAGCTGCTGTGGTTTGTTGAATTGACTACTGCTTTAAAAGGCTAAGAACATATCATAACATCTGGTTAAGTCTGACTTGGTGGCAGTTTGTGAGCAGCGCGCTCCTCTAACCGCCTTCGTGGCGTCAGATTTCAGTGTGTCGTTTTGTGGAGCCGATACGTTTCCTCTTCTCTGACGGAGGTTGAGAAAAGTCCAGAGTGTGACCATATTAGGTCGTCCCTGTCACGCTCACTTCTGTGAGCCTTTGCAGCTGCAGCTCGCATCGGGCCCAGTTAGGTAACAACAACAACACAATGCCAAAGCCGAGCCAGCAGCTTCCTCAGCTAAGAGGCAGCACACAGATTGCTGTACCTCCACGGCTCTAATTCGATCCTGCAGTAAACCAGTGAGTTCTGTCCTGTATTTGTACTGACTCAAACAATTTGGAAGGATAAAAACACTAAAATTAAGTCATTCTGGGGATTAGGGCTTTAAAAAAAACCATCCACGCTGCTGACTGATGCAAGAATTTCCCTATTTATATCCCTGATTATGATAAAACAAACCAATGACCAACAAAGAGGCGCTGACTCACTCCCTTCAGGCTGCAGGTTTTGTTTAACTCAAAACCCAACGCAGCACACTGATGCTGATTTACTGTATCCCACACACGCCATACAGACAAATAAAAACCCACGTGCAGTCGAATATTTAGTCAGCCTTCCATGCCTCTGCACAGTTTCCTCGTTTTGTTCAAGGCCATCAAAGGCCTTCCTGCAATCTATCCTGCAGGGAAGGTGGGAACAAAAAAAAAAAGATGTTACCAACGTACCTTGTCCGCAGATGTTGGTCGCATGAGGGAAACTCGGTCATACTGACGCCTCAGCAGAGCCCACAGAGCGTCGAGACGACCCTGGTGAAGCAGAACATTGGGGTTTAGTTCAGCAACAAACATGCGGAAGAGAAAAAAAATAAATAAATCAAGATGTAAATTGGAAAATTGAAGGCGGCACCGTCAAACATTACTGATCAGAGTGAGGTTAACTGACAGTCCCAAAGGCCCAAACGTATACAGTCCCATGAGGAGCAGGTTAACGAGTGTAGCGCTCACCTTGATGGGAGTGTACCACTTGTTCTCATTTTGATGGTAGGTGGGGGCAGCCTTCGGGGTGGGACGTTTGATCATTGGCTCCTCCACATCCTCTGGTATGGACACTTTGGCGTTCTTGGCCTTCTCCAGCCTGGCGCCCTCCTCTGTTGAGCCCTTCTCACCCCAGCGCACCTGGACAGGTAAAACCATGCACAGCACCAATTTAAGAGACGAGAAGCTCGTTGTCTTCTTTTTACCTTTGTTACTAAATGTCTAAATTGCATAAATGAGTAATTGATTAGTTACATTTACACAAGTACAAGTAATAACTGGGACAATACCTGATTTAAATAACAGGAATAAAAAGCCAACGATTCAATTACACTTTTTGTTTTTTAATCACAGATATTAAGATACACTTGACTTTTAGCACTTAATGGGTCAAGCTCCAAAAACACATCATCCTACATTTCCTAAGATGCAGGGTTTATTTTCAAGTCTCCAATCCCAGGCTGAGATAAACCTGACGACATCATGGAGGTGATATTCTCAGTATAAGTCAATCAATCTCTGTCTCATGATGAAAATACTATAACAATAAACTCAATTAATAACTAGTTGAAGCTAAGTTAAAACTCTGTTGTAATATTCAGGAGCTGCTAAATAGCATATGTAACAACCAATGAGCAGGCAGAGAGGTCAAACACATGCTCAGGCAGTGAGGAGCCATCACTGTATATCCATAAGAAAACAAAACGACCTGAAAACCTGTTTTTGCTTTTATTAATAAGCACATTTACATGTGGTATAACGTGTTATTGTGTGTGCGTGTGTGACAGCGTGTGAATGCCGGCCTGTGTGTTAGTTAAGCTGTCCTGCTTTTTAATTGAATTCATCACATCTGTTGCAAGGAGGAGATAAAAAAAAAATCCACCGTCACATGAATGGGGAGAGGTGATTAATTAGCGACACAGTTTTCAAGCTGTAGGTTAAGCCGTGACAATATAGAACAGCTTTTCAGAATCATCTCTGGGATACATCCCTGGCCTGCCGCATCAAGAAAAGAGAGGCTGCGATGAATAAAAGATACGTTGTCACCTCGGCCGACTCAATACACGTTTGAAATATTGGCAGCGGCAAAGTGGTGGAGGTGGAGGTGGTTTTCTCAGCGTGGCGTCTTAAACGCGGATGCCGAGGAGAGGGCAGGTTGATCTTAACAAGCACCCCGTTCCGCACCCGCAGGGGGGAAGCTTCAGAAGTGGAGACGGGCCTGTCGGTGGGAATCAACCTGCTACAGGGAGAAGAGAGGCACGGGACAGTGGGGCTCGCAGCTCGCAAACACTCGTGGGGAAAAAGTCAAGAGGTAGGAGCTCCCGGAGGATTCTGGGAAATCCCTGCAATGCCACTAACTTCCTCGGGGCTGAGAAGCGGTAGGGGGTACGAGAGCGATGGGGGAGGCGGGTGGAGGAGAGGAGCTCGCCTTTAAACCTGGATTCTCTCCGGAGTGGGCGGACAACAAAGGGGCTGCCAAGGTTTGGGAGTTGAGAAGGGGGAGTTGGAGGGGAGAGGTGGGGTGAGGTGGATATGTCAAGTTGACAGCGGCACTCAATCCTTCATCCTGGCAATGACTTGATCCAATCAGGCCTGCGCGGCCAAGGACGAGATGGCAGGGCCTGTCATGTCAGAGGCACCAGTGAACTGATGGGACAGAGCCCGGCCAGTCAGTCAGTCCCTCCTCCTGCTGCCTGTGTAACTCGGCAAACTTGTAGCTTCAGAGAAAAGACGTCAGCAGTTTTCTCTCAACATGATGCCACTTTACAGGATAACAGCTGTCAGACACGCGTCACTTCCTGTCGCCTAGGATTTTATCTCTGCAAGTTTTCTTTTTTTTTTTTTTTTACTGGTTAGATTTGATAAGAAGAGACAACACTAATATTTTTAAATATGCGGCTCAAATCGTTTAACACTAACTATGTGTCAAACGCACTGGAAATGACGGGACTGCGGTGAAAGCGTTTCGTGCTCCTGAAAGCAATATGCTGAGGGCAGACAGTTTGGCTCTGACCTCCATGCGTTTGATCCCTCCTGCTCCTCTTCCTCCGTAGTACGAGGCATCCACCGTGGGCCACTTCTTCTTGGGCAGCGCCTCTGGCTCCTTGAAAAGACAGGGATATATACATAATGCAGCTGGAGCCATGGGTCAGCTTCATTCTTGTAAATGACCACATCTATCATCTCTACTGCACAGACAAGAGGAAGGTAGTGCAGCAGGTCTGTGTCTACAATTGTTCTATTTTCTTCTTATCCTGCTTATCAAAACCTGAACACACTTCCTCTTAACAGGAAAGGAAAGACTGGCTGACATCATTTCATCAGGAAGGAAGAGACACTTGTTTCCTCACTACGGCCAATAGTTCTACATCGTTCACAGAAGTTCAAGGATTAGTTCAATAATAGCTCAATAAATAATACCTTGTTTGTTAAAATTATAGCAGTCTTTATGCTAAGCTAGGCTAATAACCACCTGCCTCTGGCTGCGCACTCACACAAAGCCATGAGAGAGGTATTAATCTTCTCATCTCAATTTTTATTTTTATTTATCCTGCCATTATTTTCATTGTGGTATAATGAAGTGCAGTATCTGCTCCACAACTGTGCTTTCATTGGCTTCAGTTGAAATATTCTGGTACTGTGACGATACTGCAGTGATGCACTCACAGGTGGTGGAAGACGGGAAGGTGGAGGAGGCGGCGGCGGCGGCGGGTCTTTGATGACCTGGATACACAGAAAAAACAAAGAAAAAAAAAAAAAAGAGTGTCAGCACAAACTCCATCAGGGGACATGTACAGACACACACACAAACACAAGCACTCAAACCTTGTCAAGACAAGCGCCGATGAGGCTGACGGAGGTGATTCGTGACAGGTGACTGAGTCAAACAGAGACGTCCCTCAGCTCGTCACAAGACGGAGACGCCACGCTTCCGGGCTGCTTTGTAACCGCAACAGGCTCCCCCACCATCGCCCCGCTGACTACTGATTACAAGGATTCTGCTTGTAAACCAACATCAGGGGCCCCCCGTGCAAAATAAAGAAAAGCTGAAAATCAACTTGTTGACAGGGGAGTCTTTGGGGCGAGCGCCGCTGCCCGTTTAGCTCTTAATTAATTGGATGGGGTTCAGTGCTCCCAAGCAATCCCCCCAATCATAAAGTCCTAAGGAGTTAATTAGCTCCGATGAGATACAGAGGAGGAGGCTCGGGCTCAGCTCCAAGCCCGTCTGCGTAAAAAGATGAGTGGCGGCATACACACACACACACACACACACACAGAGGGGAAAAAAGAAAGAAATAATGCACGCGCACGCATGCATAATGACGACACACCTCTCCCACAGCAGAGTGACCAGCCTGGCAGCATTGTTCATGACAACACTGGATGACATGGCACCTGAGGAGCAGGTTGTCCGCAATGTGATTCCACTCAAGGACAAGATGCCGCTACTGGTTTTTTTCAGATGTGCATCGCAAAGCAAAGAGCAGCCTGACAGTGGCATTTGTCAGGTGTCAGTCAGACGCTTCACATACTGATGTCCGACTTTTTACTACAGGACTGCTGAAGACACCGCTGCCACTCGCTCCATCAGTGACAGGGAGCGTGCTGGAGGAGTGGTGAAGTCTCTTCTTCGTGGCTTTTGGTTTTTGAGCAGTTGTAAGTCATGTTCTGGTTAAGAGTCACTATGGAGAGCTGGGCTGGAGCTCTGCAAAGGTCCCGTCGACGTTCCCTGAAAACTGTGGGATTTATGTGAGCATAGATGCATCGATACCAATGCTACAAGGGAGCCCAGATGAATTCATCAATGAAATGAAAAAAAAAAAAAAAAAATGCAGATCTGCTTATTTTTTTTCTGTTTGAAACGATTACAAACTCATTATCTTTGGATTTTGAGCTATTGTCACGTATACTAATCGAATTAAAATGACAGAAATTAGGTGCGATATTGAGCTCAGTGGAAAGAAGGGCGTTTTTAGCACTGAAGGCCTTATTTTACTGTCCCACTCTTACTCAATAGTGGACATTAGCACTGCACACAGAGAACAGTAGCCCTCCTATTAATACTGTAAAGAGATGACATATTTCAGCCTGAGAAAAGTGGAAGGAAGACCTTTATCCATTAGTCATCACAGACAGATACTTCACTGTCATCACTGGTTATGCATTTACTAAATTGGTTTTGGAGGGTAAAAAAAAATGTAATTATGGCATATCATAGATCCTAACAGCTGTTTTATTCACTGTTAAGCGCAGGGATACCCTCTCTCCACATACTGTTGTCATTAGAATAATGAAAAAGAATCAATTAGGGTTAATTAATTTCTCTTTGACACACAACTGGCTGTAAGCAAATCCAGGAAAGGTCTACTGGTAGCCTCTCCATACGCTGATTAACATCATTTCAGCCACACCTTACGTTGACAGGATTATCTCTTTTTATTAAGTAATTATGCAGCAGATTTCCTGGACATATTGTGGGATAAATAAAGCATTATACAAATGACGGGGCTCTGCTGCTCTTTCCCAGCTACCTGATGGACAGATGTGAAGAGGAGCGCTCAGCGACATAATTAAAAACTAAACCACAGGATACTTAGCCGCCTGACATTAGCCCCAGCGGCTCGCCACCGCAGCCACGACACCGGTGGGAATCAGACCAGTCACCGGGCGTTTGTGGCATCGTCCCCATATGGCTGTCTCCGTCACTGTCCAACTGGACTTGCTAATCCGTTCGTTCCCAACCTCAAGCTCTAACCGTGTTGTGTCAAGCTGTTTCGGGAGGCTTATCGTGATGGATCGGTGGCAGGTAGCAGATTTGGGAGTTTAAAAACGATTTGTGCTTTCAACGATGGACAAATGAGCCTGTTTGTGGAAAATAAAAAGGATTCTGAGGGGAAAAGAAACAAGAAAACATAAAAGTTCCGCATCGTAGAGCAATGCTGACAGCTTCTAACATGAAATAACATGGAATAATCAGAGATTATTAACATATTAAGCACCAACTCAGTTGAAAATGTGCCCAAAAGTGGATCCAATTCAGCAGTGAATCATTTGCAATTTGGATAAACTTGTGATGTAATTTGAAATTGCATCTCCAATCCCGAATCCTTTGATTTGAACTAAAGGCTACGCCATTCTGAGTTTAATTTCCAAACAAATCATAAACAAAGAAATTACCACTCCACAGCTTGTATGACCTCTCTCTTGGCATCAGTCCACGTGGGAGAGCTACAGGGAGAGAGAGGGATTGTGGGAAAGAGGTTGGATCTATGGTGTGTGTGTGCGTGCGTGGCCTCATCCCGACTGCTGAAACCTGGCAGACTGGGGGTTTAAATATTAACAAGCCACACATGGCCCTCCTCTTCTGCCGCGTCCCTCGATGGAAGGCAACAGCAGCTCTCTCCACCAAGACAAACACGTCCACGGCCAGACATGCTGCAGGGGGTTTACATTTTAATGCCTTTGTTGGTTTTCCAAAATATGCTTCCATCTCATCCTGGATGGGCTCCCTTCAGGTCCACAAAGCCAGGTGACGTCTATCATTTAAGGGGCGGTGCGGGTGAGCAGGAACAGAGGTGCTGTGGGTGGGTGGGGGGGGGTTGGCAGTAGCGGAGGGTAAATTTGCCTTTATCAGATCTCAGTAGAAAAAACAAAACAAAACAGAGAAACAGAAAAAGACCGGGGTGCACCATCTGTAGCCCCTCTCTCATAGCCCCAAACGATAATCTGTTGTGGATTTTTGTAAATGGTTAAGCGGGTGAGACCAGTTTTCCAAAGGGGGTGACGGCAGAACGAGTTTACATTAGTAGTTTTCATGAATAATCAGGACTAAAGCAAAGTTTAGACAATGGATTAAAGAAAGAAAAAAACCCTCCTCCATCAGGAACAATCAAGTTGTTCAGAGCGAAACGATGAAGAAGAGCCCAGAATTTAATTGCGGATTCAAGACTCATTAATTAAACGCAGCCTCGAGTTGCACCTTAACAAACAGCCTGTTCACACGGGACCAGTAACATGTGGCGATCTATGGTGTTAATGAATAACCTTCCAACCTTCCACGTTTAGAGAAACACATTTGCACTTACTAATGAAATACCCTTTTATGGCTGGAGCCTCTGAACTGGCAACTGCAGTGAGTCAAGATTTCACATTTTGTCCTTCTCGCTCACTGTAATTTACTTGTTCTTTATATCAAGAACCACTCACTTGGATTGGCAATGAACAGAGACAGATGATGCTCATTATAGTGTATTGACACTATTTGCTGCTGTTAACGATACATTAATCCAGTGGGTCTAAAATGTAAAACCTGACACGACACGAGTATTTGAACTGCGCGTGATTAAAAACACAACACCAATGAAAGCATTATTAGGAAAGAGCATAAGTAAATGTTACTAAAGGTAAAACTAATGAAGAGATACGGTCTTAACTACTGTTAGCAGTTCTGACGGCCCTGGACCTCGGCAGTCAACCCGACTTCTCAGCTAATTAATTAAGTCAAAGCAGCAGTGGGACCATAATATAGTAAAATCATACAACTTAAGGTCAATGAGCAGTATAATGAGATGTGTAGTTTATATTAGGCTGTATTTACCCTCTTTTTATACATATATTGCATGAGAAAGGTTTCTGCCTGTGCCGTTTTCCTCTGCCCTTTCTCACTGCTCTGAAGTGGGCAGAGGTTGAGTTGGAAAAACATGATGTCATGTACCTCCGTGCACCGATCAGAGTTAAATAATATAGGGATAAAACTGTTATGACAGTTGGTTGGGCTGTTTGCTTATGTTACCGACACAGCCAATCAAATCTGATCAGGCCACGCCCCCACACAGACCCGATGTTGCAGATTGGCTCATTAAGTAAAGATGTTTTTTATTTGTCCCCAACTTTTAACGGTGATTGTTGTTGTCGCTTTGGTTGATTTTTGCAAAACAATACATCTTCTGTACTATAACATGTACTGTTATAGGAAGAGTTTTGTACTATGTTTGTTTACAAGTGGAACGGTTCATTGATCTTCATTTGTATGGAATGCCAAAGGTGCTGTTAGTGTCATCTGATTGGTGTAGACCCCCCCCCCAGGTCACACACACACACACACACACACACACACGCATATATATATATATATATCTCAAACATGATGGAGTGGAATGTGAAAGCGCCTCTGTTGTAAATGTTTTACTCTGACAATCAAAACATGCATTCTGTACGTTACGATACTTCGCACATCCTTGAGGAAAGGGTGGATGTTAGCAATCAGCAAATAACGATAATAATACTGAAGTAGGAGGAGTAAGGGGAAAACAAAGGGCCAAAAACAAAGTGTATGAGAAACACTCTGACGGGATTAGTACAAGAAGAATTCTGTGTTTACCAAAACAGCATAAGTATTTAAGCTGCAGCACGGACATGACAAATTCAACTGTGATTAAACCATAAACAATCTCTGTGATTATTATTAATCACTTCAGTCCCCAGGTAGGCCTAATGTGAGTCCAGGGCAAACAGATTCTGTTAACTTTCATACAATCTGTCACTCACTTTCTTCTCCTGCTAATCTGCCTCTTGTTGTTGTTTTTAAACATAGTTTATTCACACAACGTGACTTCATCTCTACTCAGAATTTGTGCACGGTCGCATGCAACCATCAGCTACAGATCTACAAGATGCGGGTTCCTCACTTCCTGTTTGAAGCTCTTCATCTGTGGTGTTGCTAAGCCACCGCAGGTGAGTGAGGTAAACGGGAGATGACAGAGTTGAACAGATGTTCGAAACAACTTCCCTTCAGTGTTGACTGGTGAACAATGCCGAGCCTGCTGCGTATGAGCAGCTTCGGACACAGTGAAAGCTGCTGCTGACCTGCTGGTTATTGCTGGTTTATAGTTACAGATGACGCCATAACCCCATGGGATTTGAACTTCTGCCCAAAGTATTTTGTAATCAGTGCATTTGCAACAACAGGATGTTGCAACTGTCTGAATAAACCAGCTACAGAGAAGGTATTCAGTATTCTCACTGCTGACTTCTGCTCTCAGTAACATTGATTTAAAGAAATTGGACATTCAACGTTATCAGATCTAAAAAGGTAGCAGCGACTGTTGTAGAGCAAGCCCAAAGTAAATGAATCTTCATCTCTAGCTGCCCAAAGTTGAACTCGTCCACAGTTTGTAATGAGGAGCGAAAACTTACCACTGTGCAGCAAAGAGGCCAGAACCACCACATAAGAGCCAGAGCTAAGAGGAGCAGCAGCACCAGGAAGACTATGGCCACCACCATACCGTCTGACTGGAGGAGAAAATGACAGTAAGTGTAAATTCATTCATCCTAATTTTGCTGTTAAACTGAAAGACGAAAATGGTGAAATGAGACCATCAAAACACTGCGTCTGCAAAATATCCGGTTTGTTGTAATGAAAAGCTGAGGAAAAAGTTAAAACAAATAAATCAATAAGACAACTACGTGATTGTTTGCCATTACTGTAGGGATGTGTTCATTAGAGCCCAAATTTTACATTTAAAGGAAATAAGATGATATGATGTTGATATAAGATGGATACATGTAAAGACGACTAAAAGATGATGCTTCTTATTTTACAACCATTATCACATAAAAACTAAAATTTAGGGTGGTTTCTATCTTATGTGAACAATTCGACTGTTCTCTACTTAAGTTAAGGTGTCAGTGCTTCAGTGTTGTGTGCATGTCTGAAAACAACCACAAAGAGAAATGAGAGTTCCACTGAACATGACTTAAGTCCCTACTGGAAGGAAAAAAAAAAAAACAAAACGTCCAACCGTCACGTCCTAAAACCACAATATCAGCAACGCTAACTGAAACATTAAATGAGGAAATTAAGCTCAGATTATGAAAGAAAGGTGTGAGGGGAAGAGTGATTGTTTTTGCTCAAATCAGAAATGTGTTTTATAACATGTACGGGCGGGAAAGAAGGTCAGAATGGTTTCAGGTGCTTTCATTTTGGCTCAAATATGACGGTAATTCAGACTTACACATGTGGAAGCGGTGATGGTGTAGGCGCTGGAGATGAAGGACTTGCCATTGTTCAGGCTGATGAGAACGTCCATGGTCCTGTAAAGAAAAGATTTTAGTCAGTGTCACAGTCGTTTGTTCAGTAAACTATACGCGATGCGTACAAAGTGGACTTCATGGACTTCTGCTAGCATTAGTTTACTAGTATCAGTGTGTATGTTGGCAGATATGCACACAGGAAAATGTTCTCTGCTGCAAATTTCTCTTTTTTTTCCCTCTTATTTGCCAAATTTGGTGCAGACGATGTTCAGGAAGATGCAAACCTGTTGGCAGGGTTGGCAAACTCCCACTTGATTTCATTTCCAGTTAAAGTTGTTTGAAATTTTGCTGACACATTTTTTTTTTTTTTGCCATTACTGTCATCTTTCATAGGAAAGGTTAGCGTTGAACTGTAAATATCATGCTGAGATCTTTCTCTGTGTGTTTATCTGCCCTGAAAGACAAAAACAATTTGTCTGCCGCTTTTTCTTTTGGATGGAAACAACATCACCGTCCAACATCAGAGGTGCAGTCTACTGACAGTGAAAAACAATGTCAATATTGATCAAACAAAATAAAAAAAAAAAACAACAAGGATTTGTCGTTCATTTGACATCTTTTTTAAAAACTCTTTCAAACACGGGTGATGATCAGCAGGAAATGTTTCTTTTTGGAGGAAAGGAAATCATTGGCGTGGTTTTACAAAACATCTCTTCTAACTCCCAGTGAAAGATTTAAGTGTTATCGTATTGTATTATATCAGACGCAAATCCTGTTGAAGTCCGGCGCTCACAGCCGCACAATCCTCAGCGCAGAACACAATGGGCGCAACCCGAGCGGTCAAACTCAGGGAGGAAATCCTCTCATTATCACATCCGACGGGGTGCGTGGATGAAGTAACCTGACCAGCAGTAACAAGGCTCGTGAACTCCTATGACTTATTTAGAAGGAAAAACGGGGAGCCAAAATGGGCGCAATTAAAACCCTAATGATGAACGGCACCGCAATTTCCATATGTCTATTACGCCCAATCCAATTACCGCAGGTTTAATGAGAATTCAGGATATGGAACGAGTGAAACGCCTGAAATCCTCCCTCCAACACACAAAAAAGGGAGAGAGACAGAAGAACGCAGCGTGGTATTGTGTGTGTGTGTGAGGGGCCAGCTGTGACTGTGTGGTAGCGTACAGGGGAGGCCTGCATAAAAACTGGTGCTGCGGAATAATAACAGAGAGCTCTTTGCTTTGCTTTGGATCTTGCCTGAGGCAGTGCCCTGGGCCACCGATTCTCCTGTGGTTCAGAACAGATGAGCAACCAGACCATGTGTCCATTACTATGCAGTGTATTCTAAATATTCTAAACTGACTCCTTTGCACCTTTCCTAATTTACCCACGCTAAATATTTAAAATACACTTCATGGAACTTTAAAACTGGATGCACTTTGACACTTCGCTCAACTTGTTGATGCCTCTACTTTTCCTTTTTTTTTCACTTTTTGTTTATTTGAATTTTTCTCATCTGACATGTCATGCTGATCCTCCATATTTAAATACATATCTCTCATTAGTACCATTTAATCTTTATTTATCAGAGAACAAAGAGAAAGAAAAACACTTAAACTGAGTTTAACTCAAGATGATCAAGTACAGACATACAAGCTGCTCTACCTAATTTTATAGTTTGGAGAAGACAAACAGCCTTCAATCCAAAACTGAAAACTGAAATAGAAATATGATTATTTTTTCATATACATATACTGTACTCAAATTGTAATGAAATTTCAATTTCTGTAAATTGACGACACTTTGCTTTGACGTGCTGCGTGTGTCCTAACAGGTGCATCCTGTTAAGAAGAGGTTGGACTGTGTCAGAAACTGGCCAGGTGCACTAAGAGTCTCGTTCCCATTCCCTGACATCTTAACCATGTACGTACACACAACCCTGAAAGATTTAAAATCTCTGGACTTTGACTATGAACCAGTTTGCTTCCATCGGAAAACATCACTTTCTGTCTAACTTCGTGAAGCGCTGCACGCCTCTGCAGCTCAGCGAAGCCGTTCCAGGTCTTTGCATGTTAACGAAGAGCTTGCGCTGAATGGTTGAGGGGAGAGGCTAATTTGGCTGACACCCTCAATCCGCGATAATAGTGGGCAGGTTGTTAATCAAGCTGCTGGTGTGGACCCCAGCGTGTGAAGGAGGAAAGCTCCCAAGCGACTTACACTGACGAGCCCCACAGCCTCCAGCCCCCACATCACTGGACATCCTTAATGCACCACAACCCAACCGGTCAGCAGGGCCTTTTTTCTTCCTTCTGACACACTGACTGCTAATTTACAGAGGTACTGTTGAGTAGGCAGGATCTGCTCCAGCACAGAGACATAAGTCCTCCTTTTCGCACTTTTATTTCCATGAATATTAACAAAAGAATGATTAGTAGTCGTGTGATCACATCTATTAAAGTGGTTATTCTGCGTATTACAAATAACTGCTGAAATGACTGGTCAGTCAGTTGGTTACTTGGCATAAAATTCATCAAAGACAATTTAGTTAATCAAATTATTACTTGAGACACACAGAAAATACCAAATGATGTTTTCAGCTTTTGAAATGTAAGGATTTGTTGATTTTCTGTTTTATATCATTGCAATATGTAAATCTTTGGGGTTGCTGGTCAGAGGTAACAAGAGCCTGAAAGATGGCCCACTGTACTCCGGAAACTTGTAAGCTTCTTACAGCAGGATAGGCCTTTTTGTGAAGACCCATCAACAATCCTGTGAATTTCTGGTTATGGTGAACCATTTAAATCACCATCTAAATTCTCTTTTTTTTGGCTAAAATGGTGTCCCTGAATGTTACACAAGAAAAAGGAAAGAAAGAGGAGACAAAAAGGGTAAAAAAAAAAAAAGAAAAAAAAGAAAAAGAAAAAAGGCGAGTGACTTTAAAAGGAGCCAGATAAATAATTAAAACCAGCGCTTGCTGTCATTTAACTTTTCCATGGTGAAAGCTAGTGAGTGACACCGAGGAGAGAGCTGCAGCTGCTTGGTGGGTCGATGGACATGTTTGAATAAATGGGAGATGAGAGGGCAGATTGTCACGGGGCCGAGGGATCACTCAAAATTTGGGTAGAAAGCGACACGGGCTCCCAGGGACACCAGTTGAATGGCAGAAGGCTTCTTCCCGCGGAGCATCTCTGGCTCCACGTTGGCAAAACTTTGTCCCCGGGCTCGCTGTAATCTGTCAGAAAGTAAGCCCGCCATGACGCTAAGCCTTGGTGATGCGATACAGCTGGAGCGGCTGACAATGCTGACGCTAATGGCTTTCGAACTTCCCTTAAAGATGTGAAAATTGAGGAGGCTGAATAATTCACGGCAGAGCATATGCAAGGCCTGTCACTCGGCATTCAGGAGTCATCACTCTGCACGAGTTTGTGTGGCAGAAGTTCTGACGGAGGAGATGAAACTCGACTGAGATCTCCTCATGAGGCCTGGGGACCAGATGAGAAGTTGTGTTCCAGAGTGAGGCATCCACCATTTGGAGAGAGCGACATGCACTCTAAAAACTGACTGATGGCACAAAATTAAAATTCAGTGATTCTGCTGCGTGGCAGCTGGCTGGTGCGCTCCTTAACAACAAATTTATACATTTAATTTATTTTTATTTTTTCCCAGGTTACCGCATTACTATGTGATAATGTGTAAAATATCCAATCAAAACTTTAAGACAAACTAAACATTTGGTTGGAGCTGCTTCTAACTCATATTCACATCAAAAGCATAATTTTAAAAAGAGACACAAACTGAAAACGTTGGGAACTTCCAATGTACAGTAAACGTGATTTGTTGTCAACAGGTCAGTTATTTATTTACTTAACTTTGCAGCCAAAAAAACTAAACCGCTGCTTCTTAAGACTTCTTAAGGCCTTAACCCCATTTATACAGACTGGTGGCTGTCACATTATGATATTTGTTAACTAAAACTGATTTTTAGTCTTCAGCTGGCTCTTCAGCTGATCTGCTATGAGTGTCAGACCTGTTTGTCACTTAGGATGAAGTGCAAGCCGATAATTTTAAGTTTCAGTTTATTCACTTTTAATTTAATTTCTGTTTGTTTTCCTGCACCTCCAAGACCTCAAACCATCCGTCAACAAGCGGACACATTGCTCCTTAAAACCCTCAACAATACAGAGCCTGTTCTATCTCCGGCAAATTGCACATCCAACATGTCTGTGCCACAATGCTGGAGACAATCCGACAACAGGACATATCTGTCATAAACATCTTCATGTCCCCACTGGAGCAGATGGAGTGATGTTGCTGCTAGCAGCGGCCCTGGAACAGCCTATTTTAATTATTGACGAGCATAAGCATTAGTTACTGTACCTGCTTTGTAAAGCAGGTGTCGACTCCCCCCTCAGTTATTTTTTGTCCTCCACCATTATTGTGAAAACACCAGGTGAGGACATGCTGCTGCAAGAGTGCAGCCACTTAACCTCTCCAAAGGCGTCCCAGCAGGGTGTGCTGGGTCTCCTAAGAGGGGGAGGGAATGGTCTGGGGAGGGAAGGAACGGCCTCAGCAGATGCCAGTGTTTCAAGCCTGATGCCGCAGCTGTCAGCACAGATGATGCCTCCGCCGTGAGTGCTCCTACACAGCTCGATGACCAACTGAGGACACTGTGATTCCTGGACATCGAGGCTGGATGTGGAGCCGCCTGCTCGGAGTTCCCTGTGGGACGGGAATCTGCAGCTGAGCACCTCAACTCGGGCGACTGCTGCATCTGAAATATGTTTCCCAGCAATCCAGTGGAGAAGGCCTCGCGTGTAACAAAACACGGTTAAAAAAAAAGGAAACAGGCAGAAGGAATGTGCAACGAAAAGGCGATTCTTCTTCGGCTGAGTAGAGCCGTGTAAACGGAGCACCCCGAGCGCCAGGAGCGGCGATGGAGCAGAAGCAGACAGATGGACGGAGACGGAAGTTTCCGGGCTCCGCCGTTCCATGCAGGTGGTCCTGGGTGCAGGGATTGTCAGTGCATGGTGAATTATTTAAATGGGGAGCGTGGAAAAGGGAATGGCTGCATCTGTCGCACATCCTTTTAAAGCCCCTCCAGCAGATGTGTTTACTCACCGCCCGTACCAGCTAACTACTTAATGGGTCACCATTGGCAGCCAAGAGTTAATTAAGCAGGCCTTTTGCAAATGGCGGGCACGTAGCGCAGGCATCGGCTCAGGGTCTATCAAGTCGCAGCAGGCGCTGTAGGCCTGTGGTTTACAGATGTAGTCGCTCAAGTTCATCTTTTTACTGCATCCTTGGCGAGCCGGTTGAAAGATATTGGATCCTGTTTTGCTCTCCTGGTTTCTGTTCAAGAGAGAAAAGCTGGATAGAAGGAGGACTTCCACAGCAGCTGCTACTGTAAGAGCAGTTGTACTTATAATGTTGCTTTTTCTTCACACTGATAAGTGAGGAAAAAAAACAAAAAACTGCAATCCCACTGCATTGTGCGAATTTTCTACATTACTGAAAATGGCGCCAGATGGAGAAAGTCTAAAATATAGTTCATCTGGAGGCAAAATAAGCAGCAGACCTGCAGTAAGATCAAGAAAATAAGAGCACGTACCTCCAGTGGGGCTGCGCAATCTTTGTTATTTTAATATTTCATATATGCATCAAAATGGAAAAGGATATCAAAATACAAGAGCTTCTTAAAATATGACACACAAGTCTGCTTTTTGTGCAGGACATCATAAGCTACCAGCTAAGTCAACAGACTACATAAATAAGCAGTGCCCTTGTTTTGTCATTACACTATGTTTAAGCCACTAACCATTGTTTACTATCTTCCCTGCTTGTTAACACTGCTTTCAGTTGGTCTCTGGTGTTTTTATGGTTTCCTTGAATACAATGCATCACAACCTGCAATCGCATACACACGACAAAACCATTATCTTTTTTGAATATCCTTCTTCCCCCCTCGGTGATTAGTTTGACGGACTATATAAAATGCACATTCTCAAAGTAAAAAAAAAAAATATATATTAAAAACTTTAAAGCCACTTGTATCATTTTAAAACCCTTTCTGAAACTGCTGCTCAGAGCCTTACTTCCCATATATGCTTCCTGTAAAAAGTAGAACTGTGTGAGTGTAAATGCATGCATTTGTACTGACGGCACAAGACTGCGTGCACATTCATTTTGGTATTTTTGAGTAATAATTTGATTGGGCCATAAAAACCAAAAACCTGAAACTGAGACCATGTGTACACGTTATAACTGCAGCAGAAAAACATGTTATCATGAGCAGTTTCTACGCTACCATGAGAGGATTATCTGAGGTGAGGTTCAAGTTGATTTGGAGTAGTTACAGCATCGCCGACATCATATGATACATAATCTGTTTTAGAGCTGAAAGACCTTCACAGGAGCCAGCGGCACTCATAATCATACATTTTTGATTGGATTGCAGTCATTGAGGACATTAAAATCTGTTGTTCCATCCAGAATGCCTTAGCGATCATCTGTTATGGTTTGGGATTATAAGAGATGACGTTAAAAATCAAATAGCTACACAGCCGGGAATAAATCCATATTTACACTGTTTTCACTTAAATCTTTGGGTTGTATGTATGGGGTGTTTCTCTGTCAGCCTCCCGTCTACAATGTTTGCCGCGTCTTTACGCTACGCCAAACTCTTCATCCCTTCAGCTACAGTTTTAACATACAGCTGATTTATAGATTTAGGAGTTGTTTATTTGCACAAAGAAGCGAAAAGAGAAACTGAAAAAATACGAGACTCATGCATGTAAGACAAAGACACACCATGGGGATTGAAACATCTCAGCCTAATATAGGAGAGATCTCTGTGATTTATACATTTTTTTTTTTAAAAGTATAAAACTGAACCAAGAAAAGAGCAGCACAACGTCTGAATGTTAACTAAAAGCCCGAAGAGGAAGAGAAAGAGAGAGAAGAAAAACAGTCCAGAGAGAGGAAGTATCTGTGTGTGTGTGTGTGTGTGTGTGTGTGTGTGTGTGTGTGTGTGTGGTTTTATATATGATTCACTCCACTGATCTCTGCTGAGATAGGCTTCTCGATTTCCTCGATTTGGTTAAAATTCCAACACTAGCACCCAACCTTCACCAAACGCAGCGCTCCTTTTTCCTTTCTACGCCACGACAACACACTGACAACATAATGACTCGTAGGAAAACACAACAATCTATTTAGACGGTCTCATTTATAGATGCAGGATTCACAGAGAGATGTCTGTCATTATAACTTCACACATTCTCTGTTGTCCACGTGCCAAGATCAGAACTTAAACACATCAACAGACACACTGCCCTCACATGAGCTCAGTGTCAGTTATTTTGGAAATAAAGCCATATTCTCATAAAGTAAGTTACTTCATGAGAATATGGCTTGGTTTCCTAAGGCGCACTTTGAATATTTTCATCTGTTAATTCACTTGTTTCAGTGTTGTTTTAACGAAATGACTGACTGTTACGCACACTCTGATTAAGGATGAAAAGGTGAAATGGGATCTTTGAGTCTTTCTTATCAAGTCCTCTTCACTCCTAGTTGTATGTGTGATTTCATTATAAGGAAATCGCTGGTCCGTCTTGGCAAAATATCTGCTGATCAGTTTGTGGAAACAAAGAATGCTTTTTTTGTTTCAGCGAGGTTTTACACACAACCACCGTGATATTCAGTGGTGGAGAAACTCGATATCTGATAGTGATGTACCCGTGTTTAATGAAAAGTTGATATCTGCAGCATATGCAACACTAACACGCTCCGCCAGGACCCCCCCTGCTACAACAGAAAGCTCACAGGTTACTTACTGTCCGACTTCATAGAGCTTCGGTGCAGGACACAGCAGATAATTATTACGCACATCACTCGGCTTATGGTCTGAAAAAAGCAGAAAAGACAAAAGGCGTTAAGGTAACTCAAAACAATGTATGATGCAGACAGTGAAACGCTTCACGTTTACTCTTGTTGCTGGAACAGTGTATCTGTCTGCTTCAGAAAAGGGCCAAATGTAAATCAGATCAGCATGAAACCCTTTTTTAAGAAGCAACCTTGGTTGAGAGAGAGAGATGGAATTCATTTTGAACCCTAAACATTAATTTATTTGAAATTAAATCATTATAAGAAATATTCTGAGATTATCGTCAACTTGGTTTTGCAATCCTCCAATCATCCAACCATCAAATGAACTCTATTTGACCCCTTTTGATCATCTGTATCACTGGGATTATGAATTTCTTTTAAGCAAAACATCAGTTATATTAAAAATGTAATTTCATTCTTTCAGACATTGCGTGTAACACCTGCTGTGTCACATGTTTGATATGTCAGCTCTCTTCTATCACAGGAAGCCGTGAGAGAAGACAAAAGGTAAGACATTACATGTTGGGTTTTGTCTGTGTGTGTGTGTGTGTTCATCAGCACAGAGGCCTGAGCCATCCTCAGCCACGGAGGTCGTTCGGATTATTGATATTTCTTTTCTGCTTGTCTGCTCGGGGCTCCGAATGGTTTGGTGATGGAGAAGACTGTAGCATCTGTTCCACATATGTGGTGTGTGTTCCATAGTTGCCATGATGCCTGTCCATAATTATAAGGTGCCCCACTGTTAAAAAGGTCTGGGCTGAACACATGCAAAAGCCAATGAGGGAATAAATAGCCCCAAGTGGGCGAATGTGAGACAGCCTAAACTGAGAAAGGACTAACAGGAAGACATCTGCTAATGGCCACTTCCTGATTCGGATGAAGTTCTTTTTTAAAGGAAAAAAAAAAATATGCTCAAGTGTTTCAGTCGAGTTGAAATGTTGAAAATCAAAAATAACTTGTCAAGGAGGGAAGTGTTGTCATTGGCAGTCGTCGATCCCACAGATCCCACGGCCAAATGAGAGCTTGAAAAGATTGGCTTTTGGTGCCAAATCCCGTTTGCTTCCTGAAAAAGGATTCTCAGCAGAACAGACTGCACGCTCGAAATAAGGAGCACAGTGACCTACATACCCTCCTTTCTTCTGATGAATATAGATCATATAGATAGGGGCTGCCGTGAGATAACAGGTACGTTGGGAGCTGTCCTCCGAACAGCCGCCATCAATTCACGTTGTAGGAAGCAAGTTGGATGAGAAGATATAGAGTTCTAAGATGTGTGCAGGAGATGTGAGGTATTGAATGTCCACACTTTGGACGCAAAAAGCACTAAAATACAATGAATCCTGATCATTGTTACTATAAACCACATTTAGCGGATGATAGTTTCTAATCATCTTGTTACTGATGAATGCTGAGCTTCAAATCAAGACTGAAACATCTGACATATATAACAATGTTGTGCGTTTTTTATTAATTGAGCCTATGTTTAGGATGTACAGAGCCAACTGGCAAAAACAAGAGGTTGCTGACATTGTGCCGGGACACGCGAAGCTGCTGTGGATGAAACTGTTGAGAGAAACAAAACAACCTGCAGCTGTGTCTCCACAGACGGGCCGATTCTTATCACATTCTCGTGGACACCGGGTATCAGAGAGCCAAATCTCGCACATGTACGATGGTGGTTACAGTGAATGTGCTGTCAGATAACGATGGACAATAACGTCTGCCAGACGGTGTCGAGGGCTGCAAAGCATCAGCATTTCTTTGAGCTGTTTGCCATGTCCAACTGACCAAACACTTGAACTCGAACTCTGTGTTACTATGACAACCAACAAGGTTTATCTCAGTAATTCTGATATATAATATATTCTTCTACTTGCTGCTGTGTGCATGTGAGCTTCCGCCCCATTCTATTTATATATTAGGACACTAAGACATGTCTATAATCCCCCTCAGACAATCTTTAGCTCTGCGGAGGCAGAATTTAGTGTCAATGAATCTTTTTCTTAGTCCCTGTGAACTGAATCATTGTGGCTGCAGGCGAACTGTAGGCTCTGTGTCATTAAATGTGTGCCAACGTGGGTATTCCAAACAGCAGTGATGAACAAAGATATGGTATAAAGTGTTGTACTGCTTTTTAGAAATCACACTTCAGCTACAAAGCAAGTCCTGTTTCTCCCCAAACCATTATTTGCCTGTTTTTATTCATTTTTCTTTATTGCTGTCATCCATGCTAATACTGGACTGCCCTGATGGAAGAGTTATGATTTATTTATTGTCAAAACAACAGCCACACATTCCAGTTTGACTATTTTAATTTGCAAAACTGGCTGCATGCTTTGATATATCGATCTGGAGCACATATCAGTGAGGGCCAGACAGGAACTGTTATGCGACTCCACATTTGGCTTTTTAGCTGTTCACAGTGATCAGAAAACATCAGAGCTGCGCTTAACAACATTTTCAGCTGCACTTTGAGCCAAAAGAACCTGTAGAGTCCGGCTGGCTGAATGCATAATGGCGTTTTTGCAGGACTTACTGAAGGTTTGCTGGTCCACTATGAAGCTGCAGACGACGTCATTTGTGCTTCGGCCAAGGGTGAAGCCGTTCCCTCTGAGGACGATGTCAAAGGACTCTGTGGAATGTAAACAAACTGGAGATAAGACTGGGAGGAGGATCCTACATATAGTTAAGAGATTCTTTTGGATTTACCCAGAATCTCTTCTGCAGGCTTTTGCATAAAACACTATAAACAGTAGTTCCAACAGGCCTCCCTGCAATAACACTTTTCAGGGAACTTGCACGATGTGCTGCTTTCATGGACAAATTTTATGACTTTAATAAATCTAGCTTTATTGAATATAGGTTATTTGATGCAGAAACGCTATGCATGTCAGTAGCAAATGTATTACCAGAATTTAAATATTAACTTTATCAAAACGAGAACTGAAATGTGGGCTTCATCTTCTTACTTCTGTGTCTTCTGTTTATTTTGTTGCAGCTGGACCAAACCTCAGCAGGACACATTTAAAAGACTCTTTTCACAGCAGCTGTTATATGCTCCGACTTCATCTAACATCTCACAAGTCACTCATTTGAGTGAGGTGCACAAAACAAAAAGGTTTGTCTGAAATAATGTCCAGTTCTCTGAGGTTCTGTTGCGAGGCCGTGTGATGCACGATGGCCTAAGATCCGTCAGATGATTTTCAGTGACCCGCATTGACCCGCCTCTTCTCTCTAAGCAGACCTGCAACCTCACCGCTGCTTGAAACTGAGACATCTTTCCAATTTGTCTTGAAAAGAAGTTCAAGCAGTGACAAGAGGGTTTGAACCTGAAATCTGTGCAGAGCTGCAGGGACTGACTGCAGCAGGAGGAGGAGGATCCACTCACCGTTCACGCAGACACTGGAGGGCTCTACACTCAGGATCTCTGTGCACGATCGCTTTAATATCTGGAGAATGAAAAAAAAATAAAAATGAAATGGGTACATTATCGCTTGAGGGCCAAGAATAAATACATCAAATCCTGGCCGTTATCGGCTCTGTCAAGTTTAGAAAACAGATTAGGGCGCAACACCTGAGAAATGTCTCACTCCTGATCGGGGCCTGGCGGCAAAAGGAGAGCGCTGAACATCAGCGGCGAGGAGAACGGGAGGGAGAAACGGCAGCTGTGTCAGCCTTTATGGGAAAATTATGCAAGACTATTACATTTCTCAGTTCTATTAAAAACCTCCGGGATCCTGCATTATCATATAAAGAGGCCTGTGTGAGCCCACTGTCATGGAGCTGCAGTATCCGCTATGATTCAATAAATCAACAAAGGACAAACTATGCAAATCCCAGTACACAGTCGGTAAAAAGAAGCATATTAACTGCAATATAGGACACTTGAACCTTTCATTTGATGTTGGGAGAAACTTCAATCTGAGGATTGGAAGAGGAAGTGTTTACAGCAGCCTTATTAAATATGATGGTTTGATATGGAATCGTTAAAAGGGGACAGGGTTGTAGATGACAGCTGGGAGGAAAAGGATCTGCTGCTGTTCCTCTGTGCCACTATTTTCCCCGTCTAATTACTTCCTTGGCAGTGCCCGAGAATAAAAGGGGGGGGGAAACGGAAAAGAAAACAAAACTGATTGCTTAAAATGACGGAGGACCCCGGCAAACGACATCGCTTTCCCACCAAGTGTGGCGATGCGAACTAAAAATGCTATTTCGAAGTAGTAGCAAAGTGTAGTAGATGCATTAGGCGAAACGTGGGTAAATTACGCAATTTGTAAGGTTTGAAGACGTACAATCTAGATCCTCTGTGTTTTAGAGATATTAAACTATAAGCTTTGAACGTCTGAACTCCAGCAGCAGCTATTCATTTCTCTGGGATCCTGTGACAAACATTATTTACAGGCTGCAGGGGAAAGGGAGGCAGTCGTCCAAATATCCAAAGTCATCCAAATATCTCAGCCAGTGTTGCAAGTGGTGGGGTTTCAGAAGGGGTGAGGCTGGTTTAGTCGTTTTGTGGAAATAATTAAGTGAAAAAGGTTCATTGGGCCTTCTGTCACACATTATTTACGAGACAACGTCCCGAAAATCCTGAAGTCTGCAGGAACATAAAGGCTTAGATAAACTCAGCTCCGTGTGCTCAGTAGCTTAAAAGGAAGTTACCGATAACGATGTGGTTGCCTTATAATTTGGGGTTTTTCCCAAAAGACCCGCAGTTCAGAGAACAAAGGCCCGAAAAACGGGAAAGGAAACCGGCCTAATAGCGTGCAGAAACCCAACTTTTTGTGAGTTTTGTCATGCTGGTCACAGAGGCAGCGTGGATCCTGCAGCAAAAGGCTGCACAGATGATCTCAAATCCTCGAAATCCAACAGAGGAGTGAGTAGGCCAACTAGTCAGGAATCCAGTATTACTAATCAGAGAAGAATGCTCCGCGTTTCATTTGGATGCTGGGAGCGTCACTGTGCTCCGCGCCTCCAAAGACTGAGGGGATGAGCGTTTTGTTGTCGTGCTGGACATTCTTGTGCACGCTCTAAAACATTTTTGGAGAGTGTTGCATAAAAATAGGTACACGACTTTAACGTGACGAATGACCTCATGCTAAATAAAAAAAAAACAAAAAACAAAACAAAACTGTGTGAATGCTCTTTCCCAGATAAAAGAGCTCAGCACAAACCGATTAGAAGCTGCTTATTTCCAATTGTCAATAATCAAATCCAGCCTTTCAGAAGTTTTCAGCACATTTTAATGTTAATTATTACCACCTGGGTTTCACATGCTCATTAGAGAGGACAATATCTCAGGTTAGAACTAGTGTGTCATCTTTTCCTTTTTCATTTTTCAGGGTGCTAGTCACCATTACTAACACATTATAATGATCCAACCACTATTACACCTGTTTTGAATAAATCCTACTTGAATTCTTTTGAATGACTTTTTATTATTTGGCTGCAAAATGCATGAAAGATTCACCATCTTGAATCGGTTTTCGAGTAACCTCTGTTAACACAGAACAGGATTTTTTTTTTTTTTTTTTTTATATTTGTCATAGATTATTTTCAACTCATGTTTTCAATACAGAGATAAATTACCTAAATTATTTAAGAAAGGTTTTGAGAGAAGGGAGCTTTAAAAGCCACAACTGGCATTCAAGATATTCAGCACAGCATTGTTGTCTACGCCCAGGCATCGTTCCACTTCCATCAGACTGAGAGTCGTGGTTTCAGACCCGCCGTTACTTGACAGTCATGTTAAAAGCAACAGAATTAATCACAGTTGTCGCGCTTTGCATCACCCAACAGAAACAAGACACACCCTTTGGCTTTTGCCTCCTTCCAGCTGCATGTCTGACAGCCCCGTCTAGCTCTGTCCTTTCTCTAAACACTGCTGGCCTTGTCGGCTCCGACACAGATTTAAGTCCAGCTCAGGTCAGTGAGCTCCGCAGGGCTCCGGGCTCAGATTCATGTAAAAATGTTGCCATACAAACCCCCGCCTTGGCTGACAGCGTTTAGGCTAAAAGCTGCAGCAAATGGAAAGTATCACTAATTGGCTGGCAGAGGACGAGGAGGCTGCATTGCATGGGAAACTTCGTATAAACACTGTTAAAGGGACTCTTACACTCTGACAGCTATTCACTGGTTACAGCCTTCCACTGACAGGATGAGTCTGACGCGTGAGGCCGGCTTTTATTCGGAATTCCTCAATGAAAATAAAAAATAAAAGCACTGATTGCACTGAAGCGTGCCGCTGCGCTGCGAGCTTTGTCACTCAGCACAATAAGAGCACTGAAGTGGATGTCATATGGACAGTGACTAACTGTCAAGCTGCTCCCATTACAGAGCCTAATTTGCTACAGAGTGGCGAAGACATTTCCTTCTCCGTCTACTAACCGAGGACACAACGAGCTGTTATTTCCACAGACATTTTCCATGCAGCTAAGCAGGAAGTTCACTGAGGTTTTGCTCTAATTTGTGACCAACTTCAATGAAGCCATTGCAAGAATCCCACTTATTTACCCACCTGGTTCTGCACTGTGTTATCACCATTAATTATTTCTAAAATACAGGGGAAAAGAGGCTTTGAGCGTGTCCAAGCGCGGGGGGAGAAAAGCTTATATTTCACTTATTCACCTCGCATATCAACAGGAAATATGAGTCGACTGACTGTCCACCAAAACACACACAAACACACACACACACACACACCAACACAAAGTAGGCAAACTTACAGAATTGACAATGCCTTTGAGTGCGTGGAAGCCACCTTTGACAGGAAACACTTGGTCCTTGGTGTCCGCGATATTAACAAGCTGTTGGTATGAAGAGGGACTTGAGTAAATAAGAAGTAGTGCTGATTTTAATGCTGCTTTCCTCTTTTTCTGTTTTCCTATTTATGACTGAGCACTGTCTTTCCTTTCATATCATGGGCAGGAGGAGACATAGCAGATGGCATGACTGTGGCAAACACTTTGCTCAACCATAAAAAAAAAAAAAGATTGCAGCACAAACTGGGAGCAATATTGCCTTTTGTTTTTTGACTTAATAAGAGCCCATCACAGGGTGGTTACCAATGGTTACAAGGGACAGGCCACCATGTTGAAAGGGGGACAGTGAAAACTGCACACATTACTGACTGAGGAGGAAAGGACTGTGACTTCTGTGCAGCTCGAACAGTCTGACATCAATTTATGAGACAAATATTGAATGACGTGTTGGCGATCGGGTTGAATTTGTTGATTTCGTAGCAGTGTGATGGGGCGGTAAACGGTTTTAACGGCCAGTTTCAACGCTGCCTTTAATCCATAGTTTCTACTTGAAACAGCAGACAATGCAAATGTTCACAGTCACACTCCCCTGGTCATCACTGTTTAACAGATACGCGGTTACGTGACCCTGCAGGGTGGTCCGAGTGTAAAGGAGACCCAACTCACAAACTTCACTGTGCAATATTGTGATTTTTTAAATCAGCTGTCTGATTGTAGATATGTCTACACATTAAACATTCATTTTCACCCATTTAGCTTCTTGCTATGAACTTCTGAGGCCCAAAACCGTCTTTTAAAAAACACCCCATCGGTCGCAGAGGTTTCTTTGTGTTTTTTTCTGCTGTTCTTTTTTTTAAGGGATCTTTAACAAACGGTTTACCATTGTTTCATTTTATTTGGTCTTTGTTTATGAGATGTAATTAAATTAGATGTGCTGTAACAATCATTAGCTGTCATTTGTTTGAACAGAAACGTGGGAATCTTTTGGTTTACTGCTGAAACAACTACTACTTATTTTACTCATTATCACAGAGCTTGCCCCAAATGGTTAAATCACTCTTTACTGTTTAGTTTCCAATGAAAACAAAAATATCAAAAATGATTTTTTTAAAAATCAATCGAGCCAAAATAGTTCACAAAAACACAGACTTCATTCTGAGGAAAATGTCCAGATATCCAGATCTTTCTGCACCGCAGTCCAGTGTAACTGACATGAATGCAAAGTGGCCCGAGGTGTCGTATAAACTTTTTTAGTCTGCCGGGAGCAGTAGTTTGTTTTTTGGGTGAAGTATCGCTCTAAGACCTGGATTATCCATCCAGGTAACGGCGCTCACGTCACATGTGTTATCTTACTTGACACTCTTCTAACACGGTGGCTCTTGTAAAATCTAATCGTTCAGCAATCATCCAGCGACAGACTTCACTGGCGTTTGACTGCCGCAGATTAAAACTAAAGCTCTCTTACCTGCTGCTCATCAAAGTCCTTGATACCCACGCAGTAAACACGAGCGCCATATTTCCTCGCCTCATCAGCCTGCGGATCAAACCAACGATGTGTAACAGCAAATTCCAAAAATAAAGAAATAACGCGTAAAATAAAACATGAATTTGGTTTGAACAGGATTACTATCGCAGTTTGACAGTTAAACAGCCTCTGTGACGATGACTCTCACCTCTTTCACTGTGAGCTCATGAACATAAACTGCAAGCTTCCCGTCCGTCAAGGCCAAGATGATGCTCGAGGACTTGATCCCTTGTTTCTGTATCTGAGCCGAGGCCTTCGGGTTCAACATGAGAGACAAAACATTTCATTGGATCTCATGTTGAACACAACGTGAGCGCAAAGCTGCTGAATTGTAAATGGCTTTATTTGAGAAGGCAAAGTGACCTCTTTGATTCCCTCGTGCATGTAGGTTTCACCTGCTGGTTTCACATCACGCAGGGACTTCAGACCCTCCTCTATCTTGTATCTTAAAACACAGAAGAAAGTAAATTGGTTACATTTTGCTCCAAGGTTCTTCTGCTGTACTGAAATCACACAATTTATCCATGGGTGTTCATTTTTTCCACTCTAGGGGTGAAGGTTTCTAGAAAAACAGCATTCAAACACCTCACAGACAGTCATTTGTACAGCTGCTGTACTGTAGCTACATGAGATGTGCAGTTATGGGTTTTGCTCCTAACCCGGTTTTTAAATAGAGACTTTGACGGGTTGTTCTTTTAATAAAGAAGTGAAAATGTCTCGGAGGCTTTTTTTTAGTATAAACTGGCAATTTGTTATAAAAATATGTATGATTACAGTTATTAAATCACACAGATCATAGGTCAGATCTTATTCTGGTAACTCGAACTTAATAAGAAATACTTTTTGAAGATTTGACACAAAATTACTTTTTGTTTTTCTTCAGCATGTTTTTCTAGGTCACTCAATGGACGAGCAAAGATAAGGAAACGTATGATGATACTGATTTTTTTCTGTTCTCCATGTTAAAATGTGAATGATCTGTCAACATTTAAATAAATACGGGCAGTCTAAACTATTTAATATGGAAAAAGAGCATCGCAGTATGTTTTATCAGTCATTTCATTACATTTTAGTGAAAATCAGTAAAAGTAATACAAAATACAAAAAGTGTGAAACATCAAAATTGTGTCAAACAAGCGATCAGTCAGCATCTGGTTTTGCCAAATCATGATAATTAAGTGAATCATAATGATGTGAAAAATTATTCAAAAATATCCAATATTGCTATAAAACTGTCCCGATGATATTTCCTTTATTGAGCAAATGCACCCATGAACATTAAAGGTGGGGCTACAATGGCTTAAACTGTGACAGTGACAAAAAGGAAAATCATTTCACGTCGGTTGATTTGAGATGTGAAACAAAACAAAAGCACGTGTAAAAGTATCATTTCGTTTGACTGCTACATTTCCAGGAATCTAAAAAAACATATTTTGACCAAGACGCTTCTAAATGGGAAGTACAGTAACCGTGGAGGCAGTGTTACAGTGAGTGAGACTGTTGCTGAGATGTGTTAAAGCGGTACAGCACAAGATGCTGAGACAAGCACACAACAGAGAGTTTATGACAGAGCTCAGTACCTGTCTCCAGTCAGGGGCAGCAGGACTGTCGCTTTGGCCGAGAAAACGATGAACGAGACTCTCATTCTGGGGCTGAGGAGAAAAACAGAAATCATAAGGAATAAGAAACAGTGTTCTTGAGCTGTCAAAGTAGGACCCAGGACAAGAGACTACAATATTATAATACTTATTCAGGGTTTCTCCTCCTTAACTCCATAAAATCAGCATTTGCCTGCCTGATCCTCTTTATCATCCACCCACACAGCATGACATGTAAAATAGTCAGAATGGCTATAAATGACCGTGTGACTGACAGGTTTATATATAAGCTTCCACATGAGCTCGGTTCAGTTAAGGAGAATGAAAGAAGCATAAGTAATTAAGTAAACAGACGGGGCTTATTTAATGTCAACTAATATTAGTGTGCGACTTAAAGAAGCTTCTGTGGAACTGAAGGAAGTGATTAATCAATTCACAGACAGGAAACATGTGGTGATGAGTCACTCGTAAACACACACACATCCTGTTGGACAAATATATACTTTGTACCTGTGACTTGAAAAGGGTGTGAACTGACACGGGACGCCGTGATGTGTCTCTGACCACGGAGTGTGGCATCGGACTGCGTCCTCTCTGTACAACCTGTGCTGTTTGCATTCGGCGTCCCTCTGTCATGCTGCAGCGATTTGATTACAGATTTTGGGTTTGGGGGTCTTTTTCGTAAACACAGCTGGTTTCTGAGCTCACATCCAGCCGAAATGTTGCGGACATTAAAGTCAGCGCTGAGAAAGAGGAGGAAAATGTGCAACTGCCGCTGTGAAAATGTGCCGAACACTTCACCTCACTGTGCTGAGAGAATTGTGCAAAAACGGTTACGGAGCAGTCGAAGTCTTTTTATGCAAGTCGAAGTTGTGACACGACAGAGGAAAAACACTACAAGACAAGTAAACGTCCACTGACCTTACTTAGTAAACGCTGAGCACTTGTGATTAAATGTACTCAATGTAATACAGCAAAGGTAATGGTTGTAAATTGGACAATGTCAAAAATAATTGATTGCTTTTTATTTAACAGAGCAAGACAAACTCCTCGAAAGCATCTTTAATTTGCTCTTAACACTACGCGGGTGTACAACAACGTCTCGGATACAGGCTGATTTTAGCCAAATCGTGATTTAAATGAGGAGATAATTAATCAAAGAGTAAGAAGAAGCTGATGAAGAGTGACGGCTTTCGGGACATGATGGTTTTCAACACTTTGTGCTGCAGAAATGCTTTGAGCAGCTCTCAAAAAACAGTTTGTGTTGCAATTAGATATTTTTCCATTCTTCAGACATTATATTACAACCTCTTTAGATTATATTGTCATCCTTTTTTTCCCCACTTATTGTAACCCTAGTCTGGCCACCAGATGTCTAGCGTCTGTCCATCACGCAGGGAGATTCTGCAGAGAAGTTTCGGAAGGATTATTAAACCTTTGAGGCAACTTTGTGATTTGATTTATCGTTTTTGAGCTGCATAAATAAAAGCAACTTGGCTTTTCTCCATAACTCTTGGTTTTAATGCATGCATAAATCTAAAATTGCTCATTTTTTAAGTTGCAAAAAAATGTATATTTTAAAACATTTGTACCAGACACCATCCATATTTTATCGGCTTATTTCACAGTGAATATAAAATTAGGAATTGGTGCTAAAGCTGACCTTATTTAACAGATTTCGTAGGGGACTGACATCACCGATACAGATTAAATACTGTTTGTTAGTCACACTGACTTAGTACTGGAGAACTTAGTACAAAATAATATAATTCACATTTGCACAAGCCTAATAAGTAAGTTAGCATATAAGCATCTCCAGCTACAACTGTAAAGTGAGGCATGGTTAGAGCTTTGTGTTAGCTAAACATAACATATTAATAATTACATTAATCATTCCGACACAGTGTTGTTTACAAAATTCATATCGACAGAGAAAGAACAGCGCTCGTATCAGGCAGGTTCACAACTGTAAATTAGAAAAAAATAACTTTAGCATCTCTTTAGAAACATAAATGCGTACAGAAAAGCGGGACGGGAAAACAAGACAATAAAGTCAAAGTAGAGTGAGGAAACCAATGTCTCCACGCATGGAAATACTAATAGTATTAACGTTCTGAAGTACAGCACTTGAGTAAATGTACTCCGTTACTTCCCACCTCTGTTACAAACACAAAGCACACGGATGCCATCCCACAGAGCGAGTTTAACTTCAGATAATTAAGCGCACAAGTGTTTCCTTCAGAGATCCGAAGCCTTCGGAGCATAAGGAGAGGTGCTGATATTTCTCACCCACATGACACATGGCCCAGTCGCGATCCTCCCCCACAAACATAGCACAATCTTTAAGCCACACGGGCAGATTTGGCAGGGAACGGTAGCAGCCGTATACATCCACATCCTGTCTGCAAGTTTCAGAGTCATATGTGGACTAAAAACTAACCACGCTCAAGTCACGGGCGATAAATCGTGGGTGGTGACTTAACGTCGAACTTTAGGCTTTCACTGGAGCTTGGGATTGTCGTAAGTTACCTCTTAAAGCAGTGTTGAGATATTTTCTGTTTCTAAGAAAGCAGCAGCGATGCCAAGGACATATCAGAGGGTGGTGGTGGGATTTTTTTTTTCTTTAGAGGGAATGGTGGTTGGGGGGGGGCTGATGAAGTAGTCCAGTTTGCTCCACATGGCGGAACAGAAGAGCGCTTGGTGAGCGAGCATTGTTTAGCAGATTGTCCTCGTCGCCTTCCAGTGTTCTTTTGCTTTACTGTACATTGTCTGCCTGTCAGCCGTTCTGTGGTGGAAGCAGGGGATAAGTGTGGAGCCGGACCCCCCCGGTGCAAATGGCCATTCTCACAGCCCAGAAGACTGCTCCTCTCTGCCACCCACTCCCACCTGGTGCCTTTGCTATTTTCTTCAACCAACCACTTCATTCTGGCTGGGTCGCTACCGTCTGTACTGTGCTGGCAGGCGCCGTTTGACTCAAACGTTATGCAAGCTGAACGTTTCAAGCCGGTTTCTCTGGTTTCGTCTTTTTAATGAATTATGTGCAAAGAGGATGTCGTTGATTTTGCAAATTTGATAGTTTGTAAAACAGGTGGGAAGTGCAACAGGCTGCAGCAAACGTCGTAGGCTCTTTAATTAGAGACGACGACGATGATGTTAAACAAATAAAAGGTATCTGGTCAAAAGGACTGCGCAGTTTCCCCAACCAATGCTGTTAGTGCACGTATTAAGAGACGGCGAATACTTTCCTGTCATACTTACTGCTTTTATAGCTTTACAGCGTGTATTTCCATAGTCCTCCATGTCGCTGTCACAGTTAATTCACTGCTTGCCCTCGCTCCATGCGATATTTGACAATGTATAGCACCGACACTGACCACTTTGTACTGACCTCACAAATCTGTCCGTAAGATTCTTCACAAACGAGTAAATCTCGAACCAGTCAGCAGAGACACTTCCAGACCTGAAACAAGAAAACAACAGCCAGTTTGCAGCTCGTCAGTGGCAGCAGATTGTGTGCTGGGGAGTAAAATACTGTACAGTATTTGTGCTTTGTACCACAACCACAGTTGGACATTAACACCAGCCACATGCTGGATAATTGTGCTGATAAGTCTGTGTTCTATAGCAGCCGCTTCAGCTGTTACAACCCTCACATGTTCGCAGGAGCTTTGCTTTTCTACAAATCCAGTTGGCTGCTTGAGTTAGGAGGTAGCAAACGCACCAAAGTAACCAACAAATGAACAGGAAGTCAGTAGACAGACATGTAGTAACTAAGTAAGTACTTAAAATACAGTTCAGAGGAATTGGCTCAATTGAAGTTCACTTGTACAATTCAGTAACACATGCATGCCCTCAAAAGGCTCACAGGCCAAGATCTGATTCTCTATAAAGCCAACTCTTTGAATAACCCTCCCCCTCCCCGAGCACCAGTTCAGAGAACGATGGCCAAGTGTGCAATGGGAGCCATGATAAAACCACAGACTGCAGAAACCTAAAGATAAAGACAATATGTGAGTTAAGAGCAATACATCAGATTTAAATACATCTACTGCTAATGTAATTAATCCAGTCAAGGCCTTGCCAAATAGTAACAGGTCTGATGAGCATGGCTTCAGTTGACTGGCTTCTTTAATATGTTCACGGGTGCTGGGATTGGTTTCATTCCTGCTTCTCTGCGGTTTCTCCTCACTCAAAACCTTGTGACTTCTCTTTATCGCCTTTTCTCCCTTCCTTCTATCCTTGCACGTCTCCCTCCTTCTTTCTTTCTTTTTATCAACTAGTATGAAACTGGAAATACAAGGTCTTGCCATCTTTATTTAAGTAAAGGCACGGTGGACCTCTTCTGCCACTGTCTTTTGTCTCATTAAAACTCATTAAGACTTGATAATTGTCGAAAACCACGCATAAATTTCTCACCGTGACCAAGGACAAACCAATGTTAGGTGGGTGTCAACCTGTAGCCCTTGGCCCTTCTCACCCCTCGATAAGTCAATCCGACCACAATGAACACAGTGTGTAAAATGTGCCCTTGGTGTAACGACAAAGAGGTAATTAAACCAATAATTACAATTCAATGTATGTGCAGAGAACATAAAACAGAAGAGTTTGACCATTAGGAGGCTCATCTTTCATGCCACCTCCCTGCTGCCCGAAGACAAGGTCACACAGCGGAGTGAAAAGACGCGACTGTGAGGGTAAAGGAAAGCTACACTGTGCTCTGACAGGAAATTAGCAGTGGTTAACTGTGGTTAAGTGTGCTAGTGATCAGTAAGGTCATTCTAGGTGTCATGGCTTTTTAAATATATCTATAATACGGCTATAGTTAGACTAACACTGCTCATGCTAAGTGCCAGGGAATTTCCCGTTTGATTATACATACACTAGAGTCTAAAGGAGCAATAATGTTACAAACAGTATAGTGACTTTGTCCTGGTCAGCGTTCAGGTGTGGATATGTGTGACTGTGTGAATATTAGGGCATTCCATAAAAAGGCTGCTTGACTCTCAGGGAAACTTGGATAAAATAGGGGAAGCACACAGAAAAGCTTTTTTGAACTCCCCCCCCCGACTGAATCATCATCACAAACTGCTGACATTAGGACTTTGGTCTTATCACTCCAATCAGGAAATCTGCCAGACGAGCATTTTGTCTACTGGGAAAAAAGTTAACTTCCAGCAAAGAGACTTGCAACTACTTGTTGTCCAGCAATCGGTGCAGGTTTAGCTTTTATGTTTCACAAATAGAACCGTGCATATGTAAATCAAACAGACCCCAACCTGCAAATAATGCAAGTAATGCAAAACATACTATGATCTGTGCACTTGGTCAAACTTGTGCCAATAATCTCGGTCATCATCCTGTAATTTTGCAATTTAGATGAGGGTGGGGTAGTTTGAAAATGGGTCAGGGGAGCAGTGTTTCAACTCCATGGCCCTGAATAATGGCACGTCTCCAAGCTGGGGGAGGACAGCATTAAAAACAGTTGCTGTCAAAGCTGTAAACTCTCCCTAATACATTAAAAGGCCTTTTTGCATGACGCTACTGCAGCACTGCAAAGTTTTTTTTTGCTGAACTGACTGAATCTGGCTGAGCACTGTCTGTATGTTTGATATCTGAGGTGGCAACGTGAGTGCAGAGAACACACAGGAAGTGGTGCATTCTTGACAGCCCAGATGATAAACACAAAGCATTCAAAAACTTCTCCGGGTCTCTTTAGTCTTCTTTTTGGTGACATTCAAGGACTCAAGTGTTCTAATGTTAAAGTGATTTGTTGAACTACTGCTAGTTGATCCTGCAGGGCAGATAATCACTATTTCCATATCCACAAATGATGCAATGATTTAACCTTCCCCACACTGGCTGCAATACATGTACTGAAAACAATACATGAGCAAACCCACTGATACCATGTGATAAGCTAATTTCAGACAGCATGGTTATGACGAGGTTAGGCTTAGGAGGCTACAAATGCTTGGTTTGTGTTTGGGAAAGTGTGGTGATGGTTAGACTCGCGTGATTCTTTGAGGTTTATCAGACCAAACTTTGTCACGGCTGCAACCACTGAGCATCCCACAACTCCCTGATATCTCTCAGAGCTCAATAACTGAGCCCACCTACATGCAACCAGATATGTTTCATTTGAAAATTTCTAGTTACGCGTGCACAGTGCACATTTAGTTTTGTTATAGTTTACAAACAAGTATCTGGAGATACCAGACTATTGAATGTGTTTTCCCAACTCTTTGGTGATGCATATTCATTCAACATCATGTCTGTTTTTATTTATAAAGTTCCTGCAGATGCAGATGGGTTTGATCTGTACTGAATTAGACACAATGCAATGATAATGTCACTGTGACAGAAATGCTTTGCATACTAAAAATAAATGAACTGAAACCAAAGGTTGCCTCATTAAACAGAAAACTAACACACTGGGGAGGGACTGGGAAATGAGTTGACTTTTGGTGTTTTTACACTTTGTTTTGCTGTGTTTCATGCAGTTGTATTGTTTTAATTGTTTGGTGAAAGGTCTGTACATAATCCTTAAAGTTGAGATGAGATGAAACTTCTTTCTTGACCCTTTTAGATCACACCCCCATCATCCTGTGCATCCATTTACCAATTTGTCAAGAAAATACAAAAATACCTTGGTGACAGTTAACAAGATAGCAGAACCCACACTAAGCCACATCCAGGAAGTGCAGCAAACACTACAATCTGACACTGAAGGGTAAACAGAAGCACAATAAAGACTAATAACATAGACCAAACAGCAACAGGTTAGGTGTTCTATGCGCAGGCTGATACAAGAAGGTCACAACTTCGTAATATCACCATCACAGACCTAAGAAAGGATGTGGGCAACCAAACATTACACCCATATTTTATATGTTGTTCCGTAACCACTGGCATCGACCTGCTACTGTGGCATCCTCTCCACTCTTATGGTTTCAGGCGTTCCACCAGATGCTGTAATCTAGCTGAGAGCAGGGATTTGCCCCCACTCAATGACAGGGGCATCAGTAAGGTCGCACACTGATGTTGGGTAATAAGCTCCTGCTCAGTCACCCAAAGGTGCAGGATGGGGTTTAGATCATGCACCAGCACTGACCAGTTAAGTCCAAGACCAGACTGGGAAAACCATTTCCTTAAAGGAAAGGGCAAGAAACAGGAAGGGCCCGAAACCATTGTCATTGTTGTTTCTAAATCCAATTGAACACTAGCACACAGAGTGCCCTTCATTATCGGTATGAGGACACCCCTGAAAACATGGTGGCCATATGTGGAGAGGAGTGTCCACATACTTTTGGTTACATTTGTTCCCCTTCTTGACACTACAGTGTAACAAAGCGCAGTGTTTCAAGATGCAGTTTGCGAACTTTGTCCCAACCAGGTCACAGAAAACGGTGTCACACCTGCGATCAGGCGCCCCCTCCTCACCCACATCTGTCCTCCTCCACCTCCACCTTGAAACAACAATTACAGGCAGTATTTCTGCTGTTGGCGTGAAAAAGACAAGAGCCGACAGACTTTTTCTCTTACTCACTTGTCTAAAACAAAGTAGAGGTCGTAGGCTCCGTGGCAGGACGCCTCCTCTGCCCAGCAGGACGAAGCAAACAACCCGAGGAGGATCACAGCAGCCGCCGCCGAAGTCCACCGACTGTTTCCGAAACGAAGTTTACCCTCCGCGTTGAAGTGCCGTGACAGCCTTTCCCACATTTTTACCACAAAAGAAGAACAACTCTTGCAGGAGTTACGTCTTGTGCTGAAAAACGACAATAAATAGCTTTTAGGCAGTGTCGCAGGGTGCCGAGACAGCTGAACAGGACGCGCACATCACCTCAGCGAGGGAAGCTAACTACATGTCAAAGTTCCTCCACAACAAGCGCGTTAACTGATTGACCTGCGAAATAAAGGAAACCACCGCGCCGACGTCACCAGCTGTGTCGTTTCTTCATCGTCTTGACTCACAGTTCAGTCACATCCTCAGTAAAATCAACACGTGCCTTCGATGCACGCTTACTTTGTTTAGGTGATAACCCAAATCACTGCTAATAGTGGGCTAAACTTCACCGTGCTAAAGTACACCCTCTGAGAAAACTTAGGCAGCCTTCAAGTGCTCCACGAAACCTCGTACTTCTGACAACTATAGACACCGTAGCTGTTCATGATTACAAAGGGATTGTAACACATCCCCAACTGTAAGCAGCTGAGTCTGCGATTGTTTAGGTTTTGTTCTATACTTTATTATGAGTATAGCTTAATTATATAAAGTGGTGAAAAAAGTGACAAGGATATTGCAGATACACAAAATAAGTACATTAAAGCCTTGAATTGAGCGCAGCACCAGAGATATACTCATTTCTACTCTTTAGGTAAAATGGTTTAGGATCTCATACAATCCTAAAAGGTGCAAATTGTCAGCAACGCTCTCGGCCACCGTGTTGCCTCCGATCCCTTCCTGTCGGTTATTTATAGGGCTCGCATGTCCCTAAACGTCTCAACAAACTAGCAACACATTGTTCACAAATTCTTGGACTCTCTCTTTTTGCCTAGCATTTAAACCAATCATTCCGACAGAGCGTAAAGGCAGCACGAGTCTCCAATCCAGCGCGCATGTCCGAGATGAAACCAGCTGTTGGACTTCTGCAGAGCTGGAGGTCCCAGAGCACACACCCAACATCTGCATCATCTTTTGTGCGAGGCTACTTAATCATGTTGCGTTAACAATATTTACACAGGTCGGAGCTGACGTCAGCCACTACTCACCATGGGTAGCTTTCCTCAAATGGTAGTGATTTAAGCAGCATGTATGGTGTAAGAGCAACGTACTGCTGCAGGTGCTGGAGGTTTGATTGCCCATGGGTCTATGCACAAATGTGAACTCTATTAGCTTTACTCAGTCACTTCATGTTATTGTTATTGTAAATTTATAAATCATTCAAACTAGTTTTAAAAAGAGCATTTTTGGTTCCAGTGTTACATATACATAAAGACATATAGACGAATATATGTTAAACTCTTGACAGCAGCTCTGCATGACACACTGTGTGAAACAGTATGAACACACGTGGCAAACAAAGAAGGCATCCAAAACCCTTTCCCCAATACGGAGAGAACAGTCACCCTGAAGGAAACAGAGAAGTCTGCTGGCGAAATGAGAACAGGAAGAGGCTGCAGATGTGAGATCTGTGAAATCAAAGATGTTTCAGCAAAGATGTTGCATAAGGAGAAATACAGAAGTGTAGTATTTCTTAAAAATATATATTTTGGAGGGTGTAATGTGTTTTTTGTAAGCCTCTTTGTCTTTCTTTTATCATCCAGTTCGTGTTCAGTTTTTATAACTCACAGGGAGACAACCCTCATACGTGCCCAAGAATAACTTTGGCCTGTACACCTTCAATAAAACTCAACAGAAACAGAACCAAGAATACAATAAAACTGTTGAGTGTATGTTGAAATATTCCTTAAAGTGTAGTGGTATTAGCAGCATGAAAGACAAAATATGTAACATTTTCTAAGTGAACTGTCCAAAACAACTAGACCTTTGTTGACCTTGTACTTTGTTGAGTTCAAATCAGTTTAATTTGTTTAGCACCAAATCATAGAAAAGTCTCGGGGTACTTTTCATATAGAGGAGGTTTTGTTTGCAGTCACTATATTAAATACAACAAACCCCACCATGTGCAAAATTGATGTTTCCAACAATGTTCAAACCAAGACTTATTCAAGAGATTTTAGTAGTTATATTGAAGGAAACAGTCTTTTTTACCTGGTCCCATTGCTTAAACTTCCATAGGAAACACTTTTGCATTTTTCTAGTACTGATATCAAATTAGAAACACCTATTTTGCCATGATAACACAAAATATGGTAACTTAAAATAACTCCTTAATACCACTGAGCGCCACAGATGTGATATGTAAGAGCACAAGAGTGTGGGGGCATTTTCTGGTAAACATTTAGTTGAATTTGCCTTTTTATTCTGGACAGACTATGGAAACTGCAGGTGCTTCCATTTGCAGCAGGGATGGCTCATTGTGGAATTTTAATCCCCAAACCTGGCACACTTAGCGCATTTCCCTACTCATTGATCTACACAGGGAGCTGAACCTCCAAACCTGGCAGTGTACCGCGGAGCTGTATGCATAAAACTGAAGCCGTCCTCATCTTACTGCTGCCGTGCTCAGCCCACCGAGCTTCACAGCACCATTTAACCAAATGCAATATGAACATGTGGCCATTCTAAAACCAAAAGTCTTCAAGGGAATACCAGGATGGTTGATGCAAATGTTCTCACAGTTGTATCTATTGACTCTAGATGAGTAATTACATTTTGTAACTCCTGTACATCTGACTACCGTCACCTCAGGCTGCAGTAAACGCTAATGATACCTTTCTTCATGTGGTATAATCCTGGAAATTCCTGGTTCGGTCTTATCCAATAACTTGTTTGAACAAGGTGTGTAGCTTGTAGAGGATGTGACTTCAGGCTATGGAATTTGTTAAAAACACTGACAGGCACTTAAAGTGAAAGCAGCACGGCTGTTGTTAAGCTGTACCTGGTTTACCTGTATCTGCTGCAACACATGTTCTCAATATAGGTAGAGTGTATGGGTTTTATACAGTTATTGCAGTTTCTGTAATTCATGAAGGAATATTTGTTTTCTGGTTTTACAACATATGTCGCTGTCTAACTATAAGAGGGTGACTGTTAACGTCAAGGAAACTGATATCTATTGTTCTGTATTTGAGTTTGACATATTCATAACTGTTTTGATTTCAACTGTGCCATGGCACAGAGTGAATTTTCTGGCTTTGTGAAGTCAGTGTCACAAACAGGATCACGGCTAAAAAGTGCCACATCTAGTCCCAAGTCTTAAACTTTGTGTTCTTAGTCTAAGTCAGTAAACAGTATGTCATTTTGCACCCTTTAGCAAATTAAGCCCCTAACACCAATTTGCACAAACGATAAACACATTTTGAAATTCGTATTCTTTAAATTTGAAATTGTAACTGCAAAAAATATTTTATGGTTTCATTTTAATGTTTTGCATGTTTTTGAGTCTTTTACCCTTTATGTTTGGCTGCACCTCCCCAAAGCCTTTCCCTCGTTCTCACACAACATGTTTGTCATCAGACTGACTCAAACATACCCACCGAAAAATGAAGATTTGCTCGACACTTCGTTTTACATCATCATTTAAACATTCAAAGTCAACAGGCTAAAGTCCAAGTCAAGTCACGACTCATTAGTTTTAAAGTGGAAGTCAGGCTGCAAGTCTTTTTTAATTTTGTCAAGTCGAAAGTCATTAAATTCATATGACTCCGGTCCACACTTTGGTCTGCTTACCTGCCTGCTTTGACAGTGAAACTGTCTTTCTCCTGCCTGTCAGTACCCCTAACATACAGAAAGCACTCTCACCTTAATGAGAGCAAGAACCAATTACTCAGACCACAGCTTCTACTAAAACATGGATTATACAAAGGAACTAAATCTATTTTCTTTTGTTTTGCCTCGGTGTGAATACTGCACTGTCACACAACTCCATATCAGCGAGGTAATTACCACTAACACACCTCATCAAATCTGAATAGTCCAGAGAACAGCGACACACGAGTATAATTATCTGGCAAATCAAAGTCTAATTAGATTTTAATTAGAATGTTAATTCTTTTGCACGCCATTTGGTTTCCGTATATGCTACCTAACTTGGTGTATCCTGAGCAGGGCACCATAAAACAAGAGAACAAAAAGAAACAACGAGCATCTATTTCCCCCATTATCTGGCAAACGTACATGTTTATGAGAATCCAGTGGCTTGGGAAAATTATTGTACTGCATGAATTTGTCATGGGGCTTTTAAGCTGGAGGAGAAATTAAAAGTGACAGTTAAAACAACAACACTCATTTATGGAAGCAGTGAAGTGTTGAAGCCAATCAAGAAATAAACCCATGACAAAATGCACAAGTGCAGGAACAAACAAATATTTCAAATAGTTAAAAACTATCAATAATACACCCTCAGTGGCAATGGATCACAGCAAACGCTAAGTTTTAACTCTCAGGTATCCTAAGAGGACTTGGCCTCATCCTGCACAAGCATACAATATGGCCAGTTTGACAAATTGAAACAGAACATACAAGATAAAACAAAACAAATCATGAACTGTTCCTTCAAAAAGAGCAAATATAGTAGAGAAATGACATAAAAGTCACCACGAACCACCTCAATGAGACCAAAAGGAACTGAGATGACCAACACAGATTAACAGAAATTAAGTCTGGACTGCACAATTTCTAAAATGACACTCTTTATATTTGGACCCTAACTCTCTTTCAAGTACATTTCAAGTGCTTCTATATACACTCAATTCAGTGACAATACAGTAAGGTATTTTCTGTTACAACTAATTAAAGAACATCAAAGATTTCAACCAAGTGAGAGCATTGCCAATCACTTTCCTGCACTCTGTCACTCATTCACTGTGATTTGATGTACAGCAAATGTTTCTGTAGTGGTACTGACTGTACGGCTTCATCCTCTGAAGGTCCTTGAAGTTAAGAAGTGCTGCATGCTGATGATGCTTTATGAGAGACAAAAAAAAACTCGTTATCGATAATTGGAGAGGCGTCAGAAAATCAAGGCACCTCAAGAAAACCTACCAAAGAAATATTAGTCACAATAACAAAGATCCATTGAGCCCTAATGGCGTCTATAACTCATAATTACCTTAATAACTGTTGTTTTAGCTTGTTTTTCCTCCTTTGAGAAAGCATTGTTTGTCACTAATGGCATCTTAAGTTGAAATTGAGTGCCTTGCCCACAAGTAAACAGCATCTATCAATCATGACTTGAGGCCAAGTGTCACAACACACAAAAGCCAAAAGTGTGTGCGTCTGTGTGTGTGTGTACTGGGTTTAGTGTGTGTGTGAGAGTAAGACAGCTCCTACACCTGTGAATGGTGTGTCTGCACACACTGACCATATTTTGTTCTTAATAAGCCATTTTTCATGTCATAGCAACATGCAAACTCATCAGCTGCTGCACATCAGCTTCTTTATGTACAGCTGGTGTTACAGATGAGACCCTCTGCCATGTTGGGAAAGCCTAACCATTGTGGTTATAATGTGTTCAGATTGTGCTATTTATAGGTTTAAATGGTTGTTTGTCTATTGGAAGTATTTATGGCAGTGATGAACTGACGTATCGAATAGCAAAATGAATCCCAACAACATTGGTTGTGAGAGAAAACACTGAACTTCCGTAGCAAGATGTCTTATTATTATATTAAAGACAGATATCTGTAACAAAGTGCTAAGGGTAAGTCCAAATTACCTGTTTTCAACAAGGACACAAGACATGCCTCCCTTCTTTTGATACATGCTACACCAGGTGTGCTATCAAATCTGACGGTGGTCTTGACTGTAGATCGTCAAGTCTGACATCTTCTACAGCCAGTTACTTCTCAATTTTACCACCACTTTGTGACGTAGGACAGAATTGTGTTAACTGTGCCGTAGATAAGACAAGAATAAAATCATAAAAAGGTGAGGCTCTAAACGCAAGCATGATAGCACAGGTACAATGTTCAGGTTTTCATCAGAAGACCCATCCAGTACACAGCTGAAACAGTTTGAGAACTATATGACATGCTCGAAATTCACTTTATAACATGCAAGTCGATCTGACCTGTTCTGGGTTTACCCTCCACTACATCCCTGCACGATAGGTCTCAGTTAAAGCACACATCTGCACTGACTCCATCCTCCTCACGAGGCAGACGTTAATGTTTAGAAGAGGACAGACAGCAAGGCGTCGTCCAGATAATGAAATGAATCCACGTTTGATCCTCTCATCCTCTCCTGGTAATTGTTCTTGATTCCCCCTTTGTGTTTCACGCTTGACTCCCCACTCATATCCAGGCCCGTGTATGAAGACGTGCTCGTTCCCCCTATCAGTGACAGCAGAGTTCAGTGATTAACAAATTAAGGATCTTCTTTGCCTTAATCTGTCTCGAGGCTTTTTTTCAGTTGGCTTCTACAGAAACATGTTTGGCAGTGACAGCACCTCTGCTCCCGTGTTTAATTGGATTAGAGGGAAATCGGGATAAATACACTCTCAGACGGGGCGTCGGGGAGGGCTGGATGAAGGAAAAACAGGTGATGAAGTCGTTTCAGAATTACCCTTTCAACTTGTTTCACTGCGCTGTTGAGACGTCAAAGATTTCTTTGGCGTGGAGTATCATGGGAGGAAGTGAAAGCCTGTGTGAGGGCGTTTGGATTAATTTCTGGAAACATGAGGCTGAACCGATTAATGTCACAGTAGGAACATTCAGTGGTTTCCTGATTCAGCTGTGGGGATGGGGCAGCGCAAGGTTTTATTAAATTGTCTTGTTTAGACACTCCAAAACTGAACACGATGGGCATGATGGCTGTTTTGCACTTTTGCTTAATATTTTCCGAATGGGTCTATTGTGTTAACTGTGCTGAGTCAAAAGCGCAAATGTGCAGATGTTCCCAAAAAATGAATCCCGCTGACTTTGGTGGTCTCTTGGCTTTTCAGATAGATTGGATCCTATAGGTCAAAAACCTGGTCGCCTCAGGTCAGTGATAGCTGATGTAAAACGCTTGTGCCAAATCAGATACACAAATAAAAAAAATTTAACTTAGTGCTGATTTGGATGCTGTAGCGAGCCCCAGTGGACCGGACGATGTGAATAAAAACATCAGTCTCTCTCTGTTTTGGATTTTAAAAAAGACAAAGAAAAGAAAATCCAGGTTTGCAGTTCATTGTTGCTTTTTGCTTGGATTTAGGTAAACGTCACCAGCAATGATCTCACATCCATTTGTATTCATACATACATAAACAAAAGAAATTCCTGGGGAATATGATTTCTGCCATAATTTTGGAAAGAAAAAGTAAACAATGAATCCATAATATTTATTGTAGATTGAGTGTTGTGACATGAGCAAAAACATTTATAGACTTGACAGGAGTTGTTTCCTCAGTGGAGCCATACAAACACAACAGTTAGGCAGCAGATTTCCACAAAGTGTTTCCATAGTCCATAACTGAAAACCCTGTTGAATTCATGATCAGGGGCAGAGCAAACACATCAGACAGACTGCGTGGTCACACAGCATAAAGTAATATTTAATTGCCGTGTTGTGGATATGTGATTAAATTGTTGCAACTATTGCTCGTGTGAGGTAGACCCACATGGAACTACATGCTAAGCAATAGCAAAAACTTGGTTTCAAGTTTGATAGTTTCAGATATACAGGAAAGTTTAGTGGGAGGGATGTTGGATGTGACTAAAAAGTATCTGACTTGTACACATACAGCTCAGTTTTGTCAAGTCAGCACTAGTTGTTGTCAATAAAAGGCATGGGTTTACTGTAGACCAAGTGATTTTACTCACCTATACTCGCCTCCAGAATTCAATAAGTGCATTTACCAGTGCAATACATAGTATCCTGGTTACGATCTGTGGTTTTATGCCTCTGCATTTTACATCAAAAAAGTCAAAGGTCAATTTCACCATCATAATGTTCTGCAAAAACACTTTTGAGACCATTATTCAACACCATAAATTAGGAACGAAAAGGAGAAATTGAGAGCATTTGTCACATTTGATCAGATACTGAACTGGTGACACTTATCTTGTGTGTCCACCTTTAAACTGTGCTGACTGTGAAGATTTCCTGTTCTGCCGAATTGAAGGTGTATGTGAAACATCAATGATCTGGGACTTGTAGCTTTGTTTGCGGCATCATTTGACATATTTGAAACACGGTAGTGCAACAGCTTATTGGTTTTGATGATATTGAGCTTCAGGTGATACAGTTTAATTTACATTTTTACAAAGCATACAATTAAAACTTGACCGGGCAGGTAAAGGGATAAAACCACGTGGTGGTAAATCCACTTCTGAAAAATCCATAATAAAATCTATAATCCATAATAAATTGCAAAGTTAATTCAGGATAACTACAGCTAGAGTCCTCTGTTGTTTTTTTTTCACTAAGGCAATATTGGGTTTCAGTTTGCCACTAGCCTAACAGATACCTAATGTTTAGATTCACCTGGAAATGGGAACAAAAACATAGCTCCGATAATTAAATGCTGTGTATCTAACAAGACCAAATATGATATGGAATAGTTACACTATATGTTGAAAATGTTTTTATTTTATATAATACATATAATAATAGACCTATTTTACCCACAACACCTTGGTTTAAAACCTGCCTCCCCCAAAAACTGACAAACAGTGAATACATGCTTCCTCTCCCAGTTCAGACAGCGCCGCTAGTCTGTTAAAACACAACCATCAGTTTGCATCCATCTCTTTCCTCCATCTCACACTCCCACTGGCCTCCCCCAGTCCTCTCCTCCCTCCTCCCCCCTCTCTCTGTGTTTTATTTACTTGGCTGACATGCGGCCTTTGCGCTGGCAGCTTTGTCCATCAAAAGGCACCTGCTCCTGGTGATTGTTTGCTCACCTTCCTGTCCGGAGCGCTGCAGATGAGTGTCAGCAGTGTTTCGCTCTCACCACCTTATCTGTTTAGTTTTTTTTTTTTCCTTCCACTGTGATGAAATGTCTTCCAGGCTGATGGGCTGCCTGTGAAAACATCAGGTCAGCGCGGAAGAAAAAGTCACTGAATTTCATCACTGCATTTACGTTTACAACATTTTTGGAAGAGTGCTTTGTTGAGACTCTTTGCATGAGTGTGTAAGGTGAGAATTGTCCAGAGTCTTGCTCAAGGACATTTCATCATGTAGGACTGCTGATTGACACACTGCTCATCATTGCAGAGCTAATCCTGTGAATTTACAGGTACTCCTATAATCAAACTTCCATGCTTGACACATATATCCTAGAATCCATATCCAGAGGGCAAAGTATTAACTAATGTCTTCGTGCCATTAGTATGTCATATTTTAGTCTTGACATTGAAGTGACATGAAGTTATGAGCGACATCTAATCTGATTCTCTGATTCAACTATGACAACACAGCTGCAGTCTGTTCATGTATCTCTTTATTAGGGGCCTTTATTTCACCACGTCTGGCTTAATCCATTTCCTTTGGTCAATTCATTGCGAGAAGCATGACTAAATTAGCTTTTGTTGCCGGGAACAGACACTGGTAAAAATGAAATGGGTCCTTTGGCAATTCCTACAAGTTAGAATGTATAGCAAGTGATTCACCTGCTGCCTCTAAAGCAAAAATATGCCGAAAAGTTAAAAACTACAGCTATGGGTCTGTTTTTTGGTGTAAGTAGACCTATTTTCATTTTAGGCCTGTGACTGAACTTTTTTTCCCAATCTATAGTGATCATCATTAACCTTTAGGTGACCTAGATAAACCAGTGATGAGGGATTCTGGTTTAGAAATTGTTGAAGTTATAAGCACCTAAAATTCATTTGAAAAGAGTGAGATCTAAAATTTGAAAGAAAAAGGCCACTTTTGCTTTTAGTGGTGTGAATATTGGTGCAATGGACGAGGATATTGCACAGAAACACATACCCTGTACGTGTTAACACATGATCAGGCAGGCGTGTTTTTCACTGTAGCATGCACAAAGCTCTGTCAGATGAAGCACAAGAACGTCACCACACTCCTGCTCCAGAAAACGTCTTTATGATCAAAGTTGTATGCTCAGTGTGGCATTAAGGCATGGAGATGAACGTCCCTGACTGGTCAAAAGTGAGCACAAGTGGCAGGTTTGGCGCGTGAAAACATGCGGCATGAAAGACCTTAAATATGTAGACACTGGATACACACAAGGCCTGATGTCAAGATTTATGAACAAAGGTACAGACTTGAGAAAGAGTTTGAATCAGCAGTATATCTGTCTTTTTTTCAGATGTTTCTTCACATCTAACAGTCAGTACATCTGTCTTTTTAGAAATTCCCACGAAAAACCTCAGAAAGCATCATAAAACAAGAGAGACCACAGTGATGGCAATAGTTGCACTTCCTCCTACGTGGCCTGATTGTCGCAGGTCTTGAGATGCAAACACATCACCCGCAAGCAGAATTTGTTCCTCAACTTATGTGGCTCCTGAAGTAGTTCCTCTATTTTCGGGACATTTTGGTGGACAATGGCTCATCCTGGTCCCTGCTGTACGTAGATGATGACTCTATGTCTGTCTATTTTGGCTTGCATTCTTTTAAAAGGGTGGGAAACAATCTTGTATATTATGCAAACCACTAGAATGAGGTAACAGGAAAATGAGTTAAATTAGCACGGAGGACATGTGATATTCAACCTTTATCAACCTCTATTGGCAAACACTTGCTATTGCAACAACGCTGAGAGGCTTGGGTTCCTCCTCCACCACAGCAGGGACTTCAGATTTTTGATTTTTGCTCCGAAGGAGAGTACAAGGTGGAAAATCCATACTGAAAGCCTGAAACCTAACCACCTGGCAAGCAAAATAGTTCCCATGCTGATATGTCAATGCTGCTTTGTTGCTAAAGAGTGGCAGGTATCTTGCTGCTGCCTCTTTTGGTTTGGAATCACAGTCAAAACCATGATTGGACTGAAGGCTGTTTAGGGTTAAAGTCTTGCTACATGAGTTCAGAAAAAGTAGTCAATGGAAAATTAGGGTTAGGGTTACTTGTGTGTTTGACTGAATGAGTACATAAGAGGCAGAGAGGCAGTGACTTGAACGAAGAAAGACAAAGAGAACGAACAGCAAGAGCGCAGCCGCTGATGTGAAACCAAAGTGGACGAGGCTTTCGATTAGCTGTTGCTTCACATGTCAGGCTGCGGCGCTGCTGAACGCTGACGGGGGATGATTGGTGAGGGCCATCCCTCTACAGCTTAATGATTGTCCTACAGCACCCTGTCCCTCCGGGGCAAAAAACACTTTTTAAAGAAGAAGAAAGTCCATGAGCCTTGCTGTCGCTTAAGTTGGCAGCAAATAATCCGTCCAACCTCGTCACCTCCAGTGCAACCCGCAATCCTCTCCCCCCCTTGTTCCACCAGCCCCGGTTCAAACAGCCCCGGGCGCTTGAAGCAAGACAGCAAAGAACAATTGCTTTGTTCACAGTTCATCTTGCCGATGTTTTTTCCAGCCTGTCATGGGAGTCTTTGCACTTTTCCAGCGTTAGAAGAAAACTTGCTGGCACATTGTTGTTTTCCCGTGGCTCAGGAGAGAGTTCGACCCCATGTGACCTCGCGGGGGGACAGGTGCTTTGATGAATACATCTCAGCACAACATGCTGCATGAGCAGTTGTCATTAAACTTTAACATTTGATAAATGCATGTAAGGTTAGGATCGCATGCATGGCTGAAGGATGGATATACTGCAGGGCTTTTGATTGTACATAACCTTTCAGTGACCGTGCCTTTCTGTTTTAACCTCTGTGGGCTGTGAATTATCTTCACCTCTCTGGGCTTCCCGCTGCTTTTTCAGTTATTTTCGGAATTGTCTCATGATGCATCTGATCGTCTTGCACTGTTGCTAAATTAAATATACAAGATCACTATCATCAGAGTATTTTCTGCATTTTGCAAAGAGTTTACATTTTTTGTTTCATTTATTTGCTCAGAAGCAGGAGCATCACATTTTTTTTTGTTTTTTAATGTTAGACATTATTCTTGTCTGACGATACCCGGATGAAAAAATATTATTTATTATTCATTTATTTATACTATTACTACTACTTATTACTACTATAAGTCAGCAGGGAAATTTTGTTACCAACAGCTGGTTGGTGTTTTTTTTATTTAAATGAAATTATTACAACTTTAGGCTTTTAGGTCAGGAGGAACAAGAAGCCCCAAACATGCTGTGACACCTGGAACTCCAGCTGCTGATGAACATACAAAGAGCAAATGGTTTGATTCTGGTGCAAAGTTCAAGATTTTTGAGCATATTTTCCACACAGACTACATGTCTGGAATTTTTTAATACCCAGCAGATTATTTCCAATCTTTTTCTTTTCTTGTTTATATTTCACGCAGATTCAGATTGACATCGATACAAATAAAGACCTTTTTTATTGAAAACACACATTTAGTTTAATGTGTTGGCTTGGTGAATGCATGCACTCTCTTTTTCTTTCATGATTTCAACACATTCTTCTAATTGTGTTATATTTGGTAGTTTGCCTTGTTGCTGAGCTTTTAAGATCGTAATACTGTGCCTCAGTTGCCCACCAACTTCCTCAAAAACCACCTTTCAAACAGGAGTTGTTTGAGAAGAACAACTTTTGTCAGGTTTGCAGTCTCAGGGTTCATTCACTGTAACATATTTATTTGTGGTCCAATATTTTAGGTGGAGTTTGATGTAAAATGTGATGAGATATTCATATCATCTGCTCCCCCGGCTTTGGCTGAATCAATGAAGAAATCCCTCCTGTTCCCAGCGCTTTAATGGATTTACCTAAGCAGTCACACTTGAGTTCACGCACGGACATACCTCCTCACTCAACTTGACAAGCTTGCCGGTCCGCATTTACTCTGACGACCAGGAGTATCTAACACATGTGACAAAGTCCTCAGACAGACTAGGGTGGAGGTGGGTGGGTGGGGGGTCGGCCTTCGCCTGCTCCCCCTCAGCGTCACATCTCTTGACAGCTGCCATTTTCAGTACCGTGCTTCGTGCTCGTAGCCAGCCGACTGCCAAGTCCCCATCAACTTTGCTTTCTCGCCGCCTTTTTCTGCTCAGGTTTCCAGAGTGCAGACTGGAGACAGCGGAGGGAGTTGCAGCAGTGTCTCCAGGTATTAGCGACATGGGTTTTGAGGGCCAGCAGGCCTCTGACCAACTGTGAGTGATAGCTGGAAAGGACAGAAAACTGAAATGAAAAACATCCTGAACTTTGTGCAAGGTTAGAAATGAAGCTGAGATAGAGTGGATGCGATGTGCTATGCTGATATGATGACTAAATGAAGATTAAAAAGCTAGTCTGACAACAAAACTTGAGAGTTTTAAAATGAATGTATATCATGTTGTACTACATGTATTTGAAATTTCAGACTTAGGCTATGATGACCTTGAAGACCTACTTCCTCAAGTTCAATCTTCTCAAAGAGGCTTTTTTTGTGGAAACACAAAAGATGGATGCTGTATCTTCCTCCGATGGACACAAACATCTGTGGGATTTGACAAAACTATTTCCACAAGGTTCATTTAGTGACTCTTCTACAGCTTTTGACAGTGCCCCACAATCTTCCTCAGATGATGAGTTTGCTAAGTTGTTGTTATTGTTCAGACAGGAAAATAATTAAGCATCATTTATATAAATTTGTCCCCTGAGCTGTTGCTGCACTTATTTACTTCAATCAGTCAACGTATGTGCTGTACATATGCTGTGCTGTACCTAGGAACAGATAGACAGACTGTCTATTAGATTGTCTGTGCATTTACAATACACCAGAAACTCTTTTGTTCAGTATTACTCAGCGAATATCAGCAGGCATACATTTTATTCGGATTCTTTTATCTGTTTTTGAATTTGTACATTTTGTGGTATTCAAAGGGCTTCAACTGACCAGAATGCAGAAAACCCCCCCACACATGGTTCAAGAAGTGAAGCAAAAGATTTGTCTAATTGATAAATGTGCTGAAAAGCTATATGGCTGAAAGGAGATATTTATTTGTGCATCTGTTCCATTTCCTTGCAGCTCAAAAGGAAAAGACCAAGCCAAGATTTGAGTGTAATACTGGGTAAAATCTGACAAAAATTCCCCTGCTGTGACAAACTGACAGTGTTGATTAGGAGAGTCACTACTCATATGAGCTAAGATACACTGGCCGAGACACAAGTGAATCTCTGTTCCCTGCAGTTCTCAGAAGTGTAATCAATAACCTCAGCACATTCCCTCTTCGCCAAACCCGAGTGAGAGAAAACACATGTTAGGTATTGTACAAGTATCAGAGCATTCATGAATGATCATGCCTGGCCAGACCACATGAGTGAATTCAGCCGTTGTTTAGGAAACTTAATGTTTAGAGGACGGAGAACACAAAGACTCATCGAGCATCAACTCTTGTAACCGAGAAAGCAGCAAAACAAACAGAAAACACAATGACAATCTGAACCTTCCCTCACTGGGAGTCTACAGTTAAGGAGAAGGCTGCATGATGGGAAACATGTTGTTTGTTTCTTTGGGGGGGCTTTTTTTGTTTTATTTTAGCCAGAGTTGAAATGGTTATTCCTCTCGAGAATTCACCACGGATTCTCTTTATCTTCAGGAAACCACTCAGAATCGAGTTTCACAGTTTATTGAGCTCCTCTTGTATATAAAGTTCTGGCTGTTCCTTTTCATCCAGTTGTCTTCAACGCCGTGGTGTGTATTCACTGTAACAAAGTGCAAAGTATGTCATTATGACACAATGATGACAACTTTTGATAGAAATACGGTCAACAGTTTGAGGATATCTTCCCCTTGATCAAATCAATGACCAGACGCTGGTGCCATACAGAAGGTCAGATTACATCCTGTGTAGATGGCAATCTGGTCAGCAGTTAAGTATATATACTACTTATATACGTCAATGTGTTAATGTGTCAAAGTAGTGGTACAGGCCAAACATTTAAAGACTGTGTAGCACTAGTTTAGTTAATCCTAGTTAATCCTTAATCCTCTCTGTTATCAAACTACTTCCTCTTCCAGGTCCATAGCTGAATGCAAATTGTGAGATTTCTGGAAATACATTTAAACCCTTTGGTTTGTACGACTGAAAACCAAGAACAGCTAGTCTGGTTCTTAGTACTATAAAAACTATTTTATTATTTAGAGGGAGTTAAATGTTAGATTTGACAAATGATCAGAATCAGAATGAAGAAATAGCTTTGGCTCATAACTTCCCATTGCCCCAGATATCATTTAATTGGTGCGTCACTGGTTACGATACATTCAATGGAAGGAATTCAGTTATCCTGAAGAGACTGTAGTCTCTCTGGCCTTGTCACTGTCTGGAGGAAATTTGGTTCCCCTTTTACAAGTATCCTCCTGTGTTTGTTGGATTGGTGCACCCTCGCTTGTGTTGCAGACATTCCAAGCGGATGTTGCACTGCTTTTGTTTTCCATTTTAAAAGACGTTCACACTGAAGATATTTTAGCTGTATCCTGCCACACACTGACCCCAGTGTGACAGCTGATATTAAACAATTAGGCTCAGGTTCATGCTCATTATGCATTAATCAACCTTATCACCTACCTACCTTCTACATAGTTTTTGTTATTATGAAAAGCAGATATCCCTGACCTTATGTTCTTTGCAGTTAGGACCACTTCAAATGAAATAGTGAAAGTAGAGTAGTGGTTTCTCAGCACTCCATGAACTGAGTTTGAAAACCATTTACAAGAAAGTGAAATTGATTTTCAAAGTTTGACGCTATCAGATGAATTTTCAGTTCAGCAGGCAGCTGTATCTTCTGTTAAAGTCCCCTCAGTGTCTTTACATCACTCTGTGAGTATCCATAGGACCATCAGCTAACAAGCTCCATCTCAGCCTGGAGTCATGTAATGTACACCGGAGAGCCACATCATCTCCCTTCACATGGGATCCCTTTAAGGACAGCCACAGCACAGCACCGTTTTTTTTATCCCGGACTACTGTGTGAACTTTTAATGCGATTACCGGCCACATAGGATGACATGAGTCCAGGCCACGGCGTCCGTTTTCCCAAAGCGAACATAAGAGGTTTGGATGGATGGTGGGCAAATACCCCTTCACATCCCTCCTGGCAATCATTCCAGCCTCCTTCTCTGGTCATCCTCTAATTTTCAAAGGGTCACTAATCTAATATTAAAGGGCTGTGACAGTAATGAGCGTTGCGGATGTGTGGTCCAAGGCTGCTGGATTAAATGGGCGCAGTTACAATACCAGTAAACCCAGGCCAATCTCAGCAATATTTAGCTGGACATTGAGCTGCAGTGCCTGAGCCTCAAGTCATGTTAGCTTAACGCCAAACGCCACTCAAGTACAGGGGGGCGGGGAGGTGTGTGTGTGTGGACGTGTGTCTGTGGCGCTCTGTTAGAAGCTCAGACCCCAACCAAAGGCAAACATCTCAATGGGTCACATACTTGGCTTAGCAGCGAAACATTTGCTGCTTCCCAATGTCTTTTGCTCCAACTTCCTCGGGCAGTTTGAGCGTGTGCACCTGAGTGCCGCTTAGGCTTTCCTAAACTCTGAAGTTGAATAACCAGGGACTCATTCATCCCTGCTGCAATTACAGCAGATTGCTTCATTTGCACATGAAATTAGGAAGCCTCTTGTGCCTGTGTAGTAAACTACTACGTAGGAATTCTTTTTGCATTGAGCGACGGACTCCCTCTCTGATTTTAACATTTGTCAGCATTGGGTAATTGTTTTATCTGTTAATCTGTTGGGTTTAATTCTGAACTCTTTATGCCAACCAAATTTCTTTTATAAAACAATCAGGATCTGAAATGAGTTGTGTCACATCCCCTTCCACGCTCAGATGCCTTTTTTTTCTTTCGCACACTCTCTTTCAATCTCTGCACGCTTGAGGCCAAGAATATGAGACCAATTAAAACTCGGAGCAGGGTCCGTTCTCTCTCCTGGCAGGCGTCCTGGTAACACGTTGCACATTCTTTGCTCCAGTAAGCCTCGCTCTCCCCGCCCCATTTCCCAAAACCACATAAGACAAACGAGGACTGGTGGCTCGGGGTGCGTGCCAGGCTCAGACGTGCAACAACAAAGACAAAGGAGATCACAGTGGGAATTAGGGGATTCCCCAGAGAGCGGAGGGGAGGATGATGGTGGTTATGAGGTAAATCTGCTGTGAAATCTCCCCCATGTAGAACGTGCGGAGGACAACGCCGTCTGCTTCGCCCTGACGTGACAAGAATGAGGTCGAAGTACCCCGGGTGCATGACCCCCGAGTAAGTCCAGGGAATAAGGTGCCAGGGGCGATGCGGTGCTTCGTTAAAACCAGGGGTCACTCATTAAGGGTGGGATCTTTCCCTCAGCTTAAATGTCTTGCAGGAGAGGGGGGCTTCAAAGTGATTATGGTCAGACATGGTTATCCATGTCAACCAGGGTCAGAAGTTAAAGGATCCCTGGTGACTGCCGGCATGTCCCAGGGTGGTGCCCCTTCCTCCCCCCTTCAGCACCCTGTGAGGCATCACTGGAAGTCCAGAGGGATTTATTTTCCTTTTCATTAATGCCACCACTCAAATCCTACAAGCCATATGGTATTAAAACAATTTGTAAGAAAGGAGTGCGCTGAGTTTTTATTCTGGCTCTCACCCGACAGTTTCAGGGTGAATATAAGACATGGTTAAATATAAGACATGGAAATACTTATACATGAAATATTGTGCTCAAATTTAGCAATAAAAGCATTTTTATTGTGTGATAAAACATAATCTCAGCCTTCACGTACATCTGTTTTTCTAAATATAATAAAAGTACAAATAGGAAAACAATATGATGCGGAGTTTAAGTGTTTGCTAATGTGATGTAAGTAAGTAATCCCATTTTATGCTGCAGACAAATGAGTCTTGAGGGCTTATGGATTAAAACAACTGAATAAACTCACAGTCTTTTTAATTTGTCATTAGTCAGATTCTGGAAAGCCTGAAAACAAGAAAATCCTCATTTTTTTCCAGATCATATTGATTCCTCCGAGACTTCCTGTTAGGATCGCAGCCAAAGCAGCAATGTGGTTAAAACGTGCCGTCTTCTGCCACAGCTGCATCTGTGCTGCACATCTCTGTGGCCACGTGCATTTTCATTTTGATTGGTAATTTTTGCACTTGCTGCTCATGATGGAGGCCCTCCTCACTGACGCCTCTTTCATCAAGTCACTGTCAACAGTGACAGCTCACTAGCTCCCGGAAAGAATCACTTTTAAAATCCACTTTTTTTCCTAAATATTTCTCACAGGGCAGGTTCTGAAAAAAACCTTCTGCGTGAGTTTTGAGTTTTTGTTTGTTTTCAGGGTTTTTTTTTTTAGTCTGTCAACCCTCTACCCCCACTGAATTCTCATTCTCTTTTCTGACTATGTGTGTTTTTGTCTCTTTGAGATGAAACTTTGATGCACTTATGGAACGTTGAGTCCTCCCTGTGCAGGGAGTATGAGAGGGGCCACACACACCCCCAAAACACACACAAATTTACAGAAGCCTCAAATGCCCTTCATTCAGCAGCTGTGCCCCATTGCTTTAAAGCAAACCTCCTGTCCACACACGCACACATATACACACACCCTGTTCTGCTCGCTGCTGGCGTCCGCCTGCTGATGCCCGTCGGGACCCGGCTGTGTGTTTGCTGCTGCTGGCTTTGATTTGCTGTTTTGTGCGGTGGTCCTGGTGCAGTCGTCCCGGGCCATAGCGGGTTTGGACGAGATTGGGGTGTGTTTGAGGGGTTTCGTGTTGGTGGTGCTGACAGCCCCTCCTCAAGGCATCCCACATCATTTGTCATCTCCATCTCATCACCCTCCCCTGAAACAGAGGTTTAACATTAAAATTGGTGGCATGAGCTTTATTCACACAGGAACGCTGCGATGTGGAGATTTTAGAGTTTTTACACCTAATCCTTTACACTGATTTGGATATTTGGTGGGTTTTTTTCTACCTCAGCTTACAGGAGAGGACAAAAACAAAACCAGAAGAATTCAATTCTGTTCATCTAGTGATACCTCTATATGAAACTGTTGGGACCAAATAAAATAATAGTTAGTAAAATATTGTAGTAGAGAAGAGAAAAGTCATACTTATGAACTTAATTGTCCACCAGAATATTATCTACTTTTCCACCTCAGACATCTGCAGAGCTTCTAAATATCTTTTGTAATTATTCTCACAGGAATATGAAATAAAAAGGGAATATGAAAGAAAAATTTTGTCAAAATGTTTAATTTACAAATAATTTCATAAACCTGACTGATTCTATTGTTTTTCAAAACTAATGGTGACCTGAAGAAACCATCTGTAAAACATTATGAAGAATTCTGACAAAACTGTTTTTGAAATTTTACTCATGGCAAAAGTTTTCAAAATATTTTTGTGAATTCAAACTTACATCATATCTGAAAAAGATCAAATTAGTGTTTTTTTTTTCGCACTGAATTATAATGGAGAATTCAGTATGTATATATTATCCTGGTTATTTGAGATGAGTGGAGCAAAGCCAAGCGGAGTGTTTGACGACTTTGGAGGACGTCACTCTGCCCCGACAGAGGCAGACATGCAGCTCTCCTCCCAAAGAATGTTTTTGACTTTTAAGGTTTGTGTATTGGAGGATGCCCTGAGGGCAGAGGAACCTGGAACATTAAGCCTTGCCATGGTGGCTCAGCGCAGCTCTGAGCCTTGAGCTGCTCTGGCAGCTTGCCTGGGGTAGAGGTGGCAGCGGGGGTGGCACAGGTTTGGAAGAGGCCCCTCAGCTCACTCCTCTTCACTCATCTGGGACACACAACCCCACTCTATGTCCAAGCCAGTGGAAATGTTTTTGTCACTTTATTTTTGGAATCACGAATGCCACAGAAGGGAAAGTTGGCCTATGTGGCCTTTGTTTGACCAGTTTGATCCAGAACAGAGAGCAGCAAGAATTAAACCATTTCGGATGAGAGATGCTAAATTACCAGGTCGTGTTCAGTGACTGGACACTGACAGTCTTTATGATGCGGTCTGAAAATGCGTCACCGTCCCTTTGAATATGTCCCAAAATAATCACTGTTGGAGCAGATGCCAGGTTGTTCTCGGCTCCTGGGAATTGAGCTGAAAGGCAACAAACAAACAGAATTTCCATGACAGAAAGTCATCAAAAGAAAGATACATTAGTGTCTGTGTGCTTCATGGTTGGTACAAACTGGAGCTGTATCAGAGACTAGATTGATTACCGATTCAGTAGAGATAATGGGAAATAAGTCGGCCAAGTCATTTTTCAAGCTTCTGTGAGTTTGTGTCAGGTTTCCCATCTACCTCAAATCAGCTTCTTTGAAAGTATCATCACTGTGTTTGAACAGGAGGGGCAAATCTGAGGACAGTGATGTCCACCCTTATAATTTCCAGGTTAATTTCAGTGGTCAACAATGTCGGTCTCATGTCTCAGCCTTCCTCAAGGTGCTGTCATGGTCGTCTTTTAAGTCCAAGACAAAAGATTTGTGTTTCCAGTCATAATAGCAATCACCTGTGGTCCCTTACTGGATGGTTAACAGCAAAACAGGGGCCTATAAATGCAAAAGTCTCTACCTTGATGCAACTGAGTGTGTGATGAATTTGGTCAACACCGACACCATTGGTTGGTCAAGTTTAAGAGTTTTACTGTTAGTTGTTACCCTATCAAAATAATTAGTCAGTGGTGTTGAATAATGTTGAGTATGAGCATGAGTGCAGCACTCTGAGGCTATCGGTCGTGGGTTCTTCCTTTACCTTATTACGTTGGCACCTTTCTGGACTGACCTTACACGAATATTATTATTATTACCACAAAGAGGTTTTTTTTGAGCTACTTAAAGAATCTAGTGTGGCAAAGAACTTAGAGGTCAGTATCTGCACTCATAGAACTTAGAGTTACAGTATGTAACCAACAAACTTTCTGGTTTGTAAAGGGTTTACTCACTAAGACTATCGTTGGTGTGATAAGGGCAAAGCAAGATGTGGTCAATATCTGACTGTGGCACAAACTCACCTACATCACAGGAAATCAGTATCCAGTAGCTCATTTGGTTGGCCTTGTTCCACAACACATACAGTACACTCTCATGTGCACCCTGAATGACACCCAGGGCCATGGATTCGCTGATTTTTGATATTCATCTGTAGTTTGGGTTTCACCTTACTTTACGTGTCGCCTACAAAACCTGAAATCCAATCACTCCATCCATGGCAGCCAGAAAGCAAATGTGATGTACAGGAAATGTCCAGTGAAGGAAATACTACAATTCAAAACATCAAAATTCATCAAAATACTAGGATACTTGCATGTATCAGTGAACAAATAGAAAAGTCCTCCTACTATTTTGTATGTTTTAAAAACATAGACAGATTCAAGTAGCTGGACCATGTGTGAAATCTGTTACAGACCCAAGACCATTTGTCTGGACCCCACCCAGGTGTGACAGCAGCTTTCACACATAAACATTTGTACCACATTCTCAGGGCGAACAGCCGCAGGTTCAGTCAGCCCGAGTGTGAAAACGCCCTTAGAGAGCCATCACACCTACACTTTATTTTCTTGGAAGAGTTGACTTTGTTACATTTCTGTATTAAATTCGTTTAGGTTCTCACAAGCCAACCAGAGCTTGAGAACAAAGTCATCCAGACACTGGTGAGTTTTAGTAACCTGTTGTTCCAAAAAGTGAGATAACCACCATTAACCTCAAACATCAAATACATATGCAGGCTAGCTTGTTAGCTGCAGCACATTTAACAGTTATAAATCCAACCTGCAGATGTCAAGATGCCATTGTTATCTGTCATAATCAGTGCTAACAAACTGTGGTCTGCCCTTAGGCAAAAAAATCATTTTAACAATTCAAGCATTTCTTAACAATAGTTAAGACTTAGCTCCTTAGTCATGGTTCTAGGCAGTTTTTAGGTGGCAGTACTTTCCAAATGAACTACCTGAACTTAGTTACTCACTGGCCAAACACAAACCTTGCAGCTAGACAAAGTCATCATTTCAAGCTGGTATAAGTGGCATGTGCTGCTTTGCGCCAAGTAGAAATTGACATGGCGCCACACTCATTCAGCCCACTGGTATCATTATTAAGACTCAGGGTGGATGTTTCTTATAATCTGCCAAAAACACTTCATGTCTTCCATACAAATCTATTCAAACCAATAATTCCAGAGTTATCTGCTCCAGATGTAGTGAAAGGCAAAAGTGAAGTTCCTGATGTAGTTCCTGAGTTCCTGTGACCCTCTGGTACCTGCAATCATTTGGTCAAAAAGGGACAGCTGTCAGTCACTCGTGTACACCAGCTCGCCCAATCAGAAGCTTGGAGGCCATGGAGGCAAGTGGCCTCGTTCACACTTGACCAATCAATCCGGAAAGCGGTAGAAAATGTCACTTGATCTGAGCAGGGCCTTAGTTTCTCTTTGTCCCCCCCCCCGCTTTCTTCTCCTCTTCTGTCTTTTTCTTTCTCTCTCTGTCTCTTTCTCTTTGTAGTTAGAGCACCAGAAGCTGTGGAGAGAGGAGTCCAAGCCAGCCAACAAAGCTATTGAAGCATTACTCTCCCCTCCTCCCCTCCCTCACCCTCACTCTCCATCCCTCTCTCTCTCCCTTTCTCTCTCTCTGTCTCTCTCTCTCCCTCTGTTCAGGCCTTGCTGTGTTTTTGGCAGTTACTACTGACCATCATGAACGTCATTGCCAATTTTTGTGAAAACTGGCACATATGGCAGCTGAAGTGCCATATGCCATACAGAATATTTTTTGGCTGTTTCCCCCATTTGTATAATCGCTGGATCCGGTATAAAAGTGGCTCATTATTAATTCATTCCTTCCCAGTTTTTTTTTTCTTTTCAGTTCCCCTCTGTGTTTTTTCTCTTTTTTTCTCATTTTCCTTCATTTTTTTCCAGATCCGATTTCTGTGAGGACAGGAACGACAAGTTAATTTAACGTGCGGTGTGGGGATTAAAGCGTTTGGTTAATTCAAAGCTAAACGTGGGGATTACTGCCAGTGCGGAAGTCCATCTTCATGCATTAAGCTTTGTTTGTATTCTGCACCACCACAACACAAATTAGGTTTCAAATGTTTTACATCAGAACTAAATTGATTTATTGTAACAACAAACCCAACGCTTGTGACGTTTGATTGCTAGAAAGAGTATTTAATGTTTTTTTTCTTGAAGGATTTTACTGTTCAGCCACTATGCAGCAATGCTTCCTACTGAAAAACTAATCTTACCTAAAATACCTCACAAATCTAGTTCCTAACATTCAAAAAAGCTAAATATTTTACTAAAATAGAGTGAAACCTTTATGAAACATCACTAAAAATAACTAAGCAGTGCATTTCTTGGGCATAACTTTCAGTGGTATATCAATACAATGGTGCACTGGCAGCACGTGGGGCCGAGTCAAAATCAGCTATGTGTGTGCTGATGGTAATGAAGGAACATGTCACACATTGCAACAGTGTGATTGACTGATATGTTTGCAATAGTTTTTGGAGAACAATGGCACTCTGTGCCAGAGAAATAAGATATATTAGCCTCTGGATACACGCACAATACTTGTTAGTAGGAAATATTCAGTGTTTGTGGATGAAAAGGAAACAAATATATCCTCAACCTCCTACATGAAAATAGCCATTTGTCCGATTCTTTCATTTTTTTTGTTAGTCAATTGATCTTTTTTTTGTCTGGCTCTTACTCAACCACCAAGTTCTTTTTGTATACACCACAAAAAAACAAACAAACAATAAAAACCACACATCACTTCCTGTGTGACACATAAGGATTGAAACAGCTAATTTAGGAGTGATCTGGCTGAGGTTTGAGTCACTGTTGTGTTATATCATCGAGAGTGAGCAGCACGACTGACGCTTATTTACATTAAATGAGACAAAACCTCCTCTGACTGCAGCCTGTACCTTCTTTTCTGTCTCCCATGAAGAGCTCACGCATTCCTCCTCTACTATCACAGGATAGTCTCCTCCTGTGTGTGTGTGTGTCTCTGTCTTTCTTTGGCACTCACACACAAATATTGCACACTTCCTTTTTTGCTTTTCCCTCAGTCACTGCCTGTCTCTTCCCTCTCCTCTTCTGCCCTCCATTGGAAAGATACTGGAAGGTCTATGCTGGCTCCCACATTCACAGTCAGCACCGCCGCTCGTCCGTCACATGTCATTTTTTTTCTTCTTTAACTCTCCTCTGCTACATCTGGCCTGTGCTTACGACAGCTCCACTTAGAGCCAGGTTGTCTTGGTCATTCATCTAAACAACAATGATGTCACTGAGAGACATTCTGAAGATACAGGGACTGGTTCTAGTATCACTCCCTGGATCTCTCATTCACTACACACTCTTACAAATGGTCTGCAGTATGTTCCCAATCTTCATCCTCAAAGCCTGTGAGCTGTAGGCAGGACACAGGGATCTTCCCCTCTCACGCTGCTGTTATTTAAATGATTTTTACAGGCAATAAAAGCTGAACCTGTCTGAACTAAAATGAAACAAAATAAGCTCTTTTGTGTAGCAAAAAGTCTAATTTTGCAAATCATCTCGCAACCTCTGAAGTGCATCCACTAATCTACCTAGTACACATTACTTATTTCTGTTAATTTCCAATATGGCCACAAAAATGAACTTACAGCTATGAACATGTGACACAAAACAGCTTTAAAGCTAAAATTATATCAGTATATATGACCAACATGACCAAAATGGATATCAGAATCAAATCGACTTAAAAAAAAAAAGATGTTTAGTCTAATGTAAGTGGCACTAGTATAAAAAAGGATCTTCTGGCTACACGACAGGAACACTCAAGTCCTGGTGTCACAGCCATGTTGAGTACGAACCATGACGTTTGATGACAAAATTACAAGCAGACAGTGACCCTTACGGATATTTATATAGGTTTTAACAAATAAATGTTGATGTAGGGAGATTTTTTTAGGATTTTATGTTCTTGCAAGACTATAACCTTCATTTGTTCCTTTCTTTTTTTTCCACCTCTTTTCCACACCCCCTTAAATAACCCACACATCAGTTCAGTACATAGACCCTGAAACAGACAGTCGGATTACAAATAAAACAAGTACATCAATATTGAAGTTCATCCAGTTTTTACGTCAGTGTGCATAAAGAGACACCTCATTTATACCACACGCCACCCCTCCAACTCTGAGGGTAAAATATTAACAGCAAAACTGCAAATAGAGATTTCATTTAAAGTTGAGTGAAATGAGTGACATTTCAACATCATAGAAATGTCCCTAACTGAAGACATTACTCTAATAAAAATATAGCCAATACTGACAAAATTGACATTGTTGTTTATATTTTACTTGTTTACACGTGCATTCTATTTCTCAGAAATATTTCTGTGAGGTAAAAGTTCAGACTTTTGCTGCACTTGAGTGATTGTAGACCAAGAAGATCCTTGGCTTTGGAAACAGCAACAGCTGCAGGTGGAAAAGAGTAAGATAAAAGTATTTATGTAGGCTGTTTCATGGACGAACAAAGTGTCCTATCTTCCTTGTATTTTATTTATGTGGGTGCGTACGGGTGAACAGAGAGTATGTGTGTATGTGTGTGTGTATGGATCATTAAAAAAAACATATTCCACTCCACGTATCAAAGTGGAGTGAGATTTATTAAACAGCTTTGTTGGAAACAATAACTGTCAACATGTCCACAGCTGAGGACTTTGACGTCTTGGTGAATAAATGTGTTTTTCCTGTGATGTGTTTACCCATCGAAGATCAATGCATTAGTCTCCCGAGCTGTTTTTTTTTTTTTTGAGCACAAAACATGCCTAATATTTGATGAGATGCTGTGACAGTACGTCCGGGACGCAGTGCTGAAAGTGTCTCTCTGCTGAAATCCATTTGGAAAAGCTTTTGTTGTCATTCTCGTGATATGTTGAATGAAAGAGAGGGGAATTAACTTATCATTACCGCAGAATTTTGCATCACAGGGGCAAGATTAAAGATAAAGTTTAGTTCAGAAGTTGCTTGGGTTTTTGTGAGGAAATATTTAAGAATGCCTGTTGATCCATGATAAAAATATGATCCTGTCAAAAAATCTCTCTATAATTCATGGCGAGGCATTTATAAGCACAGTATTGCTCCCACAAGATGCTGCATGATGGCGGTGAATTAATCATGGTGTGGGCCTCAACCTGTGCTCCTCATACAGTATTTACTCAACAGGTAATTTGACCTGATAGGAACTTCAGTTGGTTAACGCAGGAAAAGGTCGCCAACTGTTCACGATGTCAGTGTTGATTTTTCGAAACTTTGTGCTAATTATCAAGGTTGGTCTGTCCATTGTTCCTACTGGCTCTGTATATAGTCAGTCATTTTCAGTTGTATCTGGTTGTTGTGCAGTTAAAGTCAAGAAATGTTATCTCCCTGGGAAAACAAAATAAAATGTGTGATCACGGCAGCTCAACCAACAAATTTCCACTAAATATATGATGACATCCACCCATGGGTGGATCTTCAACTTTTATCAGCACAGAGCTAAGATTCAGCAGTTAGCTAGCTAACAGCATGGTATGTCGCTACATCTTCAGAGGCTCACCACTTGGTGAGGGACATTGAAACCTTGAGGCTATCGTCCAACTCTGAATCACTCTCCATGTTTGTTATGACTCACCAACTTTTTGATGTACCAGATTCTTGTGTCCAAGCTGCCTGTCCTGCTACACTCGAGAATATATCACAATATGGAACGTACATACGCCCGAAATGTCATTTCATCCAGACTTAAACTTCAGTTACAACAGTTTAAGTTGTTATTGCTGTAATCTGACTTACACTACCCTGTCTAGCTTTGTCAACCTTTTTCACAGTTGTTCTATTAATTTCTCAATTCTTTTGGTTCTGAGACACCAAGGTTACGTCCGCTGTTTTGGACTGTGGAAAAACCTTCATTAAGAACACCTGACCATTTGAAAGCCTCAGCAAATTGGCAACTGGGACCAGGCTGTAGTTGTAGGCACCCTGTAGGCACTGAACTGTAGTTGGTTGTAGACACCAAGGGTACAGAAAGATAATGGTTAGGGCAACTGAATCACTGTATATTGATTCAGCTGCCCTAACTATCGTGGTCCCAACCATGATGCAGCTAAAATACAAGGTGGCTAGCAAAAGACTGTTGTTCCCTTTTAAAAAAGGGAAACATTAATTAGAAAATTTGGGATAAAACACACAAAAGTTAGACCAGTCACATGTCTATCCTCCAGCCCAATTTTGCCTCACTATGTAAAGGAAACACCACTACCTCCAGTGGCACTAAATGTTCTGGATCCACATCGTGAAGTGCAATATTAATATGAACCAATATGAACGTAGGCTCGGCCTTAGGAATACTTGACTGATATATATCTGTGTTGTTCTCAACCACACACCACGTCGTCAGTTTCTTGGCAATTTTTCGGTTGTTATTTTGTGGTTCTCGCACAGGATGATGATGTTCACACTCTTGGTCCTGCCTTCAAATCTCGTATTGGCAACAAGGCAAACAGCTCAACACCATACCTCTCTGAATTGATGAAAAGTGGTGGAGGTGTGGGCAGTGACTCAGAGGTCTGGAACCAGGCTGCAGAGCTGCAGACATCAGGCCTCAACCATGTACGTCACCAACATGCTCACATTCAACTGGTTATACTAACATTTAAATGGCAATGCAAATGTTAGCATACAAAATGTGCACATCAACATTTTCAATGTTGACATGTTTTTTTAACTAAGCCTGCTAAAAAGCTAAACACTTCACGCTAAGTATCAAATAACAATGAGTTAACGTATGTAAGTCACATCGTGCTAAGATTCAACTGCTAATGACAGCATTAAAAATGGTAATGTTAATATTAGCATATTCTAAATATCAACATGTGATTGTGGTAATGTTTTTAATAAATATTAGCCTGCTAAATGAACTCCATACTAAATAGCTAATAACAGTAACTTAACATATAAAAGTAACGTAACTTATACGCTAACGTGCAACTTGCAATGTTTTTTACTAAATGTTAGCCTGCTAAGATGCAAAACACAAAATATCCACTTAATAACAATGAGTTTAACATGTAAGTAACATTAATATGCTATCAGCTAGCATGCTACTGCATCTGGTCAGCTAAGATGAATGAAAAATAAGCTCAAACTGACCATTAGCTTAGCCTTGACACACCTCACATGGCCTAAAATGGTCACCACAAACACAGTTTAATCTTTCATTTAGGTAGCAAATGATAATGTAACTGTAAGGTTTATGTTTTGAATATCTCTCATTAAACTTTATTAATCAACACAATGATCCTTGTCAGATCAGCTCTCCGGTCTCTCTGTCATGGCATTTCCCATCTTTATCTGAACAAATATCAAGTCCAAAGTAAAGAAACATGAGTGTTCTTGCCTGGAAATTATCTAAAATGTGAATGTGGACTAAAGGGAGTGGTGCTCAGAAAACAATACAGCTGTCAAACTATCCAGATGATTCACAGGCACGCTGCTCCCTCAACTGTGAATTTCTGTCTTTGACTACACACACGCGTGCACACACATACACAAACCCTCCCAGCAACATCACACACTCCCTCTCTCACTGTAAACACACACATTCACACACAGTCACACACATCCAGCCTCTCATTTTCTTACACTTCTTGCATGAGAGATATTTGAACTTGTTTGTTGAAACTGCACAGCTTGTATTTTCCTCTCTCCTTCCTCAAGATTTCAGTGCGGAAACTGAACTAAAATACAAAAAAATAAAAAGGTCGGCGGATGACGAATTCCTGTTAGAATAAAACGACGCAGCATAACATAGCGGCAACCAAATAGGATGCCTGAATGTTGGTTTCATTGTAATTATTTAAATAAAAAAAAATTCTTTGAATGAAAACAGTATATCTACTGCACACATTTTCATGTTTCCCATTAGATAAATATTTCTTTCGTGTAGAAGCAGGCCTCTGGAGACGATGCCTTGAAATGACAATGACATGAAAGTAAAAACAAAATTTTGCATCGATGTTTTATTTAAACAGTTTTCACTGGAGTTAAAGTTGCTTTTATATCCTGTAGCATTGCATTTTCTCTTTTTTTTGTGATGTTGCATAAACGTGCCTGTGCATAGACATTTATTAGCAGCTAAACTCATTTCACCAAATTAGATGAAAACCCGAAACGAGTAAGTGTGTATGAGTTTTCACAGACACACAGGGCGAGGCCAGAACGCGGCAGCTCTCAGCGAGCTGTGACAACTGTAGTTGATTGGTTTTGTCATTGTTGGATTTTATTCCTCCTTTTAACAATGTTTAGTGTGCTTCAGATCATTCGCTAACCGACAGGATGCTTCAGCTGATCTGCACTATATCTCAAATTTTCCTGTGATCTCAAAGCATCTGCAAAACTTCATTCCTTTTTTTTTTTGTTTTTGTAACCAGACAGTGTGTGAGCTTAAGAATCTCTCTCTGAAGGCAATACAAAAAACAAAACAAACAAAAAAAGCAGGGGGAGAGCTTGCAAAATCTTCTTATTTCCACCTGACCCCGAAAATAATAAACACATTATCTGAAATATTTAGTCTTTCAGGATGAAAGCATTTTGCCTCTTGTGAGCATGAAGTGATTTATTTGCTGGCCTGTGAGCATCCCAGCCACTTTCACATCATGTCTCATGCTGCTGCATCATGTCATGACTTTGAATGAGTTTTGGTTCGGTATCCTCTACTAGGTAACCAACACACGATCAAGTAAAACCATCAGCAGTGTAATTTTGGGGGCAGCAGTTTGACTCACAGCACTTCTGTTTCTTTCATTTCTTTCCCTCTGAAGCATCGAACACTAGGTCCCTGTCTGCTTTATTGTAGTTCTGCAGCTGACTGCAACTTCTGACCCCCATTGGTCATATATTACATTTAATTTTATATTAAATCAAATAAGTCAAAACTCATCTTGCTCAGTTGCTATATTTTTATATTTCCTTTTTAAAAAAAAAAGAAATAATAAAATTGTCCCTTTGTGCTTTTAAACTGCAGACTTTGAGAGATTTGGTGAATAATTAAGCAAAATCCAGTCCACTCAACCCACTGAGTCCATTCAAATAAACAGTCATGTTGAAAACTGGTGTTTAGTTGAATATTATAATTGATTCAAATGATTGGCAAGTGACTTATTATATATTTTTAGTTAATTTGCCGAAACAGACTTTTTACACTTTTCAGAAATAAAGAGCTCAACCTGCTCTATTGCAGGAAGTTGAACTCCACATTAATGATTTGCCATTGAAAAGGATATTGATGATTTGTTTTTATTCATGTGAAGAAAAAAAGGGCCATGCAGGTTATCATTTGCCAATTTATTTCAAAAGACAAGAGACCTTTAAAGGTTCAAATCTTTGGATTTTTCAAGCCCTCCTATTGTTGCTTGATTCATAACACACTCATGGTTAGTTATAACATCCATTAGGGGGATAAAATATTCATATTCCACTTTAACAGAATCTGTTTTGCTCAATAATTGCTATGTTGGCAAATTTTGTCTTTAGTCCTCAAATCGTTTGTGATTTACAAAACCAATACCTATAAGTTGAAAATGAAAAGCCTAACGGGTATTTAGTTAGTTTAGTAAACTGACTTCGGCGTCCTTTAACTGCATTTCAGTGCTTCAGTGCTTTCTTGCAAAGACAAAAGTGATAATTAAAATACCCTCCAAACATCAGTGCTGCACCTGACCTGACGCTTTTCACTCCCTTCCATCAAAATTATCAGGCGCTCACTCAATGCAAATTATACACTGGCGCCCCCTAAATGAGCCTGAACACAGTACAGACGGAAGGAGCAGCGGCAGCAGCGGTGAGACAACCAGGGATGCAGCCGCTCCGGCGGCGCGTACAGCCGGCTGGCGCGGCGGGGAGGCGGCGGAGGAAGCTCACCGTGGCCCCGTGCTACATGCACGGGATGTTCAAGTCCAAGATGTACTTCACACTTGAGTTAAGTTCGTTTAGTTAGCATAAAGGCATAAATATAAATATTGACAGACAACCCTTTTTTGGATGGGGTGGGGGGCTTAATTAAAACCTAATAATAATAATAATAATAAGAAGAAGAAGAAGAAGAAGAAGAATAAATATGTTGTATTAAGTTGTTTGTCTGTTACATAAAACTATTACTTTTTTTTCTAACATCCAGCTCTTTAAATGCCACTTTACTCTAATACAACCACCAACTATTGTGATTAGAATTACAATAATAATAGGAGGGGGGTTGGCGTGTTCGGGGGGGTCTTTATCCCTCTGCTCATCCATAAATCGCATCAAATGACAGTCGGCCAGTGAAGAGTTAAAGGGAGGAGACGGAGAGTGACACGCCTCATTGGGTAGATTATGTGCCGCAAACAAAAAGTGTGTGTCGGTGTGCCAGTCAGCCAGAGCATCGGGCCCCATCTGCACGCCTCTCTCTCTCTCTCTGTCTCCCTTTATCCGTCCAGCTCTCTCTACCCCGCCCGGTCACTTCCAGTGTCGGCGAGTCTATCTGCAGCAGCAGCAGCACTGTCACTTTCACCACACCGGGGGGGAAATGTACTGACACTATACGGACCAGACCAGGAGCGCATCACCATCTCCATCACCTCCATCTCCGTCGCCGCATCCCCCTGTTTGTTTTCGGGGCTTTTTCTTTTTTTGATCCGGGGGGCTGCAAACGGGTTTTGATTCGCAGCATCGCTCGCAGTTCGTTTGTGGATTATTGTTCCTCCTCATCGACGGAAAGGTAGGTTTGTGAGACGCGAGGCTGTGTGTGGTTTGGACAGTTTTAGAGGAGGTGAGGGGACGATTTCTGGGTTTGTTTTGCGCGGCACACGCAGCCACACATCACTATCCTTCAGGCGCTGAAAGAGAGAAAAAAAAAAGCCCAAAACGCAGATGTGCCGCGGACAAAACCCGCAATTCAGACACAGCGCTGATTTAGGACAGTTTTCAGCCTGGCACGGCTTTAGCAGATGGGTTAAACACCCCCCAGCTCTGCTCAGCCCCTACCCCACCCGCAGTGGCTTTGAATGGGAGGGTGCCTGCTTTTCTCCAGTTTATAGACGTGCAAACATTGCACTCTTTATATCTTTTCTCTTATTTGAGGCTGACCCGTGATACAGATCATCTGCTGAGTATTTTGTACGGCTTCCCTTCTCGTGAATCGACTGCTTCTCTTCATCTGAACATAAAGGGGTTTTGTGTGGCGCCGGAAACAAAATTCGTTCGGCTCGCAGCGCAGCGCTAAGAGCCACTTTGGACAGGCTCTCCGCTGCACCGTGCGCAAAATGTTCCACAGACAACGCTTCTGTTGCTGTTGAACCTCTTAGAAACATATGAAATGCTCCAAATCAACGGGATTACAAGAACGGACCTTTGTTTAACCCTGACCCGGGTTATTTAATCAGACCCCCCCCCACCCATTTTTTTCCTAATTTAACAAATTAGAAAAGAAAAAATCAAACAGAGCCACAAGCAGGACCAGAGGACAGCTTCGATGTTTCTGCGCGTGCAGTCACAAATATCACATCTTTCCCACCAGTCATCGTTGTTATGATTGCAGCTGTCAATATCAGCCTGTTTATCTTGAACTGGATCCCTCGTGCTCTTAAATTTCGGTCGCCTCCCGATTTTGCGCAGAGGAAAACAAACTTTTTATACAAAGTGTGGATTTTTATTTTTTTTTTAAATTTCATTTCATTTTGCTAATTAATAGGTCGCTTGATACCGCACATGCTGTCACAGCGGAAGATGTTTGAGAGGTCCGAGGTGATAGAAACTGTTGTTAGAAACATTAGAATAAAACGCGCAGTGACTGTTATGCTCGTGCCACAGGCCCCAAAAGCAACAAAATAGTTATTCGTTATTATTTTATACTATTCAGCGTCGCAGATATATGCTGTAACAATACTACCATAGTTCATACTCGGATATGATTATTACAGTAATTGAGAAGTCACTTTTTGTAGAACAGGCCTACTTTTTGGCGATATGAGCAAGGCTCTCTGACGGCGTTCAAAGCCTGTTTCAATTCTGTTCTTCTTATTTTTATTTATGCTATGTAAGAGTCCAATGAGGCTGATTTACGGCCGAACAAGTGTGTATCAGGTGCAGGTTTCAGCGCACGGTTTCTGCTGCATTTAACGGCAGAGGGGGGAGACGAGGAGGGAGTGAAAGAGCCGCAGCCGTCTAAACACACACATTGAGAGGTTAGAAAAGGGAGAAAAGAAATAATTAACTGGTCGTGCTGCTTTAATTACAGTCTCAGAGGGGAACGTGGTGGATTATGGTAATGAGGCGGCATACGCTGCCGCTTGTAGAAAGGAGAGAAAGGTTGGCTGACATGAAATCACTGACTTTGACAGTCCACTTGAAACCCATTGGACATGCTCTCTCCATTGGACATGCACCGACCTCAGCAGCTCCTCCTCACTCTTCTCTTTTTATTTTTTTTTATTAAATTCCGTCTTTTCTAATAAGGAATAAAGATCCCGCGGTGCTGCAATAACGCGATTTTAGACAAATAAACACGTCAGAGCGAACCTACGAACCCGTAATGTTAGAGGGATATCACATCCATAGAATATAATAATAAAAATGCACGGAAGGATAACTGTAACTCGACCACAGTGACTTCACAAGTCATTTAAAGAATTATTATACACTTTCGTTTTGAATGCCGCCAATCATAACAATTACAGCTGAATCAACAAGAGCAAGGGGAGGCCTACTAATGCTAATATTAATAATAATATTAACACTCACGCTAATAATCATTCCAACAATGAAGACAGACAGGGAAATTCTATCAGCTACATAAAATAATAAAATAAATAATTTAATTAAAATTATTATTATTATTATTATTATTATTATTATTATTATTACTATTATTATTATTATTATTATTATTATTATGTGTTTGGTCGGATGTGATTTTAGCTAGATTTTCTTATTTTAATATAACTGATGTATTATTGGAAAACCGTATTATCAAGATACTGGAGGTGATGTCGTCATGAACTTATTACGGGGTTTGAATTAATTAGAAAGTCTGGCCAAAAAAAAAAAAAAAAAGAAATGGTCCCCAAATGACGCCCTTGACAGCTGGTTTAGCCAATCTGTCTAGGAAGAGATTTATTTCCTATCAGCAGGGACAGTGCAGGGCAAACCCACTAAACAACCACTTTACACAGGTTTGTCGACTGATAACAATGTAGAATTATTAGGACAAAAAGCCCAAATGATTTATTTTAATTACTCATTAAAATTGTCCTTTTTCTTTTCTTCAAATGCTCCTTTTCCCCTGTGCCTAAATGAATTTGCCAGCGGATGTCTGATGTTTCTTGCCTTCCCCTCTCTCTGCAGTGTGAAATGGAGGAGTCCAGCTCTCAGAAGTTGGTGTGGGATGGGGACGCCAAAGCGGTCCAGCAGTGTCTGACGGACATTTTTACAAGCGTCTACACGACGTGTGACATCCCAGAAAACGCCATTTTCGGGCCTTGCGTGTTGAGCCACACGTCGCTGTATGACAGCATCGCCTTCATAGCTCTGAAATCGACCGACAAACGCACAGCACCTTATATCTTCAGGGTAGGTTTTATATATTTATTTATTTTACTAATTGTCTTGTCTTACATTTCATGCAAACCCCAGTTTATTTGTTTTGACATTTTAATATTTAATTTTAAAATTTAGATTTTACATCTTAACAGGCCTGTGTAAATGCATTTTTATTATGTTTTGTTTTTTTTTTTTGCTATTCACCTCCAATTATAGTAAATATATGATTAGAGATCTAGGCTCTTGTTCTGTTTTGCCTATATCTACACTGGAGTAAGAAGCTGTAATTAGCATCAATACTACAACAATGCTATGTCAGTAGATCATTTCAATCTTATTTCAATAAAAAGCCATTAACTGCTACAACAAAATCCCACCAAAACAAGTCATTTAATCAGTTAAATCTTGAAAATCCTTTTTTGTATATTATGACTGCATGAAATGAAGAGTGAAATGAAGAGAATGAAGAGTATTTGAGATCATTTTCTTGTAGTGAACATTTGCTCCATATTATTAAAATATGTCGTAATGCCTTGATGTAAATGTGAATTTTTATTGAAATAAATGTTTAGTCTAAAGCAGTTTGGTCAGATTTTATGTCCATATTTGCAGCATTTATTTGTATCTTGATTATAAGAGCAATAATCTGAGGCCCGAAAGTGAATTTAAGTTCTTGCACTGAAGTACTAACTGAGCGGTTATGTGTCTGTTGAACAGGTGGATACCTCAGCGGCCAACAGCACCTCAGAGGGCTTAATGTGGTTGCGGCTTGTCCAGTCTGCTCGGGACAAAGAGGAGCAGAACCTTGAGGCCTACGTGAAGAACGGCCAGCTCTTCTACCGCTCACTCCGCCGGATTGAAAAGGACGAGGAGCTGCTGGTCTGGTACGGCAAAGACCTCATCGACCTGCTGCTGCTTAGCTCCAGCAGAGCTCCTGCAAAGAGCAAAGGTGAGTGGACTGACATCATTTAGCTGTAGCTATGATATAAGCTATTAGCTACTGCTGTATGTTGAGTCCCCATCTCAGCCACCGCTACCGCTCTCTGTGATCTTGGCTTTACTTCACAATCACATATAATTCAAATGAAGCTTCTTTGGAAATACAATCTCACCCAAGAATCATTTTATCAATTGTACATATTTTACACAATTTCTTGCTTTATCTGTAATGTTGTCTCTTTTTTAGTTGGAACTAATTTCCCTTTATCTTCTTCACAGGTTCGTGCCACCACTCATGCCCAGATTGCAGCCAGCGGTTTCAGTTTGAGTTTCCGTTCTTGGCCCATCTCCGCTTCCGTTGCACCAAAAGACTGCAGAGCATCACGGGTGCAGATGAGGAACCTAGCAAAGAAAGCAGCGCCGAGCGACCAAACACGACCCCGACTAGGACCAGCCCAAAGCTGGGCCGCTCTGAGGGCTTCAGCAGCCCTCAGGACAGCAGTAAACCTTCCACAGACTTTCATAACTTGGCCAGGGATCTAGAGAACAATCGCACCAGCCCACCGAGCGACAAGGAGGCTGAGATCTGCAGTGAGAGTTCGGGGAAGAGGAAATTTTCAGAAATAGATGACAGAGAGTGCCGAGGGCCCAGCCTTCCACAGTCCAAGTCTAAAGATGAGCTTGCAACCTCTGCACAGAACTACAGAGGAGCATACGGCCTAGAGGAGAACCACAGGTCCTTCTCGCCACCGAGTTCCACGCAGCTTGGTGACGGCAAGTGCAGCGCCTTTACAGAGGTCAAGAAGACACCCCAGAACCTCAAACACCACGGCGGCAACAAAAGCCTCCAAAGCTCTAACTCTGAAAACAAAGATGGTGGTCGTCCTAGCAGCAATCCGTCAGAGAAGCACCTCAACATCAGGCAGGTGCTGTCGGAGACACAGCCACCCCAGACTTCACCCATGGGCAGTGCGTTCACCTCTGTTAGTCAACAAGGTAGTGGCAGTGGCGGAGAGAGGAAGAGCGCCTTCAGCCAACCATCTCGCTCCTCGTTCTCCCAAATCTCACCACTGGTGATGCCACCCAAACTGTTGGATTGCCACCCAGCGGTTGGTGACACCATCTCCTCCAGCAGACTCTACCAGGCCGACCATCTTGCTGCCAAACTTCAGGGCGCAGAACTGGGCGCCAACTGCCCCGTGCCGGGCGGCATGGCCAAGCAGAACCCCTTTGTCTACGCCACTGCCTTCTGGCCCAAAAACTCAGGGCCTATTCAGCTTCAGATGCCCTCAGCGCTCACTCTCCTGCCACCCTCCTTCACCTCCCTGTGCCTGCCGGCCCAGAACTGGTGTGCCAAGTGTAACGCCTCCTTCCGCATGACTTCGGACTTGGTTTACCACATGCGATCCCACCACAAAAAGGAGTATGCCATGGAGCCTCTGGTCAAGCGGAGGCGTGAAGAGAAACTCAAGTGCCCCATTTGCAATGAATCCTTCCGGGAGCGGCATCACCTGTCACGTCACATGACCTCCCATAACTGACTTTTATAGACTAACAAAGGAGGGACTTCTTTTTTTTTTTTTAAACAAGGAAGGACTTTGACCCTGCTTGGATTTAAACAGTCCGACTGGGGATAGGCCACTTAAAAAATACACAAATACACCATTGCACTTGTTTTCACTTTGGACTATGATCTTCTAATTCCTTTTTCGGTCTGTTTACTTTTGCTCCCCTGTAAAAAAATTTCATGTTTTGGGTGTATGCAAATGCGTTTCGACTTCAAAATGAATCTATTTATGAAGCACTTAAAAGTTTGAGAATAAGGGAAGATTTAAAAATGTGTAAATGTACAGTAAGTTGTATTTTATATCATATAAATGCAAATATAGAAAAGAAATACAAATGTAGTCACACGTCATGGTTTACAACACGGCAAGTTTTTCATGTCTACAATGAATATGGACACACGTTGGGGGATATTATGTCAGACTATATTTCAGAGTGCATGTAATATTAAATGATATTGATTTAAGATGCAGTCTATACATTACAATGTAAATAATTTGTTTTATTTGAAATACAAAGTGTAATATTTTGTGTCAGTGGGGAATAGTTTCAGTGTTTCTTCCTTTTGCGGAAATTTACTACTTGATAGTTTATCTAATCATGTTGAATGCATTGACAATAAAATAGCTTTATTTTCAACTGTGGCCTTCCTGGATTTTATTCAAACTGCAACCAAAATATGTGATTTCCTGAATATCTACACAATTGATCTTCAGTATACAAATGCAAACATCATTATTGTATTCTTAATTATATAAAATGTGCATGTAGCCCAAATATCTGTTTTTCAAACCAAATTTGTAACAGAATTTTTAGGGGGAAACTTGTATTTCATGTGGACCCAACCTATCAATCTTAATATAAATCAGTAACCACATTGTATATATGCCAAAATAAAAGCAAGTAGACCTACAATTAAAGGTTAATATAGTATTAAGTGAATTTAAGGTTAATACGATTCATGTTCCCTTTCTATGTTAAATTCCTAATAAAAATAAAAGCACGAACAAGGGATGTCACGCCTGTTTTTATTATTCATATTTTTAGAATCGTAAATACTGAAGTACGTCTTTTTCAAGGGCTGACCGCATTAATCCCAATGCTATTGATCCTTTCAAAGGAAAGGTCGTTTCTATTAGAGGATTAGGGAAAAATAAGACGTACAAGAAAAAAACTAAAGGAAAAATACTCGCATAAACTTTCGTGTTTAAGATCCAAAATGCAGGCGAGTGTGTTTCATAATAAAAAGATTTAAAATGACTCAAGAATGATTTCTAATTCTCTTCTATTTCCTGAAAACTGAAATCATAGAAATGACGGTCGGATGATGACTGAGAGCGTTTTATTGCAGAATAAAATACATGCAGTACTTTTATTTACAACGAAAATATTGGATTAATTTTTCTTTTTAGAAAAACTACTGTGACCATAAAATTATAAAACAACCGGCTTAATATGCAGTTACACAGCGCGACGAGTTTCTCACAAATAAGTGATTTAATCTGGTTTTAGACTCCAAATGTTTATAAATGCTTTGCTTAAATGCTTAAAGTTCCTCAAACCTGTAATGAAGACAACGAGCTGCCTGAGCTGTTAGCAGGCTGTGATAAATATACATATCAATAATCGACCAGCCGTCTGTGACCTCAATATTATAAGAGCACGAGGATGAAATCATGGGAATCATGGGTCTTAGAATTTAAGTTTCTTTTAAGACCATCGCTATTATAATAAACACAGACTAATAAAAATGTTAGGATGCCCGTGGATCACCATTAATAATCACCATTTTACTGCTCATAATTGCGCATTTAAAAAAAAAAAAAAAATCTGTCTACGGAGAACATTTCAGGACAGTCACAGGAAAATGAAATGTGCAAAGTAGTTCAACCGCGCCATCATGTGGTCAACATGTAAACTACAGGAGAACGTCTCAGAAGCGGTCATAGCAGGTGGGAGAGGTTTTACATACAGAAACAATATGAATGTAAAAAGGTTGGTGTGTAAATATAATATGATAACATTTATGTGGTTATTTTTACTGAAACAACAGAATTACCCTGCAGCTAATACCATATAGTAAATTCAAAATTATCTTTAAGCTCCAAGCACCCAGAAATATAAATATTTAACTTATATGATCTACAAAGGAAAAGTATTCCAACAGGATACCAACATTCAACACATAATAACAATAAATAAACCCCACATGCAGATGTAGAGTACGTGTTTTATTCTCTAAAGAAAAAGCTCAACAGTGTATTGTAGAGTGCACACTCTCCATAAAGGCCAACAATCATTTTTGTAATTTTACCAAATTTCAGGTTATGGCAATTATATCATTAATAATAATATAAAATGTACTCCTCATACTTGATTATAGGAAATATACATATTTTCAATTTCTCTAATGAAATTTCAGGGGTGTGTTTTTATACAATTTAGAGAGACATCAGAGTCATTATGTGGCTAATACCGTTAATTATGATAAAGCAAATTCAAACTCACAATAAAACTCCACAGACATAGAAACATATTACATACAACAGATATTTAAATGTTTGTAAGTCAGGAGAAATGTTGGCTTGAGTTCGTTATGGGATTGGCTCTGAGGGGACTAAAGCACAACACCCAAGCTCTAAGTCAAGATGAACATGAAAAATGAATCAATCATCAAATTTAACAGAAGCAACGCAGAGGTCAAAGGTCACAGCTGTAGGTTTGCAGCTGATTTCAGCTGTCAAGGTTTTGAGAGGTCATTTAAAGATGTGCTGAGTCAATTTACAGACCATGTTCACTTTTCATTTTTCATTGTCTGTCAGGTTAGTTAGGAAGTTAGCATTACTTTGGCAAAACAATTCCGCCTTAAGTTGTACCTTGAGCTTTCAGTCAAATCACATTCATCAGTGGAAGCAGTTTGCTAACGCAGAAATTCTAGCATAATAACACTCAGCTTGTATGTCAACACATCATTCTGAGTGAACTCCATCTGCAACTGTGATGAAGGCCGAGAGTCCTAAGCAATGCTTTCACTGGGTGGGTAATAAACTCCAGAAAAAGGTGGTCAGTGGAACTTTTTCTGTAAAAATACAATGTGAAGAGTGAACTTTCATGTTTGATCTTGATAATGTCGCAACGATCCACCATCCTGAAATGATCCTCACAGGAAAATGCAAAAATGAGCACAAACACATTTTAACGAACACATTTTAAGTTCATTGGATGGGTTAGAAGCAAAGTTAAAGGGTCAGTTCACACAAATTTTATAACTACGTATTTTGGCTCCTTGTCATGCAGGTCATTTTGGTTTGAGTCATCCAAGTTATATGATACATGGAACTGTCTCAAATATAATAACGCTTGAATGAAACTCACCTGAATCGTCCAGACAAAAGAAACACATAAAGCTCTATTGAGTGCTCCACTCACAGCGAGCTCAAGTCAATGATTCCACTTTGTAGAAACCTTAAAAACAAACAGTTGGAATCAGTTCACTTTTACAACGCTGGCACAGCTCTGGTTTGCCCTCAGATTGCCTGTTTTCCCTCACAATGGCAGGTGAAGCTGTTGTGTATCAGAGCATTTCAAGCCCATCATACCAAGCAGACAACAGAAATAAAACCCAGAGAAGATGATTTAATCTATGTAGGAGCATCAGACAAACATGTACTTTTTGGTATTTGAGTGAACTGACACTTGTATCTGATTTGAAGTCAGTTGGTACAGAAACTAAAATCACATCAGCAGCTCACTGAGCTTCAGCGAGGACACAGTAAGATGTGCTCACAGGAGATAAAGACCACATAAAGAGGTCGAGGTTGAGAGGAGTAGATACAGTGCAGCACACCGCATGACACTCACATGATGATAAATTACAGCAGCGGCGCACATGTCTGCCCGTTACACCTCATCTCACATCAACACACACCTCCCATGTCAGCAATCCAAACAGGTCAATCTCACCACCGAGGCATGTGATCGACGGGAGAGGTAGGCATTGCTCACACACACACACACACACACACACACACACACATCAGTGATATTTAGTGCCCTCATGCTTTGCTGCTTGTGTCATCGTCCCTTTTGTGCCCTAACTTCCCCCCCTCGACACATTTGTCACTGCATCACTCAGCGCGGAGCGGCGTGGGACAGTTTATATCTCTGCTAAGCTGGCACTTCCATTTGGCCCTCCGCCCCAGTCACACTACATTTTTACATTTCAGGCATTTAGCTGACACTGTCATCTGTGGCAAGTGATCAGGGAAGTGAGCAAGCAGGTAGAGAAACCTCAGACGGATTCGGTGTCTGTCTAAAGTACACTTTGACAGGATACATGCCGGTCGCTGGATTCGAACCAGTGACCTTTTTTGGTTACGGTACAGCCTCAAGAATTGTTACATCAACTTTGATACCTGAGCTGTGTCCAGTATACACATAATATACCGGTGCTATAAATACAAACCGGTAGTAGAACTAAGTCTAAAAAAGGCAGGAAGTGACACAAGAAGTATGCATCAATCAAACTGCTTTGTAAAGCTGCAGCTGATACAGAGAAATGTTTAGGTCCTATTCTGAAAACTGTTGTTCTTACAAAAATACACCCTCTGACTTATGTACATGACTTAGCTGGTGCGACTTTAATGCTTATTTTAACCAAAACACAAGTTATCTTTTTCTCAACCCTAACCAAGACCTTTTGATGCCTGGGCCAATCTAAACCTAATCTACTGATTCACAAAGTTAACAAATTGTTTATTATTTGCATGACAACAAATGTCACCTGCCTTTGTCCTTTTCTGCACATCAAAATATACAAGAAATATACAAGAAATGTACAAAATATTGTGAGAGAGTTATTTTTTTCAGAGCAATCGGCCTTCAGAAGAGTTGGTTTCTGTTTTTCGGAATGACGGGCTGTCGAGCACATGAGCTTCAGTTCTCATGGGATGGTTCTCCAGACTATCATCTGACTATTTGGGCAGTATTGTGTGTCCTTTGAGTTGGATTGTTGCAAATTAGTTGTAACTGGACAGAAGTACTAGGAAACAAAGTTGCCTTAAGAGTGTAACTGGGCGCTGAAGGTTGGGCGTTTATGGAGACGCTGTAACAACCAAAAGACGTAGTTAGCATCTCCACCGCTAACGTTCTGCTCGCTGTGAACATTCACTCTACTCTGCGTACAATGCATCTGTTTAATGCTGAACTATAAATGAAAACCAATTACATAGGTATCTACTGTAGGGCTGCCAATAACCACCAATGTTTATCATCTTTATAACACTCAAAGTGCCATCTGCAATTGGCACAAAAGTACAACATGGCTTCTAATGGCTTTTCAACAGTCGCAGAGTAACAGGAGCCTCTAACCTTGTCCCTTAAGTGTCTTTTTATTGCAGCAAGCTCCAAACGGAGCTGCCCCGTGCACACACAGGGTTCAGACAGCGAGCTAACAAGCCTGTGAAAGAAAAGTTTGGATCAAAAGTATCGATTTCACACAGTGAGCGACTCCTGTGCTCACACACACACACACGCACACACACCACAATCAGTCATAGTCCAGGGTTTACACAAGGCCAGCCCCCTGCTGCTGTTGATTAGGATATCGCTGTCACGTCATTATTTTTTGAGGGTCTAAATATATACAAACAGCATCGTCCCCTGTGCACTTGCACTATTTCGAACCCACAATGCACTCAATCTGCAGGTCCGCTGACAGGGACAAATTTACACATCATGTCCACTCTGAGATGATCCCTGTGCATCCACATGCCTGTGACTGAGTGTCCCTCCCTCTGGGACTCTACCTGTCTTCAGGGCACGTCTCAGTCAGGGATTCTTTGCGTGGTGGAGATGGCGAAGACTCCGGAGGTTAGATATTTAGGTTACACCTGTTTCCCAGCCTCAAATGCTTTTCTGCCTTGCACAGTGGAGCTTATTCAGTACAGTTCACTGAAAACAAAAAAAACCCAAATATACACTGCTCAGTTAATGAACCACAGAAGTCACTAATGTTGTTTGAGCAATCCTCTAATCATTTTGTCATTTTCTCAGTCTGCCTTATGATTCTTAGCTGTTACTCCTGTACTTTCTTGTTTTAGTATCAATCTCTGCTCATAAGATTTAGTGTCATTCAGCTACTGTTGCCAAACTCACTTGAGTGTTTTGTTGCCTCTATTTATTTCTTCTGCGGTGTGACATTTCAATGAGCCACTCCAAGGGTATACACACTCAGCTCATAAGGTACAGCTGGCTACACCTAAAACAGCAGAGAAGTTCAAGCTTTATGAATAAATGCTAGCTTTATGACATTTATCTCAGCATACATATGAAACACCTGACAATATGTCACAGTGCATTTGAGCAGCACCACAGGTTGCAGCTTAAAGTTCGCTCAACACCTCTCTGCAGTTTTAACAAAAACTGAAGGTATAGTATCACACAGATTTGATCTTTTCCATTTTTTTTATTTTATGCAAGTTGTAGTTAGTAATAAATATGCTGAAGATATTTATTTTATGAAAAAAACAATTGTTATTTAAGCTTGTGTGCATTATTAGGCTAGATTACTGAAATATTAAATACATAATTTCTGAATTTAAATTCAGAAATTCCTAGAATATATAAAGACAAATGCGTGATGACATGCCTCACGTTTAAAATGATCAATTGCTGTTTATTTTATAAATCAATACACGTCTCAATGAAGATACATACAGTAGTAACTGTTTGTGTTAACTTCAAATAAGTTAATATAAAATTTTAGCAAAACCTAATTGGTGATGTAACTTTTCAGCTTCAAGTACTTTGATATTTTTGATATTTAAGTGATGAGACAGAATTTATGTCAATTCAGCTAAAATGAATTATTAAAATTTTATTTATAAAATCAAACATATACAATATTTAAAGAAAAAAGTCCCACAGGTTAAGATTCTAAGTTTAGACGTTACCAAACCTGGAAACCTGCAATTTTGTTGCATTTCTTCTATACATATAGTCAGTTAATTTATTAAAATTCTAAGATACAATACATTTCAATTTATAGCTTTGAAATGTTTTGTAAGGAAAACATTTTTCCACATTTGACTATCTCAGTCTCGATCGGTGCTCTTTCTGTGTTTACAGCAGGCTGGCTGCTGTTTGACATCATGATGTAGTGGCTGTGTTTCATGCAGCCGGAGCTGATGACTCTCAATATGGTCGTATTACTTTGTTACACATTCCACTGCTGCTTTTGAAGTACATCTCCATAACAGCCATGGCATACAGTTTTCTTGGAGGCCGAGAAGGCATGTTGCCCTCCCCCACCCTCCCACCCCTTCGTGTCATGAAAGTCAACCCAACTTTATCAATCTCTGTAATGACCGGAGCGCAAGGCAGGGCTCAGGCTGAGAGTTGGCCCGTCGTGTGCCCGTGTTTCAAGACCGACAGTTAAACAGCAGAGGACATCTATCTTATTTACAACCGGCAGCCGTTCACTTTAAGCTCACAACAACACAGATGCACACACGCCGCAGAGGAAATATATGGAAAAACTAGAGTGAACTAATCTTCTTTTTGTTTACAGTGCTGTGAACACATGTCATTTCAAATCTGGTTTAATCACACAGCTGTGAAAGACAGACAGAGGCAGTAATGGAAGAGGTTTTCAGATCATTTACATAACTGAAAGCAGCAGGAGCAAGCAGAAGTCTTGACTTCAAAATTGCATTCAGGTAAAAGTACAAAGGTATCTTTAGCCAAACACACTTAACTTAACACTTAAGTGTGATGGTGAACATACATTTAGCACATAAAAGTATTTGTCTAAAGATCAAATAAAGGGCACAAGAAACAGTGCTTTCTCAGCCATTATGACTGGGTATTGCCATTCTGTATAAACTAGATCTAACAGCTACATTGTGAATGTCCATCAAAATGTGTCAAATGAAGCGAAGACAGAGGCACAATATTAATGCACTGAAGCAGAAGCAGACAGTAGCATGAAACTGCTCAAATGAAAGTATCTCAAAATTGTATCTTAGCAGCAGGTTTTAAGTGGGAGTTGTCAGTGAATTAACGTGTGAGAAGCCAGATGTTACCTCCTAAAAACTCGGTATATAGTCATAAGATTGGACTTCAAATGAAGGAGCACAGCCAGCTGTGACAGTTGCTGAAAATGTATGTTGATATGCATATGATAGAGTGCAGTGGTATAATTTTGATGAACAATATTTTCGGTTATATTTCAGCTAAAGTCAGGGAGAAACTGCTGAAATAAAAAAAAAATATTAAAGTAGTGCAGGAAATATTTCACTGGAGCTGGAAAAGTTTTTTTTGATGTTAACAAATGATTTTTTTATTAATTACTTTGTAAAAATCACAAGGCTTTGTAGTCTAATATCAAATGATTATCTACTTTTGTTATTTGAAACATGGTTCAGTTTTATCAAAGACAAATGAAAGCGGCTTTCACTGAGAGGTTTCACAGAGTTCTCGAGGCTAACAGAAGAACGGCTAAACCCCGAGTTTCTATCAAAACACTTGCTCTCTGCTGAGGCTGTCGCATTTTCACGACCACACAAACATGGGAAAATGCTTCAAGAGTGTAAATGTGTCACTGTACCGTCTACCGATCTGCTTAAACACAATGTCTTACTGTATCATTAGCTTGTCAAGTGACGCAACTCAGTATCAGTAATAACCAGCAGATAGAGAGAGACTGGGTTACACCTACGGAAATCTACTTATGTGCCAAGGCAAAGAGCAGACAGAACAATAAATGTAATAAAATGAAAATTAAAAAAATATATATGATTGTTCAGGCAATTCAAGTGACAGACCTGTTGTATCTTTAGGACCTTTTGAGCTAAATACTTAACTCCAGCTTTTAATGTGATGAAAACAGGAACATGCTGAAAAGTTAGATATTTAAATATGCACCCAACAATGAGAAAGTATTTTTCTTTTGATAAAAACCTGGATTTAATTGAGTTAAAAGAAAAGAAAATGCAGCGTGAGGATTAATGTTCATCAAACCTTTGTTTTATGTGTGCGAGTCCATATGTTACATCCATGCTCAGTAGTTCAAGTGAGTGATCAGGCCCAGTGAAAGGTCCAAATGAAGACGTATGGTGGCCCAGGGGTGGGCCAGATGCAGAGGTGGATAATGGATTGGTGAAGATCAGTGCCGTTCAGTGCGGCTGTTTCCTGTGAGGAAAAACAGACCAGATTTATCTTCTGTCCTCCGTCCCATGGCCACCCAGGGATCACTAAAAGGAAAAAGATCTAAGTCTGATGTGTAAATATCTACAGAAGGGGTTTTCTTAGAGGAAAAATTTATGAACCATCATGAGTCAAACAGAACAGAAAAAGAGAAGTGGCGTCTTCGTAAACCTGTGACCTGAAGATCAGTTACAAAAGCGAACAAGGATCAGCTTTACATAGAAATTATTGGAGTCCATTTGTTTTCTTGAGTTCTTGCAGATCTCCTGTTGCACTTTTGGTCCCTTTTATGCATAGGGAATTGGACACTAAAGGCTCTGAGACTTGAGAATTAGTTTCTAGCTGCATGCTCAGTTGCAGAAACAGCAAATTTAGAGCTTGTTGTGCTTGTGAAGCACATGGGAACAGCTGAATAAATGCATGCATGCACCAATTCTGCAACTACAGTACATCTGACATCCTAAAAACCTGTTTCCCACTAGAAAAGTAGGCTCAATCTCCTCTCAATTAATCTTTATTTATTGAATTTACAATTTGCTGTAAAATGAACAAAATCGTGTCCTGATTTAGAAAGGTAACAGTGCACTTCACCTCCAAAGATTTTTGGGAAGTCAAAAATGATATTCCTTCACTTATAGAAGACTGTGGCAAATAAGTTGTAGCGAAGTTGGAGAAGTTGGAGAAAAACATCTTAACTACAATAGAAACTTCTCAAACCATTCCCTCAGAATAATCCACTTCTGTTGTTTATCCGTGAGTTATTTGGCAAATATACAGAAGATGAACTGTGTTAGCAGAGACAACAACAGAGAACTACATTGAGCCCAAATAACAATACGGTAAAAAAAAAAAAAAAAAAAAAAAGACTGTGCCACGAATAGATGAAACATTTTCAAATGAATGGGTTCAAATTTAAGGGAAATAAAGTTTTTTGATGATTTCTTAAAATACTGCCTCTTTTGACTGTTTTAAATGTCATGTGTTGCATTAACACATAATTGTTTCTCAAGACAAGTTGTTCACCTGCATGAAACCGAAACCTGCTCAAAGATAATATAACAGTACTAAAAAAGAACTATAAATGGAAACAAAAACACTTTCAGTACCAAAATCCTCTCCCTTTCCTGCAGATTCTGCACTTGTATGCAGATATCTCGTTGTACAGTACAGCGTGTTATAATAATAATGTTTTTTGAAGCTGGCAAAGAATGGCATGTCAAGCATTTCAAATATTCTCCAGCACTAATGTCACAGATTCCTGCAGAACCACACAAACATACTGTCGGGCACAAGCTTCAGCTCCATTCCTTTCTGTTGGATGAGCTCCAAGTTTAGGATTGCAATCAGCTGTTCTCAGCTGTTTTCACCAGGAGCTGAAGACCTCCAATAAAGCCTCCACAGGGAACATTTCATCACCTGAAATCCAACCAAGCACACATCCGCTTTGGCATTGGGAATGGGACCTGAGCTCTGCAGGAACCAGAACCTGGTCCAGGATGAATCCTGCTGTTGTGTTCAATCTGTATTTTAACCCCTGGTTGTGTGATGGGCTGGTTTAAATAAGGCAGACTCTTGCTTGGATGTATCAGTAGGACAGTTCCGAGGACAAAGATGTGGACTCAAAACCACAACTTGGAGGCAGAGCAATTGGAAGCAATGAATAGTATAGCTGTTAAGAGTTCAAAACTGATCTTGGCATCAGATAATCAGGCAGCAAAGGCATCTAAACTGGACGACGTTAATGACAGAAGAACTGTCTACCACTGTAAGCTCAAGGAGGGCTAGCTAATGGTTTTTTTGGCTTCAAAGTAGATCTGTTCTTTTCTGTGCAGGCATGGTCTATGTTAAGGCAAAACCTAAGTTACATGTCAGATGGCTAAACAAGGTCTGAAAACCCCCTCTGCCTAGACCTTTCATTTCTCTTCACTGCGTCTCAGCCATTTAACTATAAATTTGCATGTTTGAAGCACATAGATGCATTATAACTGCTCTATTTCTGCAGACCTCTCCCATATCTCTTTATGTTTGGTGATTCTCCCGTTTTTTTAAGGCTTTCATGCTACTTAAATGTAGCAAAAATCACCTTAAATTCAATTTTTTTTAAAAAAAAACCTATTCGATTGTATATAAAACACTGTCAGACTTGAAATAAATCTGTTTGTCTTCTTCTCTTGAATATATGGACCTACCTCATTGCCTGTTTGTTCATAAACTAAACTTGAATGAATGTTTTGCTCATATTTCTCATCTTTACGTGTTCTGACACGTCTAGTTCCACCAGGTTGTCGAAATATCCCCGTGACATATCAACATCCATTAGCGTCTGTGTGTGAGCATTTCTAACACACGATTATGAAATGGTCACAGTTTGGTTACATTTAGGCAAAGTTAAAACAAGTATGTCACATGTGTAATGACAGTTAGGTACAACTGTCCTTAGTTTGTTTGTCGCACTCATCCACCCCGACATCCTTCCTCTGTGGATATATTTTGCTCTCTTTATTACATCAGCTTATTTGTTTTAAGCCACTAACAAATGGGGGTTAGTTAAAGGCCTGATGCATCTCACACAGATGCTATTTAAACAGTATACACCACTATTTGACGATTTGGGAATAAGAGCTGTCTATTAAGCTCCGTGTCCTCTCCAACTACACCTGTAGTCACTTAGCAAAAGAAACAATTAATTCTCAGTTGCAGAGGTGCAAGTACATTTTTCGTTCAAGGTCCCTCATGCATAGCGATGCTTATTAATAGTGGATCAGACCATCCAAACGCACACACACTCACGCACACACTCCCTTCCTCTCTGTGCTGACAGGTGGTGTGTCTGTAACAAGTAAACAGGTGTTGCTTTGTGCCTCCGCCAAGAGACAGCAAGTTGAAAAAAAAAAACCCAGCAACAAACAAGCAGCAGCATCTCTGTCCTGCTAATTAGCGTTATGTTGATCAGCTTAGTCTGAACTTTAGTTAAAAAGTCTGGCTGCTGAGCCCAGGCTTTGCAGTTCAAATGTGTTTCAGATACATTCCTTATTTCCCCATGAGATGCTTCTTTCTCCCAGACTTTGTCGTCTCATTTCTCAGAGCTGTCTTTCAGAGTGGGCCTTGAACTTTGGAAGAAGGAAGGTTCAGGGAAATGGGGATCTGTTGTAACTCAAAGAGGTCGTCAGTGGAGCGAGAACAACATGGCCAGCGGCAAATGTTGGACGACGCAGATGACACGTCGGCGAGACTCCATGGGAGCTGATGATGGTGGGAAGCGCTGACGAGAACACCCAACGATGTGTTTGTGGATTCAGCGACGCTTTTGACGTAACGCTCTTTAAAATCAATACAGTCCGCTGGCAGTAATTTGTTTGTGTGTGTAGATGAAAATGGCCTCTTCACACTGCAGGGCAAGGCTCCATTCTTGTACAAAACATTAGTATAAACATTGTAAATTATTATATGAGGGCCACTGATGAATATGAAGGGAACTTGGCTGACCTCGTTAGCCATAGCAGAACTCAGCCAAGCCACCATGGAAAAGCCTGACGAACCATCTTAAAATATTGGGTGGCCAAAGAATATGTACACACAAACTAAGTGTGCTCGAGTATTTCGACTTCCACAAAAGGCCTCAGAGAGCACAATAATATACAACAATCTGAGGCACAGCTCATTAATTCTGACCTATACATGTAGAACAAGCAAATGCTGAAACTAATTCATTTGTCCACATCAGTGCAAGTATGAAACTGGAAAACCTGCACACTGTCAATGACCAGCTTAAGGCGACTCCTCTGTGCAGGTTTTCTCAAACCGTCTCAGCCACGTGTTCCATAAAAGTGTTCTGCATGTTGTTAATGGTACATGTTGACGCCCGTTGTTTCGTTCTGTCGACCATTTTTATGGGAAAAATGCTTTCAACACAGAGGCATCTGTTGGCCTCAGCTTAAAGAGTTCTTGCTGTTTGAGAAGAGAAAGCCTCTGAAACATGATTTAGACCATCTTTTCCATAACCCACACAAAAAACTGTGAATTGCTGTGTGGGTTAGCAGCTCTTAAAAGAAAACTCTACTGCAGACTGTGGATTTAAGTAGCAACTACCAGCCAAATAAATTACACTCATATTGGACAAGGCATCTCGGCACACTTTTCCTGACCAGCTAAAGACCAACAGTTGCTGTTTGCTTCGTCTCAAGCTATAACCACAACTGTTCCCTACCCCTGTATTTTAGATGCCTAATCCTAACACCGAAGTTTATTTGCCATAACCACAGAGAATCGTCCAAAATGAACTTGAACAATTTACAAGAGTCACAATGGATTCTGAAGTGCAGAGTTACTGATGGTTGTGGAGAAAAACCAATCCAAAACATATTGAACAACTTCTAAAGCTAACCAGCAAGAGCTGTTCCAGCCAAAGGTTTTCAGTGGCAAATTCCCAAAACAAATTACAAAAGATACAGTGTTTTAAGTTTTTGATCATGATCATCAACATTTATCTGTGTTTTATGAAGTCACAAGGCTGTAGTTAAGGTTTATTTAGGCACGCCTGACTCTTAAATTGAGGGAAACTTGGTTTGGATAAAAATTGCTATGGTTATAGAAAATTTGGGACTGTGGTTGCAACAATGATCATGTCCATGTCAACCTTGTGGTTAAGCTTGACTGTGGAAAGTGTGAAACGAACAGCACTGGCCTGTGCTTAAGTCAAACATGGGTCATAGTTTCTATATTATTATTATTATTATTAATAATAATAAAAATAATAATAGTATTTTTTCCTATATTTTGTGCATCTGTGTAATAACAATGTCATGCTTCTTCAATCCAGATGAACAAGATTCCTTCCTTCAACAGCCACCTGAGGGCTTTGACACATGATTGCCAAAGTATTTCTGGCCACAACAGGATGAGACAGGCTTCACGGCAGGTCCTCACACTCTAACATCAGACTGATCCCTGATCAAAATTCTTCTTCCGCTACCTTCTGGCTACCTTGCTTAGAAAGCTCTTTTCAGATGTTTGTACCAGGAATTGTAATCTTTCAGTCATTACCCAAGGCTCATGACCACAGGTGATGGTACATGGTGAAATGTACATCATCCAATAAAATTAACACTTTTTATCTCTTTCAGTCTCTTTGATCTTACATTTATCTCAGACACACTCGTGAACACAGCTGCAAGGTACCTTAACTCCTTCACTTCCTTGGAGAATCTTGCAATCTTTTAAATGGACTCTCCTTGTTCAGTGAAACTTCTCTGTCTGCTGTTGGCAGTTCTATACATTTTTGGTTTCTTCTGACCAATATTGCCTTTCAAACTTTGATCCAAACATTTTCTCCAGAGGCCAAAAGAGATCTACATAATTGTACCACTGTGGTTTTACTCCTTGTATTCAATTGTCAAACACACAGCTCAAGCAACTGTTTCTACAATGACAACTATGGAGAATATTTAAGCAGCAGCAGGAGTATTGTTATCATGTTGATGATTGAGGCCTTGGCCGGTCAGATGCTGCCGAGCAGTGCCCTCGACCCTCAGATTGATCACCATCTCTGGGCTCAGACAGTTCAGGGCCACGGCAGAACCTGCTGTCTGCTGTTTGCTTAGACTAAAAAGCTGCTAAAAGCTGGGATCAATGGGGTGGGAGAATCAATCAGGATCATCCATGTTTATACGACTCAGGAGGATTACCTCACTGTTACTGGAATGGCCTCACAGGAATGACTGGCCATTAGAACAGTGGGACTAAACACTGGCCCGCTGTTTACATAAAAGGTAATGTGGGCCCGGCCTCGACTCTGTGTGCCAGAGACAATTAGGCCTCTATACAGGCCGTAATCCACCGCCGGGCGCGAGGTAATCAAATTCAAACAGCGCCGGGCCCCCGAAAACAATGAGGGACAGGATTACAATGAATGCATGTGAAGATAGAAATTTAATAAGCTTAACACCAAACACGTGCTACAGTGACCAAGATTTGAAGAATACATCAGCAGAGAGATGTTTCTAAAATGGTTCATGATGAAATAAACTGTCACTGAATTTGATTATAGGTGTTAACTTTTTTTTACTTTGTGCTGATTTTATTTTTTTATGTTAATAACCCTGATTAAGTGCCCAAAATGGGGGGGATATAATTTAATATATTACATTACAAATGATGCAATTATTGTCTGTCTGTAAACCGTATCAGCTGACTTTATTAAAGCAGTTTCTTTCAACCAAAATCTTAACAGTAGAATATGATTATTTATTTATTTATAAGGCTTAACTCTTTATAACCTTGTTTTTAAAGCTGCTGTATGTCTGCAATTCATTTTTCTAAAACCTCAAAGACTAAGGTCCTTGGTGGCAACTCAGCCGTCATTTCTGGAGGCAGCCAGTAGAAAAAAATGTGAAACACTTATCAGTATGAAAAATAAACGATTGTCTTTTGTTTTCCTGAGAAATGCTTGGTTCAAAGGACAAAAATCACTCAAAATTCTTTTGACTCTCCGAAAAAACACTAGTATTATCCTGCTAACACAGCCCGCGAAGAGATCTCGTTCTAGGGCCACTTTGCCACAAGACAAAATTCAGTCTTCATACATTCCAACATTCAGCCAAGGATCATTTGAGTTTTCATTAGTATTAGTTAGACCAATCAAGTGTATATCTTTTGAAGTTGGTCTGTGTAGTGTGAAATTCTTTCTATGCATAAAGCGGTTCAGTATGCTTGAAAGGAAATATGTATTTTGCTTGACATGCCACTGCACTACGTCTGAAGGCGGAAGCGTTTTTACCTGCTCTGAATGGCCAAACTCAAGAGCGGAGTGAACATCAATCAATGAACATCCAGTCAGGTTTTTGTTTAATTTTAGTTGACTTAGAAAAATAAAAGAGTTTACGTTTTAAACTACGAGAGGGCGTCTAGAAACTGCAACTCTGATGGAGAGAGTTCTCATCTGTAGCAGCCAAACATATTTAAACAGAGCTAACTATCATTACCTTACTTGTGTATGTTTAATATTTTTAGGTGGTTTCGTTTTGTCAGCAGTCACTTGACTCGTCACAGTGCTGGTGTTAATCACAAGATCAATGATGGCTCTGCTCTCTTAAAGTGTCTCAGTAACCCATTGCAGCATGCACAATAGCAGGGCCTTGACACTGAAGCTGCAACATGGAATTCATCTATTATTAATTTTATTATTCACACCTGTGCTTTTCCCTGTGTGACCTGTCAAGGTGTCAAAAACTTCAGGGCGTTGAAAAAAGCTTTGACGGGTTGGGCTCCGTTTACATTGTCTCCGAACAGGATATGGTTTCATGCCGCGTTAATTCTTGGCATGGAAATGAAAAAAGTGCAATTCCAATCGTGAGCAATAGGCACTGATTGGACGGTTTGTCAGGAAATGGATAAACAGTGTAAGTTTCTGTGCTCAAAGGGACTTTGCTGCAAGAACGTGCACAAATGCTCTCTTTATGTTTTCCCTTCATTGGATGCAGGGAAATTACCTGTAATATAAAAGACTGATTTATTATTTTTGGCCACAGTTATGTTTCCTGTTTTTATCATTCTGCTGTTGTGTGCAAACTTCTATCTTTACATGTATTTTTATGTATTGGTTAGGTTTTCCAGCATCATAACCAAGCCGGAGCAGATGTTTACATACATGATCATATTGATTATTGAACCATATTAATGAATCAGTGAACATTAATGGATAACTCTGTTTGCAAGACATCTGAACACAATGACTTTAACTGATGCCCTTCTGTTTCTAGTTGCTAAAGTAGGTGACATTCTTATTGGGGGTATTCAGTGTTTTGCTCAAGGGCACTTTTGCAGGTCACGTGACTATTCCTGGGACACCCTGAATAGTTATTAGATATGTCTTATAGAAGAAAAGGAAAATTTATTGGAGAAAACCTAAAAACAACATAGAAGTGGGGTGTTTATGAGGGATCAGTGTATTCTGTCTTCTATCAGTGTTTGGAATAATCCGCAATCCGATCATTACAATGTCTCCTCGGCCACTGTACGCTGCTCAGAATACATTAGGCAGCTTGACGGACGCGTCTCCTGAAGCATGTGGACGTATCAGATGATAAGGTGGACTAAAGCCTATAAATACGGCCGCCCGAGTCTCCTGGCGAACCAGTGTTAAAACTCTGCTGTACCACCTGATGATCTCTGCTGCCTGAACCCCACCGTACTCCAACCTGCGCTTAACACTTCATCATTTCGCACCAACTCTTCCTCTACCGACAGAAGCGCCGTCACAAGGGTCGTTTTTTCGTGTCTCCTCGTGCACGAATCAGTCGCGTCCTTGGTCTGTTAAAACGATGCCTCCGTGTGCGTAAAATGCCGCGCTTAGTGCGTCCTGGCGCGGACGATTCCCTGGAAAATGTGCGGTGTCAGTCGCGCTTTTCACGCCCCGCTGCTGTGGATCGGTGCTGAGCAGGAGTGGCATCTCGGCGACAAAATCTGGATGAAAGAGCGTCCTTTAGAGCTCAGGCATGCATCTAGTAGTGAGATCATTGGCGTTATAAATATCCCCGTGCCAGCAGAACAACTCCAGCTACTGCAGCCGGGGTAATGCCCAGGAGCGCTGCACGCGTGTGTATGCGCATGGTTTCTGGTGCCCAGACCTCAGGAGCGACACCAAAATGCTAGAAGTGGCCTAGCGAGTGTCTCCTTTTTGGAAGAATGAATGTTCCTCTCTACCTTCTGACCCTCGCTCACTTGATTTGTGCCGTTGCCGGAGCACAGCACGTCTCCTTGGAGCGCCAACTTCTGGAGGAGGAGATCAGTTCGGGACGCAGGACTTGCAGGCTGTACTGTAGGGTTGGCATCGGCTTCCATCTCCAGATTCATCCCGACGGCAGAGTCAACGGCAGCCATGAGCCCAACCAGCTGAGTAAGTCATTCACTCCGGTTCCACGCTGCAAGGAGACGCTTTAGTACTAGATTGTAAACGTCTGACGCACAGATGAATCCGGTGCGTCCCGCTGTGAATGCGCACTTGGATCTACATTCCTGCATTTGCTCTAATTGCTCGCCCTCTGCTTGCGGTTGTGTCTGTTTTAAACGTCATCTCTGGAAGTTCTAACAATAATGATTTACGCAGGAAGAGTGTAAGGAACCGCGCACCTAAACTTAGGCTCCCTGACCCTGTGAAATATCTGAGCCGCGGCCATCTGGTTGACGAGCCTTGTTTGTGTCTCTCCAGGATGTTGGCAGGTAGACTATTTGTGGAAGTAACAGGTGCAGCAGTGAGACACCAGGATGTGTTGGATTGCCAATCAGCACGACTGTCATCACAACAACGCTACTTCACACACTGCAAAAAATAACCACAATAAAAAGGTCCATTATTGTCTATTACTGAACCCTCAGAACTAGTTTACACGTGGCTTGACCTGTATGCAGATTCATTGTTTTCAATGAAAAGGGAGGTCACAAATAAAAGAATAAAGACTGATGATAGGTTAACATGCAACTACATAATGCAGCTCTGTTGATATAACCTTTTAGTGTTAAGAAAAAATATTTATAGAATTAAAAAAAAAAACAAACTTTAGTTACTTTGCAGCATAGATGGCTGAGATAGCGCTCAGGTCAATATGATGTATTTTTCCAGGCTCCAGTACTTTAAGAAGCAAGCACTGAATCTGATATCAGCATCTATAATCAATGGTTTGAAACAATCAATCTCCAGTATATCTATACATTTTTGTACATAAACACACAACACAACAAATACTTGTTAAACAGGAATATAGACCTCTGTGATAAGATCTGTTGGGCATTAAAAAGGGAAAAATTCAAACCTAACACATGAATAAGACGATTGAAAGACGACCGTGGAGAAAGTTCAGTTCTGAGATTTTGTAAAGTGACAGTGTTTTAAAATAAAACAGATGACAAACATTAAAAATATATTTCTCTATTAACTTTAATTAAAAAAAAAAAAAGATATCAACATTCAAAACCAGACTAAACTGCTGAACTGAATGAACAGTGAACAGTGAATATTATTCAGCACACGACACCTTCCAGCTGCATCTAGAAGGAAAACTAGGACGATTGGCATGGGGTTTGACTGGAAACATTAATGAAAAACAACATTAAATCCAACAGTTTTCAAACCCAGTCCTGTAATGTGGCGCTTGCCCTGTGTCATATAGCCTGAAAATGTAAAGTCATAAATCAGATTTTTAGTTTTTACTGCACCAACAGATCCCTCATTGCTCATCTGCTGACGAAACAGCCGACGCTGACCGTGAAAGTGCACTTGTGCCTCCATTTCATGGTCCCCTTTAGAAGAGTTGTCAGGTTACATGGATTTCAACCCGACAGCCATGTGGTTTTGAATCCTGCATGACAGCGCTGGAGACGAGCAGGAGACTGGGCATCTTAGATTTATAATATGAAGATTCTTTTACCATCGCGCTGCTTTTATATCAGGGCCTCCCAGGATACCTCAGGAAGTAGTTAATATACAGACGATATTAAGCTGGGATAACACTTTTATTTAAATTTCCTCATATTTTGACTTTTCATTCATTCTGGGCTGCTTGAATGACCTTGGTGCAGCCCAGCAGTGAAATGGATATATTAGTTTGACAATATTATTACAATATCAGCATTTTATTAAATGTTCTTTCCCTTGAACCACTGTGTTGTTCTCTTGCATGGAAGAAAAACTAACCGGCTAATGATTTTCATCAGTTTGGCTTTCAGTGGACAGTTTTTTTTGGTACCTCAGTGGCTCAAATGTTATTTCAAAAGAACCCATATTTCTGCATAACTCACATGGGTGAGTCAGACTGCAGGTGCGGAACAGTAGATTACAAGAATTATGTTCATATGCGTTAAAAATAGGTTTTAGATTTAGGTTTTAGATGAAAGGTTCCGATGCCCAGATTATGTTTTTATGTTACCACAGTCAGTTTACTGTTTCCTGATTGAATCACTTTGATCAGGTTGAATCAGGTGAGACGGCTGGGTTAAAGTTGCAGCATATGAGACAAACTCACGTCTCTGATGTAAATGCAAAAACACTTTTGCTCCACTTTTGGCCACTGTACTGTCTTAGTGTGACACCTGGGATTTTGTGGCCTTGCTAAATAGCCCACTGGTGGTAGTTTCTGAGAGAGGAGGATTCATATTCTTCAGCACCATACAGCACCAACCAGCCAGTGTTGTTCAATCTGGTGAAACATGCTTCTGTAAACTCCAGACCACTACCATTAGTCCCACAGGCAGTGTCACGTTAACCATGGTCAAATTTGTAGTTGTCGTCGACACTAACAGCCTGCAGTGCATGTAAAAGTCTTTGTGCACAGTGCAGACTATCCCAGTATCTTCTGTGTTTCAGACAGTAGTCACACAAAGGGTCCCTCAGTTTTCTCCATACTGCTGCAGAGCTCTATTGCACTTGCATGAGTTTGGTGTGGTTTGATAATCTGCAGACCAAAAAAATAAAGCGTAAACATAAAATCAACATGGTAAGACACTGACACGGCCATCTGTTTAACACTGCAGGATGTCGCCATTTGCGTGCACACTATATCATTTAGCGTAGAAATGTATTAAGTGCTGATTTTGTTATTAACATGCTCTCTGGTTAATCTGTACTCACGGGGACACTGTGATCTAAATGAACGTACTGTGAGATCAAGATAAAGCCAAAGGTGCAGCTGAACGGGATGTCTGAGCTGACACGGCAGCAGGGCACACCATGTCCGCTCGTTTATCCAGACAGAAAATGACAAGAGGAGTAAAAATACACTCAGGTCATCCATCAATCATCAGAGCATGTTGTTTGCCCTCCCAGGTGTCCTGGAGCTCTTTGCAGTTTCTCAGGGGGTCATTGGCATCAAAGGGGTCTACAGTAACAGATTCCTGGCCATGAATAAAAGAGGACGGCTCCACGCCACTGTAAGTATCCTGCACGCTCAGCATTCACTCTCAGGACGTATGTGCTTGGGCTAATGCTTACACTCTCATAGGTTCATGCTGAAGATTCATATAAAGCTGCAGTCACTGATTGTTGATTGTTTGTTATTGCTAACAAGTTAGCAAACAGTTCCCTATGTCCACATCAGGCAGAGGCAGACCAACCATATCATCCCACTGGAGCCATGCTTTTGTCCTTATGATCAATGTACTAACAATTAGTCGATCAACAGTCTTCTCCTGTGATCTCTTTCATCCTAAAATTCACTATGTTCACCAGCAAACAGAGAAGTAACTTGTTATCAATACAAAATAATATAACAAATAAATTATGATGTATCTATAAAGGCTAAGATAAGGCGAGGCTTCATTGAATTAAGTAATTAAAATCAGATCAGGATTAACACATGAACACATCACAAATGCAGCATAATCTGATAATATACACTGTTTTGAAGTGGGCCATTCTACATCCCACATATACTAAATATTCAGTATTTTTGCTTAGTTTTGAGTATAAAGTATTTCTACACTCTGGTGCTGCTACATTTGCTTTGGTAAAAGGTCTGAGCACCATTTCCATCTCTGCCAGAGCGGGCTTATCAGAGACCGTTCGCTTAAAGCAGCTGCCTACTGCTACTGGAAATGGAGTGGGTGAGAGCAATGAGACTGAACAAAGCAGTCACTATTCTGTAAAACTAAAACAATGACCTGCTGACCTACTATGAAAAAAGTTTTGATTTGTTCGGGTGCACACCCCTCTGCACTCCTTCTTTCTTCTTGTGTGGTGGCATGAACTCTGTCCCTTCACGATATTCATGGTGTTGCACTTGGCTGTACATATCAGATGTGACAGAGATGTGAAGAGAGAACACAGACAGAATTCAAATAATCAAAAGCTCTTGGAGAAGGTGTGTGTGATGCGATTTGAAGCATCCTGACATCAGATGATGATAAACTATTTCTTATTTTCTTTCTTCCTGCCGATTCAGCCAAATATTGTGAATCTGCATCTCATTTGCTGCTAATATGATGCCCCTGTTTGCTGCAGCCCAAAACGTGTGTATTTCTCAATCATAACCTTGTGTCTATATTTGCTTTATTTATTAGTTTGGGCAGCTTTGCATCTGTTCCGCCAAACAAAATCCCCAAATCTGACATCAGCATGTCATGGCATACTGCTGTAATCTTTAGCCACAGTTTCGAAGTCTTTCAAATCCCCCCAAACACACAGTAAGCCCAAATCTGCCCACAGCAGCTTGGCCTCACAGCCGTAAGCAGGCCGGCCGGCCAGCCAGCAGCCGGCCGCACTGACGAGTCATCTGTGGGAGCCTTGGCAGGCATATAGATAGAAGCGGCTCCCTATTAGCATGTGTTAATGGGAAGAGCAGATTAAGTCCTGTCTGGGACAGCTGATAATATACAGAGAAGTGAGCCACAAAGTGAAGATCAATATGGTGAGTAAACAATCAGCCAAGCAGGCAACAATTGGAGCGCCGGAGTCTGTGAGCTGCTGTGGGTGTGAATGCTGAGCAATTGCGATTTATGCCCCCTCAGCTCCCGGGATTGTTTCACGAAACCCTGTCAGCGGGGAGTGATGTGGCGTCTTTCCTCAAAGTGCATTCTCAGCCACAGCTTGCTCGAAATCTACTAATACGACTGTGAGCTGTCCACCAGATTCAGCTGTCACTGCAGCTTATTTTAAGCGAACAGGAAAATTACAAACTTTCTCCGAGTCAAAGTACATCCCAAACAAGATTTAAATATCAACTAAAACTGGGTAGACATGGATAATAGGAGAAAACAATGCCACAAAGCAAAACAGCACACTGTGGGGGTATTGCCTCAAACTAAAACCTGATCATCACTTTTGTTCTGCTGGAAGTTGCTGGAATGCTCAGCCAGGGTCTGATTCAGTGGGATTTTCGTTCTTGTGGTCCAACAGACTGTGCAAAATCGGTCCCATCATCTCCTGTTCCAAACTGTCGAAATGTCACCAATGAAAGTCCAACGTTCCGCATCCATTGCTGCTGCACCAACTCAAAGGTCAATCGTCTGTTCTTTGTGGCTGGTTTTATTGTGTCTTCCCTCAGTCTACACAATCAAGCTGATGTAGATGCCCTTAGAGCAGAACTGCTGTCAGGTTCCACCGTTAAGGAACACAAGGGATCCAGGTAGTGATATTAATACAATAAAGATGAGTCTCTCAGTCAAGGAGAGAAAATACATTTGCTGAAAGTCTCCATTAGCATATTGCATCATTTTTCCTTATAGTCACAGAGCAGTTGTAGTTTCAGATTAACTCTGCTGGAGCTGCCTCGCTGAAGGGCAGCGTGTCTTGTCTGTGTTGAATTACATGTGGTTGGCATGGTTTGGGATTGCTGTGATGCAAGGCAGGAATAACCTCACCAGCTGAGGTTCATGTCAACAAAAGACTTGGCCCAAAATTAATCGTAAAAGAAAACACAAGACAAAGCTACCATGTTAAGCCTGCCATAGGTTATTTAAAATTTTTGCATTTGGCATCGTCCATGGTTATGATTAGAACCCCAAGTCCCTTTAATGTTTCATGAGATTTATCTGAGTAGTTTTATGAACCTTTAGAGCTAGCTAGCTTTCTTTCTGTTGTTCTTTCAGTGCAAGTAAATTATTACATCTTCAAGTTTACAAAAACCTTAACTCCAGAGCAAGAATTTCTAAAAACCAGTGACCCAATCACACTTTTTGCATGGATACTCATGGTCCCCAGATGAAATGATTGAAATGATTCTTAATCATTTTGGTACTGTCCTTTGCTTTTGTATCACAATCAGATCAATATAACCAACACTGCATTGTGGCATTTCCAAAAGCACTATCTTCAGAAAAAATCTTTCCTGACATGCCAAGTTGCTGTAAAAGTTTAGCAAAAGTGTTTGTGTGGTGAGGATGAATGTTAAAGACTTTCACTTGGCTAACAGTAGTTTGAAAAATTTACACAGTCCACATGTTTGCTTTGTTGAACTGTTGTCAGGGCTTTAGTTTTTTATTTATTTATTTATTTTTTAATTAACAATTTTTATTCAGAAAACTTAAGTTTGATATTTGAATCAGAGCTTCTTTTTTGCAATACAGCCCTACGACTTTCCGTAGATAGTTTGCACTCTGAGAGACTGGTTCCCTGGCACCAACCATTGCAGGGGCTTATTTTTGCCTCCGGAGCAGCTCTTCCTCAGAGAAATATTTGTATAAGTAAAACTCCAATCTGTGGCTACAGCTGCACTGCGCTATTTAACCGCCTTGATGATTTGGGTCGGATGTAAAACTCAGGGGCCACAGACAGGCTTGGGCCTCACATCGGGGTGTCAGGTAACACCCTAAACCTTATCTCGTTGCATCGTCTGTCATATTTAATATTTAGATGTTTTCATAGTGGCAATTTATTGGCTGAGTAATGGGCGAGGAGACAGATGCACATTGCTCTGCATGACCTACTCAGCAGGGCACCACAAACATAATCTTTTAAAAGGTGAAAGGGTCACCTACATTTGTTGGACCAACAGACAGAGTGAGAGAGAGTGAAAGAGTGTGAAAGTCAGAAACACAAGACTATTATGAAATTATATAGCTACAGAAAATGCTGATGTTGCACTATGGATCTCAGTGAGTTTTCATTTTATTTATTAAACAATTTTTAGCCAGGTTAGTCCCATTAACACAACAAGAAACCATGAAAAATGAACTTGTGGTTTTGATTTCTGTGCATTTACGCTGAAGATACTTTTTTATGTGAGATCATTACTTGTTTTCCTTTACCAACCAGGCTATTACCAGCCTGTTCCCTGACGTTAGTGTAAATAGGAGTAGAGTTATATCTGGGCTTTAGTAAGTGGTTTACCTTTTCTGTGACTGTCAGATGGATTGCATCAACTTTTGGTTAGGTTTTTTTCAAATTCTTCTGTCCATGACCAAGTCTGCAATGCTGATGATATTCCAGTCAGAATTAGCTGTACTTGTTAGCTAGTGTAAGGCTGCTACTAACATGCTAAGCTGACACCACGAGATAAATAACATCTACAAACATTAGCATGTTAGCCTACTGGTACGACAGCATTCAGATCAATACGAAGCTAAATACAGTGTCACAGAGCTTTTAGAATGACTGTCAAGTCTTGGTCTTACTTCATTGTTGTGTTGTGTGGTTTTGTTTCATAACATGAGAAGCATCATTCTGAATTTGGAGAATGTTTTTCGGGACAGAGTTCCACAAGTGTTTAGAAACGCATAAGTAAAATCATTCACTGGCATATTTTTCAGTTATGTTGTAGCTAAAAAGTCTCATATCAGACTTTTTATGAAAGGCACGATGCAGTGACTTATCAAGTAGAGAAGGACAAGAGAAGAACAGACTGTTCCCTTATTTAACATTACAGTCTCTGATTTTAGTGGGATTGGGATTAATAAAATAGTCTATCCAACTGTCTGTAACCATGGTAAGAATGAAAAGGACAACTGTGAGGAAATATTGTTTGGGTAGCACAAAAGTTAGTCATCAGTAACTTTTCACCTCTGCCCTCGATACAGCTAAACCCCAAGGATCATGGGAAAGGTCCCTTTAAAAGAGTGTGACCAATCCCGCAGGGCAAGAGCCAGGTTAAACAGCTGTACAAGCATTATGATTTTAACAATAAGATCTCTGGAATCTGGCTGCAGCCATTAAATCCTATGAAACACAGCATGGGTCAAAGCTCCTTCCCGGTATGCAAGCTTGTGTGTGTGTGTGTGTCTGTTTGTGTGTGCATATGTACGTACATGCCTGTATGTGCGAGTACATGCATACATGCTCCAATGGATTTGTTTCCAAATGTGTAATTCCCTGACTGGTACCAGAGCTGGTATGTTGCTTAAATGTAGCGTTCCGTTAAATCATTGCAATCCACCCATAACAATGACTCGGGAGGTCTGTACAGTTTTCTAATCATTTTTAAAAACAACAGCCAAAAGGAACAGTCGGTCACTTTGAATAACTTAAAGGTTTGTACTATTCTGCTGCAGCCGCAGCACACTCTCCTGTGACTGGCATGTTTACCAAACGCTGTAATGGCATCATTTTCTGCTATGCTTCACTCTTCAGCAAAGCAGAACAGTTTGTTTTATTTCAGAATGGCAGGAGGTTATACAAGGAAGTCAGACTGCAGCAAGAAAGCCGGTATCCCTGGGTACATGTCAGAGTTTCCCACCCAAGATATTTTTAGGCACAAAATGGGAACATTCAATGAATATCTGCATCCCCGTTTCTGAAATGTGATGTAGTAGAATGCTATAAGGCATGTGTAATAGTACATTGTCCTGAACATTTAAGCAGATGATGTTTGGATTGGTACACAATTTATTTCAGTTGGGTAGATTCGGTTCAACCTATGACTCAAATAATTTCAGTCTAATTACAGTTTGCGTCTACTTGTGGAACATAATTTAAGCTCTGCCTCGAAGGCTTTTGGCATTATTTCAGTTATTGTCTACAATGCCAGTAGCGGTGTGCACCGTATTTCTCTTGAGATTATTAGGTCAATACATTACTGTATAAGCAGCATTTTAAACCACCTATACACACCAAACTATCTATAGCTAGCATCATCAAAAGTGCCACTGCAAATAAGAAGCTAGTGCTGAAACCTCTCATGTCATCCAGTTTTATCTCTCTTATCTCTTAGGTAGGTTTCTCAGTAAATCACAGAAACACAAGTTGCCCAAATTTTTCCTGAAATAACAGATTATTCTATTGAATTTGTCACATTTATTCAGTGGATCTTAAACACTATGAAACACAGCTAATGATGCTAATTAGTCATTGCTATTTCAGTAAACCAACGTGATCTGAAAGACAGCAGCTTGTGTGGCAATAATGAAATATGACCACTACCAAGTAGGCTCTGTTGCTGTCAGTCAAAGCATCTCTCTGACAAGGAAAGTCATTTGAAGCCACCCCCAAGATGAAAATAAAATCTTGTGTTGTATCTGAGCAGCTATGATCAATCAGATCACAATCAGATGATCTTATGTTGAACAGCAGTGGGGCCGAGCAGTGTGCAATTACAGGTTGAGAAGAAAATTGGTTGCAACCATGGTATTGCCAAAGTGATGCATTGTGCAAAGTTTTGAGTTCAACTTAATTTAAATCATTTTTGAAGAAGCAGAAGCAGCACCCATGACAAATTTTGCCCTCAGACTTGTGCACTGTACAATCCCCATTTCTGGTTGGGTGGGTAATGGGTGCCATGGGTAGTTATCAGGACAATTTTGCACTTAATCCAATCCTTTTCCGACACTGCTAAATGTATTTCTGCCACACATCTATGTGCCACAGTCTAATATAACCCTGGATTTAATCAATAGGTTTTCATTGAATTTTTAAAAGCTCTCTCATTGACTTCACCCTGGTAATGTTACTGCTTTGAAGATCACGAAAAGTCTCTCTCAGTAGCACAACCTATGTATAAGTGTGTGCGTGTGCACTTGTGTCAGATCAGTATTAACAGGAAAATAAAGCTGCATCAGCCAGGAGAATCTGGCAAAGGTCATCTTCCAGATGCTTGTTGGTGGAAGCTTTCTTGTAAATGAATAGCAGCCACTTCTTTCTCTTGCCCTGACTTAAAGACAATTATCGTAGCAGCAGTTAACAAGAGAAACAGTGGGTCAGGTTTCAAGGTAGCATGCAAACAGAGTTCCCACATGTTAAGCAGCTGATCCTTGTTTTCATGTGTATATATGCAGTTTCATGAACATGTGGAGCAATTTAAAGGTTTGTTGATCAAAAATTAATCACAAATACTGCCTCTCATTGAGTGATCTAAACCAGTGATCTACGGTTTTTCAGTCTCAGTTCCACTGATTAAAGCTGAGAGACAAGAGGCAACACCTGTTAACTCCTTACACTTCCCTTCTTTTGTAGGAATGGTTCACAGAGGACTGCAAGTTCAGGGAACGTTTCCAGGAGAACAGCTACAACACTTATGCCTCAGTAATTCACAGGAACCACAGGACAGGTCGCGAGTGGTTCGTGGCCCTCAATAAAAGAGGGAAAGCTAAAATGGGCTCCAGCCCACGGGTCAAATCCCAGCATGTCTCCACACATTTTTTGCCTCGGGTCAGCCTGCATGACAAGAGCGAGCGAGGCTTCACCATCACAGACAGAAGCAAAGAGAGGAGGAAAGCCCCGCCACCACCACCACCCAAACCTTCTCTGGTGAAGGCCAATGTCCATGCAGGATCAGCACCAAGACGTACGCAGGTCAAGTACTGGCCCAAGTACCGGTTTGGATAGACATCAGGTGGTTGTTCTCTGTCCAGGAGATACAAAATTCAAAGACACTGGCCATGCGAAAAAGTGATGGACATGCCCAAAAAACTGACAACGGTCATTTATCACATTCAAAGCATTCCAGGTATCTATGACGTGTGAAAAACCTCAAAGGGCTGCCAGGTACAACTATTGAGCTTCTCTTTGTTGAGGTTATGATCATAGTTGGGAATCATCTTTGTACTTGGTGTACTGATGCTCTGTCCTGTTTTGTGTCATCATCATTTCTGTACATGGCAGCAAAAGTCTCTTTTAAAGCTGAAATCAATAACTCTTCATATTCATGGCAAGACTTGAAATTATTTCTTAAATCATAATCCAAAGACAGAAAAGTCTTGCTACCTGAATGTCATCAACCACCCGACCTCCATTTTTTAGTTGGTCTACAGTACAAAAATTATTTTGTTAGCACAGACCCAGAGAGTAGAAAGGGCATGTATTTTTTCATTTTGACAAAAAGAGTTAACTTCATGTTTAAAATTTTTGACCAATTCACACAATCTCTTCTCAAAAAGTTCCATCATTTTCAACATTTCTTCTTTGTATCTCTCTTGAACTGTCTACACCGCCACCCTACACTGTGATTTCTGATCTACTCTGTAATACATACAGAGTACAGACAGTATCCATGTTTAATGTTAACCCTTTAAAGGTCATTGAAATACTTGTAAATTCAAAATTTCAACCCCAGAGTGTCGTTGGAGCACATAACATGACCATTTTACTTTTGTAACATGTTGGAAAAAAAAACCATTTTCATGTAGAAAATCAAATGCTCAAATATGGTCCCTTGCCCGATAAGGGGTTAAACAAAAACAAGCATCATTTCTCTCAAGCCAATGTAAGAGGCCACTGTTGGCACATCAAGAAGGAAAATACAAACTATGGTTGTGAAATCGTAAAAATTTTTGGCATGACGACAAAAAAATTTGATGATAGAAACCAAAAAGTAGTTATGGATTTCAGCTTTAAACACTAAAAAAGAATTATATCACAGATATGTTTGCTCTCCCTGCTGGTTAAATGATAAATTTGTTTCTAAGGTGTATTTTTATCCACATTTGTGATGTGAAAATGTCTCTCAAACCTGGCTTGGAAATTGCTTCAAACATGTCTCCTGCTTGAACATACACACCAACCAACTGTCCCCTGTCCTAACACCAGATTTGTGATAATCAATACAAAAACATAGATTGGCCTTCTGCAGACGCCTCCCTCTTTCTGGACAGCTGTGAGGGATCAAGGAGAAAACTGTCCATTGAAATCATTTTAGCAACCGGCTGTCTCCTGAAAAATCCAGAGTCATGACCTCAAGGCATTCCACTCAGGAGGAGTGCACACCGCCGTCACCGCAGGGATAAAGATGCCGAGAAAGAGTAGTCACTTGTTTTGGGGAAGGTTGAAGCTTTAGGTGTATCAGATAGCAAACAGCCGTGAAGTAGCCAGTGAGGAACATATCTCTGGGGAGGAAGGCAGGGTCTGGCTGTATGTAGCCCTCAGTACCATGACCACCAGCTTTAACTATAAATTAAATGCTGTCTTCATTTCAGTTGTTTGAAAAACTTGAGCTAGGTGTACATTTTGCAAGAACATTCAAAGAAATTCACACGGACAATCTTTAAACCACTTCGATCATATTCCACTCTCAGAGCCTGTGAAGCAACCAATGGGAAGACACATCATCTATGTATCTAGAACCTTTATATCTACATTGAAGTTGCAATAATTGTAAAACTAATAAGTAAACCTATTGAAGAAAAGAATTTGTAAATCACACCAACAATGAAACTATTCTTCTGTAAATAATTATCCACCCTTCCAGGGCAATTTTATCAAAATTTATCAAGAGATATAATGCAATTCAACAAACATGTTAAAATAAAGTTGTTGCTGTAGATTACAACGAAAGACAACATATAGGACACATACCAACATATAAGAAAGGACAAAATTACTAAAATGGATCAAATACCTCTAAGGTTAATACACAGGTTTATACACACACACACACACACACACATGCTGCTCTGGGGCCCTTATAAATTGTGGATATCATGATGCTGTTTGTTTGTAATGATCTTCTATGCTGCCATCATGTTGTGTCTTCATACACATCCCAAAGAAATATTTTTTGTACCAAAATTTTTTTTATAAAAACGTATGTATGATAAAGAGTTTTTATGTAATATGACTATTAAAAAGCAAATATATCAGTGGATATTTATATGTATTATTGTATATGAGCTTGTATATGTTGCCAAATCCTCTTAACTTGGGTATTTACAGAGATTCTTCTAACTGGTCATTTATATGTTGGATGAGTTTTGAGAGACTACCTATTGTTACAAATGCTTAATTGCACCGTTGTTCAGAAGTGTTAAAACTAGACATTTGTGCTAAAATATATTGTATTTTTCATTGAAATCCCAAAGAAGTGGATTTGGTCACTGAAAGAGCTCAAGATCACAATGGTCGACTAATGAAAAACAGTTGTGTGTGCTGACAAGACCATGTTTGCAGATCTTCTGAGGTCATGACAGTCTTTTTTTTGTCTAAATCAGACATGAGAGCTGATTAGTGACACACAGTTTCCTTCTTCTTTTATATATGACTCTGAGTGGGACACTAATGATTCATTATTCAGCCTAATTAACATTTTTGTGTCACAAAAAGAGAAGTTATTCCGTTATCCATCTCTTTCCAAGAAAGTTGGTCAGAGGTCAGGACCTTTGCAATTACCATTGCTTTCTTTTTTGATTTAAGGTACAAAACATGATTAGAGGCTAAGATTGAACAGAGCTTTAAAACTTTGAAGCTAAGAGGACATTTCTACTAAAGAAACCATGTATTCATCAAATGATACCACAGACATGTTTGTTAAATAAACTCTGATATATTATGGATCGCAATCAAAATGAAAAAACAAATGAAAAGTGATACCATACTGTTGTAATCGGACCTATTCTCTCTCTCTCTCTCTCTCTCTCTCTCTCTCTCTCTCTCTCTCTATATATATATATATATATACACACACACACACACACATACACACATTTACATGGAAAATTAGGAAAATTGTTGGTATATTTCTTCATTACAACAGCACAAAATACATCAAAATAGTTTATGCAGACAAAATAAATATTTCGTCGACACTTGAAAATTGTGTATCAAAGTTGTTGGAACGATTTTAAATTAGATTGTAAAAGTTAGATTTTAATTTGACTAGGTCTGGTTGCCTGAGAATGCTTCACAGTCACATAATTGACCAGTCTTACATATTTACTACCTGTTGCCCCTTGAGCATCCCCACAGACAGCGATTTGGTGTGATGTATTTGTTCAGCAACACCATGAGGATTAAAGAGGGGAATGTTTCTGATTAACTTTGACCAGTTAGTTTGTCTCAGGAATAGATGTTAAGGCAGCTAATCTAAAAAGAGTTGTTGATTGGCCCTAAGGAAACTTCAGCCAACAATACTGGTGGCCTGTTAACCCTGAAGCTCTTCAGAGAGGAGTAACTGTTCCTGAGGGGTGAGAATCTGTGTCCAGTCACATGTTCCAGTCACTCTGTGGTGTTTTTTCAGAGGATAGGCCAGAGCTAGGCCTCCACCAGGGGGTCTTTGGGGAGACTCACTGAATGGTAGTGAAAAAATATTACATTAGATATGATATGCGTCATCAAAATTGCTCACATAGAATACTATAAATGCTTGTGATTTTGTAAAACAGACACAGTTTGGGGAAATTTACCCCCAGAATCCCCGTAGAGTTTCCCCTAGAGTCAGAAACTAGCTAATGTTTTAGGATGCACTTTCTTTATGTAATTGATGGAGTCTGGAGTTATGGCAAAACCCATCTGAGCATCAATAGGGTCAAGCAACAGTAGTCATGATCCGAGAGGCATCCTTCCTGGATTTGCAAACCAAGCAAATAAACAAAGAAGTGTATGAGGAGGCCCACAGTCTCAGACTTTGAAACCCTGTGGTATAGACAAACTAACAAATCTAAATCTTTTAAAATTACTATAAAAGTATGTATATTTGCACTCTGTATGAAACAGATTCCAGCTGAATGAATGTTTTATCCAGCTCTCCAGCGCTCACAGACTGCTATCTTTATGTTGTGATGTAATGCTCCATTCACAGGGGCAACATTGAAGCTAATTAGATGAGGTGTGCTGGTTTGCTGCGGTATCACAGGCAGATCTACGTTAAATTAGAGGGATTTAGCTGGAACTGAATCCTAATAAACTGTGAGCAGAAGCCTTTATCTAAGGGTAGCCAATAGTGTTTTGTGGGATCTTCAAGGCGTTATATATATGCTTTATGTATATTACAAAAATGCTTATGGGTTCAGCACAAACCTTGGCTACGTATATACCAATTACATAAAAATGACATGTTATTTTCAAATATTTCCTTAAATTAACAAGGTGTGTGAGTGAGAATGTGGGGATTTGTCCATGTAAGACAAAACAGACAGTGGACCTGCATGCACAAAACCAGGACCTTCAAACTAAAGTCACCATTTTCAACTATTTCCACATTTTCTAGTGGGTATAACCGACTAAATGTTTATGGTAAATAAACAAAAACATCAATAATAAAATCCAATTTAGTCCTCCCAATATATGGAATATTCATTTGTCATTTTCTATAGACCTGTAAAAATCAACATAGCAGAAGCTGCAGAATTTTGCAGTTTATAGAAGTGCCTGATTGGGCTGACTATTTCCTGTTTCTGCTGATGACACAACTGAACTCTTGCACTACTTTGACTGTAAGTACTGTACATTTTCACTGTTTATAAAAATCCATTTAAAAAATCAGGGAACGTGACTCAGAAGATACATGAGAGAAAGGGTTATCACTGTGAAAAAGATTGCTCAACACAGTATAAGAACAACAGAAGTTTGATATTTATTATTCATACTGCTGTTAAATAATGGAGTGGGTCTTTATTTCTAGGTAGGAAAACACTTGGTGACCTGAGAAATGCGATGAAGCTTGCGTGACAGCCTTTATTTAACGTTGCTCTTGAAGGAGCCGGTTCCCTCATCAAATGGCTTACATTTCTTCTCTTCTGCCCGCAATCTGCCTCCGCTTTTCTTTGTCTTGTGTGTCTGTCCACGTGTCCCTATATTGGCCATGGGTGACACAGGGGTTGCACGAGAGCACATTCAGAAACAGCATTTGAAATCATTACCTCACTTTCCGTGCACGTCATTGCTGAACCATTAAAAGTCATGCTGGATGAGAAAACTTAAACAAAATGATAATAAAAGATGATAATGACAGCCAAGAGTCACAGGATTTCTGTAAATGGAGCCCAGCACATTCCCACTGAACATTTTATTTTGTATTTTACAGTCGGTAAAGGTGCCAAATTGCATAGATTTGCCAGGATGTAGGGGCTGACATCATGGGGCTGCATAACTTTGTTATCTCGTACATTATTCCAGCTTTGAGTCCAATATAAAGTGTAAATTGAGTTCAGTGAAGTTCACCAGGTACACTTGCTGACCTATAGTATCACAGAGGACATATATGTATGTATGTATATGTATGAACTGATTTTAATTTAAATAAGTTGAATTCAGTGTTTTCTCATTTAACAGGAAGCAGAAAACAGAAAAATCAACAAATTTCTAGGCAAAGTAAAGACTCTCATAATCAACAGCTGTCTGTATGACACATGCAACAGTCACACATGTGAAAGTTGTATGTCCAGAGTGATGTCAAACTAATATCTCTTAAAGGTGCAGGTTTCATCATTCATCATTTCACTTCATCATTTTGCCCTTCTAAAGCAGGGTGACCAGTTTACTTCTCACCACAATTCACCACAAATTAGTTTGCAACAAATCTAAACATAAAAAACAAAACACAAACAAACAAAAACACAGTGACTGCTGAATGGGCAAAAGCTTCCTGTGATGTGGCGCCAAACAGTATGAATTACAGGTAAGGCGGTTGCCATAGCAGCCTTATACAACACAGATCATGAAGATGGAGAACACTACAGCCGCTCGTTTCCACGATTCAATAACCCAATATAAAGTCTACGAAGATTATCTCGACTCCAAAGTCACGCCAATGGATTTATTTTACTTAAAAGTGAGTCACTCTGCCACAAAGTAATAACTTTTGTCCTCCGTGTAGCAATAGCAATGCTACCATACTGAACCTTGGTTCCGCTACGCTTGAACACCACGTTGGTCAGAACCGCATACACTAAGATGCCATTTTTAGGTTATCTTTGCTAATGTGCAACAATGCGCTTCATTAGAACATAACTTTAGACTTTTCAAATTCATCAAGACGCCCTGTTTAATTCGGCATGTACCATGTTCTCCAACATGTTCCACTAAACCATGCCACATCACTTGTTTCAGGCTTGACGCTCTCAGTGTGGCTAGTGTTAATGAAGATTAACGTTATGGAGCCGATTTGACACGTTGACATTTAAAAGTTTCTTTGAACGTTCATTAGAGTGCCTCTTTGCCGTACTGAACACTTCATCTGTGAGACTGTTACTTTGATTTATTGGACGTTTTACGATGTATACCGCTCTTGCGGATGAGCAAAATAACACTTGCCAGACTTTCGCATGGGATCTGGCGTTCGGCCCTCTCGCTGCTGAAAACGTTAAGTGTGGTTATTTTGAAGCAAACAAAACACGTATTTTGTTAAATCTCGCTGTTGTCTACAGTTTTTATACGCGTGGGAAAACCGTCGCTGCATTAAAGCAATGTGCGTTGTCTGGAGTCGCACAAACGCTGGCTTTGCTTATAGGGGTTTTGTTGGTGTAGTGTTGGTGGTATTTCGCTAGGGGGCAGTCACACACAGGTTTGATAATGAGGATTCAAACAAGTTCACCTCCAGCTACCACCAACCAGAGCATTTAGAGTTTGCTACCAGAAAGTGAATGAACTAATATTTCTGTCACGTCTCACAGCATTTCGAAGTGGTAAGATACAGAGAAATCCAGGTGACTACATGTCACTGGTGTGGCTGTTTCGAGTTCACCACTAGTCCTGGTTGACAGCATGGTCTTCCTTCACAACCACAATTACGCAAGCATAACTGATAGAATTGAAATCCCAAATTTATGATCAGACATTTAGTCTGCAAGTCCTGGAAAAACTTTAATTTTTAACTTTAATGTTTAATTTCAATGATGCAAAAGCCCTTATTATATATTTTTTTTTCAAATGCTGTTTTACCTGCAATATATTTACCAGGGTCGCCAAAACATGCTGGCCTAATTTTGCCCCTAAGAGTATTGATTTATTTAAAGGTTGGTCATGTGTAGCATTTTTTTCAGGCTATACATTTTGATCTTACATCTTCGCATCAACAGAGGAAGCCCAAATCATATTTAGATTTTCTTTAACATAGATTTCTTTAGGTTTCTGGCTGTATGAATTGTTCTGAACAGGCTTGAACTGAACTAGCTAATTAGTAACTGGAGATCATGCCTTTGTCCAGCAGATGGCACACTTGCTAATGATCCACAAAGCTGCTGAAGCGGCCACTTTGTTTGAACACCTGTGTCCACATAGAGAGGAGAACGACTCATATCTGACCTGATAATCAGCTGCAGTCAATCACTATCAAACTCAATCACCCCCGTGTTGTGACACAACGCAGTCAGCACAGGTCATCTGACCTGTTGCAGTCGTGCTGCTGATAAGACCTTGGTTCTCATAAATCAGCTAATTATAAACCTATTTTTTTTCCCAGATGACATTATTTAGGGTTTGTCACAAACTATGACTATAAACTTCGAAAAAGTGAAGTAGTTAAATATGTTTTGTTACAAAGTCAGTGTAGCTCTTGCCAGAATAGATGTCTTACAGTATTAGTCCAGGTCTTGGTGCGTCGACCTTAAGAAGCAGCTCATTCAAATAGACTTATTCAATGAGCCTTGAAAATGAAGACAATGATTTTCAGGCCAATTTTAGGACCGGCAAATGTCTGAGACTCATTTCTGGTGAGCCACATCAAAGTTGAAGGAAAATATAACTTTTCCTCTCGGGTGCGGACGCAGGCCCGGCTGAAGGGATTTTGGGTAGGAGGACATGTGGCCGAAGCTTTGATCTGACAAGCCACATGATTTGACAGCGAGATTTGGTTTTAAGATGATGACTTTATGGCTTGGCTTTAATGACGGCGGGTCTGCACACGGTGATTGGAATAATGTAGCTAACAATCCCCACAGAGGAACTGACATATGTATGCTCGCACATGCACACTTAGGGAATGAATAGAGCTGTGCGGAGCCATGAAATCACACTAAACCCACAAAGAAACTATATCTGATACTTGTGTGGCTATTGCTTCCATATTTAGGGGATGTGACTGAAATAACGATTTTAAACCAAAGGGTAAAGTGGTGAGTAAATCCTAAATCCTACTGGCTGACAAAACTTCAGATTTCGTTTGTTAGTGGATTGACAGGAAAGCAATCTTCTCAAACTTTTGATGTTCTCTGGATCCAGCTTCTAAAATGTGCTGCTGCTCTCTGTTTTATGTCATGTCAAATTAAATATCATTAAGTTTTGGAGTGTTTTTGCAGACAAAACAAGCAAAAAGAAGTCTCAGTGAGCTCTGTCATTTAATAATAGTAAAGACACTAGTTGCACGCCCAAAGGATCGGTGAATAAAAACATAAATCACAGCATTCACAGCTTGCCGTGTCAAAACTCAAGACTGACAACATCTGACAATCTTCAGCCCTGCCTGCAGGCCATGTCCCCACTCCTTGACTGACTCCTCTCCTTTTCTTTTCTCTTGCAGAGTAGGGAGTTGGCCCGTAAGCTGGTGGAGCACGGCCACAAGGGCACGGTCCTGAGCAGGGAGGAATTTGAGGAGAAGAAAGCAGCTGCACAGGCTGCAGAGGCTGTGAAGAGCAGCGCTTTCTACAACAGGACCAGGCCAATGTGAGTTCACGTCAACGCTCCACGCTCACTGAGATGTCCTCTAGATGACAAATTTACACCAATCACCAGTCAAATGCTTTGAGATCAGGACGTTCTGTTCTGAAAATCAAATTTAGCTGTTTAAAAGTCTGAATGCGGTCGGCGGATTTTTGGAATCAGTCAGTCAGTGTGGCTCAGAGAACAAAAGTTACTCTTCTGGTCTCTGCCTCTTTTGTGTTAGTGTTCTGTGGTTCATGGTATTGACTTCTCATTCAGTATGAAAGAATAATCCTGATGAGTTCGATGAGTGATCCTCAGTCCTTGCCCTGGAGTTCGTTTGTTGTGGTGAAGGCTGGGAGGTCCCCGTGCATCACTTTCTGTACTCGTGCCGTGATGCCTCAGCCAGTTCTACTTCCAAACCAGTTCTTTTATCCCAAGGCATGTTTTTCTTAAATGATATTACAAGTCATGTGGCCTTGACATAAATTACCCAGTTTTTAATTTAACCTTTTTTGTGTAAGAATTTTTTCCCCATCCCCTGCGAAAGTGTTTTGCGTGATTTCAAGGCTGTAAGTTGTTGAAAACAGTCCTTCAGACACGGAGGGGTGCATAATGAGAAGGAAAAGCCCCTCTTCATCTGGTGGACTTTGATCCCCTGTTAGACTGTTGTTAAGCAAAACACAGGCCGGCAGCTACATGACTGCTGCTGTAGCCCGTCCTGACCGCTGATCTCCATGTGTACGGGGGTGCACCGTGGCATCTGATTAAGCATTGGCTTGTTGTGTAAATACACTGCGTACTTACACAAGACAGGACAGTTGCTGTTTTGCTTCAGGTGCCCGTTAAGTTATCACAAATATAATGTTTTCCCATTTTGACGACTGTGGCATAGACAGTAGAATCAGGCCATTTCTGCTATTAGATATTCCCCCACAGTTGTGCATAACATGTGTTTGATTGACCAGTTGATCGTTGGAGGATCAGTATTGCTTTGCTACAAGAGTTTAGGCAGGTTCAACATAGCTCGCTCTGCCATTGCAGTAGGTGGTCTCATGCATGCGACTGCATACAAAGTCAGTGGAAAGCTAGAGCAGCTAGATGCAAATTTAAAGCGGGGCAGGTTCAAAAAGTTACAACTTGAGCAAAAAATGAAATAAATAAAAAAGTGTTTTATCATGGAAAGGATTCAACTGTCTGCTTAGATTTGAGTTAATTTTTCTTAGACTAAGAAATGTTAAAAAATAGAAATCCATCTACAATTTCTAAGAGCATCTGTAATGCCTTTAATTTTGTCTGACCAAAGTTATTCAAATTATTAGCACAAAGAAACTGGAGAAAAGCTTTAACCCCAGAAAATAAAATAAAATGATAAACTAACTAATTGTTGGCTAAAGTCCCTATTCGGTAATTAGCCCATATTTTGAGTCCAATCAACACGATGAACCAGCGCAGCGAGTGTTTCCGAGTTGGAGGCTCGCGTCTTGCTGCAGCGAGCGGCCGCAGCAGTATCAAGAGAAACGTGTAAAACGCATTCTTTGGCAGAAGTTCTGCTCTGCTAATCAACGCGTGACAGCTCATAAAAGCTGAATCTGTTATAGCTGCATCCGGCGCGGTAGCGGTTTGAGCAGCTAATATAATCCTTCATGATTGCATTCTCCGAAAGACAGGATAAATGGGAGTAATTCATCAAGTCCGTGTCCAACATGAACGGGGCTTTTATTTGAACAAAGGCTGCCCATCTGTCTTAATTCAAATAAAACTGGTTAACATAAACAAGCTGGATGACAACACGACAAGCCGGAGTCCTCTGTAAACTGCCCCTCCTGAGGAAAGTGATCACACAGATATTGTTCTCATTCTTGATAAAGCCATGTGGTTGTGGTATCTGCTTTGATGACAAGCCAGAACAGACTCCAAATAGACCATTCACCACACACACACACACACACACACACACACACACACACACACACACACACTCTGAGGGTTTTGGAGGTATCCAAACATTTACCTGCTAGGTGTTGAATTTGACTGAACCCTCAGATGCTTATCCAAATGTGCAGATGTCTCACTGTTGTCCCCCCCCACCTCTTCCTCCTCCTCCAAACGTCTGTGAACATCAGTGACACTGGTGAAATGGGAGCCTCCACACCTGCAGTTACAGTGATATTAGGCCACAAAGCCTTTCATCTTGTCCCAACAGGATCCAGGGAAATGTTGTACGGGAACATTGGGATGTTATATACACAGTAGTCTGTTCCGTCTCCAAGAACGACATCCATGTCGAGACTGCTTCAAAGCCTGTGATCCTCAAATGTGTTTAGGAGGCATACGGGAACTCCACATCGACAACATCCAGCCAGACTGCTGCACTGCACATCTTTCTGTAGAGGATCAAATACTCACTTTTGTATGGAAGGCAGCAGCCAGTCAGTTTGGAATCACAGTGGTTACAGAAGACTCCAGCACGGACTGAAATTAGAATAAATTTCTACAGAAGTTTAGATGCTTTTTGATTTTTTATTTCTCCTTTTTAGTCTTTTAGTCTTTGGTCATGACTGGAATTTAATCTAATCTATTGCCGCTATTACTATCACACAAAACAAAGAAGAGCAGTTAATCCTCACAGTTGAAACAGATAATATACGCTCAGAGCCACCTTTCAGTCACGCAGGAGATTCACGATTCATTTTCAGAAAATACAGATTTAAACTAAGGATTCCTTTTCCTTAGCCACAACCACGACAAAGCCACTTTCAGACATCTGAGTGCAAAACCACTGTTGATTGCCTTAACCAGACTCATGTGTTTAATAAGTGTCAACACCACAAGTGTAACAAGGGAGGAGATTTTGTTTCCCTTTGGCCTTTTTTTTTCTACTGAACGTGACATGAACCACGTACAGCAAAACGTTACTTTGAAACAATGAGGAGAGATGTTTTGTGCTAGGTTTAAAACACTGGTTGCTTTCCATCAGCGCAGGTCACTTTAATGATTTTTGCTTTAAATACTAAAACAGCTGTTTGAGAAACTAAACAGAGACTAAATGGAATATTTTCTTCAAACAGAAAACAGCCTTAACGTAGCCCCTCCTGACTCACTCCGCAATGTCATTTCTGTCATAATTAGTTAGAGGGTAATTTGTTTTCAGCCGGGCTTTGCTGTAGATGGATGAAAATGCTCGTTGATAATGGGACATTGCTGGGAGAAACATCACTCGCAGCAGTTTTACAGTCTGTTGTTCTGAGCTGGACCGCAGCAAGTGGTTTTTGAATCCCCTCCAAGGAAATTAACCAGCGGGGTTATGTTATTTCAAAAAGAAAACACATAATATTGAATGTGATCCTATTCTAGGTAAATGATAGCTTATGGCAAATGAATGCAACATTTTCAGAGTAAATTTAACCCTTGAATAAGCGTCTGATGCATCTGCTTTTAGATGTTCTCCACACTTTTGAAGAACGTCAGAGTTCATTTCACCTGCTGTTTGGATTCTTGCTTCAGTGCCAGCAACCTGTAGGTGACAATGAGCAGGCGTACTTTTTTGTATATGAGTTTTGGACTTATTAACAGCTTTTATTGCTTTCCCACACTTGCACGTTTGACATCTTGCAAAAAGGCCTTGAACAAAACCCACACCGCACAGGATTTTTCCATCAGAAGTGTCAAATCGGAGCTGTGTCTCCCTCTCTGTCTCAGTGCAGATTGCTCTTTCCTCTGCGGTTTTTCTGATTGGACTTCCACCAAACTGACCCCCGACCTCCTTTTTATGGTCACACTGTGAAAACACGAGCCCCGGGATGCGATGTACCACCTGCAAAGAGTCTGAGCACAATCGGGACAGTGTTGTGTGTGGTGTAGCCACTATAACTGGCAGTTGCGTGGTAAACAAACTAAATGTAGTTGTTCAAAAGCATCCATCCAAATAAAAAAAAAAGCCTTTGGTTTTGCATTTATTTGTGCCTCTTTTCAACACACGATCCTTTTCGTTACGCAAAACTTCCCTAAAGGCTTCTGCACCTGCATACTTATCCTCACATTGCACCGGGTAGCCATGCTGTTTTGGGAATGCCTTTTGCCTTCCCTGTAGGCCATAACCTATGTCTCCCAAGGCATGTCTTTTTTCACAGCTCTGTCACAGCTCTGTAAGCCCCCCCCCCTTCCTTTCTCTTCTTTTCAACCTCCCTGTGCTCTCTTGGAGACCTTTAGTGCCTGCAGGTGTATAAATAGAGCTGTTTTCAATTAAGGGCTAACCTCGCCTGTAGCGTGCATCTGATCAATGAATGCCCCTGCACCTGTGGTAATAAAATACCAAGGGAGGGGAGATAGTGCAGTGAATGCTAATCACATGTTGCCCTGTTGTTGCCCTGTCTCATTTTTAAGGACAACACGCTCCTCCTGACAGCTTGGCTGTGAAAGGGGGGGCTTTGCCAGCACACATAAAGACCAAACAAAAGACCTGGTGCTCTCATCAGACATAAGTGAAATTCAATACATGATTGAAAATAGGAAACTTGAGTGAATGGGATGCTTCATCACTTGCGTGGTTGTTTGGTTAGGGGGAAGTCGAGGGTAGTTAGAACAAACAAATAGTTGCGAAAGAACGTGGTCTGGTTTGTGATCTTAACCTGAGTCTTATCTAATCTTATTCCTTCTGTTTTTAGCAAAGACTGATATCTAACACATTCAGGTAGTCATTATCTAGTTTGCAAATATAAAGTTTATCTGGCAAAACTCAGGTTTTAGTACTTTGATTATCATTTGATTTTTAGCCATCAAATGAATGTTTATTATTCACATTATTGAACATTGAACCTAAAATTATGTGATAACGACTTGAAATGACTTGCATGTGACTTGTGGGTTTCGTACTGGATTCAAATGTGATAAAATCCTATCACACTCCCTGTTGTTTGTTCGTGTGTGCCAGTAGTGAATTAACAGTTTAGGGTTGTAGGCTGAGTCGTATCAGTACTTCAGGACTTCTTTTAGTAGATATTCCTAACCACACTCTCAACCTGCCAGATGTTGGAAACTTTGTTCTGTTCAATGCAAGTAAAACCAAAAATTACTCATTTCAGAAGTCTTGATGGTCTTTTGTTTTATCCCAGACAAGAATAACATTTGATAGAAAGTCAGAGACAAACAAGAGGAGCAGGGGAACACTGCTGAGCAGACGTGAGGCCTCCGCTTCCTCCCTGCTCCGGCTCTGGCTCGGGCCCAGAAGTCCATGTCAGCATATGTCCTGACCTCGCGTGCTCACGGCAGCCCTGCGAGGTTTCCATCAGGCTCCCCGCGATCTCCCCACAGTCCAAACCACAGCCATGCCCATTGTCCATTGTGCTGCTGCGTTTTTACAGTCTGCCTCAAGAATTCTCCTCTCTCTAACTCTCTACTCTATATTAAAAGTGAGCTATCACTTGCTGTGCCAAGCAAAACCAGTGCCACGAACACGCACAGTGAATACATTTCACTGCGGAGCCAACCTCCAGATGCTTAGCGAAAATAAGATTGTGGATGTGACTGACATGAGAAGCCTCACAAAGCTGATCCCAGGCTCATTTTTAGCCAGCCAAACCCCCGCCACTCTCCACGACTGCTACTCTGGTGAGGGCCCTCGGGCGACGAGGTTTTGCAGTCTCTATTACATGTGCTGTCAAGCCAATTGCCTTCCTTGCACTTTGCGATTTTGGACGGGTGTGTAAGTTTGGAGCTCTCCCCTGCAAGCTCTGTCCAGAGACACACATCCTGCCAGGCTTAAGCTCTCCACCACATCCCACCACCCAGGGCATAGATCAACATATACACCAGTTTAGATCCAGCTGGTATAGCACATAATATATAACAAGCTGTCATTTGACCTGGATGTTTCTACATTTTAGAAGTCATTCCATATTTCATCTTAATGACTTGATTAATGAAACATCTGCCCTCACTCACTGGCTAAAGGTAAGGCGCCCAAAACAAACGACTTATTTTGACAGAATAAATCCTAACTCAAGGTCTTTACTCTGGCTGTGTTTATAGCTTTCAACCGCATTTTCTTTATATGTGGTCTGGTGGATCAGATAGTAATCTGATTACAATCTCTTCTCTGTGCATGTACAGCTTGCATTAACAGGTATTTCTTTCTATTCATATACATATTGGAGTAAATGGGAGCTTATATACCTTTTATTATAATAACACACAGCAAACCCTTTTGTTACTAATATACTCTATCTATCTATCTATCTATCTATCTATCTATCTAAAAAGATGTGTGGTGCACATGCTACTTTCCAGTTGACTTTTCAGATGCAAGGCTTCTGGCTTTGTATATATAAATATCATTATATAAATAAATATTATTTCACCTAATATTTTACACTAATGTTATAATATAGTGTAAAGTGGATCCTTTCTCTTGTGTGAACAAATTGGGCTACAGGTACAGATGATAAAAACAAACAACATGTAAAATGCGAATAGTAGTGGTATGAAAGCAGCATCTAATCATTTTCATTTGTTCAGCCCCAAACAAAACGGAAACCATCAGTCAACATGATTTTTTCAACATCTTGGCTGAGCCAGCCATGTCCTCTTGAATTTGGGCAAAATGAGTGTGCTCTTCTGCTCCTCTGTGTAGCGAAAGCACTCTAGCTCCAAAACAGACAAGTTTAACTTTTGCCTGCTGTTAGGTTACTCTCAGAATCATCATTAATTATTGACAGCTGATATGACCTCCTGTATCCAACGTTGCCATTTTAACCAGTGAGAGCTACGATAAGCACCTGCTAAAAAAGAGATGGGGCTATCAGAATGCTTTGTACACTCCTGTTTGCGAATGAGAAAGTTAGAGTTAGCGTTGTACCATAGGGAATCTGTCATGTTTTGCTATGCACACTGGTGCACCATCAGTTTTCACATTCACACTCCACTTTTCACTTGCATAGCAAAATGTTTGCGCTGTACTCCTTATTATCCCTCATATTCATTCATGCTGCTTTCTTGCCTAAAGTAACATTGTGGCTCCACTGTTAAAAACACCCAATGGTTCCTTACAAAAGTAGAAATTTTCCAGTGGCCAATAGTGTAAGGACCCACTCCTACAGCAGGTTTACCAGAAGAAAAATGAAAACAGTTGTAACCCAGTTTACATCCAATATATATACCGTCTTCATCTGTTTACCATCTGACAATCTGCACCAGTGAGGATGTTTTCATTATTACCTCTCACATCTTGCATACTCAGACTCAATTGGTCTGCTGTTTTATCATATGTGATAGACACCACCTTGCTTTCAGTGACAAGCAGCTCACCATAGCTCAGTGCCCCTGAGGAAGTGGTTTCTACATCATAGAGGTCTTCCCATCAGGCTAACAGGCCACCATCCTCTTTGCCTTTGTACTTCGAAGTACTGTTGAGGATGTGTATGATGGATTAAGTGGCTCTTCCTGGGGCAAAATGGGCTAGACAAGGTCTTTTAATATGTAGTTTAATTATCCCATAAATATAACTTTTGAAAGGCCAGGCCCCTTAGACCTTAAATGCAATTCACTTGAAATTGGACACACATATTTAGCTCAATGTACTCATCAAAAGACAAAAAAATTGATCAACTTTTTTTGCTGATTTGCATAATTTAAAAAAAACAAACAACAAAATCCACTTTTGAGATTGCAACTGTTCACTAGTTGCACAAAGCCTTTTGCAACTGAGCTATAACACTGCTGTAAATGACCCATAACTCTGAGCAAAAGGTGGGGCTGTACAGGAATTTGGCCATATCTCATCATCATTTTTCTAGTCATCTTAAACATTAGTATATATCTTCAGGCTGTGTTCAGGAAGAGGTCTACCACATTTTGAGTCCAACCCACAGGGGGCCACAAATGTCAAAGATTTGATTTTCAGAAAAGGAAAAGGTCAGTTGATTTTGGAGAGTCCCAATGCCTTAAGAGCTCCAGCAGTATATAACCAGAAATAAGAAAAAGACATGCAAGAATATTGTTGTTAAAGACATTTGTAACTAATTAACAATTGAATTAGGTTGCAAAATACTTTTGAATGATTGCACATGTGTTCCTTTTCATTACAGTGTAAGCTAATAAACTAATGAGGAGGAAACCACACTGTTAACATGTGCAAGACAGGCACTCATGGATGGAACTCTCTCATGTTCACCCGTCGTGGGGGACTTACAATTGAGTCATTTTTTTAGAAAGTTTGAAGTCTGTTGTAGCTCCATCCAAATTTACACTGCAGATTTCACTTGAAAACACAAATCTCATTCTCTCTCTGTCTCTCTCTGTTTGGACTACAACATCCATCACTGCATACAGAGGAGTTGTACTGGATGTTCCCCAAATGGAATACATCTAATTTTGAACTCACCATGAAAAAGATGGCAATGATTCCTTTGATCCACATTCAAAAACATCCACTACTCAGACAGGCAATGCACAATGTGCAACCTCCCCAACCTCCAAAAGCCAAGGTGGCCACAATTCACAAAGAAAGCTCAGGTAGAATATCATGCGTAGCACATATGTAACTGATACATTCAGCTCATTGTAATCAGAGGTGACAGAGGATTTCAGAAAAAGCCCAAAATAAAGTAAATTGTCATGCTGTGTGGAATTTCCCTTGACGTCCACCAGCCCAAAATAATATTTTCCATAAGATTCATTTTCCCAAGCACTTTCAGGAAAAATATTCTGGTGCAGTATGTGTTGTTTCTTAAGAAATCGCTGTATTATTGAAAGTTCCCATCTGCCACTAGCCTCGAAAGCTGCAGGCTAATGAAACCTTCAATCTACTAATTTGTTTCAAGAATAAAAGAAGAAATTGTTTCAAAGCACGACATCTGTTACCGGTCATTAGATGAAAATCTCACATTTGTCCAGTTTCTGAATATTTATTTGCAAAACGAACACAACGAATTATGAAGGAATGCTTGCCCCTTGCTCCTGAAAGAACGTCTTAATGGCACTCCATTAATTATGCTAGGAATTATTTGCTCTTGCAAATTTTTGCACCTGTTAAAGGGGACACAAGATGATACAGATCAAATTTGTTTGGCAAGGGTGATGAAATTACTCAAAAGGTTTGTGGGCAGTGTGCTGAACTATGTTGGATTTTCTCAACCATTTCATGTACTAAGTATAGTTCTTCATTCTTTCAGCTGTGCAAACAGATAATGAAATTGTCCAGCAAAGAGATGAATCATTGTTGTAGGTCAATGACACTTCGGTTAACATGTTCAATTCAAAGGTGACCAATGTGAATATATTCAGTATTGAACATGAACAGCAAGCAGACATGAAACTGTGAAAGTCCACAGTCGTGTTAACTTTGGAAAAAATCAACACTAACTGAGTTTGAGAATTCATGTTGTGGGTGGTAAACTGTTGGTAAACTTAAAACATCCAGCTCTGCAAAAGCATTATCTGACAGTTTCATAAACTGGAGCATTACAGCATGACTCCAAACCATCCACTGGATGCACCAGTTGTACACATCACATGATAAGGAACAAAACAAACGTGATCAGATTAGGTAGGAAAAAATGGTTTTGAACTGGAGTTGATTCAAAATTTCTAAGAACTGGGCAGTTGTTCAGGAAAGTGGATATTGGTTCTACTTATCATTTCCTGAAAGTGAACTCTGAACCTGCTACACTACGGTTTACCCTGCACCTTACCAGTTATGCATGACACAACACAACATTTCACCTTCTGACTTGTGATTTTAAATTTTAACACATTCTTGGACAAAAGTAGTTGTATGTTATTTGAGGTTAATATTAATAAAACAAGGTCCTGTTGTGATTATATCACATCATGTAGCTCATATTAATCAACAGTAACTTGAAACTAGAAAATGCCTAATTTCAGGAGAGTAAATAGGTGCCTGTTTACGATTCTGTAAGGTTTCTTTCATGCAGCTTTCACATGAAGCAGTGGAATAATATACACTTGCTTTTTCACATTACGTTATTCATTATACTGCAATAACTTTGCCTACTTTTCTACACCTAAATCTGTGCAGATTTAGGTAGGATCATTGAAGTTGGACATCTTAAAAATACAAAAACATGAAATCCTGAACAGTCCAATGTGTTAAGAATCTGTCCAAATTACTGAGAATAAATAGTTTAAGACATCAGTGAAGGAGGCTCATAGTCCATGATAAAGGTCCCTGGGTTTTGGTATGGCTGAGTACATTTCACTGTCATGCCATGTTTATACATGTGTAAACAGACTTGGAGGATAGTTGCTGTGCAGTAACAGCTGTTCACCCCCAACTGAGGTGGACAAAGCATTACATAAACTATAGTTTATAATGCAGTGAGCAGGATTTTCCTGTCAGCACAACAGTTCATTAAATTTTGTTCTGTGTGGCATTTGTAAATATCAATAATCAGTGAATAATAATGTAATTCTTTTATATAATTTGTAAGGCTGGCTGGAAACACTGCTAAGTTGATGGCATGCAGTGTGCCAACTCTCACTGACCTTAAATGGAGGGTGTCTTTATTTAAGTTAGTGTTAGTAGTTTGTGTAAGAGAGCATCTTACTTTGCAGCTGGGTTCAGACTATGATTTTCAAGCACACAATAATACCTCATCCACTTTCTCGCATTTGGCTATTTTATTCTGTACTTGCTTAAATGATCTGTGCTACACAACATTTCAGTCCTTAAAAACTGTAACATTTTAAAAGCTACATAAAATTTAACATCTCATAACACTACGGGGAAACTTTTTCAATCTGGGCCCTTTTTTCCTACGTTTTGGTCTACAAATGACTATTGGGGACAACATTTTTTGAAATTGGTCCGGTACTGAGCAACCTTAGCAAGGTATGGGCTACAATATAGATATAGAGCAGTTGCGCAATGTCCAGCCACTAAAAGATATTGTAATTGCCACTGACACGGTCGGATTCTTGTTGTTAAAGTTGTCCATTACTTAGCAAACATCTCTCTTACCTTGACCTCACCTTGTTATGATAGTCACTACAAACCCAGCGGTCAGCAGTGTATAAACAGAGGTGTAAGCATCCATTCATAGCAAAACTAGCGCATCCGGCCATTATCCTTTTAGGAGTTGAAGGATTCTGTAAGAGACTCTTAGCAGAACAATAAAGCCATGTTTAGACTGACTTTGGCACAGCACATTCATACATTTGAATGGAGTTGGGCCAGCAAATCTCGATCTTGAAACCCAGTCTTAAGAAATCCAGTAAGTATCCAGCAAGCAGATAAGCAGACACTTAGGGAGCTTGAATTGAAATCTGTAGTTTTCTACTATCTCCTCATTTTTAACCAGCACAGCAGTTATATAATTTGTAATTGATTCATTTGTTAGTGATTTCATATCTGTTGGACAGATGCTCCCAGACATCATTTTTTCAAGAAGCCAGATGATGACTGTTCACTTCCCTTCCTCACTTGTTTTCTAGTCATTCCAGGGCCCACCTGCTCTGACCACAATCCAAAAACAAGCCACTTAAAACACATGGCTAGATCAGGGTTAGCTTAATACCCAGTCATTAGCCACTAATAACCGTCATTTAATAGTGAAATTCTTGTTATCCCTCGTAAATGAGGCTTGATAAGAAATTTGTTAATTGACGGGAAACTCAAACTTGCAGTGGTCCATATGTTTTGCTGAAGTATTATTCACTCTCCGTGACTGTGTGTGTTGCTTTAGCTACTGGATGGGGTAACCCCAGTCACTTGCCTCCTCAACACCTGTGTTTACTTTGGGGCCTCGGCCCCCATGACCCAGCAGCAATCCTTCACTCACTCAGAAGATGGAGTGAGGTTCCAGCCTCCAAATATGTGCTGTCTGTGCACTTTTACCACTGTGTGATTCCTCTAAGACTTTCATTATGGGGCACGGGCCAAACGACTAGTATAAATTACAATCCTTTTCCAAATTCTAGTAAATTTAAACATTCAGATCCTGTTCTCTTTTACTGTAATGTTAAGCTAGGCTAAGAGCAGAAATTGGCTTTGGCATTTGTCTGTGCTTGTTGTGGCTTTTTAAAGTGCTTTTGGAATGGAAAGTGGATTGGAGGAGCCATTAATGTAGAATATAACTGAACTTGTCTTCTCTTTGGACGCTGAAGCAGACAGACCTGGATTCAGCAGTTTTGAATATTCGGCAGTAACATGAAGATGAAAGAAACTGATTTACAATTAGGCAATTGCAGGGTCAAGCTCACAGGTGTTTACTGGGAAGTTTGAGATTATTACTTCAACTCATGATGTCTGTGAAGGCCTAAGCATTGAATCTCAACACTGTTTTGGCACAGAGCAAGCGCATGCATGGCAGCAAATCGCAAAACTGACTTTCAATATCTGATCAGATTTATTATTTATTTCTGCAAAATGCATTTTATTTATTTTAAAGCTCTTATACAGAATTTTGGCTGATTTTAATAAGTTCAAAAAGCTTTTTTATCACATGTTTGATGGTATCTATTATCTGGGAACTGTTTCGGGAATGAAACTTAGGAATAGTATGAGCACTACTGTCAAAAGAATCACAAGTGACACCCAGAACTTCTTCTGGGATTCAAGTGTCCTTGAGCGAGACATTCAATGTTCATCAGTGCCCATCTCAAACAAGTTAGTTTGTGCACAGATGTAAGAAACAGAATGTAAAGTGGAATCTTTGTGATGGTATCCATAGGTTAGGTTTAAAAGATTAGACACAGAACACACAGGAATAGATGAATATTCATTCCAGATTGTTGTTTCAGATAGCTGAAGTCAACAGAAAAAGCGGTGCTCTGTGTATGTTCCGCTGCACTCCAACTTTGATTTAATGACTGGCAAACATTTTTTTTTTCAGTTTCTTTCCTCTTCTGCATTCTTTAACCACAACTGAGAGGCTACCAAGGACCTGTTTACTGCCTTTAAGATGTTAACTTGGTGTGGATCTGATGAATGTTTTGCACAGTCAATTCTGGATGCATGCCAGAGTGTCTGTTGCTCATACTGCAGTGTTAACTGTTCAAATATTAGTGCCAATGTTGTTTCAGGTGTGGATACATTAGTGTGCGCCAAAACCATGTTTCCATAGAAACAGGCCAGCCAAAGTGTAAAAAGCTGCCACAGTGTCATATAAAGTCATTAAACTCTGATGTGATAAATTTTGCTCTGCATGCTGAAATTAGCAAAGGCAGCTGTGACATTCTGACAGTCTTTGTGACTGTTGTAGTTTTCATATTTCTCTCAGAGTAAAATGTGAACTTATGGCAATATTTCTGACAATTTCTGTTAACAATTGGAATTTAGAGTATCTGGGAGTGTTGTGGCAGCTTGGCAACCACTGGCGTGTACTGACATATTAAATACTGGCTTGAGTCTAGCTCTTGACTTTGATTACATGCTATGTTCACCTTCTGTTCAGGGTTGCATTTTTATCAATTAATTATAAAGTATTTGAAAATTTTATTTATAGCTTAATTTAAATCATATAAAGGTGTAAATGTCCCATTTTTGCAATGTCAAAGTAGGCAGAAAAACACAAAATAGCAGAAGAATTTCAACTCAATCCATATCAACAAAGAATATTGGTAATATCAGTTCATCGTTAAAGTTAGAACAGAGATAGGCCCAAGAACCCTGAAGCTACAGTATGTTTAAGGGTGAAAAGCTTCCATAAAGAACCTTTAAGTCTTCATGTGACTTTTTTTTCAGGTTAAGAGAAACATTTCAAGCCATTTGAGTGTTGTCTTTTCCAGGACACTGGCAAGTGCAGGAAAAGAACTCAAAGATAACTTCCTGAAAGCCCTGGCAGAGCGAGAGGAGGCCAACCGCAGTGGGAAAATGACTGTGAGTACATTATTACAGCACTCCAATTGCTACGTAATGGGATTCCCCTCAAATATTTCTGCAATTCCATTAGGATGGGAACAAAATCCATACTGTGTCAAGTTGACTGGAAATGCCCCCCTGTCCCTCTCCAAATACCGTGAAAGCCAGCTGCCGGACGCTCTAGCATCCATAAAAGCCTGTTTTACAAACTCCATCCACCTTGCTGAGGTGTGCTCAAACTGTAGCACCAAGACCATTTCTAAAGGGGACTAAGAAGCTAGGATACAAGATTGAGGGTATTTGAAAGTATATTAATGATCTGAGGACTCAGTATTTCCACTATTACAGTTTAACCATTTCAAAACAACATCTGTATGATTTGCCCTGCTATCAATATTGGCCTTATTTTTGAGATGGCTTTAACATTAAGTTATTTTAGTCACTGAGTTTATTTTCCCTTAGGTGAAATAAGATATTATACTAATGTGTTAATTAACATATTTTATTCTTAAAATTGCAAATATAAAACACACAGTTGTTAATTAATTAACAGATAAGCACAATATATATAGTTCGGCCGTTCATGACTGACAGGGTAAGTGTGATGTGATGGTGTGACATGTCTTCATTTCTGCAAAAATCAACTGTATAGTATTCACGACAAGTTTACCCTTGCTAGACACCCAGTGTCATACAAACAGGGCTGCTTTTCGACTATATTCCTGCCTTTACACTTGTTACTCATCCTATCTGCTGAAAGAGCTGCAAGGGCATGTACTGTCAGTCAAGCACGAGTCGAAGAGGGGGTAAACTCATCAACAAAAAAATGCTGTGGGGCTGTGAAGCACCACCTTTCGGTTGAGCAGATGGCTGTATGTTGGTGCTGGTAGTGCAGCACTGACCTGAGATATACACACACACACACACATACACAGGCTTGTGTCTAGCATGTTCTAGAGTTGCCAAGTAGATGCCCATCTGAGTGCTGAGTGATAAAGAGTCCCTGTCCCATCTCGCTGGCAGAGATCACTGAGGTTATCTAAAAGTTTTCCACTGGTAAGGTGGCATGGATGAATGAGATTTGGCCTAAAATGCTGATGGCTCTGAATACTTTTGGGCTGTCATAGTTGCTACAACTTGATTAATGTTACACAGGAGATGATTATCACAAAGTCAGTTTGTGATTTTAATGGACAGACTCTCCAGGTTTTGAGGTACTCAGATCTGAAATGAACACACAGATGCCTCCTTTGGAAGCAAGATGTTCTCCCATTCAACTGTTACTTATCTTTAGATCTTGTCCAAGAGTGAGAATGAGCATGAGAACATCACCAAAGTGAACTGAGACTCTGGAGTAGAGCTAATGCTACTTTACTGAGGTGGTTTGGGTGTTTGATCAGGATCTTCTGCAGTAGTCAAGCTGAGCCCTACAGCACAGTAAGTTGCTCTTGATTCATATACAGAGCCTGCATGGTTAATTAAACTCTGATGCACTGGGGAGAGATTAGAAACTTTCACCATGAAGCTGACTATTTTTCCTACAGACATTACTTTGAACACAATTCTCTGTCACTACTTACAGTATATGTGTGCACCATCTGAGGGGTTGAACTTGCAGCATTGATCTACAGGGAGTGGTAGTGTTGATAGACTTCAAATGATTCACTTATGAGATGCTGGAGTACAAAAAAAAGGTTTTGTTTGACCTCCATCTACCTGCCCCTTTGGGCTTTGCAATTATGAGATCACATGAAGTGCATGAAGGGGAGTAGAGGTAGTAACACCAGAAGTTTTCCCACTGGATCTTCACTGTGTAAACAGTACCATGCAAAAGACCCCCACCCCTTCTTTCTCCAGCCCTTTACAGTTTCAGCCATATGAGAGATATAACTACAGCTTTTTCCTTTCAAAGAAACCTCCACTGAAACACTGAGTGATTTTTAAAATATCTCTTCCTGTATACAGAAAGGAGAGCCAGAGTAAAAACAAGCAAAATATCATGTTGTGTATTGTTTTGCTGACATTTTATTTTCCCACCTCCTCTTATTTTTCATCTCTTAAGAGCTTCCTCTGCTGAAAAATCAGATCAGGGAGATGTTTATTTTCCTTTGAGTCCTGCTCTGTTTAAAATTGAACCCACATTTGTGCGCTTAATACCGCTGGTCTTTGAAACTGTTTAAGTAACAGGTAATCTTTATGCAGCTTGACAAGGCTTGACCTCATTGGTATATTTACATTACGCAGATGTATTCCAGACAACATTTGCCCATGTGTGGACATACAGTAAAACATGTGTTGTACTTTGTTTCCCACATACTTTACATTCATATTGTACTGTATGTATATTTAAAAAAAATATTTTAATTGTAATCTGGTATGCATTGATGCATATGGTATTTGTATATGCACGCTCTGTATTTTCATATTGACATCTGCTTAAAATTGGTTAGCAGTTGTGCGGTATGATGGAGTTGGATGCGGTTTAGAGTTCCTCCTCCTGCTTTCTGTTGCACCTTCAATCCTCTTGATGAAAGTGTCAAATTTCCCAGGCTAATCTATGATAAAGATCAATAATAAGACCACCCAGTACCTTTAGGTGTCTTTCATCCTGTCCAATGTGGACTTTCTAAAGGTCTTTTGAAACACATGACTCAAGCTCCTATCTGCCACGCTCCTTAACCTGTAGATTAGTCCCACTAACACATTCCAGGTCCTCGTATCTGCACATACTTAATGCAGAACAGTCCTTGTCTTACACATGTTTTCACTCTTTTTTATAATGTTTTTTCTGTTTGCACAGTATTGTTATTTTAGTCTATTTGAGTATACATACTTTTACAAACCCTCCTGCTTTGTAAAAAAAGCATATCAGCCAGTCTTCTTCATAGTTATGAGCTCATTTATGAGCTAAATCAAACACAGAGTTGCCTCATTTGTTTTATTTGACTTTAAATTTTTCTAAACTCATCCAGTGTTTGCTGAGTCTCAACTTCTTTACTGATCATAAAGCTTTTCATCAGTGTTGTAAAGCACTGTTAGGACAGAGAAAATCATCCATTTCAGGTGCACAATGCACGAGCGAAAGAAACTACTTAGAGGTGAGTTATTGGCTTTCTTTTTAATGGATGACATATTCATTGTCATCTTCCGTCCCATTCATCAATAGGGTCACTCTTTTGTCCGCCTTTCATGTCACGCTCAGCCTTTCAAGTCAGGTTGAAATTACACCTGTCAGTTAATACACTTGTCAGGTTATTCTGTGTCTTCCATCTTGCCCCAAATGGTATTACAAAAGACTGATAGCAGACATGACTTTTGATGAACAGAGCTCATCTTCCCTTTGTGAGCAACCCCTGCCCCCCTCCTGTTTCGTCTCTTTTTAGGAATAAAGGCAAAGGAACACGACCAAGTGAAGCCTGTTTAGCGTTGAAAATAGTGACTTTTATGCAATTTTTAGCCCTGGTTTTGGTCTGTAGAAGGAGCTCTCCACTATCTTTCTGATCAGCTGAACTTGTAAAGCTTTCAGTGCCTTGCCTTCTTTGTGCTTTTACTTCCCTGGCCTGTTGCGAAAGCAGCCTTACTGCCAAAAGTCACACACAAACAAAAGCTGCACCTGGGCAGCTTTGGCTTTATTTGCACTGGGTAAGAAGTTAAGTTTTTTATCAAATCCAGGTCACACCTGCACAGGATGCCTGAGGGTGTCCATTGTTGAGAGGTTCACATCTGAAACTGAAGGTGTGCTGCCACCACCCGCCCTGCTGCTCCCTGTTTGTTTTCACTTGTTTGTTAAGAGGCTCTGATGGTACCAATGTAAAAATTGCAACATATCTGTTAAACTAATGAACTGGCTCTGACACTGAGATCATTCCTATCGCACGGACTAAAAAAATAGTGTTTGCATTTGGATTACGAATGGGTAATATATCAATTAATGGCATAATTATCATATATTATTTGACAATATATAACAATTATGTAATTTATTGACATTTAGGTTTCCCTAAATCTGCGAGCCTGTCATTTAAATTAATCTGATTGATCAACTTTTTTAAAGTTTTATCGATGTGAAATTGATCTGCCCTGTCAATACGTCACAACTGCAATCGATCAGTCGCCTTGATGGTTGCTGCTACTATGACATCATCATGTTATTATGAAATTAGCAGAAATTACATGACAGACATGGTGATTGATAATGATAATGTATTTCACCTTCATCAAATGTTGTTGAATCACTTTTATTTAGTTACAAATTATTCTTCATAGGACTAAAGAACACAATGAACCCTGAAAGTAAATATTAGCTGTCCCTAAGAAGCTAATAAATGTGTTTCTTGTTTTATCAGTAAAGCCATCACTCACTCAGTAACAAGAGGGAACTTCATTAAAACAATGCACCTGGCAAAATGCCTTGTCATTATGAGTGAATGAGTATGTTTGCTCTCAGCTCTTTGCCAAGCAGCAGTGCTATCACAGAAGTCAGTCTGTTGTGTCAGTAGTAAAGAACAAACCTGGGGAAGTCATATTCAACCTGTCAAACTTTGTGAAAAAGAAAAAATAACAATAAATCACTTCTCCTAAGAAGGATTTAACAAATGTCTGAGCAAGGACTTACTCATGTTTCTTATATAACATAAGTAACTTGACAAGAGAATAAAAGGATGAAAATGTGTAGTAGGAACCATCAAAACTCAACAGATTTGTATGCAGGAGGGCAAGACCAGTACAGCTATATAATGCAGGCTTATGCACACTGCATGGAGCTATTTTTATTTATCTTGTGGTCAGGTATAATGACTGTGTTGCCAAGGTGACAGTTTTTTAATACGTGCTAATTTGGTATTCCTTCACAAGTTATGGTATCTGGTTTTGACATCCAGGTTCAGCCAAGTACTCTGCCTTGGACTGTTTACGACAAGACTTTTATTTTGAAATTGAACTTAAAGTTGTTTCTGATCTATCAATACATATGCCACGTGTTCATTTGAATGAAACTTTAAATAGTGCAAATAATCCATGAAAGTCCCAAATAGTGGTAACTACTTGCAGGCATAATAGTGCATTGTAAAGGACAATTTTTTTTTCAGCAAAACATGCAGGGAGAATAAAATGTTACTTCTCTGCTGCGGTTCCTGGATGCGTTGGTCTATTTAAGCACTTAATTCAGTTTGTGTGCTGCTTTGCACACACTGCATTACACATATGGCAGGTATTTCAAATCTATTTGAGCCAAGTAGATGTGAAGAATTAATATTTGACCACAAACCTGAACTTGATTTATTGTTCTGGGACTATTGACAATGTAAGTTTTTTATTATCAGAGATTTCTAACTCACTTACAGTCAACACTCAACTGACTTTCCATCTTTAATTTTGCAGTTTTGGTAGACTAATTTGACTGTTTAAAAATGATTTTCAGTCTCCCACCCTTTCAGTTGTGGAATTTAGCTGGTTGGCCTGCGCTGCATGTCTCATGCCCAGAGGGGACATCCTGCATAAAGGAAGTGTTTGTCTTTGGTCTGTGGACCCAGCGCGTTCTGTATTGATAAGCTCCTGTCGCTATAGATAATAAGGTGGTCAGTCATGCAGCCCAGAGATCAAGTATAGCATTGAAATTAAAGAGGAATTCCCAGCCCTATTGCATTACAAGCTGTGTGTGTGTCCCTGCTGCCTGGTCCCTTTGTCCTTGTGATGGGCAGTAAAAATAACAATGGCAAGTTTGATTTCAAAGCAGCAGGACCAAGGTGGACAGCCTTTAGAAAGCAAAGAGTCCTGCAGGGCTATCATATGACCTTGACTTGAATGGTGTCACAGAGTTGTGGAGAGGTAGGGATAAGGCCCCAACAGTTTGCAACCATCTATCAAGTGGACAAAAAGGACTTTTTGTCTGGAGAAGCAACCGTTGTGATATTTGAGAATCACCTGATCAGCTTCTATTTTCTTTTTTAGCTCTAAGACTTGATTTCACCTGATATAGACACAAATAAACCTACATGATGTACCCAGAAATTCAAACAACAAACCCCGTCTTCCCAACTGTGATTTTGGCCCTTGATCCATGTGAACACTTTTCGTCTGAGCTTTGAACTGTAATGCTCGGGCTGCACTTTCTCACAGTTGCAAATCTTGAGGAAAACCATAACATTTAATGTGGAATATTACTTTTGGCTGATTACAAGATATGGATTTCATGGCTAGTTTCTTAGTCTATAAAAAGAAAATGGATAGCCAGAGCATTATGTGTGTTATGTTAGTTCATGCAGCCAACATGGCAGCTGTGCCCCGTCTCTCAATGCACCATGTCTGCCACCAAGGGATTTGGAAAGGAATGAGGAAAAGAAAGATTAAACCACTCTCGTGTTATATACAGTTGTCTTTTAGAGCTCTTAATAAATGACTATTGAACGATAATAATAGACTGAGATTAATCTGAATTACATGTATTTGAATGATTATTGAATCAAGGTTTCCTCAATGTGATGCAGCTGCAATCAATAGCGAAGCTTTGACATGCAATATTTTCTTGAATGAAAGCATAATTAGTTGGAGTTGAAGCTACAAAAGCCAAATCCAGTGAGAACATGCCGTGGGCCATTTGGAAGCAGTTTCAGGGCGGATGAAAGGTTTGTTTACCCATGAAATCAAACATCACATAATATACCAGACGTATCCCAGAATGGAAGTGGCACTGCTCGCCTCACTGTTTTGCCACTGAAAGCCTGGATGAGCCCCACTGTAATGATTTCTTCTGCGCCCCTCCCTCATGTGAACAGCTGCTATTGTCCAGAGACATCGCCCCAAAAATGTGGCCCCTGGACCATTTTCAGAGCAAATGAAAACGGATACACTTAATCTAATCTCTCAAGATTTTTTTTTTTTCCCTCGATGCATTTAGTGGATTTTTCAAATACATTGGAAACACATTTGAGCTGTGGACTGTCACCATCAAACCAGCCATTAGCTTGATTTGCCACTGGGACGACGGGGAATCATACTGAGCTATCTATTTGGTATAAAAGGAAGCCTTTTGTAAAGAAGAGGCCATCTGGCTGTCTGCTTAGACTACTCTTGCTCTTTGTCACCAGTTTGTAAGAGTTTGCATTTTAGACACAGCTGAAGATTTATTGCAAAACAGATTATTGATAGTATTACTTTATTTTCCTTTGGTATTAAGGCAGTCTCTTGAGCTTAATATAGGATTAATATCTCCTTAATCACAGGCAACAAAGCATGTAAATACATCCTTGTATTCCTTTTCCCAGCAACCTGTAACCTGGCACTTCACATAGAAGCCATTAAAATACTTTTTTCACTATATAGTAGTATATTTAGCAAAATGAAGCTTTTTTGGATGAACACCAATATAGTAAAGGCAAAGCTGGGAGTGGCTTTACGTTACTGAACAAATGCAGTGTGTGTCTTTGCTGGCTTTGAGTCAAACCACATTACAGGGGCACTGATATTGTCAGAGCTCTAGGTCCTTTTTTTTTTAATGTGAACTTAAGTTTACATCCTGATCAATAATTGTTTAGCTATTGGTATAAGTTGGTATAAGTTTTATTTCTAAAACTGCCTGAAAAATGTATTTATCATAGTTTTACTTACTAGTTAGTGCTAACATTTTCTTCTTGAATGCTTCCCTGAAAATGGGTGACAAACAGTGGAAACAAAAGCAAAAACACATTGCATTATGTTACATTAAGTTCCCACAGTGTTAAGATGACTGATTACCATTCATTTTAGTGCCTTATTGCACAGGTAGCCTTGATTTTAATGTTTCTTCAGATCGTGTAAGAAGGTGAGGTCGTTTTAAAAGTCCATCCAATTTTACACAAAGTTTGCAACCAAAATCTACAACCAAAAGAAAAGACACAGACATTTCCAAATCATGGAAAGATGCAGCACAGTTTTAGAAGCAGCAAGTTAGATAATTAGAAGAGGAGTTGCACTTTGCTTTAGTGCAGAGACCTTACACCAGTTTGAGAAGTTTGATAAGGGACATTTGTCAAAATCATTTCAGTCAGAGTAGGCAGGGCTTGTCAATAAGTAGGACTGATACAGCTTTGGTCCTTTTAAAAACTTGAGTGTAGCAGAAGGCCTGTAATACAATACGCTGTCCCTTGTCAAAGCTACTTTGCTGAGTTCGGTTTGGCCTGAACATTTTCCTTTGATAAATCAAAGTCACGGGTTTCTCCCTGTCTGAGATATTTAATACTGTGAAGCTGAAATGACCCATTGCCGTAATCAATCATTATTTACAGCCATATTATCTTTTGCATTCCTTTCATTTGCACTTTTCATGGTCTCATGAACTTTAACATGTTTTTACTCCAACTCCCATCCATGTATGAGGAGGACACAGGTGCTTGTTCTTGGTATATGTTAGGGAGTATTGAACATCTGTGTTAAATACTACCTAAAGGTTTCTGGCTTGTCCCTGGAGGAATGTGCACCTGCCATGTGCATGTGGTGTTTTTTAGACTCCTAAGGCTCAAAGTCAACACTCTGTTTAGCAGGTCCTATAATAAACCCACTCTGAAATATAGTCACTAAAATACCTTTCAATCAACAGTAATGGAGGAAAGAGCACAAAAACATCTATTAATTGTTTAAATTAAACTACAGCCCTTTACTATAAATTAACAAAAGATGTGTTTTAATTGATACAGCCAATACAGTCATATATTGATGCATTTGTTTACATTTCTTCTGCATGCCATCTCTCTTACATCATCCTATTGGATTGCCCTCCAAAACAGTGATTAGACCGTTCCAGTTTGTGTCTGGACCCATCTTCTTCCTGGCCTCCTGTTGGGGAGGGAATCCAAAGGTTACTCACAGTCTGAACTCAACTTCCGAGATCGATCTGAGGCTGTGCTGTGTGTGTGTGTGTGTGTGTGTGTGTGTGTGTGTGAGAGAGAGAGAGAGAGAGAGGGAGATTTATCTTTTTTGCAACATGTAACTGCTCATCCATTTTAAAGAAGATGATATTTTATATATATAATAAACTGATCTAAAGGAGGAAAGGGCGCAAATCATTTACTGATGTAAAGTCCTCAGTGGGGAACATTTAAATCTAATCTCTTCAAATAATGCAGGAAAGGTCTGTTTCACTGTAACATCTAAAGATGGTGATTCCGTGAGTTGACGTGCAGTGTAGCCAAGTGTCTGTTGGCTACTGTTCAGGATCAACTGGATCAAAGTTATCTGGGCTTCCCATCTATAGGAATGTAACAAACCGGCCTTCCAACCTCATTGAGTAGATCTTAGAAGCCATTGCGCAGCTCTAGCTATGAGCCTGTGAAATGCTTTGTGGTTTCCTTTCTCCAAATTCAACCTTGGTGTGCTCCTTTAGCAAGGGCTATGGTATAGTCTTTAAGCACTACCAGAGTTCACTAGGTAATCATTTGGGCTATCAAGGTAGCCCCACGAGTGATGAAGAAATCCATTTATGGTCAAAACATTGATACCCAATCTGGGAATTCAGCTAATGCTTCTCTGCTCTTAGCAACATATGGAGCACATTCCTCAGAATCTTCTTTGTTTTATCACTACACACTGGACTGCTTTGGCTGTGTATTATTCCACCTGAGTAAATACTGGACGGCATCTCTCCTACTTAGAGCAGTGCACATGTCTTCGGGAGTCGTTCAGTCTGTAGCCCCCGTACTTTCTCACCTTGTCTTTGGCTCAATAACAGTCTGGTCCCTCCCTGCCATCTAAGAGCAAGTCCAGGAGTTTGTGTTTTTGATCGTATCCTGAGAGACCAGCTGCTGTTGATGGACAGTTTCTCATCAGGTCAATGTCAGCGTGTCTCTCTGTTTCCTACATGCAGTCCCACTGACATGCCTAAGATTTGAGCTCATGGTTTAACTTTCAAGCTTCTAAAATCTAGACAGGCCAGATTCTCAGCATATTTTCATGTCATTGTAATACACATTCACACATGTATGAGGTTCTTGCCAGAGAGAAATGCAGATGGTTTGAGTCTATTAACAAATACAAAGGATTTGCATTTGGAGCTACCTAGCATTCATCCAAGTATATTCTGGGGCCTGCTTTCATTAAGGTTACTCATGTATATCATTCAAGTGCTAAACTGGAATAATGCACATACACTTAAAACCTTGATGGCAGCAAAATGTGAATATAGGTTCTTAACAAAGAAAACAGCATGGCGATAGTGAAACAAATAGAAAATATAGCTTACATAGCTGACATAGTTTTGTTTTAATAATGTAAGGAGGAAGAGGAAATGTATTAAAAGCAACTAAATTACAGAGGCCTTACCTAACCAACTGTGGTATATTACAAAAGGGATAAATGTGCTGCTTATATAATATGAATCCAAACCTATGTATTATGTTGAGAATGCATCTGACAACGGTTATATATCACATACGGTATAGGTGTCGAAACAGATTTTGTTTTAATGAGCTTTGCTGGAAGGCAAACAAGAGTAACGTGCACACCCATATTTGTCAGAAAAAGCAATATGTAACCTATTTATCTTACGTGAGATTGTGAGATCGTGAGCTCTGAAGACTTGTTAGTGATGCATTTAGAAGTCTTTGGGATGGATGCTAGTCTCATATTGAGGTGCAGTTCCCCTCAAACATAGGCTATAAAAGAATTACACATTAAAATGTCCAAACCTATGTTTGTGAGTTGTGTACTAACATAATTCCAAATGTTTCCAACACTTATTAAACTCAAAGAATTCTAACTTTAATTTAATAATAAGTCAATTTAATCCAGATAATGCTCCATTATCGGCTTCATTTTGGTCCCTATGCATATGTTCATTATGATCATTATGACTGTCTGCCAGCTTTTGTCATGAATTGACTTTTGGTCCAGTTCCAAACCATGTTTTTTCAATACACTTTTTAGCCCTTGATTGTTTTTTGCCATATAGTTTAGCCAGATGAAGGATTTTAGTCATTGCATGTCTGGATCTTATTTTACCAGAAAAACAAGCTGGACAAATTTTAGCACAGCGCCCCCAGGATGTCCTGTGACCACCGGACAGTGTTGGAGAAACAGTGTTTTTTATGGTGAAACTGCTTCATTCAGTGTTTTTATCTGTTTTTAATCAGCAGTTTAAGAGGAGGAGACTGTTGCAAATAATGTGGCCTCAGTAAAAGCGTCCTCAACACTGAACAATGTACGAATCCTAAATGGGAGATGTAGACTGCAGCGGTGGTAGAGACAGAAAGTCCCATGATCCTACATTACTTCATGGTGTCATCACACTATGCATTTTGTTATTTTGAATGAATGAATGACAGCAGCAGATTGCTCCTTGAACTACATTTGATTTTCTTTTTTGCCCTTTTTCTTAAGATTACCCTCATCTGTTTGGTGTCCTGAGTTACAGCATGCAGCGTTTGTGTGGAGCAACATTGTCAAGTTGCTCATGAAGGTTCGAATCTTTTGATGATGACTGTTACTCAGGCATGTTTTGTTTGGTCCAAGTTTAGTGATTTTCTTGTTTTTTAATGCTTGTAATTTTTTTGGTTTCAGCCTTTGTTGAAAGAAGTAGGGGAGCGGGCCACTCGAAAGGCAAAAATATCTTTTTAAAAATAGTTTCATGAAGGTTTTTCAAATGTAATTTATTAAAAAAAAACTCCTGTCCCTTTTCTTTTCGGTTGCATGTCACGTGTTGAAAGCAGATATGTAGTGTCTAAACAAGACAAAGCCTATGGACTTGGGTTGGATGTGGATCTCAAATTTTGCACCAGCAGTCTGACAGAGAACTGTAGTACTGTTGAAGGAAAGGCAACCCACTTCCTACAGCGATGTCTTACTTGCTCTCCCGTTATTTCGGTAAGCCATATCAATAACCCATGTCCAGATGCTTTTACATTTTGTTTACATGTTGGTCTAAACATGAGAAAGACTCTTCCTGCGTTGACGTCTCAAACAGGAAGTGCTACATTTTCCAGCTGCAGTTACATTGGTCGGGTTGGAATAAATAGGTGAAGAGCTTTGGCATTATCTGCCCAAACAAACCAACATTTATCATCAGAAAAGGAAAAACTGTACTGTATCATACTGCTGCTTCACCTTTTGGTTTTGAAATCTTTTTCCAGTCCTGCACAGAAACCACTGGTCTCCCAAATGACTAAATAATACTGTTTATTACAGGAGCTTACTACAGCACATTTTCTGTCTCTGCTCCAAGTCACACACACACACGTATCCAAACTAACATTTGGCCACAGCTACCACAGTGGTTGGCCAGAACTCACCTGCTGCTTTAACTATTTTCTTTAGTTACCTACCAAAGTGGCTGGTACAGTAGATAAACTTCCAAACCACAGCCAGAATTGCCCAGTATTTAGCTGAGGGCTGGTATTTGCTTTCTATCCTGCTCTCTCGTTCTTTTCAGCAGTGTGTCCTTACAGTACGTCCAGCTCAACTTTTATTTATCAGCTACATATTTCCAGCCACCATCTGGTTCAGCTGATATCACAGTGGTGGCCTGCTTGTAATATGGATACCCCGCCTCATTTATCTTATCCCCCTTGACAAAAAAACAAAACAAGATCTACTCATCTTGTCTTTGCAGAAAACGGTGTTGCATCAGTCAGCAGAGACCAGGAAGAGGGTGACAAAGATAACCATGTATGCATCACTAGAGTTGTAGCGTGGGTCTTATTGCTTTGGACAATGTAGGAGTTGTCTCAGAACCACAAGTCCCCCACCCCCCAAGGTTTTTTTGGTTTTTTTTTAGTCATTTCAGAGCCACGGAAAGCGAGAGATCAAACAAAATCACATTCTCTATTATTCTTTTCCTCTTGCAGGGCTGAACTGAAGTGCATTTCATGGTTTGAAAAACACAGTAAAAACACTGTGAATTCCTTGTGCTGCAGTGTGACAGCCGGCGATTGCAGGAGTCTCATGGCAAGCCCAAAGGGGGAGCTTCTCAGCAGAGCTGCAGGCCAACTAAAACAGAATCATGTTTGAACACCTATTTCCACTGGGAAGGGGGGAGGGGGAGCTCTGCAAGCTTTAATCAGGATCTTAAAACAGGCAAGCCTTTGATAAAGACTGTGCTCTGTACATTTATCTTATTCCTCTGAAGGCTCGGCTGGCTTATGTCATCCACTTTGATCCGACTTTTTTGGAGCACGGTGTCGGACGTGTCTCCGATGCAGATAACACACTGGTCAAGTTGTGACGTTGAAAAAAAGAGAAAAACCAAGAGCCCTGACCCCACCTTCCCCCCCTGACCACCACATTCAAATGCATGAGTGTGTGTGGTATGTTGTACCTCCCACGTTTTTTCCCCCCCTCCTGTATGGAAACAGTGCCATTAATTTTCCGAGCGCTGTCATAAACATCACCTCCTGGTTAAAGAGGAGCTGTGACAGGGTGCTGCCCCACAATGTGCGAGGGCAACAATATTTGACTTGGACGTGTTCCTGGTGATGAGGCCAAACCCTGCAGCAGGCCTCTTGGCAGATGTCATGCCTGAGTGCTTCGGAATAATGCTGATAGGAGCTGAGCTGGACTGGACTATACCCACGACAGGCTCGGCCTTAATCTTTGCATCAGCATTCAAAGCACAACAGGCAGTGGCACAACTCTTCTTCTGCACTGACTTAAGTTACCACGCAGTTCAGTTTCCATCAATTATCGGAGCGAGTGATTTAAAACAACGGCGGTCCAAACTTCACCAAGTGGTTACAGTTGCTGCGCTGAACTTTCAGCGTCAGATGAAAAACCTCTCGCGTACTGGAAACAATGTTTTAGTGACAGCAAAAGCGGTTTGTTTGGAATAAACAGAAAAACTGGCTACGTAGCGTATGTAGCTAAAGCCACAATGGCTGAACAGCTGAAAAAAGAGGCTTATGTATACAGAAAATAAAACTTTATTAGTGGAAAATCCAGACAACACAGTGCTGCCCACACACTTATTTCATTACAAGGTGACCTCTGATGCGGTGCAAAAACCCCGCAGCAGTGACCACGTTTCATCAAAATTAGATGAATTTATCAATATTCCTGCTCAGTCATCACCTGTAACAATGAAAATGGATTTAAGAAATCACAATCATTTGAGTTCAATGATCTTGGAAAGAATCAGAGCCAAACAATGCAGCTGAAGATTTAGAGGAAGTGCAGCCAGGAAGACAATGGGAATATTGAGAATTCCTCTGCGTCATTAGGGAAGACCAGGATTAGCAGAGACTTCCTGTTTGCGACTAGCTCGGGGCCAGACCAGCCTGTGATGTTGGCATTAAAGAGAGACGATAACCTTTTTGAAAGGATACCTTAAACAGGCCAGCCACGGGGGGCATGTTTTCTTTCCCATGACACATTGAGCTGCCACTTAACCGGCATAGAGCAAGTTCAGCCCCCCCCCCCCCCCAGGGCCAACTGACGGATCATAAACTGATACTAAAGAAAAAGCTCGCTAAGACAAATTTACGATAATGGTTTGTGAAATAACTTTTAAATTACAAGGAGAGGGGACGTGCTCTGTTTTGTGTCACAGCCTTGTGGTCGCTGCTGTACAGCCATCTTTTAAGTTACACAGGTGTGAGCTGTTTGGTGAAAGAGCTCCGTGGCACTTGACCCCATTATCACTGAACACTGGCTGTGCCCAAACGCACTCGACCGAGCCTCATTTATTTATGACTGCTGTTGGTGGCAATTTGTCACTCTAATCTGAAAAAAAAACGTCACCTGTTATTGCTTCTATATGTCTTTGTGTTGTTTCTTTTGTTCACCACATCATATAGGTTTAATTCTGTATATTTTTTCGTTCAACACATCAGTATTGTCATATTTCATAAAACAGTTCAACCATTTTCTTAATTTTATATATACATATATACATACATATGTTTATGTATCTATAAAAGTATTTCGGATCACTCTCATCCTTGTTCCCACCTGAACTCTCTTCCTGGCATCAAACTGCAACAAACGTTTTCGTAACCTGATAATCAAAAAATGCGGAGATTATGGTTTGAAACTACCCTTCCACTTAAATTGAAACACATTTGTGAACATTTCCGACCCTGTTTTACAGCTTCAGCTGTTGGGTATCATGTGCATTGAATGTTTAGATTTACAGCTTTCACCTCAGTGTTTACCGTTCATAAGATAAACAAGTCATCTGAATTTCTAAACACTGATTGGTTCAAGTTCTGAGAGCCTGACAATGTTACGGAAATGTTTTTGCTGGAACTTAAGCCTGTGTTAAGAGTGAGTTCATCCAGGCATGTAACGTTTTAACCTTCGCCCAGAGTAAACACAACTAATAACTGCTTCTCTAAATAAACACAGACCCTTGCATAAAAAAGGTGCTTAGGAATAACTACAGCGGTAGCCTAAAGGTTAGCCATGCACTTGTGACCAGGAGATCAGCGATTTTAAATGCCGCAAAGAAAAAGATCTATGTGGGGGGGGGGGGGTGATTGACCAATGCTCAAGGGCATCCTTTAATTAGTACCATGGGGCCCTTAGCTGCTCTGTTTGATCCCAGTGTCCAGTGGTAGAGGACTGGACTGTACTGGGCAGCTGTCAGTGGCTGACTGTGATGTCAAGAATGAATGTAAGTTAATGGACAATAAATCTGTTTGAAAGATTTTGTTTTTTCACTTTATGAAATATTTAAAATCAATTTTTTAATAGCACAGTTCTTCTAAAAGTCAGATCTTCTAAAAGCACCATTAGTCACACCCAAAATATTGCTGTGTTGCATTTATGTGGAGAACTTATTTTTGTCTTTGCTAACCAAAGGGGACAAGAGGTTTGCTAAGTGTCAGAACTTATCAGATATCCAGTCACCATTTTTTCACTGCTTTGATGTTAGTACTAACCTGTATCTGTTTTTTTAAATTAAAACTTTCACACTTTCGTAAGCTCTAAACACACCCAAAATAAAGGTTCTGAAGATCCATTGTTTGAGAATAGTGATACACATCCAAGGCCAGTTGGCTAGTAAATCATTAAATTTCCATGGTTAGGCATATTATTGCAACTCACTTTGACTTGTCATAACTTGACTGAACTAATAACAGAAAAATGAAAAAGAAAAAAATGTATCTGGGCCAGATCCAATTTGGTTGGCTGGATTTACCTTATATCTTGATATATAAGTATTTGATCAACCACACCAATAGAATGAAGCAAGGACTCAACTAGAGGAACAAAAAAATTAATGCATGTCTTAGAAGACTTTTACTGTTAAATATTAATGTAAAATAGCAAAGACCAATGTCCAAAAAACATCTGAATGTATATGAATATGTATATGTATATGAAAGGTTGGCTGATTGTAAGTCTGTAGAGTAAAAGAAACTGAGCTATTGCCTCTAATTGGTTCTCACAGTCCTGTGAACAATTCACTCATCTCGACCACCAAACAGGAGGCTGCTGCCTCATTGAGATGGTTGGCATTCTTGGTACTTTCTCTGACATGTTTGGTCTGTAACGAACAGGCTTTGAAAGCTTCTGTCAACGGCAGAAATGCCTAATAACGTGGAAAGAGTTTGTCTCAGGTCAAAGGAATTAACCTCTAGTTGTGTGCGTGGCTAAACTTGGATAAGAGTCAGACAAGGAGCATGATAGTCAGGTCTTTCAAGATTTATTTTGGGTCCCTCCCACTCTTAAAAACACACTTCAGTTAATTTTGCGCAGCCTGCTTGGTATGTGTAAGATTTCCTCCGCTTCCCACCACACACCCTTATTGTTCTCCACACAAGGACACTCAGCATACTTTCAGCTTAACTGAAACTGAGGCTTTGGGGTATCGTGGCTTCGCTAACCGGACACGTTTGCCTTGTTAGCTTATTCATGTTAGTCGGTGCCTTAACATTGTCTTAAAAGGAAAGGCCAATGACTTGCATTTGGAGTATTTCAGATGCATTAACTTTGTATTGTGTGTGGTTTATCATATTTGCAGAATTTTACTTCTATGACTAATTTGATTTTTGGCGGGGAAACATAGAAACAAAAATGTCAGGAAATGCATCCTCTGCAACAAAAACATGTAAAAATAAGTGTTTTAGAACATTTTTATAAAGTGAGAGAGAGAGAAATCACACATCCTCACACCTAAACAAAGCAGGTTGTTTGTCAGTGCCTTCTAAAATGATCCTTATGACTATTCCAAAAATGATTCATGAGTGTTTTCAGAGCTGCCACCTCTGTGGTTAAGGTCTGATTAAGTTTAGACAACTAAAACCACTTTTTTAAGGTTTGAAAATGATTGCGGCCATGGTTTAAAGAAACAACATTTTTGGCTGTTGAGACAGGACACAAAATGTGGTCTCCGGTGTAAAAGTCACACACTTTGTACACACAGTCATTCACCCCAACTTTCTACGTAACCAAACATGCAGACATTTGTGGCTTAAACCTACCACAAACTGGTGTGTTCAATATGCGCAACAGTCATAAAATTTTACAGGGATCTGAAAACCAACACACTTTCTAGTTTGATTTAGCCTTTATTGTCCCAGGGGCAGATTTTTTAGGCAGATATTTTTGGATGCAGTATGTGTGATCCTGGTAAGTTTGCTTGTCTTGGAGATGGTAGACATGGTGCAGAAGCATGAGGGAACTGGAACAGGAAGGGTTGAATTAGGCTTTTATAAAGCAACAGTTGGAGTTGTGGGCTACCAGATGTCTAGTCTATGTTTATGGATAACATAGAATCCTTGCTGGGAAGTGTTGTGTTCATTACATTTATTGTCTATTCTGAGTCCAAGATACTGTTTACCTGTTCTACTGTCTTGCGATGGATGGTGGCTTCAGTCCAGTGTGGCGGGGTGTAATGATTAATAGTTATTTAGTCTGTCCATGTTTAGTCACAGGCAGTTATCACTGACCCATTGTGTGAAGTGAGAAACATAATTGTAATAGGCTAAATGGCTGAGTTATGATCAATGGGTAGTGGTAGAATGGCAGTGTCATCAGCGTATTTGAAGTATGTGGTGAGTTATTTGTGCGGAAGGCGTAAAGAAAGGGACTTAGGACACAACCTTGAGGAGCTCCGATGTTGTCGATGACAGTTAATGACAATTCTATTGTATTGTTTTAGCTGTAGAAGCTACTGTATTGCTGCAATGCAACACCAAATTAAAAAAAGATTTTTGCAAGCAGCTCTGCAAGTGGGCTGAGTCAAGCCAAGACCATTGACTTTTTTTTATTTCCAACCACAGTCAATGACAAACAAGTAGATGAATGGAGAAATCAGTGTTGATAATGGATGAATTGCAGGTGGGTGGATAGAGCAACTCTGGTTGGATTGATGGAGAAATTCTGCGGAGCCAAATGGAAGAACTGCAGTTGAATGAATGAGTGGAGGAACTCTGGTGCATGATGTGGAAAATCACTGTTCACATTTCAACCAGTTTGCATTCTTTTAACCCCAACCCTTGACAGAGTTATTTCCATATTCTTATCCGACACATTATTCTTTAAACCGCAATTATGACTCCCTAGCTATTCTAACTATTAATGCAGTGCTTGCAAACCGTGATATATTCAAATGGACCAGGAAGTTGGGTTTCTTTCTTACTAAATCCTAAATGTACTCTTACTATGGACTGAACAAATCAGCAATTTGCAATGGTTTTTCAGAAAATGTTAGAGTGGGTAAATGTGGAGGACAATCAAAAACACTATTTTACCATTTAGTCTGGAGCACTTGCAGGCTGCAGTTGAACCATTTGGTCCTTGTTTTGAATTGTCTGTGCATCTGCATTTCTGATGTATAAACTGAACATCCTTTAACAATTACAGCACTTGAGAGGACTGCACAGCTCAGTCTCTCAAATTGTATAGAGGTCTAAACTTTGAAGTGCAGCATTCCAGCTCTCTATAGGCATATCTCTTATATTACCACATGCAGTTTTCTAAACATAGTTTTCTTTATCCTGAAGCCTATCTGCATCTTCAAAGGCCTAATCATAACCTTCTTCTGCTGTGTTTATTTCTGTCCGCTCAACCTTTAATTACCAAACGGAATATCAATCTCTTGCAGGTCTTTCATTTGTTAGTGTTTGACCACCTAAATTATTATCTGCCTTTAGCCACCAATAAAATCTTACCACATTTTTTAGAGGGGAAATGGATGCAGATATAATTGGGAGACTGAACATTCTCCAAATCCTTTTGACAGAAAGTGGTAAAATAGGGTGATATTAACGTCTATACCAGGTTTAGTCATACTGTCACCTCATTTGCCTCTTCAAATAGTTGTCTAAGAAGATGTAATTACAAGGCATGTCTGCAAATCACCCTATTTGAAGTTTGCAAATGTTGTTGCATGTTAGACATAAAAACTCAAATAGTCCCTAAAGTGTTCCTATGCAGTCAATCATCTTGTGTGGTGCTCGCACAGGCAACTTAATAATGCTCTGTAGAAATCTGCCTTTAACAAACACTTTGAATACTTACTCTATGAACAAAAGTAATTGAAATCAGTGCAAACATTAAGCTTAAGCTCTGCCCAGCCCGTGCCCCTGCAGTCATTTGTCTGTCTTAAGAACTGATTGTGCTATGTACACTTTCTCTTTCAAAGCCTTACACCTGTGGCTTTGTCTGCCTGGGAATGTGTCCACAAATATAAGGCTCTGATAACGCTGCACCTGTTTAATAAGTTATTTTAAGCAGGGTAAACAGTAATCACGGAACAACTCATCATTATGCCGTGAGCAGGGCTATTACGGCAGTTCTGTGTGTGTTACTTTCAGTTCATAGGAATATAATTCTTTATACAGCTGCGAGGGCTCTAGTGAAGTTGGACTAGGCAGGTTTTTTATATTAATGAGTGTAGTGGTGAAAAGACTTCTTATGGCTTTCAAAATAGACAAAAATTATACTGATCTTTTATAAAGAGGGGCAGAGAGCAAAGTTCACACACTATGATCTCAATCAACCTTCCTCAGTGCATTTTTGAATGAAAATACACCTGTGTATACACCAGTCCCATTCCCACTAACTGAGACACAATGGATTCAGTCTGTTTTCTAAACTTGTGCCTGGTCGGATATCTGCATATTATTCCACAAACTCAAAAGTAAACAATTTGATTTTGTGAGGTAAGTTAGCTGAATAAAAACTGTTTTAAAGATCAAGCAGTGCTCTATCAAGAGAACATGAGCGTTAATGTAAAATCTTCTGGGTGAGATTTCTGCAGTCTGCTGATGTCACAATCTTAAAGTAAGGGTTTGATTCTTATTTAGAGCCGTTTTAACTTTTGTTGTTAATACTGTTAACAATACTGTTAATAGTGTTAATATTGATAGTAATATTATCTCAGAGATATTTGCTCTATGCATCTGCCTCAATCCATGTTTCTGCCTTAACAAGCCCAGTGATAAGAGTAGCCTGTCCCAGCTAATTCTTATATTCTTGCACAGGCCTGATTTTGCTCAATTAATTTCAACCTGAACCAAACCCAGCCTGATTCATTCTCACCATAACCTGACCATGAATTAAATATTTCTCTCCGAACCAGGTCCAATGCTCAAATCCACTATTTTAACACCAGATCTTTCATACACACATAGGCACACAGAGACGTCACATTCAGAAAGACACTTTACATTCCTAGTGCTTTAAGTCAGCCTGTCTATCACAAAGAATTAAATAATCATCCACTGTTTATATCACGTAAAACAAACAGTGGTAACCATAACTTTGCACTTGCCAACCATTAGTTGGCCGGAGTGATTCTGCTGCACAGTTGTACAAGTATGATGAAGCAAGACAATGACAGAGTTATTAGTAAGCACTATAATAATTATATCCATCTAATTTTGATTGAAATTGGCATTCCCTTTTGGCCACCTGGGGACAGCAGAAACAATTCGTAAATGAACTGCTTTATTATATACACTTAATTTGGCGGCCATTACCGTTTAGATTCATAATTTGTCCAGTTGTTGACTGTAAATCACTTTCCGTAAACGTCTTTTATGCTCTTCACCAGTCTGGCTTTTTTGCTCTGCTTAGTTCTCTATATCCACCCACACACTTACACACACACACACACACACACCATGCTAACCTGCAATTTGGTGTTTGGGAGCAGGTTTTTTAACCGTTTTAACACTTTGACTTCCTTTTGCAGCCAAAAACAACATTGATTAAATCAATGCAAGAAAAATCTAACAGTTATGTAGTGGGCATGAGTGCCAAAACATTAAACTAATAGATAATATGAAGTTCCATAGCTGAAGGAGAGTCAGAATCAGTACAAACGACCCCCTTTCATATAAAAATAGTCATGTGATTCACTGTAAATTTAAAAGATATTGAGTATAGCAGCTCTAACGTCAAACAATAAACCTGACCATGTAGATTTCTTACAATTATGTGTAGCAGGTTTCTAAAAGGGGTAGCTCTAAATGAAAACTAGCTCGACCCAGAATCGGCTTCATTTGAATTCATGTGAAGAACAGAAGCGCTGACCAATGAATTTTAAAGCATCATTTGGATTGTAATGGTCCCTTCCCAGTCCCGAAGCATATCATTTGCACATTTGGCATTCAGCTGACATTTAGAGCCTGTTACAGTGAATGAAAGGGTTTGGCTTCAATTTAATTTGATGGACATATGCGCCATTGCAGGGATCACGCCTGTGACCTTTCTAGTTACAAGGTGGTTGCTGTAACCGTGAGGCCACCCTGCTGCCTTTAGCATGCCGGTGGTTCCTGGCTTGACTGTGTTATATTCTTAAATGTTAACAGACTTAATACAGTGGAACTCCATCATGTCACATGCAGTGAGTGGTAAGAAAAGCTGGTTCTCATTAGCTCATGGACTGGAATCAATAATGTGTGTGTATGTACATGTATGTGTGTGTTTGTAGTCTCTTATACACATGCATAGGCACATTCGGTTGTGTGTGTATGTGTCTGTGTGTGTATTTGTAGTCCATGTGAGATCAACGGGCAGGGACTTCCCCTCTGTTTGGAGCTAATCCCTGGCTGCATTGCCCAGATTAATGTGCAGTGGGAGCAAGAGCGGACAATTAGAAAAGTGCTTGTTCACTTCAAACCCTCAAAGAGGGGCCTGCTGTGACAGACACACACCACAAATGTTAACATTTCAAACAGGGATCCTGGAGACGTAAAACGTTGAAATGTCTCAGAAGACGTTTCTGTAATAACGCATGGCATACTTGCTTTGAACCGGGAGGTAATTGTTTTATGTCTGCAAATTACGTTTTGGTAGACTTGCTAAGATCAGACTAATCTCCAAACATTTCAGGAGGAAGTTGTGCCCCACCCAGCGACTTTGAAGTCTGTTTTTTGTCAAAGGATTGACAGTTTAGGCTAAAACATGAAAAGTGGGAACAAGAAGTAAATGGAGTTCATGGAAGGAGAATGTGTATGTGCTGCATCAAGGAAATTCAAATCATCTCATGTGGATTCATAATCATTCTTAATCATAGTCATACACTATTTGGTTGGATCCTCGATACACAAGGGATATAACTTTGCACATACAGCTACTGACTCTATATATATGTATACATATATATATAATGCGAGTATTTTGTGTATTTATTTACTTTGGCTGTTAGAAACAATTTGCCCCGTACAGTGATCTTTTAGATGAATGTGTCTTAAATTCTTAAATTATACATAAAGACAATGTTTATTTTGCAAACTTTGTTTCTTTTGCCCTTTTGTATCTGTAGAGAAATCGATATTGTATGTTTCACATTTCACACTTTTAGCTGACACTCCTTAAAGAGTGGATTTTGATTGATGATTTTTATTGCAATAATAGCAGAAATAATTTGGAAACTTGAACAGGTATTTTAAAGAAATACTTGCCCATTTATGAAATTCAAAAGTACAATTAAACACGTTTTTAGGAATTTTCTCTCTCATAAATCTCAGTAAAACGTAATTTAGATGTCCTGACAAATCAACAAGCAAAGCTCAAACGCCAGTTTGCACTGCTAATCAAGATTAATTTTAAAATGAAATTCATTTTGATGTGTGTTCAAAACGTAACTTTTAGCATAAAATTGGTTCCAAAGCGTCTTTTGTCTTTTTTACTCACAGCTTGGAAAGTCCTGTACTCCTGAACCACAGTCCTTGCTCCTGCTGACTCTTTCTATTTCTCTCTCGGTCTCTGACCTGGAGAAAGTGTAGGCAGTAAGGCGCTCTCTCAAACACTGGCTGCAGATATTAGAGCTTTCCCACAAAGTCGTAGCCTACCACGGGATTCTGAATTAAAGCGTGGTGTTTGGATTGTGGTAAACAGTATCAAGATGAATCTTTCTAAGCATTTACTATGTGGCTTCCTGTATCAGAGGATGCAAGATGTTGAGGAAATGACTTTGAGATTCAGTCATTTTTACAGCTTTATGTGGTTGGTCATGGGCTTTAGTAATGTGGCCTTTCAACATCCTGCACCTGCAATGGTTCAGACACAAGGGCACAAAGTCTAGCAGAAATAAATATGCTGCATATTGCTGATCATAAAGCCTTCTACATGTATAATCATGTATTTATTCTTTATTTCTTTCCCACTTATGATGACCCAAAAATGTAACTAAAGCTAAAAACCTAAAATAAGAGTTTGGATTTTAATGCATTCCGGTGCGTTGCAAGGATTACAATGTTTTAGGAGGAAACGGCCAACAAATTCAGTGTTGAATTAGATTCCCAGTATGTCCACCAATGGCTACCTGTCCCATGTACATTTAGTCAGTACAGACACCACAGAGAACCCATCCTTCTTACAAGTGAACATGTACACCACAGCTAGATCCCAGCACAGACCTGTAGTCAGTAAAAAACGTGGGAAATATAGACACTAAACCTCTTACTCTCGCTTCATCTGACAAAAACTCAACCAAACTTTGTCCAAGACAAAGAAGGAAGGAAAATAATAATGTCTCAGGGGATTTCTGGCGAGTGTGTTTTCACAGAGGTAATTCAGAGGACAACTCCCTCTCAACATCCTTGTTGTTTTGGGGGGGTTTTTACCACCACTTTCTGATTTTCATACCTGAGCTAAGTGAAGGTTTACGCCTGTGTTGGCTTCCTTGCACATCAGAGTAGCGATATTGAATATTTCTGCATATAAACTCCTCTTTGACAACCTTTTTTTTCACATCCCCTTCAAATGATGAAAGAGGTTACGAACTGTGAGTTGACATTGCCTCCTGTACTGACAGGATCAGATAAACTGGCAAACTTGGCAAGGCAACTGCATGGTTTCAGTGCAAAGGATCAAAGAAACATGCATGTTTGCTTTACATTAGTCAGGTCTTTGCTTTTAATTTGTGAAGCCTGAGCAGGTTTGAGTTACAGAAGAGTTGCAGGACCAGAAAAAAGGGGGTATTGGACAGGTGTAACATCTGTAAGGTTCAAGGAAACTGTCAATGAATAGATCACTAATGCAAATAAATCCTTGGCCTATTGCACACTGTGATGTGGTCAACCCAGTTTGGGTTAACTGAATTTGCAATTTCTAAAATATTTACATTAACTCATAGCTGAAATTCCTCTGTTGGTATGAGGCAATAATCATAAAATCACATTTATCAGAACTGTGGTAATATAAATTATTTTCTCTCTCTAATGTAACAGCATAGTTTATGATAGCATAATGGAAATCTTTCAGTCTAGTTTCAGGTGTCCATAAGCATAATACAGACTAATGCACAGCTGCTTCTCCTCGACTCTGCAGGAATTTGAAGCCTTGAAAACCACTGATTTATCCAAGTCTGTGATTAAAGTGTGTTAGACCTACAAAATAGAACAAGACCAATTTTTAGAAATGCAGTCTATCGTGCAAAGACAATTGCGAACAACTCAGAGTAAGAAATAAGAGTTAAAACCAAGTGCTCTCACATTGTATACAGTACTCACAGTGACAAGTGTTAAATTGTGTGGGAGGAGCTGCAGGTCCTCAGATTCCAGTCATCCCTACGGACCGTGCTGGTTATCTTTAAAATCCAGTAAATGTCGGAGAGAGAGATTGGTATGTGTTTACTACTGCAGGATCGCCGTCATGTGGTTACTGTAGCCAACATCTGCGCTTAAGGTTGTAAATTTGTGAGCTCTGGGCACTGCTGTACCTACCGAGCTACACATGCAGCTGACCAATGTAACATGCATTTGCCACCACTCAAAAATCTGTTAAAACATCCGCCTCAAATAACAGGAAGGGAGTGCACTCAAAAATAAAGTTGTTTGTGGCAGCCTCGTTCGTGCCCACTAAGGGTACTGTGTAATTTTTGCATAGCTGCACAGTTGGAAACACCGTACGATAATTTGAACCACATCATAATGATTTGTCTCCAAGGTGACAATGAGGAGTATTCGGACCCACCAAGATGAATTTGTTTCTGTTTCCAGTCGAATGACTCGCAGGATGTTTGTGACGTGCAGTTTACCGTCAGACGTTGCATGTCATCTCTGTGTTAAATCAGTTGAGCAGATGCAGCCATTGAAGCTCTATATCAAATTCAAACTGCAGCCGTGAGCCAGTTTCATACTACATGCTAATTCGAACCTGATTTTTAGGATGTGGTGTTCACATTGGAAAAAAAGTGACAAAACTGCGTATACGCAGGTGTACATGCATACTAAATCCACTTCTTTTCTGACACTTAATGCACTGGACAAAGAGAATAGGAAGCTTATCACAGATGCAAATATTTAAAATAAACATGTGACACGGCTCCAGTAACAATTGAAATTCTAAACAAATAGTGATTAAAAATGGTTTATGATGTTGGAAAAGCATTTTGCTTTGTGTGTTATACATACTTAGATACTAAAAACTGGGGTGACATCCTACATCCCTCACGTTAGGTAGCCTGCACCTAAGAACCGGTTAATTTTAAGGTTTGGAAAAGATAGTGGGTTTGGTTAGCTGCTACCAGGATGCAGTACGATGCAGGACAAATACATAAAGGGCTCAACTGACGAAATCACAGTCGATGTGTGAAGTGTAATTCTCAGGCCAACGCTAAATTCATAAACTAATGTTTTAATGTTCCATTGTGCATGGATATAGGGAAACATTTCCAGACAACTCAGTAATGTGATGATTGACAGTCTTAACTTTATTGTATTAATTTAGTAGCATATCAGTTTCAGTAAAAACAGCCCTGGTCTTCCACAGTGTTGAATCAGTTGTCACAGATGATATGGCGACTACCACAGATGGTAACATTGTTTGCATGCCCCCTTTTCACACAGATGGATGAGAAATAAAATCCTCAACAGCTTCAGTTACCTAAGGGTCTTGCCTTTGTTCCCTCAAGAAAACACAGTAGCTTTGACTCTGAGGAGCTCCCCACTGAAAAACAAAGACAAGAAAACCTCAAGACTTTTATGTCAGGAATTCACGAACAAATTCTCAGGCGCTCAGATCTTGATAAGTGCTTGCTTTACAAATCACACAAACTGTTACTAGTTTCACGCACCTGCACAAGCAGATCTCTGTGTGTACGCACTTTAGTGTTTGGTTATGTCTTCACCATTTGCAATTTGAAAGACAAATACTGCTCGTTTCACAGCTCCACTTGTCCCATCACACCACTGAAGAAGAAAAGAGATGTTTAGGATAAATTAAGGTAGAGACTTCTGACATTTTGAGTAAACTAGCATTCTGCTAAAAAAAAAAAAAAAAGCTCATTTGATCTGGTTTAATCCTTGTTTTCTTGGTCTCTGGCTCATGAGTTTACCTGCCAACAGTCATGAAAGTAATGGAGTTAAGGTGGAGGTACCAATGTTGGTGCAAGAGCTTGTCTCCATTGTTGTTGAAATCACCTTTCTCTGGATATGTTTGAGAAGATTTTGTTCTTTGGTCTTCATATGCCATTTCTTTTTCCTTAGAAGACTTTTCTGCCAATGACAACAGTATTCATTTCTTATTGTCATTGCACACAAAGCTGCAAACACAGTTTTCAAAATGGCTTTTGGTTTGCAAAATCCTGAAATCTGTTTGTATTCACGCTGTGTGGTTTCAGAGGCAAATCGTCAAGGCAAACCTGCAATGGACGAAGATAAGATTCCACGATTCCAAGATGATTCATGAAATCAAAATGTAAATAATGTTGACTGATATTGACAGCCAAGACTGAAACCTCATTACATAGTACAGTTAAAATAGCTCCTGCAGTATAAAACAGAAACAATAAGCAGACATTACAATCGCATTGTCCTGCACAGTTGCACCTTCTACACATAGTTTGAATGGAAAGTTTTCTTCATGCGGTATTGACAGTCAAAAACTCTGCCCAGTCAGACACATGGGTTATAACATCAAATAAGCCGTGCTGCTGCAGTTCAAGATGATATAAAATGTCATTCTACGCTAATGTTGATGTCTTACTGTAGATTTAGGGCTTCCATATGACTGTAAGACATCAAATCCAGTATATAACAGAATCAGTGCAGAAGCGTACTATTTTTCTATGCCTTTGTAGCTTCCCACTTGCTGAATTTTCAAGTTAAAAAATAGTGTGCTTGGTATTTAGACATCCAGATTTATCCTGTGGTTGCATCTCCTGCTTTGGTGAATTCTGAAATATAAGGACTAATGTGGCATAGATGCAGAATAAAAGCATAACCCATATATCTTACACATTCTATTTTGAGCAAGGAAATCTCAGAATACAACAGATTCTATATATATATATATATATATATATATTCATCTTAGAATATCGTTTTTAGCAGACAAGGACAGTAAATCTTAGTGATATTTTACTAGAGCCCATACATGTTGACAGCTGCTGCACCCTCAGACTTGCACATTAAAATAAAAGACTTGGTCCCTAAGGAGACCAGGAAATGCAACAGAGAGGATTAAAGTGCCCACAAAGTTAATGACACCATAATCCCATTTTTTAAAATTTTTTTTAAATTTTTTTTAGACAAGCTTTCGCAAACTCACCAGAGGACAAGCAACTCTGTTGCACTGCTTTCACATATATTTTAAGCTAAACTTGTATTCTTCTTCCCACTGGTAATTTAAAAGCCAGTGGAATGTGGGAAATGATTGTAGGAGTGGAGGGGAGGGAAAAGATATGCCTTGCTTGGTCACTTTGGTGTCTGAAATCCGTAGCTGAGATGGCGTTTGACTGATTTGTGTTTTGACCACATGTGCCAGACCCGCTTGCTATTCTCAACCCGTAATTCCTTGTTGAATTCAGGCATGCGACTAATTTACTGTAGGGGCAGGATTTTTTTCTCTTCCAGAGAGCAGAAACTTTACCCCTTTTCTGTTACAGGGCTCTGCACCAAGCGCTGTAAGTGATGCCACCTGTCAGGCTGACAGCTTATTCTCCATATGGGGAAGGCCTTTATCAGCTGCAGTTGTGGGGACTAGGAAAATTTCTGCCACCTGCCAAGGATTTCAGACATTTAACTGTCTTCCTTAACAGGTTGCATACTGTCAAATAAAGTTGAAAGTCACTCCGTGCCATCATAACACAAGGCAGATTTTAAGGGAGATTCCATTAGTTTTTGTAGCATTGAGCAGTGAGTTTTGGATGGAGTGAGGTGAGTTGTTGTGGTAATAAAAGCAAACAGTTCTAGAAAAAGTGCCTTTATAAAGATTTACTCATTCGCGGTGTGTTGAACTGCACAGCAGATGGTCTACCAATGCAAATCTTGCAAAAGCGCCCTGCTGGTTCTGTCGTCACTGGTCTTCATTTATTGCACATAGACTTTTCCTTCTGCTTTTCTGTCTTCGAGGTTACCTACAACTTTACTATAGTAGACTGAAAAAAGAATCATACATGAGCTGCTTGACTTTTGTTTAGATTCCTTGTGACAAAAATCAACGTTAAACTTGGTTGAGGAAAGACTCAGTTGCTGTTAAGTAACTTTGTGTTGGTTAAAGGAAACCAATCCAAGTCACGTTTTAATGTTCCTATCACTGCTTAATGCTGCAGCAGGAAGTTGCTTTGGCACAACTACAGTTAAAGTATAGTGTGACTATGTTACTCTTTCCCTGTGAGCTTTAAACTTTAATGGGCAAGTCCAATGTGTCTTCCAACAACAACCAGAACTTCCAGATCAGATCATGCTGCTGCTTTTTCTGTCAAACTACACTGTTTTCATGCAGTCTACTCTACATTATGTTTCCCTGTTGATGCAATGCATCATTTGCGAGGACAATGAAAGTTCTCCAAACAAAATACAATTCACACTATAGGCAATGTGAGCTGATGCAGTTGGAGAAAAACAGCAAAGCTGCATCGTGGGCCAAGCTAAGGAGGTTTTAATAGAATTTCTAAAACACCAATTGCGAAAAGCAGGATAGCATTTTCTGATTCTGAGTGCCCTGTAATTTGAAGCGTGTGGGTTCAAGCCACTTATTTTGTGGTGATGGCTTTACTGGCGACTTCTCCAAAAAGACAGAGTCCAACGCAGCCAAGGGTTGAGCTAGCTGCCTTGCCTTCCTTACTGATTGACCGAGCCGCTTCCCCTTTGGTATCTGGCCACAGTTGTTCTGCCCTCATGGCTAACCTCACTGGGCGTAGCTGTCCACCATTGGGTGTTTAGAAAGCCCAATAGGAGGACACCTGCTTCTGGATTTATTTATTCCGTCCCTTGCACACCCATGCAGTCTGTTTATGGATGCAGATGCAGAGCAATTGGGGTAAACAAATGCACAAATCTGCTTTTTTGCTAAACTCACATGTAAAAAACAACAAAACATCCTCTCATCCTTAGTTGCCATGCATCACCCCAAATCTACCAGTTTAGCCAAACATACAGTGTCCTGTAGGTTGCATTAGTACCTGAAGTGAGCGTTACGTCACATACCCTTGAAGTACTATTTCGCATTCAGTCCTGTGCATTCTTTAACTTCCCAGAATTTCCTAAACTGCGGAAATACTTGTGGTCTTCAAAGACATAAAATGACTAACAAATGAACAACAACATCAAAAAAAAAAAAAAACCTCTTACATCGTACATGCACTAACACGCCCTTCAATTTATATGTGCAAAACCACACACACTTACACACACTGTTACAACCCTGGTCTCAAAACGGACAGGAAACAACGCAGAATCAATGAAAAATTGACAATGAATGAAATACTATTGTAGTAGATCGTAAACAAACTTAAATATAATGAATTCAAATATTTGAAATGAATGAGTTGCAAACTTAAAATTGTTTAACAGAAAGAGAAATCCTCTAATGCAAAAATGCATTGTGTAGAATAAAGGAAAATCTTTCTTCACACCATTTTGTGTGGCCTGGCCTGCCTTTGTGCAGGATTTTAAGAGAATACAGATATAACACTGAACCACAGTGCAGGGCAAGAAGTCCTTTTGAACAGTTAACTTGTGCATTTTTGTATCCAGTGCCAAGACATCTGTCTGGTGACACACCCTGTAATTATAAACGAAAGGAAAAGAAATGTCTTTTGATTATTTCCATCCTTATTGCATGCACACACAATAAGCCCTGTTACAACAATTACTACCAAAACCTTTAGAAATTCTTTTCTCTGACACAACGGTGAGGTATGTCAGTAACATGATGGCCAAGTGACAGAGATGAAGAAGTTAAAATGCTGTGTTTGCATTGTAATACTCAAATATTTGAAGTCATAGTAACCACTATGTCAGTGGGGGAGAGTTGTAATGGATGAAAACTATCAAAGCCATAGTCTTTACTTTTTTTTTTCCTTTTTTTTTTAGATATAGACTTGTTTTAAAATTACACTTGGGTTTAGACTTTTTAGAAAAGCAGCCGCATTGGCCAAGAGAGAGTGCAGGGAAGTCTGGGAAGGGTGGCTGCAGTCTATCAGCAGCCCATGTGGAGGGTTGTGATGAAAGGGTATGTTAAAGGGTGCTCAAACAGATTATGGTGACTCAGAGCACTGTGCAAACAACTCACAACCCTGCTCTTGTGTCTAAAAGGCACACTCCAACACATTTTACAAAGAGTGAGTGCATACAATAGGTGTGTTTGTGTGTGGTATCTGTGTAGCTCATTACTTATTGTCTCCAAAAATGATAGGAACTGAATTCAGCTGTTTCTTGGCATTACTGCACTGTGCACTTTTTTACTTTCTGCACTTTTTTGTATTCATCAGCAGTATTAAACTTTTTGGAAGTGCTGGTTATAATTAGTGCTTTGTAATTTGCTACAAAACATCCGCACAGAATCATCATCAAGGTGTTTTTCAGTTAATTTAGAAAAGGTTTCTCCCTTACACAGTTTGTCCATTAGAGATCGTCGACAACTCTAACTTTCAGTTTTAACATTTGTGCATTTATTGTTTATAGACTGATGTCAATCAGCACTATACACAATAAGATATTGGGCTCAAACATGTATGTTGTAGGTGTAACTGGATAATATTTCTAAAATCTTGTAACTAAGAAAATGTCCTCATGTGTCAGAGTATCAATATGAATACCCCCAAAATTAAGCTACTTTACCAAACTGATGTCAGAATTTAAAGAGATTTTCAGATGGACTGTTGACCATGAGATACCACCACCAAATATGAAAAATGAGTTAGTTTTGTTGTCATTCTGAGAGGGAGAAGAGAAGATAGATGACACGCTCTGTTGCAGACTCTGTCTGTGCGAGATGCAATACTATGCTCAGAGTCTATTAACTAAGCACAGCTGAAAGACTGAAAGGTCACTATTTATCAAATGTCTGTACATAAACAGAATTCAAAGAAGTCATTTTGTTGTTTATGTTGCGCTGTTTCATAAAGTTTCCTATCAAGATGAGATGCTGCAGATACTGACTGAAGCACAGATTCCAGTATTCGTCTTTGAGAACTTTGCCTCAGAGGCCCATTTTTCTCAAGTTGAACTTCTGTCTTTCCATCTGTATTGAGCATTGCGAGCTCCATTCATGTTTTGCTGACTAATCTTTTCACAGATGATTCGAAGCCATGATAAATCCTGAAAAATCGTTCACGTGTGATTTTGAAACAGTTGATGTTAAATTGTCATCGTCATATTGACTAATACCTTTTTGCTGACCTTAAACTGCCAGATTTTGTGCTTTATTGTGGTGAAAACTTGTTCATGAAACCTTAAGTCAGGACATGTGTTACTCTCAATTTTATTGGGTGTTATCATGGACTTAGAGTCAACAGCACTTGAAGATTTGTAGTGATTAAAGTAAAAAGATCAGAGGAATTGTGAAAAATGAGCATTCCTGAGACAGTACACAATGGGCTGGATTACACCTCTAATTTCTCGTGCTTTGTGCTGTGATTGCTAAGAACATGATCAGTTCTCAGAGGCAGTCAGAGCAGTTAGCGCCGGCTAATGTCAGTTAGTGACTGCGATGGTCTGGTTCGTTGCCTTCAAACTCTTCATTAAGTCAGCTCTGGCTCTGGATCACATATCCTGCAGGATGTGTAATTCGGGTAGATCCCCACGGATGCAACACACCTCAGCACATATGGTTTCTACCGTTGCATCTATTACACAAGCCGGCTGTGTGAAGTCAAATCCAACTCAAATAAGTAATCATCCCCGTCCTACTCCTGAGCCCCCTCCCCAAACTCTCTTGAAAATGCGCACACATATCAACACCAAGTGCGTGTCAAAACTGCTGAACTGCTGTAAAAGTATAGGAAATGCATATAAAACTATATTATTATTTAAAGTCAGTCACACCAGTGGTGGGCCGTCAGGTTCAGCAAGGCCTTCTCTGCTGGCCTAAATCTAAAGATCACTTACTTACATTTCAATATGTTTTTCCATGAATGTGTATTAATGACTCCTATCGGGATAGTCTATTATCTTCATATAATGGCTTTTCTCTTGGTTGCTTCCAGTACTGTTTTTATATATTAGAGCTTTTATCCAATCATATTTCAGACATCATGTGTTGCTAGGGTCAAAGAAATTTGCCTTGAGGCCTTCAGAATCATCAGTGCGGGCTTAAAATAAATGGCAATGAAACTGTTGCTTTAACCAATCAGATTTCGAGTTGGCGACACCGGGGCCATCTAGCGGGCGCACAGTAACGTCGGCATTTTCACGTCCTTTGATTGGATGGTCAGAGCGTGCACTTGTCAGAGCTAGCAAACCGTATCTTTAGCAAACTTCACAAGATAAAAATAAACTAAAATAGATTCCTCTTGAGTCATTAGTTGTTTTTTCAGTTGACAATGGCTGAAGGTAGGTAGGTATTCAATGACAACGCTTGTCTGTGATGCAACGCCCTGTTATACTGCATTTCTGTATAATATTGATCATTTCTAATAGCCGTGGCGACACAATGATGGTATTATGAGGTGGATTAATTCAGGTAGGACACCACTGAAGGCCCAGGTGTGAAATGCACCGCCCGCCCCTGCATTACACTCATGGTGTAAACATAAGGCAGATAAGGCAGAGCAGCTGAGGCGACACTGCTCACATAGAACAAGGGGAGCCACAGTGAACAGAACAAGGTGCATTAACCCCTGCTTTGTTTTACAGGATGTATCATATCATAGACACCTGTCTTTCTTTTCTGAGAGACATTATTATTATTATTTAATGCAGCAACATCTGAGGGATATTTTTCCCAATGAAGAGCTGCTTTAATAAAGAAAACAACAAATAATCTAGTCAGTATGGCTTGGAATTTGTTAGCAGGATTATCAACTATTGAAATCACAGAAACACACTTTAGTTAGATATTGCATTATTGTATTTATTTACACAAGAAATGGAGCAATTAAAATAGTCTGGAAATTGTGATCTGAGGATGTGTGTTGCTATAATTGATGACTTCAGGTCTCCAGGAGGTGATGTAATTATGTAGAGCTGTCCACTGTCTTTGGCAGGTTTTGAATTATTGTGTTGTTTCATCTCAGTGTTCGTCATTAATGTTGTTCGGTGTTATGGATATTAGATGTTTGGGGGTTTTTTTTGTTTTTTCATTGAAGCATTGTAAAGACATTATGGGGAGCCCAGGACTGCTAGCAAGTGTTGTTGTTACAGTAGCTAATGGGGATCTGAATAAACAAACACGTGTACACACACACACACACACACACACAGTAACACTTCTCAAGTGATATCCAGAGAGGGGACAAGGGTAACGCCTGCCAGAAAAAGGGCTCCCACCTAAAAAACATTCCTGTAGTACAGGCCATGTTTTCCTTACCCCAACAAATTTACACAGTTGTTAGTGATGGCCTGGGATTCCTCCTGAAGCGCAGCCCACCAATAATAAACAGTATGGCAGCTGACACCGCAAGACACCTGCACAGCTCCCTGACACTGCAGGATTGTTCCCAGGGACTGGATGGGTGGGGGCGGGGGTTTGGTGTGGGCAGAGGTGGGCTGGAGAATGGGGGGAGGAGAGGGCCATGGGGGCCCGCAGACAGGTTGGTGGTGTGTGTGTGTGTGTGTGTGTGTGTGTGTTTGTGTATGGGATGGAGTAGTAGTGTAGTAGACCTGGTGACTAACCTTAAAAACACATGAGTGAGTCAAACCAGCTTTGTGAAATTAAATCCAGCCTGTAATTGTTCTGACATGGGCTGCCGTTTATTACGGCTTCTGCTTCACTTTCTTACTTGAAATATGAGCTTGATTCTATCTATTTTATTTGTGTGGTGAGGTGTAGCATGAAACATAAATATTGGCTTATTATATCAAACGTGGATGTAAGGTCAGCAGTCCCCTTACAGGAAACGATGAGACCAGACACAGTAAAACCCCTCATCAATCAATTCAATGAGCCACTTAAATTGAGAAAGTTGAAGTCATTCATTGAAAACATTTGCAGTGTGAGTATCATTTTTATTATTATGTCCCAGTGAATTTAGACAGTTTTTGGGCTATTGAAGAAGAATAGGTTTAATTTAGATTAAAAATAATAATTAGATGGAGCCACACAATCCTATCATATGGCTTTATATTTACAAGAAATGCACGTTTTAAAGAATAAGACTAAAGCTAGTGTAATTTTTGTGGAGGTGGAGGTGTTGTTTGACACTAGGGTCAAAATGTGATACATTCAAATATCTACGTTTCAGAAATGTGCTGCAAATAAAAGGTACCAGCATTTCTGAAATGTTGCTTATCCTGTATTAGATCATGAACATTATACTTGCTAGCATTAATAATATTGAGGCCCTGGTGGCTGGTAGGTCCAGTTAGCTATAGCTAGCCATTCTGCGCTCTTTCTGTGAGTCACGCACACGACACAAACAAACACCTACATTCACACGTGCACTCAGACATATACTTTGGTGCCACAGGATGTCAGGTGGTCCAGCCATTGTGTCCCCACCTGTAGGACATTGTCAAAGCACAAAGGAGGGGCACAGTACGTGTCAGCCTGCTGTCAGCTTCTGTTTGACTTGAATTTGTAAATCCCTCTCTTTCAGCCGTGGGGCTTTGAAAGATTAGCCAAAGGTCTGTGGAGTAATTCACATCTGTGTAGGTTTTACTTATTGTCAAGAGGCAGGGGATCCCTCCACAGTTTTCACAGACCACAATAATTACGATTGTCAACACTGTTCAAGTTTCACAGTTTGTAGCCGAGCGCATAAACATGTTCATGGTGGATTTTTTTTAGGGCGGGGTACCCACACGGATTTGGGATGCTTTGTTGTGTTTATTAACTGCATGGATCATGAATTTAAGGAAACTCCTGGTCTACTGTTCTTTACTGGTTTACGTAACCTTCATCTTAAGGTCACTGGTGTTTTCCTTCCAGCTAGCTGAAACTGTGAACTGTGAACACGAGAAAAAGTTTCAAAGAGGAGCAGACTGAATATTGAGTATCACAAAGACCCAGAATCTCTACCTGGGACCTGTGCGGCGCACAGCTTCTCAGGCACTAAACAGACTGATGTTTGCCATAAAGCGGGGCCTCTCACTCGCTGCCCTGTGAGGTCACAGCACCTGTTCTTGGTAATTGCTGGCAGGTGACGTAAGGCCTCCACTTGTTTTCCATGGTGTAAGGTGGAGGTCCCCCAGCTCCCTCCAACATTTGAGGCTGGAAAGTCACATTGGTTGTTTGCAGCAAATAAGCGAGTCTGACTCAGTTCCCACAGTTCCCTGAGAGTGTAATGAACTTTGGCTTACCTGTCAAAACCATGTACTTTGATTTTGACCATTTCCATTACTCTAATGTGTTGTGCTAAACAGTGAATGGCCTATCATTCCTATCATCTCACTTTTCATCTCATCTTATTTATGATAAATTTGGCTATTTTTAGCACAATAAACATTTTTATGCCTTTATCATTTATACTGTAAATGGCTATGCACAGAACCGGTTTATGGCAAGATTGGACTAACATTAGATATTTTAATTGCCAGAATAGCGAAAGCGTAATCAACTCTTGCTCGGTTGCATGTTATAGTATCATCATTAGGAGGTTAGACTCACACACAGGTCTGACTCCCACACGTAAATGATATTTATAATTTTTCTAAATTGACCAGTATTTCATATTCAGAATAGATACTTTAATACCCAAACTGTATTTAAATGATGCAATAAGCCTTAAAAATTGGTTACTAAGCATATTTTTTTAAATGTTCAAACCTTGTTTTCACTTGTATTCTTGTGATTTACAGCAGTTACATATTGTTGCAAGTATGATCTTTGTATTAATATGTGTAATATATGCATAACAGTATATCAGATTAGCAGCAGAGAACCTAGGTGTTTAGATGCTGCATGTGCAGGGAAGCATAACACGCAGTTGAGTTGGAAATGATACAATTTATAAAATCTGACACTAACTCAGGGCCAGCGATGTTATTTAGATACAATGTTGTACCAGTTTCACTGTTGCAGTATTTATCAATCCTCCGCAGACAAATTGAGAAGATATTTTTATCGCCACTACCCAAATGTTACTCGCCTCCTTTGCCTTTGCCGTGTCCACCTGATGATTTCTTTTCAAGGCTGGCTGCAGGAGGACAGAAGCCAGTAGATAGGGTATCTGGCCCAGGCCTCCAGCCAGCTGTGAACCTGATAGCATCTGTTTTAAACGTTTGAGAAGCAGAGAGAAAGGAGTCCTCTTTTCTTCTGAGCTCTGGAGCGCTAGTTATCTCACGCCTTTTTAGTAAAGGGATCCACAGATGGCCCGTGTCCTGACAGTTATACAAATGTGATATCACTAGCTGAGGTATTCCGCTTGGATCCACTTACTGTGTTACTGTAGGCCGACAAGTGGAACTCATTCATACTCGGAGTAAACAAGACAAGTGAGACACAAAAAGAGTCCTCCTTTTCTCAACACGAGGCAGAAAACAAAGAGAGAGGAGCTTTTTATCTTTTACCAGACAAAACAACCTCTTCACACCTGAGCATGTCCTCTGTTTGGAGTTCTTCTCATTCATTGTCATCATGTGTTATCTAAGCCATCAAATTGACATGAAAAGATCATCTCTGCTGTCACCTGAGGGCATTTGGACAACTTGCCTTTCATTTGCTTTGTCTGAATCCGTTGACAAAAACATTTGTCATCCTTTTTTTCCGGGTTATGTCTGGTTTGAGCTCACTTCAAAGACCTGGAAACTGTCGAGTTTTGTTTGCGTTGGAGAATACAAACCTTTATTGTTATTAGTCTCTGAGTTCTAATCAGAAATCAGTGTTTGGGTTATAGACAGCAAACCTGTCGCCCTCACATCCAGTAGTTCTTTTCTTTTTTCTTTTTAAGAGTTGTTTTTATTAGGCAGTGATGGAAAAGAGGGATGACAGGAAATTAAGGACAAAGGGATGCAACAAAGATCTCAGACGGGGGACGTTGCAGTCGTGACCAGCGTCCTTAACCCCTAAGCCAATGTTTGCTGTTGTGTTTGTTCTCTAAGCCTTTTTTGCCAATTAGATTGATGTAACATTTTATTTAACATCCAACCCAAAAGTTTAAAAAATTCTCAGGTGTAGATAAGAATGATTTATAGTGTTGCTTTTCTTGTTAATTGTTGTATTGGTGGGGCATCATGCTGCCAGTGATAGTGCTCGCTCTCTGTTTTTTTCTCTTAGCGTCTAACCACAATCTGAGTTGGGTCTAATTATCCTCTGCTTCAGACCAGGCTGACTGTCTGCTGGTCCCTTTTCTTGTTTCTCCATTTGAGATCTGGCCTGAAGACCTCAACATCAAGGCAGTGGTTTGCCATTTTCATGTGGTTTTTCATGTGATTAAAAGGGAAGTGAGTCTGCTATTGTTACAGCTAAACCAGGGTGGTTGATTGATCTGTCATACTGGTAATGATTAAATAGGTGGTAGGCTTGAGGAAAACATTCCTCATTAAAACAAACCAAATACATCAAACTTATTAATCTAAAACATTATAAAAAATGAAATTAACATCGATATGGCTTACATTTTTTTACCCTCACAAGAGAATTCAGATATTCTGGGTACATTTAAGCTGAAATTGTTGATTCCCTCAGTGAGGTGCATCATAAACTCTGCTTTAAATCCTTTGAATATGGAATGGTAGTAGTTTTTTTCACTCTTTTTAAGGACTCTCTTAGGGCCACTTTTGTCTTGACTTGACTTCTCCCCCCCTTAACTATTCACACAACTTACAGTATTAAGTTTTAACTCAAGACTCCACGTTTCATTCTTGCCTGGACTGTAGGTGTGTTGGAACGGAACTGAGACTCTAGTTTCTGTAAGTCAAAGGATTCAGCTTGAGTCCCACGCACTTATCTGAGCAGGATATTCTGTAGACAGCCCACCACGGTGAGCTCAGGCCATCGCAGGACGACATTAGTTGGAGTCGTTTTTGATTTGGACCTGATTCAAAGTTTAACATGAGCTTTTGTATTTCAAAGTGGGAGGATTTGTAATGGAGCCCCTCTCTTTGTCCATTTTTAACAAGTGACATTGGCCTTCCTGGCTTTAACTCAGGAGAAGCTTGATGGCCATGATTATTTACACAGAGGGTTTCCTTCTTTTCTCTCTTTTTTTACAGTCGGTCATTTTCATAAGGGATCATAATACCATTGGACAGGAAGTATCTGGCTATATAGACTACGCCCACAGACTCAAGACCCAAGATTTTGAACCATATTTCAGCGGAAAGAAGAGGCTCATGCCAGGACGCTCGGATTTATGGTAAGTCTCCTTCCATTGTAGCATGTCCACATTGGTTCGGGAAGCCTTGACTCGAGTGGGATTTGACAAGATTTGAAGGGTAAGGAAATCTTATTATCCAGGATTAAAGACTCAGGTTGACGTGAGAGACCAATATAGGCTTGGAAGGAGCAGTGCAAAGGGCCAGCATAGTCAGTATGTACAGCACCAGCCCTTGTGGCCTCAGCATAGAGGTGGAATAAGTATACACTTCTAAAGTGAAGCTGAGTGGAGCTGCCAAAGTGCGGAGCCTGTCTGAACAAGACAGACATGATTAGAGTCAGCATTAAAGCTGGTTAAAACCATGAGATTGTGATCTTCTTTTAATGTGCAATAAATTTGTCATCACAGATAAATGTAATAGACTTTGTGGCCACTGGAGGCCTCAAGAGTACAGACGCAAGTTAAGATACATTGATAAATAAATAGATCAACTAACTGAGTGATTTACTTTCAGAGACCCTGAAAACACAATGGCGTAATCAACCTCTGATAAAGTGGTCATACACGAACATACACATTTGCAAATTTTATTTCTTTGCTATTGATTTCACATTTTTTTCTAATTTAACTCAAATTCAGTTTAAAATAATGGATAATGAAAACAATTGCTATGTGCAGCACTAGTCAGGTGTGTTTGCATGCAGAGCCACAATGGTACTTTCCTAAAAGACACCAGTGTTTAATCAGTTCTGATGAAGCAAATCATACCCAGTGTTGAGGCAAAAATAAGGAGGAAAATGCCTGTTTCTTTACCCGATGTGTTCACCTGCTAGCTGCTAACTTTATCTTCTGTTTGGTACTGGGTATTTGAGGTTTCTTGCTGTTAAAACCAAGGCTGCCAAGTGAACCAACAGTAAAGTTGAAGGTGGTAAAAACAAAACAGTGAGTTTAAAGATGCCGCTATGTTTGGAATTTAATGCTCCCGTACAAAGTGAAAAGGCACTGACACGATGGGAATCATTAGAAGAATCTGGTAATCCCAGAGACACAAAATTGGCATGTTTAATAAAGACACATTATGTACTGTATGTGCAACTACATTCATCTGTGCCAGTTGTATAGTTCCAGGCCAAGCCACAAGTGCACTGCTGACCTTACAAGTGTGAGCTAAAGTCTAGGTTGTATCCGTCAGTGGGGCCTGTAATATCTTTATAATTCGTTGTGTATCTGGAGCTACTGTGTACATAGGAGAGTTGTCAGCAAATTACCGGAGCCAAAACCATTCCCACATTCCACATGCTTGTGCATAGTAACACATAACCAACATTTCAGATATGTGCAAGAAATCTCTCGAGGACAAACACAACTAGACAAGTGGCGAATGAGAGTGTGTGTTACATGGTTATTTCTAGAGTTCAGCCAAATGGCATGCACCCCAGATGACCTCATTGACACTGGGCAGAACATGCTCGCTAATGTCCTACAGTGGACAGATTTTAAAGGTAAATCATGCTCTTTTTCCGTGATCTGGATTTTATTTTCTTATTTCTGACCTTCGTTTCTGCTGGCTTGGGCTTTTACTCTCCAGCTTAAATCGGGGCCAAATCACGAGTCATGCATTACAGCAGAGGCCATTGGGGCGAACATTACAAACACAGAGGTTGTAAACAAATCCCCAGTTTGACCATATTGTCTAAGTATTTGGAAGTGAAAATGATAGAGAGCTTACCTGAAATGACCATTATCATTTTTCATGGCACTGTAAAATTGCTTGCCAGTGCTACAGTGCGAGTGCAGGTAGCTCAAAGCTTAAACCAAGGAGTACAGTAGCTCACTGAAAGCTGTGAACAAATGTGAGTATTTTAATCGAGAGTTTGCGCAATCATTTCCAACTTTCAGCTTTGTTTTCCCTTCCAAATAAGTGGTTTGGATAACGTGTTTGAACTGGCAATTTATTTTGTCTGTTTGGCCAAAACTGGAAAAGTACCCCTGAGGTTATAAAACAAACAAAAACAGGATTTCCTTCAGATTAAAAAAACATCTTAACACAAGTTTAAGGCTTATCAACTGAATATCACCATCTTTGTCAGTGGTTAGAGTTTGTCATTCTCCACGACAGCTGCCAAAACTCCACCACTGATGCAAACCATGAGACTATGAATGAATGTTTTTAAGGAGTGAATCACTTGTAAAATCTGGTCATTCAACCACATTATTTTGCATCCTCATCGCAAGTTATGCATTGAATAGCTGCCTTGAAAACATCCATATTTCTCTAATGATCACAAATCTTTTAAGAACATCGGTTTTATAAGCACAATATACAAGTCAGTCATAGAAAATATCGGAGACTTCCCCAAGTAAAATATCCACGTTAATGCTGGAAGTGTGATATATTTGGTTTGCACAGAAGTGTTTATGTGCCTGCCGTTAAAGGACAACAAGAATGACGGTCTGTGTTGTATTTCTGGCCACGGTTTTCCCTTTCTTTGAAACCAAAGTGTCAGACATGCAAAGCTTTGTTGTTTTATTTATCCATTTCTCACCATGTGTTCTGACACACAACCCCGCTCGTGGCCTTGAACTTGGCCTCCTCTCTGGCGAGTGGAAGCCCTAACAAGCTGTAGGTGTGAGTCATTGGGCGAGCATGCCTGGAGGTACGGCATACTCCCTAATGATGCTTTTATGAGGCTTCCCCCCCTACATGGGTCTCCCTGCCCTCCCTTCATGTGACTTTTGACTTCACACTCCCTCTCTTTTCTCTTTTCTTTATCTGCTAAGGCTCTACTTTATCTTTCTGTCTTTATTTTCAACTTTGCTAACCTTGTGTTCCAAGCTTTGCTACCTCTCCCCTTCTCTCCCCTCCCATGTCACCCCCTCACCCCCCAACCGTCCCCCCCTTTTTTCATCTCTGTCGGGAACAATAACACCCAGTGTGGTTGCCGCTAAGAGGGAGCAGATGCTGGAGCTGCTGCCCACTCAGTGCACTAAACCTCCCACCGCAGGACTCTGAATCCTGTCCCTCCTCCTCCTCCACAGCCACAAAGAACACAGAGCAGCGACACCAGCGCCAGCTCTGGCCTCCACCTCCCACCTCCAGCAAGGAAGGGTGGATAGGTTCACGTACACAGTCTGCAATGCCTCAAGGGGAAAAAAAAAGAGCAGTAGCAGAGTATCTTTCAGGAGAAGCACGAGAGTTAAAAGACAAAAAGTGGAAAAATGAATTAGTTGAATGTGTTTTAAAAAAGTGAATTGCCCAAAATATAAAATGCGTCTGTTCCAGTAGTGTGATGTGAACACAAATCATTACTTACCAGTTTACTGTAATGCTGTGATAGTCATTTACAACACACACAAACTAGATGCTAAAGACTAATCCTGTCAGGTTTTTCTCCTTATATACTAATCTTTTAATTAATTCCTGCACAGGTTTGTGTGCAGAAAATTTCCTAACTTTTGAAGTCCCTTAATATTTCCTACGTCAGTTGAAAGAGGACTAATTATGGAAGCAAGACCTTATCAGAATACAGTTTATTTCAACGTTACTTCAGTTCTTCAGAAATCAGGAATAGCTTTACGTCTTGTCATTAATGTATGTCTGCCTTTGATCATCTGCTACATCAATAAAACAGGAAAAAGGTTAGTCAGGTTGAATCTCACTCATATGATATGAAATACATATTTCAGTGTCTTTCATCTCACAGTACATTCTCCGTCACCTCCAGGATCTTTTTGCATTTGCGTTGACTCTATAGGAACAGCATGGAGCACAAATCAGTTGAATGCTGGCCTTGATTTATTTGAGCAGGCACACTGGGTGGGTGGGTCACATAAACATCATTTGTAAAGGCATATGTTGTAAGCCCCTAACCTCCTGGGAAACCTGGTTAAAGTAAATGAAGCACAGCACTTTACTTGTTGCATCTGCAGAAAGCTTACAAACCCATTAATGACACAGAACCACATAACAATTGAAGCAATTTTGGCAACATAATTAATAAAAATGAACTCTTTTTATAAATACTTAATTTAAATGATGATAATTGATATGAATATGCAAAAATAACCAACATACCAATGACTATAGCTTTATTAGACTATATTGCTGCCTCCAGAGACAATACCTTCCAGATACAGAAACTGATAGTGAAGCTGTTAAGTAAATTTAACCAATTTAAAAATGTAAAATACACGGCATCATGTGTTTAAAGGCTAAATCCTCATTGCAATTCTGTCTCCTTTACTATTTACTGAGCTTCCAACGCATACACGCACACTTGAATATACACACACTGAAGTCCTGACCCTCATCTAATTATCCCACAGATCTGCAGCGCCGTGCACCCAGCTTCCTGCCACTCCAGATGTGCCTACAGCATCTCTGATGTCTATTTAATGTTCCCCAGCAAAGTGACCATCTGTTTATGCACTTTGGCTGTTCCCCTCCTTCCTCTCTCTATCTCTCTCCCTCTTCAGTCCCTGTGTTTAGTAAAGACTTTAAAAAGGCTGGGCAGCAGCTGACATTTACTGTATGGTCCTGATTGATTCTTTTTCTCATTAAATTGTTACAGTGTGTTTTGCATCAACATGCTCTTCACCAAGTACATTTTTTGTCCAATATCGTCTTAACTACATGACACAAATACATTGATTATCACCTTTACTGAGATACACCAAATCTTTATTATTCCATGAATCTTTTTAAATCAAACACCATTTCTTGAAATGCCGGATCATATAAACCTTTCCTGCACGCTCGCTTTGCCCTGCGTGCATTCAGCGACAGACTGAAAGATTGAACTTGAAGGATCTGCTTGGTTGAAACATAGCGCATGCCTCCTCCGAAGCCAAAGCCATATTGCCTCCACGCTCTGCCTCTGCAATGCACCTGTGTGTCTGGCTTCATTTTCTGCTGTAAAAATATTTGCACTGCTGTCCTATTTTATTAACTTTTAATACAAAAGAGAAACTGTTCCAGCTCCAAAGGTGATTTGGCGGCCTGGTCTGGAGCATTGTGTCCGAGCTTTAATGTGGGGCGGCGGGATATTCTACCGCAGTCGAGTTTGCCAGCTCGATAAATATTTGCTGGTAAGCCGGAACATTCCATGTCATGTGTGTTGATCCTCACACATGGCGCACCCATACTTCATTGGCTGGATCCTCAGGGTTAAATCCAATCGGACTGTTTGTTCTCAGTGCTGATAGTATTTGGACTGTGTTTGACAGATTAACTCGGTGTTCCACCAGCATTATGATCATCAGAGACCTCCTGCCAAGTTTGATCTCTGTCCATGCAAAATGACACAAACTCTTCATCAAGGTGTTATCATACCACACTGATAAGATGTCATTAGTGAGCATTCTTTGAATATGAGTGAAGATATCGGGCCAGTTGCCTGTTTTTTTTCTAGGCCCTTTTTACAAACAGAGGCTGACCCCCAACCCCGCTCAGTCAAGGCGCTATTAGCCTCTTGAGCTCCAATCAAATGGAATACAGGATAACACCCAGTTGTGTCACTGCATTATGTAATGGCTCTGGCTCACATGTGTGTGGGGGTGTGTGTATGTACAGACCTGATGTCAAACTGAAACATCTAAAAATAAGCAAAATGGTATCTCACTGGTATAAGCACAGGCTTAAAATAAGCAGATCCGTGTGTATATATTTAAGGGTTGCTAAAATAGAAACGAGAACCTCACATTGGCTGCACTGTATTATGATACAAAACAAGATACCAATTTTGGTAAGTGCAGTAAACATCTGAATTAAGTATAATCATTTTTCTTTGGTACCTATTGTCACCAAAAGATATTTTGTTTATAAGACTCTTGTTGTTGTTTTTTTCATCAGATTTTCATCTTGCAGATTTTCACCTCAATTTCATATCAACGTGCAGTAAACATTTGAAACAACAAACAAACAAACAAAACGGACAACATAACATAACATAAACGTAAGAACAGCTTTAACTATACAGTTCCCAATTTCCCCAACTAATAAAGGCAGATACTTCCCTTAGTTAATAATTAAAGCAAATATTAAAAATCTCCAAGATTAAACTAAAAATAATGACAAAATTATTTAAAGGTGTGTTTATGTGGGTGGCTAGATATGGGTTTGTTAATAAGGTTGTCAACTGGTCATGGCTCATCAGTGATTTGTCGTCTAATCAGACCCATGATACCCCCAGAAGGCCTAACAGTAAATTCAGACCATTATGCTCTGGTTCTCAACATTGGAGTGGCCTTTTGTGATTTACACTGGAAACATTAATTTCAGAAACAGTCACTGGACATGTATTATTCAGCCACTGCAGAAAAAAAGCGCTGAACGAATACACATGCTCTGTATTTGCTCTTTTATGATATATATCATCCAGTGCAGAGAGTCCAGCTCCTCTGAGCCCTATAATGAGACTGTTGACATTACCCTGGAAAATGACCGCCTGGAGATAACAATAGAGCTAAGCACAGTAACTATGGAAAGTGAAAGGACACAGTGCACGTGTCAAACAGCCATGGTAAATGCATAGGGAACCATGCACCGGTGCTGGGAGCACCGTCATTGTTTCCACCAAATCCAGGTTCTCACACTTTTACTGGTCCATGCGTCTGGGTGTGGTGCCATCCAGCTGCTGGAGCTTTCTTTGTGACCAAATGTGCACCGACCATGCAGTTAGTTGCCCTGGTGACAATTCATATGGGACAGTTAGGGAGGCGGGTCCCACAAACACATCCAAGTAACGTATGAACGAAATTCTCGGCATTGTTCCAAAAATATTTTTTTTCACACTTTCGTCAGACTTTTTCATGTTCAGTGTTAAAATATCTCACATCTGTCCCATTTCTTTAGCAAAAGTAAGTGGTTCACCATGGAATAAAAGTGGTCGACCAAAAAAATGTTAATTATTGCATGGCATTTCGGTATAAATAGACACTGAAACACTGTCAGATCTAATTTACAAAGAGAAGAAGTATGCATACGTCTGAAAACAAGTCTCAGACAATATAATTTTCCTCTGAGTTTTAAGGGAAAAACCTCAATTTGTATTTCATAATTGGGGCATTGCAGCAGTCTATTCTGAACCTGCTTTACCCAGCTCTGTTGGCAACTTGAAAAGAAATGCCAGACCTCTCGACCTATCATACCTTATAATTTTATGCATCAGTGTATTTCCCCACACAGCTTTGGCTGTTCAGAGGCGTCCAGTGCATATATTTCCTGGAGAGGAAGATTACTCTGAAAGCTGGTTCGAGATGGCTGATGGATGTCTGAGATACCAGATTTTATGCAGTGTCACATGTTGAGACATGAAATTCAATGTAATTTATTGTATCAAACAATAGTAGAGCCTGATAGATGTGCACAGCATTGATTAAATCTTTTGTTTCTATGTTTCTCTACAACACTAACTAGAGAATGAATGAATGAATGAATTGATATGGTTCCTCATCTCTAAGATGCAGTATAAACACATACCTGCACTAATTTTTTGGGGTTCTTTCAAGCTTCAAGCTTTCAAGATGAAAATGCTGTTTTATAGTCAGTCAGACTCAAAGTCAGTCGAGATAATTTAAGTGAAATTTCATTCAGGTTTCAAGTCACTAGAGAGAAGTTCATTCAAGTTCAATTCAAGAAGAAAGTTGAAATCAATGAAGTCTAAAAAAAGTGTTTGCAAGTTTAAGTCAGTTACAAGTTCAAGTGAAGTCTTAAGTGAGTCATTTGAGATGAGTCCAAGTCAGTCCTCAAATTAAAGACATGTCCAAATCAAGTCTGTCAATCAAATTACAGGTATGTAAGAGCAAATGAGAAATGTTTAAAATATCAGATGCAATTTCAAGTCAAGTCACAAGTCTTTTGAGCCACTTTACCAGTTAACATTCAAGTTTTTCAGATCTGAAAGCTAAGATCCAATGCCAAAGACCATATCATTTGAATCTATGGAGGAAAAATTAAATAGTTAAATATTGCCTATGTTAAGCACTTTAATCACAGTTTGTTGTCCCGGGAGGTGCATCTGCGTCTCTGTCAAGATGTAGAGTGATAGTGCAAGCCTCTAGAGGCTGACATGGAGATTGATCCTTTCCCCTTATTTTGAATAACTGTGTTTGGAAATATGACAAATGTCCAATCCAGGAAAACCATGCTGACAGGATTGGATGGAATACCTAGCCCTTTTCATAGCTATTCAAAAATGGACCATTCTGCAAAATGATGTATTTACATTTCCCAAAATTGCATGGTGGGGGTCTGTGGGTTTTGGAAAGGCCACATGGGTAAGTTTTTATATTTCTTGTACTATATGTTTGCTTGTGATTTGTAGCAAGCATGCTTGATATGTTGCAGTCAGAAAATATTTTTATGGCTCAAATGCAAATGGGTATTTGCAAACAGGTTTTATGTGCCACTGGAGATTACCTCTGAAACAGATTGTGGAGAAAACTTCTTGACATCAGCCAAATGGCTAAATATTTCAAAGATCGCAGAGTCTCACAATGTAAATCTAAACATTTAGAGATGTATTTTACATAGTGTGGGTCATTAATACTTTATATCAGCTGTTCATCATGTATTGGCCCCAATGAAGCACCACACAAATGAAATTAGACCTGCAGTATGCTGGCACCTCTCCATTATGTTAAGGTCCTATATTTACAACTTGGTAGGTGCTTCAACCCACTCAGTCTCCCCAACATAATGCACCTCTTCCCAGATTTACAGTGAGCCTCCTCCCTGAGGTCCAACTTTGCTCTTGGACCACAAACTGCTGTTGGGGAATAGCCGAGGCTAAGGCAACCCTCTGCGCCTCAAAGTGTGACATGTGGAGTTGTGTTACTAGCGATGTGAACAGCTAATGATGAGAACCACTGAAAATGGTCAGGGCTGCCTGGACAACAAAGCTCTATAAAAAGCAAGGGTTATTTATTACCTATCACTTGGTACAACAACTTTAAAACCTGTTACTGCAGTTGTGTTATTGAGGCTTTTGCTGCTTTGTGTCACCCTGCTGGTTTAAAAACCTTTGTGGGCCCTTTTTATTGGAGAGTCTCTCTGAAGATTATTAGGTTAAGGGTTCAGACTATTCATTAAGAATGATAATAGTGAACAGTTTCAAAACAAGGTGTCATGGTGCTTTAGAGAAAAAAAACAAGAAAAAAGTTTGATATATAAGAAAGAAAAGATCGTTATTCAAATAGGATTATTTGAAAAACGATCAACCTGACCACATTTAATATTCTTCCTTTTCTCTCTCTCTCTCTATTTAAAAATGTATTGGGTTTTTTGTTCTTCACACAAGTTAAACCAATTTTGAGGATTGTGTCTTTGTTTTTTTTTTCATTTCCATGCCTGGCTCCTCTCAGCTGAAAGGTTGTGCAGAATCCAAACTTAACATGGGAACAATGCAGTATTCAACACCACCTTAATGAGATGTTTTCAACTCCCAACCCGCCTCGTATTTCACATCAACAAGGGGAGAGAAGATCTGCCAATTTTGTGGCTAGCACATGTCAAGCTGCTATGGATGCTTTTTTTTTTTTTTCTTTTCTTCAACAAACACGTTGCCTCCAGCAAACTGCTTGGGCCATCTTAAGTTGATCAGTGATTTGACATGGATGAACACTACTTAATTACTTAATACATCACATATTAATAAACCACATCCTATAATCCTAAACTTATTAATTTAACTTTAAAGGCCTAACATATTTGCCCCTTTGACTCTGACACAAAGTTGCACACCATTGCCCTGCTCTATTAAAAAATAACAGAAAACCTAAAAGCAGAGCAGGCTCCAATCGGATGCTGTAAATTAATCGCTCATTTATTTTGGAATTCAACCCTTTCTTTGGTTTCAGTTGCTTATTAGCCACAGCTTTACTTCAGTGCCTGGCTTGGCGAACTCCAACACAGCGCCCTAACAATCAAATTGGAAACAGACTTTTACCCTCTGACTCTCTCACAAGACACTTTACTCTGCAGGTTGCTTCCCTTTCCTTCCTGCAAAGCAAAGTTCTTTTATAACCTGCTGTTGAATATCGATATGATAACAATGGCTGAGTAATGTTAGGTAATAAGTACGTTTTCTTTCCTCCATGAAACATGCTAAGTCACGACCTCAATATGGTGCTCATGTGTTGTTTTAAAGTCTCCTGCTGTGTGAGCCAATAAAGGGGGGAATAAAGCAGAATGCCAAATGGTCAGATAGCACACAGCACTACCACTGAGGGTCACATCAGTCTTTTCTTCCATATAAAACCTTGCAGAGTTTTTACTTCTTAAGCAAAGTAATTACATTCAAAACATCTGTATCCACTGTCATCAGTTGCACAGTATGTGAAAACATTTGGATCTGAAACACATTGCACATCAAGTGTCATCCATCGACTCCCATTTCAAATTCAAAAGAACACGCACATTTTGCAGTGCTCTGCCGCCTATATTCCTTCTGTGTCTTTTGTTGCTTCATAGTGTGTGTTTGGAGTGTTTTAGCCACAAGTGTCTGACTAACGACTAATGTCCGTTTTATTGATCCTACATTTGTGCTGCATGTAAAGGGCCCTGTTTAGACAGTGAAAGCCAGGCCACACTGAAGACGCTGGGTGCAACGCAACAGAGGGCTGGAAAAGAGGAGCAGCAACACAGACTGATTCTTGTTAAGAGAGCATCTAAGGCTGACCTGTTCTAACTGTTTTTATCTTTCTGTTTTTATCTTTCTCTATGTAGCAACACTCCCTGCCTAAATGGGATGGGTTGAATCTTTTCATTGAAATACATGGTTTAGTGTGTTTCTCTTGAGCAAAATGTCTGCGTGGGCCTATAAAAGCAAAAACAAACTGAATGGCCGGGCAACGCACTCAGTGCAGCCGCTGAATGTCTTAAGGGCACCTTAAAGCTTCAGAAATGTCTTTGCTTCAGTCATCTAACAGCTGCTGTTACATTTTTTTTCTACAGCTACTACAACTGGAAGACACAGGTATCCACATCCAACTCGAGCCCTAACTTTGAGGTGATTTATGACGACCCTAATGGCCTTCTCTTTAAAAACAAGAGGGACAAAAAGATCCTGAATGTGGATCCTTCGGTAGGTTTTTGTTGTTGTTGTTGTTGTTTTGCTTTGTTTTAAAGCTCCAGGGAGACAAATGTCACTGGTAATTAGATCAGGTCACCTGTTTCACTGCAGTAAAAACTTCCCAGGAAAGCAAAAACCCCACTGGGTGAAAAAGTCTAGTCAAATCCTTTTGCTGCACCAGGGACTTCTTTAAAAACTAATTTTATAGTTTTTGTGGCTCAGGAAGCGAACTTGTCATGTACCCAAAACATCATGTTTTTTTAATATGGTCTGGGAACTTTTGTTTCATTCTGTGCCCTTACTTTCAACCAGTGACCCCAGTTTTAACCATAAAATGCACTTTAGCTTTTAAACTAGCTTTTAAAAAAGCTATTTTCACCTTCCTGTCAACTTAACTAATTACCTAGTTTTTAGTAAGTCTTAATTAACCTCAGATACCAGACACAGAGATTTTCAGAAGGAGCCTTTAGCGTAGGAGAATCAGTTGTAGAGACTGAGAGAGAAGAAGAAATCAGTGGGAGGGAAAGATATTTGCTTTCCACCTGCACAAAGAATGGAGGATCAAGGGGTCGAGACAGGTGCTTCCTCCACACTCCCAGTCCGACAGGGGCCCTGGAAGAATAACGACGGACAGACTATGTTTTTTTCTCTCCAGTTTCCCTCTTTGCTGGGGGGTAGGGAAGTAGTTGGTGGGGCTGAACTATTTTGAAATTGCAGACAGAGCTGTGGGGACTGCGTTTTTGAGGCCAAGCGCCAAAATGGCAGCACAGTGTTCTAGCTGCGGTCGAGCACCGCCCCAACCAGGCTGTCTATTAAAAACACAAGAGAAGGCATAGGAAGCCAGACACAGCAAACCACCCGTGTGCCCAGAACCCAGCTCAGCTCAGCCCAGATTGGCTCGGCATGGAGCAGCTCAGAACCCTCCGGCTTTTAACCCACCATGAGCTCACTAGCTGCTCATGTGGCCGCAGATCCACAGCGGAACCTTCCAAAAATCAAGTTTCACATCAACTCATTTTGGGTAGTTTGTTTGTTTTTCTGCCTTTGTCATACTATGACCACTTTTTTGTCCCTGCCAAAAAGTGGGTTGGGGGAGGTAGCATTTGTCATATTTCAGTTATGACAATGGCTTGATTCAATATAAATAAAGTGGGTTTTTTGAAGTTACTTGGATGACGTGGGTGTTAATGACACATTTTGGTCTCCATAAAAATAGATGCTTATCATCTAGTTCCCCAGCATTTCCTATCTTCTCTTAATGAGGTAATTTTATATTGGTCTATTTTTTTATTTGCCCTCTTTTGAACTTGCAAAGGAAGGCCGCCTCACTTATTAGGACACCCACAAATGTGTTTGAGGTAAAAGTGTAAATTGAGTGTAATGGCTGGCTATGGATCCACTCCCACTAGAAGCTTTTGACACACTTAGCCTTAAATAAATGTTCCCAGCTGGTAGTGGCTTCACATCTTTGTGGTGGGGCCATGTCACTCCTGGAATTTAAAGTAACAGAAAACATCTTCGGGATATGAACAATTACAGTCACTGTCAAATAATACTGCATTGGGCCTTCCCTTGTTATTGTAAAGATAGATTCAGGATATCTGTGGTTTTGTTTTTGCTAACCTACTTAATTTTTGGCTTTCATATCTGAAACCTGCATTAAGAGATATTTTTCTTAGATTAACATAGAATCTGAGAACTCTTGTGATGTGATGTGCTGGGAAAAGAGTTGTTTCAAGTTCCACAGTGTCAGTTCAGCTATTAGCTTCTTTTAGCTCATAGTTTTGGGTCCTCAATTAAACACACACTGTATGGTTGGGTCTCCTGGCTATTAACCCCTGTATAAATCCTGTATAGGTAGCATTTTTTCTATACACAAGTCCACATGTCTGCCAGAAAAAAAAATTGCAATTAACTTGTCCAGAAAGTGGATTAACTAGCAGCTAGTGGCTAAAGATGGAAACATTTCTCTGAAGATGCACATCAACATTTTGATGTAGAGAAGGATGCTATGGGTGGTAATAGGTCACAGAGCTCGTAGAGGCACTGACGTACACACATACCAAATTTCAGAAATACTTTGTTGGATGTTTGGTTGATTCAGTGTCTGTCAAGAGGCAGGTACGAAATAGAGTAGAAATAAAACATTATACAAATTGTACATATGTGGGTGAGGAAACCAACACGTAAATGCATTTCAACTACACTTGACGATTTTGACGGGCCTCCCAGAGAAGCATGTTTCAGCTTTGAGTAGATTACACTGGGGAACAATTTGAAAAAAAATTTCTGTTGAGTTAGATTTTTATGCTGATTAAAACTAAAATTGGCATGCTGATTCCAAAATTGCAGTCAGTTTTTTTCTAGCACGTCAAGTTTTTTCTCCACAGCTTACCCTCCAGATAAGCAAAATTCCACTGATTAGCTGTAGTAGTAGTAGTAGTAGTAGTGTACATATGATGGCTGACTATTGTTGGAGCATCAAACGCGATAGTCCTCAAGTTGAACACTCCAGAAAGAGCTATAAATGTAAATTTTTACCTTAACTACTTGCACACAATTATAATTACAGTAGCCATATCCTTTGTAAAAACATAATACTGTTAAACATTGCAGTCATGCCTGTTTCTTTCATATTTCATTGTATGTCAATATTTGAAAATTTTTACAAAACAAGCACATATCTGTTAAGTACAGTATTTTTCATATGTGTTAAGAAAATGGGGATCCTATAGTTCAAAAACTTGACGTGATAGAGAAAAACTGAGATCAGTTTTGGATTCTGCACCCAAAAATTAGTTAAAAACAGCTGTCAGACCTAACTCAACAAAAATTGTGTTCCCCAGTGTTATGTGCTAACATGTCAAAAAACATTGTCGTTACATTTTAGAGTGTACTTGCTTGAAAGACTTTCTGTCCCCCTGGTGGTCAAAAATATCTAAATGCAGCTTTAAAAAACGTCATATCAATTATATTACAACAACATGTGTTCAAACTGAATGAAAAGCAAATCTTAGAGAAAGTGCAACCGTATGTAAGTAAGTGGAAATACACCAGTGGTGCAGTGAATCAATGCATCCATGGGGGTTGAAATGTTAGCTTGAGCTCTCTATTTAAGAGACAAAAAGTAAAGAAACTGGAGAAAAGAAGCGGCCACATACACATTCAGGCACACTTGACTGACACATGTGACTTAGCATTCAGTTGGATTGCACCTACATAGACTGTCCAAACAAGCTCTACTAACTGCGCTAAATCTGTGCTTGATTCCAGTCTGGTCCTGGTGAAGACTCCTACAGAACGTTCCTGAAGTCAGACCTCTACATCCATGTCGTCATCTATGACCACAACATCAGGACAGTCTGAGCTTCTGAGGTTGTTGCAGACACATTCGTACATATGGCACATATTGGAGAGCTCTGGAAGCCTCTAATTTGACCGAGCTGCTGTAGTTGCACCATCATTTACAAACTGCTCCCCTCATATCATGCATGCCATCTGGGTGGAGGTGCTGCAGTGAAAAAAAGGCTTTAAGCTGAGGATTCCCAGAGGAGGAAGTGGATAGACAAGTGTGACAGCTTGGAAGTTTTCTTTCAAATAACCTGAGTTTTTATATGTTAATTCAGATTTTGACATTTCCTCCCTTGAAGCTGGAAAATATATATTATAAAGTTTCATGGACTTAAAATCTTCTTTGTTCCATTTAGTGAAGATTCAGACCCAGTTTGCTTGGTGTTCCCTGAGCAATAGTTTTAGTTAGGGGCAGGAACCTGCTCAGGGACCCCAGGCTCGTCCCATCGTTTGGCCTGGCATGTTTTTGGCTGTTTGTCTAAACAAATTAAAGGCGTAAGAGCTTTGAAAGATGATGGGGGTTGCTTTTATGTCCTCCCCCAGGCTGCGGTAGCTCCAATTGGACTAGAAGAATGGCTAATGGGCTTAAAGCATTCCGCATGTTCCCAGATGCAAGGCACACTTTACAGGACATCAAAGTGCTCTGTCATTTACATATTAGCCATTCACTATGACATTTTTAATGGAACGCAACCCTACAAATAACCTGTTTTAGGAATTATTGACAAAGTGCAGCAGACTTTCAGTAACTCCCTCCCTTTTCAATCCTGTATTTAAAATCTTTGCATCTGTGATTCAAACACATGGTAGACATCAGTCGCAACTGGTAACATCTTCTATATCTTTAAGTGTACAGAGTGCATGGTCTTTGTTATGTCTTTGTAGATTTGATGTCTGTAGACTCTGAAGTTGTAGTTGGGCTGGGAGGGACACTTTTCTTAGCTTGACTAACCTCAGCAATGCATGTTTCCCAATTCTTTTAATTGTTCTGCAGAAGGCAGTTGAATGAACCTGCAAAATAAAGGGATTGGACATCATCCAGCACTGATGTATTTAAACAAATCTGTGTTTCTCTTGATAACATCACAACTACATCACCTTCCACTGTAAAAGTAATATTCTTTAAAAGAAGAGTTTGAGATTTTGGAGGGAAACTCTCAAAGAGTTATGTGGTAAATATAAAAGTATACAGCTAGCATGCGCTTAGCTTAGCATAGATCATTTTATAAATAAACATTTAATAAACATTTTATTGGGTGTTTAATCGGTGCAAAAGCCAAAGTTGTGCTGTGTTTTTCCTTGTTTTTAGCCCTTGGAATAAGCTAGCTAACATAAGCTAATATTTAATGCGTATACATGCTTGTCGAACTCTCTGCAGGAAAAGAAATGAGCGTGAGCCATTCCTTTAAACTGACATCACAGCGGCTATACTAAATGTGCCCTTGGACTGATTTCCTGTGCATCCATTCAGCTGAAATTTATTTCTGAAAGTTACAAGGTTTAAACAAATTAGTTCATTCTAACACAAACCTCTAATGTCCCTCAGCTGCCCTGATACCAGAGCTGGCTGCATCTGTTTGTCTGCTTTGACTGAATTGGACCCCATTTGCCTCATTGAAACAATATGTGTAGTGACATAGGGATGTCGGTTCTGGTTCTGTAAAAGCAGGGTTTTGGGGAATGGGGGTCTGGTTTGGGGTTTCTTGTTGTTTAAAGATAGGAGTTCTGGGCCTGTTTTGAGATAATGAAACGAAGTTTGTGAAACTCAGAGGGGTGGAGGGAAGATGCCTTTTTAATTTTCTTTTGTCCTTTTCATTCAAATGTGTTTTGTTATTATGTCAACAGATATATAAAAGTCTATTTTTAGCTGGTCATGTTTAAACTGCTCTGAAAACAGGCTCATCCATGCTACTATGGGATGAAGCACAATCAAATGGGGCTAAAGGATTGTGTTTGATTGTCAATTCCTCTTAGACCTCATGTGTTGGAAGTGAAAACTCAAAACTGGCTGGGTGGCTAATGAACATTTCACCCTCCTCTACAGCTGTTAAGGTTTACAGGCTGCAGCTCACTTGTGTGGCAATGTGATGGCGATGGAGCAGCCCCGCAATGCACTGCCCCCTAAAGAGTGGCATCAGTCATTCCAAGCATCTACCAATCAAAACAGCGGATGTGCATGTGAAAAATAGACTAATTTTAAAAAGCCGGGGATTAACAAACAAGCAAGTATTGCCTATAAAATGCACAGGGTACTTTTTATGCACCTTACCTCTGTGGAAGACCAAAGTTGCTGGAACTCACCCAGACATATCATGGGTCTGTAAATAGTAATGATTTCACAGTAAAGTCTAATTTAAAAGGTTATACCCCTCTTCATTTCTTTTATTGGGCTTTTAAGCTGTTAGGGTTTTAACTGAAGCGTGGTTTTATTAGTTTGAGGCCTGACTTGCCCCTAATATACACAACATGAGGTAAAGAGGTGGATTCAGACTAAACTGGGCCTCAGATAGTAGAGGCACTATTAAACCTTCCCTATGTAATGAGCTGAGTTAACATCTGTCTTAATATGCTTGATATTTCATTAGCAGCAGCATTTGTTGTCCTGCATATTTAATTTAAAACAAACACAATGACATAGTTAAATGTTATATACATAAAACTACAGTGTTGGTCAAATGAGAATTTTAGGTTGCCCTTTTTGATGAATGGAGCCATTTTATTTGCAAAAAAGATTCTAAGGTGCTATTAACATGTTGGTGATGGCAGAAGCTCCAGGAACCTATCAACTTCAATTTAAACAGTAAAACTCTCTAAAACTGTTTTAACTACAGCGTCAGAGTTTAAAAAATGCATAGTACTTGAAAGTTTTAATATTCAACATTAGATACAGCAATTAGAAGCAACAAAAATGATTTACAGTGATTGTGCTGATGATCTCTTGGTTCAGTTCCTGTGTTGTATGAAAGAAAAACTGTTAAACAGGTCTTATATTGAAGGGCAAGTTCACATTTTTCAGGTTCGTCTTAAAACGGTAGTCAGGTCCATTGAAAGCTGGCTGTGATCCTGTTCACACTGGTTATTAAGAGATCCCTTCCAATGTAAGTGATGAATATTCGAAGCTAATATGAGACTGAAGCGGTCAGAGCAAAGTCGAGTAAGTAAGTCACCTTCAAGGGCGCCTGACTAGTGTCTTAAAATCCTTTCGTTCAGGCACCTTGAGATTCATGACATTTTACCACTTTACTTTTCCTTTTGATGAATTAGACCATATTTTTTGACTTAAACAGCCCATAATTTAAGCCCACTTGTTTTAATTGTGTTATTGACTTATTTTCCTTTATTGAGAAGCTTTTTGGCAGCAGACATCTTATACAGCATTTTCAACATGTGTAAACCTCTCCATCTTAACGTAAAATGCAGCTCATAAGTTTTTAAAAAACTTTTAATGAGGTCATAGCTTTAATGTTATTCTTTGAACATATTTTTAATGTTTATATAAAAATATAAACATGTTGTTTCACTATATTAATGCATCTATAAGTTATATAATTTCTCACTATAATATAAAAAATATTTTAAACTATTTCATGATTCTTTTTTTATCTCTTTTACGTCTGTTTTACTGTTCACACGTCTGACATGCACTGATCGAGAACTGATCAAGTGACTGACTGATTGATTATTCTGAATTGATGCAGTCAGGTCCTCATCACCAGCCGACTTTGCTCTCCTACTATTTTTCTGTGTATATTGATTTCCCCTGCCCCGGTTGAGGGGGTTAAACCCGTTCAGTGTGTTGACTGCTACGAAAGACATGGCATGCTAATATTATTGCCATCAGATGTCCAAGGGCGGGGAAATGCCCTAATCATTTCCTCCCGAGTGCCCCTGAAAGAGAAGCCCAGTGGCGGGAGGGGGGGCGGCTGGATGGGGTGTTTAAACCCCGCCTGGATGGGCTGTTTTTGGGGAACGGTGGGGAGGGGAGGGCACAGTACAGCATCCGGATCGGACCGTGATGGCACAGGATGTGTGTGCTTAACTCCATTGAACTAAACTAAATAGGGGAGAGAGCCTTTAATGCCGACAATAAGCCACTTCATTCAGCAGCGCGGCCCAGACGCACAGCTCTGCGGAGTAGAAATGACGCACGGAGGGGCTGTTCTGTGGCAGCAGTTTAGATATTGAAATCAGTTCGGGAAATCTGCGGAATGTCCTTTAATAAATTATTTTCAAAAAATCTGTCTCACAGAAAAACTGACAAAACAGTCCCCTTCAGCTCCTGATAACACGAGATAATTTGTCCCCAGGCTGAATGTGCGTAAAAGTATCTTGAACAGGAAACCCTCTCTCTCCCTCTCTCTCTCTTCCCTCTGCCTCTCCCTCCCTCTCTCTCTCTCTGAGTGTGTGTATGTGTGTGTGCGAGGAATACCCAGCTGGTCCCACAAGCCCTATAATACCAAGCACAACATGCTTTACCTTCAATGAAAGCTGAGACGGGGGGGACGGTTGACTGCTGGTCCTGAAATCAGCTCAGTGCTCGGATACAAAACCAGGAGCGTCGCTGTGTTCGCAGCTTAGTTCTCCTGCATCTGCTCCATTACACCTTCTGCTGCGCGCCGGAACTTTGATCATTTACTGACTCTAGCACGTTTAGACCTGCAACTTATCAAAAGCAGAGAATCAACTTGGATAACGCTCTTACTTTTGTCCCCTGCCCACCTTGCACTCTTGCTGTGACTGGTGTCAAAGGTGATGGTATCATTTCTAACAGAGGACTCCTCCTCAGGTGGTGGTATGCCTTATTGGAGATAGGGACTACTTTTGGGAACGTGCTAGGTTTTCCACAGCTATTGTTTTTTTTTTTCTGCTGCTAACTTCGCTTTGGCTCAAGCATGGCCCTCTACTCTCGGTTTGTGGTCGTGCTGCTTTACGGATGGAGTTATCTGTGCGTTGGATACTGCGCGATGCTGAAAACGGACAATTTCCCCGAGAGACGAAAGGTGGATTTTACGCATTCGGTGGATAAAAAGCATCCTGCCAAAGAAGACCAGGATCTGCTTTTACAGGATACAATGACGGAACACATGCAGATGCTTTACGCAAAGTACAACCGGGCTGGATTTCCCTTTAAAGACGGCAACACCGTCCGCAGCTTCAAAGCGCACTGGGGTAGGTATCCTAAGTTTTACGCATTTCAAAGTATTACGCACAACAACGCTAAGTTTTGCCAGTCAAAAGTGCGGAAGCAGTGTGTCTTGTTTGATTTTCGTAAATATATACTGCATCTGGTAACGTCTCTTGCCTTGTTCAGTCAGAATTATCCTCATTTTTCTGAATGTGTGCGTAATTTAGGCGCATTAACACACAAACATTCACACTGCAAGATAAACTATTGTTTATTATATATTGAAAATAAAAAGAACAACAAAACTGTTGGAAATTGCTATTAGCGCGCAGGTTTACTAAGCTGAAACTGAAATACACCTGTTGATCCAGTCATGGAAATGTGAGCAACCTGTTACCCTCCTCGCTGTGCCAGGAGCAGAGATTCCGCATCACTTCTCTGCATGCAACCCGAAATCGTCTTCCGACACAATAGTTTTCACACCTTGAGATTTTACTGTCAGATAGTCTGCGTAGATTTTCCCCCGAGCCAACATCTGGCAGCCTCCCAGCCTGCCTGTATGGCAGCAGTAAAGGCGAGTTTTCACTGCAGCTTCTGCCTTTACGGTGCTTTTATTTGTGACTTTTTTGCAGGAGCATTTAACTTTAATCTCATTAAGCTCATAATTGCTCTCAGGCTATGGGGTTGTGCTACTATCACTTGGACGTGGACACTATTAAAAACGACCAGTTTCCACTTGGGGTCAAAGTTTGTTGGATTATACTGCCTCCTGTTGCCTGGAAGCTGTATGTCATAGCGTATAAAGGGCCAATCCAACAAAATTATAAACACATTCTCTCAGCTAACCAGCGGAACCGAGTCCTATTGCTTGTATTTACCCAGGTTTTTAAACATATCCTTGTTGTTATCCTGGATAAACCACAGAAAGTGCTATAATGCAAGATAATAAAGAGATAATGCCACAAAAGAAAGAACCACAAACAAAACACCATCTTACTGCAGAGGATGCAGAAACTTCTTGTGCGTACAGACATGGTTCTTTTATTATGTATTCAGAGAATACAGGCAGGGCCATGATCAATCAAATGCCACACTGTGCATTGTATAAATGATATCACTCATTTCTTACACAGGTACAATAAACAAGAAGCAGCTGCAGATTTTCAACCTCACCTCCCTCACCAAGTCAGAAGATGTTCTGTCAGCCACTCTTCATTATTACATTGGAGACCTTCAGAACAGCACTCATGGGTGCTCCAGGTCCAAAAGCTGTGGCCGCCATGGCCCACGGAGGCACAGCCACATCCACATGGTCATCTGGAGTTTTGCCTCTGTGGATAACAAGATGAGAACTCTGGGACACTTTCGGATCAATGTGTCCACGCTCTACAGGGACTTCATATCTTGGCAGTGGAAGGACATTACTCGTGTGGTCAACCAGGCCAAAAACCATGATGAGCTGCTTATTGGGATTGATGTGGCTTCGCAAGGGCCCCAGCCATGGAAAAAGCTACTGTCAGACCGCTCACCCTACATCCTGGTCTACGCCAATGACTCTGCCATTTCAGAGCCCGAAAGTGTGGTAGCCACCCTCCAGAGACACCACCCGGTGGGAGGGGAAGGCTCCATGTCACACAGCTTCCATAAACTGGGACTGCGCGAGAGAAACAACACTGAACGAGAACAGTCGCAGCCCAGACAGAAGCGCTCAGTGAACGTTCTGCTGCCATTGCAAAATAATGAACTTCCTGGGCCTGAGTATCCGTACGAGACAACCGGGTGGGATGAGACGAGTCCATATGAACCTTTCGAAAACAAGCAGGCTCGTCGGCCACGTAAAAAGCCACGCAAGAATCAGCGGCACAAGATGCCCCTCCTGCAGTTCGATGAGCAGACGATTAAAAAAGCACGAAAAAAGCAGTGGAACGAGCCCAGGAACTGCGCTCGGAGATACCTGAAAGTGGACTTTGCTGACATTGGATGGAGTGAATGGATTATCTCTCCAAAGTCATTTGACGCCTACTACTGCTCAGGGTCCTGCCAGTTCCCCATGCCAAAGGTGAGACTCAGTCTTGTGGTGCACATCTGTGGTGGTTTCTAACCTGAGGGTCAATAACAGGAAACCAGACAATACTGGATTATTTTACCTTTTTAGGGTCGTAATTTGCAAAACAGGAGAGAAAACTCATGCAACTTATGACAAAATGACGTAAAAGGGTGAGAAACCACTGTATCACTGGTTTATATTACCAACACTTCCTGTAACCAGGTTTCTTCCCTAAAGAGAAGCCCTTGTGGTGGTCAGCACCACTTGCAAAGGCCTTTTTTCCTCTGTTTGTCATTTGAACCTCAGCACCATCTTGTGGTCCAACATTTCATGTTTTTTTTGCAAGCATCTTTTTACAATCATAACTGTATGTGTGTTTTAGATACTCTAGTTTAGATATACGCTAACTGATGCATACACATAAAACACATTCACACCAAAAATCAAAAGAAATTGCAGAGAACTATCCACATCAGGGTACCTTTCTACCTGTATACCTTTCAAACACAATGGTTTCTTCAACCAGTATGGTACATATTATGTAAATTAAGCAGGCTATGCTGAGCTATCAGTACATCTAGCCATTAAGTTTTCAGTCCCTCGTTTACCATTGCTGTTACTGCTCTGTAGAATGTTCACTTGGATAACATTAACATCAGAAACCCTGAGGGCTATCTGTCTCAAATTATAGATGATAATACTAAAGACATTGACATGAATTTATACCATCTGCCAAGATAAACTCTTTAAAGTGATAGTACTGCTAGAAGTTCTCCTTCAAGCTTAGGAATTAAGATCTTGCGTGTATCAGAGCTAGGTTTCTACATACACAATACATACATATAAAAGCAGAAAGTTGGTCCAAAGTAAAGCCCAGCTGTAAGAAACATGCAGTAAAAATGGTCAGTTGACAATCAAACTGGAAAGTAACATGAAAAGTGAAAAATAGTCCTTGTACAACTTCCTGGGGAGCAGGTGGCTGACCTTGACATCGAAAATCAATTAAACTTTATAACCACACTCAAGGAAAACGAGCAAAACCCTTGGAAGAAGCAGCTTGACTAATTCATGCCAGTCTTCCGTTTCTCTTCAGCTGCAGGCAGCATGACGTGTATGGGTTTACACTTTTGAAAGAGCATAGAATGAAGTGAATGGAGCAAAGTAATGCATGCCTCAGCTGTTGTTAAACGTCAGCTCCCGTCGTAGCTTGTGGCCGTGGTGACAAGATAACATCACAGGTATTTTAAACATGGCCGGAATGCAAGAGCTCTTTCCACTTAATTCATTTACCTTGGAGTCGCTGGCCTTTGCAGTCTGATGTAATTAGTCCCAGAAGTAGGGCCTAGGGCGTAAGGCAACCCCCTCCCTCTCCTGCAGGGTTGCTGCTCAGTCAGACTGTGGCTCTGTCATGTTCTTTCTCCTTTGTCAGGTTAAAGCTTTAGAAACTGCTAAATAGCTACTGGTAAAAGCAGCTTGGCCTAGTTTATTATGATGTGTTGGAGGAGCCCTGTCACTTATTGGATCCTGCCAAGACATGAAGCAGCTGATTAGGTGTGAGAACTGCCAGGGAAAGATGTGGATACCTGCAGAGGCTTGTTGGAAACATTAAACAAATAGTATTCTGACTGATCCAAAAGACCTAAAAGATGCTCTCCAGAACTCTCAGTGGGAAAAATATTACAATTATGTTGTTTTTACAGATTTAGCCATCGTTTTATGGGATATGATAGCACAGTACTCCATACGTAACATCACAGTAATTGAGTCAGACTGTGCATGAAATAAGCAGGAAGATGGTCAGACAGGTCGAAAACTAACCAACTGTTTATATGTTTTATATGGAGGTGGAATCACGAGTAAGCACACCTAAACTATAAGCACACACAACTATGGCAAGTACTGTAATTCAAATTTGAGCCAAAAACTTGGTATGTAAACTGTAGCAGATGTTAGCAATGGCCATTCTGTTTAATAATTACAATATGCATTTTATGTTTCTCATCCCGGTAAGTTTGGTAAATGCGGTTAAAGTAATTGTCTGCACTGTCAATTTTCTTTTCATTGATGGAATTTTCTTTGATATTGGCAACCGATCTGAATATTAATCAGAGGAATTATGGACAAAAACATGAAAATAAGAAATAATAAGGACAAATAAGAAACCTTCCCTTTGTGCATCTTAATAGAGAGTTACCTAACAATATGCAAATTGTTTACATCTTTTCTACAAAGTAATTTAGTACGCATCCCTAAATGTTTTCAAAGAATCATTTTGATTTCCATCCCTTTGCTTTTAGGCCCTGAAGCCCTCAAACCACGCCACCATCCAGAGCATAGTGCGGGCAGTGGGTGTTGTTCCAGGCATCCCTGAGCCGTGCTGCGTGCCAGAGAAGATGTCATCCCTCAGCATCCTCTTCTTTGATGAGGACAAGAACGTGGTGTTGAAAGTCTATCCCAACATGACTGTAGATTCTTGCGCCTGTAGATAGTTTTTTTTCCCCTTTAACACCTGTTCACAGAAAACTCATGTCAAACAGAAAAGGAAAAAAAAACACATGCAGCCAGAACTACACTCTCTCTTCCTGTTTCTTTATTCACACACTCATTCACTCAAACACCCACTGAACGCAACTTACCCTTTTGCACTGGAGGAGACTACTTTCTGTTGTTCCAGGTGAGGAGGAGACCAGTCTGTTCGTGGGAACGAACAGATTGTGGAAGAGAACTGGAAGGGAACGTCAAATAATCTCCATGCTTTCAATTTCATCATCTGGCACCTCTATTTTATTTTCATGTCTTCATCATCACTGCTCTGTCATCCTTCAGGTTATAGCAGGGTGAATGCAATCATAAACTTGCTATCAAGATATATAAAATAACAAGTGAGGTACACGAGAGACAAAACTGAAGGAAAAAAAATCACTTTTCAGGAAAAATGACTTCTTTTTTAACTGGTGCCTCTGATGATGGGGAGGGGCATCGTTCTCATCTTTCTCTCCTTCATAGCTCGAAGTTGTCTTTGGTCATTACCACAAAGTCAGACTCGCACTTGCATGGTTTTTGTTACTATGTGTATGTATTTATGTCTGTACTATCACTGTGTTATTCACTATATGAGAAGTTATTGTATAATTATTGGCTTGGCTGCTATAGAGAGATATATTAGATTCAAAAACCAGAACAATGATGTAGGTGGTACAGTAGATAGCCATACATATTTGTGTTAGCTCACTGCTCCATCGTTGTACAGAACGCTCATCATTTTAAGAGTTTATTATGAGTGGAAGAGTAAGCTACTTTTCTTAATGGTCTTCATTAGCATTTTGGATGGAGACCCGTCATGCCATTGCTTTGCCAAGAAAATGTTCAAGCTTTAAAATTTAAATTTTACTTTAAATTTAATTTTGAAAGATAAAGGGATAAAGCATATCAAAAGGAGAAACTACTATGTTGAACAAGGGCTATCACCATATTTTTATTACAAGTGTATATACCACAGGACTCTAAAAGCCACTTGATGCTTGTGTAGAAACCTCGAAACCTTAGTTGGACCCGATAAGTTTAGAAAGAAATCAAATAAGCCATGGGACCTGACAGGCACTGAGGATTCATACCAGTGGTTTTCAAGTGCCTGACATCAGGATCCACTTATTTGTTTTTGGCATAGTTAACGTACAGAACACGCTGCCATTACATAATGTTTAAAATGGTGCATCATATTTACAGCATAGAATGACACCTTTCACTGAATTGCTTCTAGAAATCTATTTTTATCAAATAAGATATCAAAAAAGTCAATATCAAGTCAATATACACTGCTGGTCTGGAATCAGTTTTGCTTTACATATCCTCATTATTATTTTATTTTTGTACCAATTTCCATTGAAAAATGCCTGGATTCTTGTAAAAGGTTGGTATTGGTTAAACAACCTGACTTTCACCTTTTTTGGATTTTAAGCTCTTGTGTTTTCAGTAAGTGTAAACTGTAGTTTATGCTAAACATGGTCCTCTGGTGGCAAGTTCAGCTCATGCTAATGCTTCTGCTAATAGAAGATTATAAGATGAAAATGAGCTGTCTATTATACGCCAGAGGATCTCTGAGTATTTGAAAATTGTGCTGCTTGCAAATATAACACACCATACAATGTTTTTTCAGCTGATTTTCACATTAACATTTTTAAAAATAGAAAAAAATAAATGATGAGCAATATATAATATATATGAGTGCATATAATTATACAAATATTATAATATATATATATAAATGACCTGTGAGAGATTTGTTTTCCTGGGTCGCATTAGCCTTTAATATTACTGTATAGAGTAGATTTTACATAAATCAGTAGAGGATGTGTTATTTGACCACATGTATATCAGGTCAACATGGAACAACAGGCACACCTGGAGGAGAGCAGTTAATATGATGTAACATTACGTTGGGTTGTGCATTACTTTCAGAGTTCATAAAACCAAATATTTATTCAGAGCAAACAGACTGAAATAAAACTGCAGGCCTTTCGTTTTCTATAGACTTGTACATTGTTCTTGTATATAGCTCCCTATATATGTTGATGACACTCTAATGTCTCTCTGAGATAGAAGTGCCTTTTGAATGGGTAGATTTCTGCTTTTCAAAAAGTTTGATTTGTCTCATCACCTGTTCAGAGGAGCTCGGTTATTCAGAGAACTGAGTTCAGTTTGCAATGAAGCTGACGTCAAAGCAAGCAGCTGAGGAGAGCTTTGGATGGTACAAAATAGTCTCAGATGAGTGAACATAGTGCATATTCTTTTGATAAGTATGATTGCCAGTGGAATTTATTCCAAAATGTATTTCAAATAATTCACTATTTTGATATTTCAGAGACATTTATTTCATGTCAATAGCTATGGGCAGATTTTTTTTTAACTTTATATATTTTGTACTGACACTTTTTCAAGTTTTATGCTTCCTCATCTTGTGCCAATACAGACTTTAAGCAGTTCATGCTGTACAACAGAGTGGCTTCCTCTGGATGTGTCAGTACAACACTGCAGACGTGGTGTCTGCTCACGAGGCTTTTTTTTTTTTTGGGAGCTCCTTTGCTTTTGCTGCATTTGAGTGTCAACCCATTCTAAACTTCAATATTGTCTTTTGGAGTGCAAGTGTCAAATATACAGTGCAGTATATCAGCAGCTTATAAGAGCTTGCTCTACTTCATGGTTCAATCCTATCTTGTAAATGTTATGCTGTAGGTAAAAAAGAAATGCTTGTACAATAAGCTTCATAAAATATATTTGTATATGGAAAATGACCTTTAACATGCATCTATTTATTTTCTGTATGTTGCATATCTTGTAGAGGTGTGGTCTGGGAAAAGGGGGATCAAAGCTCTGACATGTTGATGGTCTTTATATCTGTGATGGACATTTGTCACTACTGATGTGAACATGTGGTGAACTGTTTAAAGGTCTCCCCCCCTCTGAGCTCTGACCATCCTTACAAAGCATTCAAAGAAATGAATAAAAGTATGCAAGACTCAGATCTATCAAAGATATTTTTTGGTCTCAAAAAAACCCTGACGCTTATAAAAGAAAGTGGCACAAAACACACAAACAAAGTGAAGTGCTGAAAATGTTTTTCCTTTATACTCTCCCTTGGTTCCATTGTCGATAAAATACAAGATTGATATTTTAAAAATTCAATAGCAAAATTCAGAATTCTTCTATATACAGTGTAACTCCAGTTCTACAGCTGTCACTTACCACCAAAAATATTAAATATTTACATTTTATAAACAGGTACAGTCTATATTTTGTGGGACTGCCCCAGACATTTTAAATTGTACAGTATGCGTGTTGTAACAGACTAAACCGTGTGCATAAAATTATAGGTTCATGTGCACTACAAATGTTTTACCCCAGTGCCTAAATTTAAGGCTTGAGACATTTGATATTTTCAAGAGCGGAACAATGTTCGCCGAACATGAGGTCTAAATATATTTTGAGGCTTTGAACAGTTTGGTTGTGTTTTCATTTTTGTAAAACTTTATTTTAAGGTACAATTCAGTCATGAGTCTGTACAAAAATGAAGCATCAGGCCGCTCTGGTGACAGACATTACAACTTGTCACCGGAATAAAGCAAGTGTAATGACAGTGATGATTGACATTTTCTTTGGGTGTCCTGCCCTAGGTGCAGACCTCTCAGTCACCGAATGAATCACTGGTTTCTCCAGCAGTTCAAAAACAATGAATGTTTGCTCAATCAGCCAATCAGAGCTTGTGGGTAGAGTTAAGACTCTAGATGTCATCATTTTAACACCTTGGTAGGTAGCTAGCCTTTGTGGAAATAGCAACTGAAAAGTTATTTTAAATCTATTTGGAGAGTGTTTAGACAAACTATCACCAAACCAACCAAACAGAAATTGGCTAACAAGAACATAATGCCACAAGGAATGTATGATTTTAGCTGATTGTCATAGGTTCAGGACTGGCACTAATCCAAATTAAACACGTCTATCTACTACTAATATTGTCACATATCTCTGTGTTTGACAAGTCACAATGTCTGCAGTGAGAATGGTCTGCATACATTGGTAAGAAAACAAAAAGAAATTGTGGCATACAACAAAATCTAAACTGAACAATCTAAGAAGACATTTTCATTCAACTGAAAAAAGTAAATATTAAAAAAACAACAACCAGAAACCCCATCTGAAATATCAACAATCACAGCTGTATCCTGAAATCAGTAGTCATTATCGTAAGGCCACAGCTTCTCCAAGAACTTCAGGTGCTTCCATATACAGGCATTACTACATACTGTACATACTGTACGCACACATTCACCAGTCAGTGTATACATATTGATGTGATATTTACAAAACCCACTTACCCACTTTTAAGGTATACATAGAGGAGCAAGTAGCCTGGATTGTATAAATTGTGTATTTTTGCTGCTTGTGCTTTACAGTATACGGTATATACATGGACACATGGTACACAGTGGAGTAGCGGTAAACTTCAAGGGTTTAAAAATGGAAAATAATAATATTTTTAACCCTAAGCTTCTAAAAGTTTCCTCATAGTTAACCCTGAAGGTTTTCTGCTCAGTTTGGTCTGTTTTCTGTGTGTCCTCACATCAGTGACTGAACAGAACTCCTATTCTCCTTAAAAAACTGGGAAACTGGCTGAATTGACTGAGCTACAAAACAAATCTCAGTCTTTCTTCAGGTGAGGCAGCCAGTCGAGGGATGGGTAGGAAGAGAGGGTGTTTGTGTTCTTGTGTCTTGTGTATGCAGTAGCAGGGACTGCAGGGATAACACTACTGGCACTTGGAGCTCTTGATGCTTCTCTTGACAAATGTTTATTGTCTGGAATAGTAGCACATTGTGGTTAGATGCTGTCGAAGCAGTTAAGGGGAATTTCTTCTCCCAGGTCTGTGTTTCCTCTGGAGTCGCTCGCCTTTTTGCAGTGTCATCTCCACACATATCGCCTTCCCACACACACACCTCCATTCCTCTACAGTCATAAACAAACTGCACATGTAATCATAAATTCCCTCAGCTGTGAGAAATAAAGGCTTTGCAGCTGCATCACAAATTTCCCTACCAACCACATCTGGAGCCATCATGAGGGCCCAGAGCAAAGTGTCTGAAAACAATTATTTTAGAGGTATTTCTAAAAGATGATTATAAGGGCGTGGATTGATTAAGGAATGCAAAAACTTGTACTGTGACACAGGGCACTGATTCAAGACATACTCCCTCCAAAGCTATATGCAACGAAGCTTGAAGAGACCAGCTTAGTTATTAAGGACACAGAGTTGGTTACTATTTCTGAATTATTTTGATGCAGGCAATCTTAGCAGAACTAAAGCTCTAATCAGTAACTTTCTGACTTCTTTAAGTTGCTTTACCCTGTTGGTGCAGCATGTGGCAAAATGTCATTACTCTTTCTCTCAAGTGATTTAATTGGAAAACATTGGTCATTTGAGTTACCAGTATTAGCACTACCTTGAACCTGACTGGTTAGAGTGACAGTTAAATATATTAACTAGAAGGGAATGGAGGTTACAAACCAAACCATTAACTACTGTTCACAGTCAAACCAAATGGAGAATTCTCTGACAGCTGTGTCATTGGTGTTGAGTTAGATATCCATAAAATTGTGAACTAACCCACTTAGTGCAGCTACTGTTACCTGGAACCAGGCAATCTCCACCACGGGAGCCTGGGATGATGTAAATTCACATGAAAACCCGCTTTGCCCATTGAGCGTTCGTCCTTAAGGTGTGCATTAGAAGGAAAATTACTGAAAAATGGGGCGAAAGTCTCAGAAGTCCATGTCCCAACCAGACAGCTCATCAGGAGGACTGTCCTCGTCTGGAGGGTAGCTGTCAAAATAGCTGTGATCTGTTGGTCCTGTGAGCTGGAGCAGAAGACAATGAAGAAGGAAAAAGTGAGAGACTGATTTCTTACGATACTTCCTGAATTATTACTTTCAGACCCAACAGTGATGGAAGACTGTTGTTGGAGCAATGGTCTTTCTGAGCTTTTCTATCATTAAAATAGCTTTTTATTAGATTTATCCATTAAGTTTCAATTAAATATCTATTCTTACTTCTCTTTTCAGTGGAGAGGGTAAACTTCTTGCCTTCAGCCCTTCCCAGTTGAAGCCATTAAACCACCTTCAGACAGAGCACAAAAACATGTGGGTAAGTAAATCTATATCTCTTTCTGTTTGTGTGGTGTATTTATTATTTTCATGACATTGACACACACAACACATGAGAGACAAATGTTAAAGATCAAAGTTTTATAACAGGACATTCCCTCAGAAATTTAACCATTGGACGTTGTTGGATGTCAGTGGGATCTGAATCTGTTGCAAGGACCCTTTGCGAATACTTGCCCTGAACTTCTTTTAGATGTGTTTGGCTGAAACAAGGCCCAGTATGACGAGTAAGAAATTAGCAGATAGAGACTGTATGATGTCGAATAATGTGATAAGCCTTTTGAATATGTTTGGTCTGCTCTTGTACAGTGTGTTCAGTGGTGATCTAATTGCTGAGGTCATAATCCACTTGCCCATATTCATAATGTTCTATTAGTGCTAATTTGTGTGGCCAATCTTCCCAATGAGATCAACAACAAAATGAGTCAGTTCCTTCTTACCTGTGCTTCTTGATATCAGTTATTCCATTTTTGAGGTTGCCCAGTCGCTCTGAGGGATTTCGCCTGTAAGGTAGATCAGATTTTTTTCTTTGTTAAAGTAATGGCCATTAATATTTACCATAGCCAATTTATTGTTAAGATTTATCCCATTTCAGGAGCCTAGACTGAATTGCTACAATTTGTCTGATCATCCACCATCACCAGATTCTCCTCTCAGAAATTTGGTGACAAATTTGGTGGACTGGAGGACTTAGTAGCTTCCTTTTTGACTGTGTGATCTTGCACCTGCACAGCTTGCGTATGAGGTCCTCAGGTCTCTTGGTGATCTTCTTGGGGAAGTCCATTTTCTCAATGCCTTTCAGGATAAAAGTGTATGTCATCATCTGGTCACTCCCAGAGAATGGAGGGCTGTGGAGTAGAGAACAAAAAGGCAAAAGGTAGCCTTTGATTGAGCGGAGGTCTGTCAGAGTGAAGCAACAGCACCCCACTCAAGTCAGCAAAAATAATGACTGTAAATCAGCAGAAGTAGATGGAAGTGATAACTAGATAAAGAATGATTATATGGCGCCATTCCCCAACAAAGCTGCAGACTGGAAGCACAGATGACCACAGGCATACCACATTACCTGCCAGTCAGGAGCTCAAACACCAGGATGCCCAGAGACCAGAAGTCAACACTGAAGTTGTGGCCTTTGTTGAGGATGATCTCTGGTGCCACATACTCTGGCGTCCCACAAAAGGTCCAGGTCTTTTGGCCACATCGGATCTTCTTGGCAAAACCAAAGTCGACCTTGGAACACAGAGACGACCAGCGAACTCATCATAGAAAAAGAGCATCCAGCCAGCTGTGGTTGCTTTTTTGTGGACAGAATATGTTTATCGTTGCTGGCAGCTCACTCACCAGTTTGATGTATCCCTCAGTATCCAGCATGAGATTCTCAGGCTTCAGGTCTCGGTAGAGGACACCTTTGCGATGGAGGTAATCGAAAGCCTCGGTGACACAACCAACACAGAATTTGGCAGTGGGCTCATCAAAACTCCCCCTAAAAACAAGGAAGCCATATTTAATCTTTTTGCTGACAAGTAGAGCACATCACACACTGTTCAGGAGGCAGAAAACTAGCAGCAGTGGTATCATTACAAAAATGCACCTGAACCCACTTGCAGGCAGCCCTTATTCAGTGATTTATGACAACTGGACACGTGGTTCCTCCTTGACAGGATAAGTTCCCTCATTAGGTGAACAAATGACTTCATGCTGCAAGGCAGAGTTTTCAAAAAATCTAACAGCACCAGTAGTTGGTCTCTCTTACCTGTCTCTGAGCAGACTCCAAATCTCTCCACCCAGACAGGCCTCCAGCAGCATGTACACATATTTGTTATCCTTAAATGTGCGATACAGTCTGTAGTAGGAGAGGAACAGATGTGTTAAGGATCCAATAGTTAATTTTCAGGCTTCAAAAATAATCAATAATAATATTTAAGCTGCAGGATTTTTTGCACTTTAAATAACAGAACCTCTTTCTGTTTAACTTCATTAGCACTGCAAAATTCGTAGGGGGCCTTTATATATAATAATTACTTGACTGAATGTCTACATTAGCTTTTCTTTGGCAAAACAGCATTACTCAGGCTTGATTCCCTGCTATTAACGTTATTATATATTAAACCGATAAAATACACATAAAAAAGCAGCAGGGAAAGAACTAATGATGCAAAACAGATCACAACCAGTAAGCAGGACGCTTAAATGAAATAATGCAGCCCCAGTGGTTTTCATTACAATGCACTGCTGTGGCCTATAATACAGTTAAAGGCATCACTGCACAAATTATTGCTCAATTTGTGAACTAATGTGATTTTAATTGATCCTTATGGTAATGTTTTCAAAGTTAATTGTTAATAGCAACTCAGGAGCATGCAGAGGCTTAATATCACACTCAAAGACACTTCAGAAACAGCAGAGTGGATGTTAACCACACTGTCATCCTGCAGAAATCTTACATTACCTTACATCAGTCTTAAAAAAAGATTAAGAAATATGAAAATAATTGTTAAAACATATAAAAAAGGTCACATCAACACACAGGGCGCATGAAGAGGAGGTCAGCAGGAGGAGCGTTTCAGAAGATGAAGAATGGCTTTAATATCGAAGTCTGTTCCACTGCATACAATGAAATTGGATCATGATAATCTCACAAAAGGCAAAGAAAAGCTACTGGTGCGATATTTCATAACAAATAACTACATTTTTGAAGCAGACACCTCAATATCCCCTGCCATTCTACCCCATTGAGAAGACGTAATCTGCTTGAGGCCTCAGCTGTGATCTCATCAAAAACTAATAAGCGCTGCACTGTTTTCCCAGACTAATAGAGCAGAGCTTCATCACGTAGGATAAAAAATGGAAATAGGCTCAGAGCAGAAGGACTGACTTGACGACGAAAGGCGAGCGAGCCTCAGCCAGGATCTTCCTCTCCGAGTGGATGTGCTCTTCCTGCCTGTTGTCCACTACATGCTTCTTCTTGATGACCTTTAGAGCAAAGGTGATGTCTTTGCCATGCACCTTCACCTGTGGATGAAAATAGCACAATGGGATGTCACAGGATGGATCTTTTTCTCAACAGGCTTTTCCACTTGTCACAACAGGAAATGCATCTTCACATATTTTAAAGTCTATCTCAAAACAATAGTCAGGTTACCATATGCACACTCAGGCGGGGTTTGCTAGCAGTAAAAATTCATCCTGTCCTTCAGATCCCCTCTGAATCAAAATACTAAGTTTACCTTCAGTTAAAAGTCTGAGATATTAAACCAAGCCATTATGTGTTACCCTCAGACTTGTTTCAAACTAAGCACACTGTAACTTTTGAAATTCATTTGTCAAACTCAACTTCAAATTAAGGGGTTAATGAAATAGTATGATAAGTTAAAGATAAAGATTGGGTCGTCAACATGGTTGTCAGTTTAAAGCTTTAGATCCCTTAAAAGTTGTGATACAAAGCATCCATCTTTCAAATTGGTATTTCTGCTCACTCTAAATAGTATGCATGCATAAACGTTGAGCTCAAGAAAAAGTTCAGTTGGTTCAGCTAAAGTAACAAAATACAACTCATGAGCCGTGATTCAGGTCCCACCAGTTCAACTCGTCCAAAGCCGCCAACACCAAGTGTAGCGATGACCTCCAGGTGATCGAAGGGTCTGGATGAAGGAAACACTGACACCATTTCCTTCAGTTGGATGACATCTGGAGACAGCGGCTGGCTCTGGTGGCGTGACACCGACTTCCTAAATTGAAACAAAAACAAAGGAAGGGGCTTTATTTTAATCAGCCAATAAAAAAAGGGCGGATTCAAAAGTATCAGAAACATGTGTATGTTTGTATTTTTGTCTTCTGGCTTGAGCTTGCAGCGCTGCACCCACCTGGCATGTCTCTTCTTGTCGTCACGATCAAGTGTTGCCACGTAGCCTTGGAGGTACTTCTGCAGCTCATTGAAGGTGCCCACTGTCTGATCAAATGTCCTACAAAAACAACCGCACGTCAACAGTGCAACCACAGGAATGTTAGCTGAGAGTCGTCACAACCCCAACTTTGATGCAACTGAGCTGTCCCACTGAGATAAACAACTTCATTACAGGAGGAAGCTAAGGTATGAGAAAAGGTTTTGCACACAATGTTGACAACAATGTCACATTTTCTTCAATAACTTTATTCAGTTATGAGCTAATTGAAAGGCAAGGCAAAGGAAGAGGTCTAATTAGAGGAAATTCGAAATCCCATTAGCAAAGATTTGGAACATCATATTGTCCAACTTTGTCCATACATTTCAATGCCATAAAAAAATGGTGTCTCTCCTCATCTCCAAGTCAAATCGTCTACTGCCTATATCTTTAAATCTAAAGTGCTACTTGATAACTCTCTGTTACAGACCCAACAATATCTTCCTGGTGTTTGGTGTTAATGTCTCAACCAGAAAACTACACCGCAAATGTCAGAACACTCACTCTCTGTCGATAACGAGGCACTCCACCCCATTCTCCTCAGCGATGATATTAGCAGACCTGACATCATCACTGGGGGAGAGAGAGAGATACATCACATAAGTCCTACCACTGTTTTGATATTGATTTTAAGATTATGAGGGCATTTGTATTCAAAGTGCATCCAGAAAAGGCTTTACAAGACAGCTGTGCTTCATTCAGTTCAGTTGCAAACAGGGCACTGAAGATAAAGGCTCACAAATATTCAGAAACCTACATAAAAATGTAGATTGTATGTCAGTTAGATTACACGTCAACACAGATGTGTGAATTTGCTCAATTGCATGTTTTTTAAGTCAGCAGATCTTGAAAGGCTGCGTATTGACCAGAGGCTTTTTTCCTTTCACCATTTTCAGCAGGGAAAGCAGGCCTTTCCTGTATTCAGAGGGATTTTTGTCAAGTTTTTTCTCATTTGAATTGACAAAGAGGGTCCTAAACCCCTCTGCGACAATTTTCTGATTTTGGGTAGTATGAATAAAAAGGGTTTGACAGGCCTTGGCTATTAAAACAGTGTTTCTGTCCAACAGAGAATCCAGGAGCAGGATTAAAATGACAATGTGTGGGTGTATGTGACAAACATTTTTACCTTATTAGCGCTTTCTCTCCAAAGTAGTCTCCCTTCTGCAGTGTGTTGATGATCTGTGGCAGCTTGTGGGCCTCAGTGGTCTGGGTCACCTTCACCTGCACAACACAGTCAGGTGGATCTCTGAAATGTATCTCACTTCACCTCACGCTGCTGCTCACTGCTGCAGCTTTTACAGGTGCTTCCAATTTTCTCCGAATATTTTTACGTGCATTGTAAGAAGTTAAAATCCGAAGAAACTGAAATAATTGACATATTCAATTATAGTAATTGCACCACGCCAGGCTGCGGGTGATTAAGTGACGTTGATGCTGTCAAAATAGACACTCATTATATATAGACTCATTGGAAAGGGGTTTTAATCAGCTGTCTGTGTTTGTTCTGCTGCCTGTAGCGGAGCAGTTTTCAGCAAAAATACTCTGGCAGCCTGGATCTTGTGAAACTTCCTCTTCATTTGTGAGGCTTTAAAAACCAGTGGCCCACCCTGGTCGAGGTCAAACGCCCCACTCGTGGCACCATCCTGCCGGAGAAATGCCACAATGACATCACAGACGTAACGGCCGGGGTGTGTTTTAGCTAAGTGTCCTGTTTGACCTCACTGACCTTCACTTCCCCTGTTTTTTCTGGTGGCAGGCGCTCTCAGAGTTTATCCCCTTGCCGGTCAGGGGGTAAAGAGGAGGAAGGGGGGTTGTAGAGCCATTTCCTGTATTAGCCCCAAACAACATGTGTCTCTCTCTGGTTTGGTTAGCTTAGTGCTGAGGAGCTGCTGTCTCACATAGGCTCATAATGGCATTCTGAAAGTCCCCTGTGGACATCTCTGGCCCCTCTCCATCTTCCATCGCTCCCCGGTGTCAGGTTGCTGACTTATCAGACAGACAGGCGGGTGAGTCATAGTCCAACACCTCCCAAACTCACATACAGTTTGACCAATGTGTTTTGTTGGATTATTGTACAAAACTGATATGCTATTAAAGAGAAATACATGTTTTTGTTTGTATTTTACCTTAAAATTCTTTCTTTCTGTGTAGGATAACCTTCAAACATGATTTCATATGTCAGGGCAATGATTGTTATCAGGGTCAGATACAAGTTTCTTAAAAAATGTCCAAAGCTATCGAGCCAGTGAATCAATGAGTCAATTGTTCAAAGTTGCCACCAGGAATTTTTCTCTATTGAAAGGCAGATTAACCTGATATTCACCATTGTATGTAGTTTTGTTTACACTCAAGTGGAAGCCAAACTCAAGGGTAATGATGAAGAACCAAGGCAGAAGCAAAAAAAGGTCCAAGACAAGTGCTATTTCTGTAGCCATTAGACTTAGCTGGCTGATGAGAAAAGCCATTTCTGCAAAGCCTGGAGCAGCATTCTGATCAGTGCAATAAAGACGTCAAATGTTTTTGTCTAACCGACGTTCCGGAGGATTTATTTTATGGTTGTAAAGACGGGATTAAGGCTTGTGTCTCTGGCGCTAATGAGTGTCATTGTTCCAGAGTCTGAAAACGTCTCAGAAATCTCTGCAGCGCAGCTCGTGTGGAACATCTTATCATAACCAAGGGGGATACTGACAAAAACCCATTTCCTATTTAAAAACTGAGCTGTTAGTATTAGATATTAGGATGTTGTGTTGTTGACTCTTCACATAGTTATCCCAGAGAACATTTTTATACACTTAATTGTATTATTGTCTTTTAGCCAGCAAGTGCCTCTAGGGATAGAAATATCGGTTCACCACTCTGAGAGTGAAATTCCTCTGCAATTATACATTGTCATGAAATGTTGTACAGACATTCTCGGTTCCCACAAGATGAATTTCAGTGATTTTGGTAATCTCCTGACCTGACCAATAAGCTTGTGCCACCAAGAGGTTTCACATTTGTGGTTTTGAGTAAAATGTACTTATGTATGTGGATGGGCAGCAATGATGCAAACAATCAAACCTAACCAGCAGGAAGAATTATATTCACTTTGGTGACTCCTTTAACTTAGCACCACAATCACAACTTATACATGCTAAATGAATGACTTTCCCATCAGCCTCGGCTGCCTTTTTTAGCAAATGCTAATGTTAACATTTGCTTATTATGAGGGATCTAAATTCTTTAATAAAAGCTAAATAGTAGTTCAAACTACACAATGTGACAATGTATATGTGATACAAAATTATACCCCAATATTAATCACGTCTTCAGTACAGGAATGAAGCTAAAATAAGTGAGAGTTGCAGTTTGAGGGCCCTGATAGAAATTGTCAGCCTAATGATATTCATCCTGTTTGTTCACGTCACCTGTTACAGTGTGTCAGACACATTACCTTTCCCTGTGCGATTATGTAGAAGGTGCTGCCCTCCTCTCCCTCCCGGATGATGTACTCTCCTTTGTCGTAGTATTCCTAACGTGAGAGAGAGGGAGGGGGGGAGAGAGGGGGAAGTGAGGAGGGGAGCACAACAGTCAGAACTGAAGCATTATATTGATTGAATCATCGACCCGGCTGGTCTCATTCCTGGTAGCTGGTCCCCTGAGGGATGAGAGTTGGAATTCAGCCATCAAAGCTGCTCTGTCATTCAGAGCTTCTCAACCTACTGATCAAGAGGGGATTTGGGGGGCTCCTGGGATTAATGAAACATGTATGTAATGTAATGAAAAATGTATGTCATGACTATGTGTTAATTATGATGCTTTGAATGTCCGTCATGAGGGCCTTTCATGTCCACTGTAATAGGATGTATTGGGCAGCATTTGTGTTGTGACACCATGATCTATCTTCTATAATCTTAGACCTGCGGTGCAGGACTTTAGTCTCCCTCTTCAGGCAGTGAGAGTAGTTTGTGGCACTATAGGTTCTGAGCTGCTGGAGCCCACTTTGAACGTACACTGCAGCCCTGGTAAACTGGTCACTGCTGGTTTACATGAACGCATCATGCCCAATGCACCACAGTGGGAATGTCTCACCAGACACCACATTTAAAAGCTCTGTATACCGTGAAATGCAGGGAGATTCATCTGGTGGCCCAGTTTAACTGACATGATGCTGAGAAAAGAAGCAACTGCTGAACAAATGTTTGTTTGACATGATCATTACCTGAAAATGACCAAGAGAAGAAATTGACATGCATTTATTTTTACATAAACCTGCTATTTGTGATCTGATTTAAAATATCACTCAACCATCAACCAACTTTAACGACACATTTTAAATAATTACTCGATTATTGATTTTGTCATTAAAAAACAGTGCTTCTGTTGATGCTAATGTAATCTGTCCTGTCCTGTACAGATGGATAACACCTAGTACTCAAATATCAGGTGTCTGGTTTTACAGTTCATTACCAGAAACTAATGTGAGAATTCTGATTGACCCTAGTATAAAATGACGTGTCCTGATATTTAATGTCATGAAATTGTGAAGAAAGTAAATGTTGTATTGTAAAGTCGTGTCAAAGTCCCCGTCTTTACTTGGTTTAAATAGTAACATAGCCTGGAGCCTCAGAATTGTTGCCATGGTTACTTGCAGATTAAATATACTCTTGGCAATGATTTAAAATGGTGTTTTTACCTTGACGTGTCTTGATTTGATTATAACGGACACCTGTCAGCCAATCAGAAGCAAAGACCTGCGGCCATGGAAAAAACTCCCAAACTCTGACTTTTTGGAAGGTCGGTCATTTAGGCTGACAGACACACTCCAGTTGGTTGCAGAAGTGGGCTCACACTTGACTTTGTTTCAGTGTTTAGCTTTGTTTCAGACTTTTTATGAGCATCATAAAACTGAATGACACTTATTAAACACTGAGGTACAGTCTGTTCTCTCGGACCGCTCAGGACACAGATTTCTCCACTTCGTCCTGTCAGTCACTCTCCCTCCTCACTAAACCCAACACACCCTCCCAACCACTGCGCTACAGCCACGGCTGCTGAATCAGCAAGCTGACCAGATCGCCTTCCATTTTAAAGCTTTTAGGTGAGGAAGGGGAAGTGCAAAGAATGAAGAAGGTGACCAGGATGAAATGTTCTCTGGGACAGATGCCAAATCCCCGCCGCTCAAACAACGGCTGTAATCCATTTGACTACAGAGGACTTTTTGGCGAAAAAGCGAACAAACAAATCAGAGCAACCACGCGTAAACATTCCCCGGTGTTTACTGTCAAAACTCTTGACACAAGTGGCATTTTCCTTGAGCGTCCGAGCTTGTTTACGTCCCGTTTACGCTTCAGGAGAGCCTAGTTTAACACCCGCTTGTGACAGCGGAGACAACATGCCACAGTTTTGTTTGGAAAGACTGTCTGGATGATACAGTGACTGTGCAGGGGAGCGACGGCGTTTGAATTGTGTCTCGGGTTTGTTATACCAGGCTTCTGGGCTTGAATCCTGAACTTGAGTCAAACATTTACCTTTTCAGGAACGAAAGGGGACATTTTCACTGAAAAGCTTAAAAGCACCTCTCCTCATTCAAGTATCCCTACCTCAACAATCACATACATCCCATCCTGTCTTATCTTACCATCAGCTTGCTCTAATTTGGTTTGCTCATGTCAGCGTTAGAGAAACCCACTTATCCTTTGCTGTATGCGTGCGTGTGTGTGTGCATGCACTGGGTTTGGCTGCAGTCATCCTATTTTAGGAGACTGTCAATCGACCAGTCACAGCACATATTCAACTGCATGTCCTCTCTCTCTCTCTCTCTCTCTCTGCTTCGAGTGACAGAGACACTAAAACAAGAGGAAGGACTGAACCTATTTTTAAGACCACCCCGGTGGGCTGCTTGTCCAGTGCAGCTCCCTGAAAGCATCTGTGCTGCCTTCAAAGAGCTGCTGAAATATCAGTCATGACACGAGCATGAATGAATGATCTAAAAAAAGGGGTAAAATCATGGCAGTTGTTACTTTCAGCCATCCATTTTGCAAAGAATTCATGGACAAAGAGCAAAGAAACCATGCGGAGGAGAGGTTGTTTTCTTTTCGTCTTCATTTTTAATTAGAATTTATATAAAGTATATGTAGAAAGCATGACCAATATATTACATGGCCCAGTTTCTATATTTGGCCGGTATAGTGGAGTGTCAAAACTTGGTCTGTGTTAGTGTACATTTGTATGTGCAAGACCAAAAGAATAACCATATTAGTTGTTTGTACACACCTCAAAAACAATAGTTCAGCAGAGGCTTCTCCAGCCTGTAACTTCATGGAGCTTTAGGTGCTGTTAGATGGATTTTTATACTATGTGACATAGCAAGGCTAGTTGGTTTTTGTGCTAAGCTAAGTTGTTTGATGGCTTTTTAACATGCACATGTGAGAATGGTCTTGGTCTTCTCATCCAGCTCTCTGCTAGTTAGGTAATCAGCATATTTCTTAATATGAAAAACCTTTGCCTTCATGTGACCTGTGTTTTCCAGATAAGTAACCTCCTCTAATTCATGTAAATAATAATAATAATAACGTCAATATTAATTTTGTCCTGGCTGTGTGCATAAAGTCTTTCATGTCTTTGCCATTTTATGCTGATTACGCGCTGCAGTAATTAACATTAATTATAGCGGACAGATGCAGTGATAACGGCTCTCTGTCTGAAAGCACATTTGATGTAATTGATCAGGTTTACCATCTGTCACAGTATCACACTACAACATATAGTATCTAGCTCTAACAACCTGTGTATGTCTTAGAGCTCTGCAGGACTATAAACCTCTTTTTAGCAAACAGTGCTCACAAAGCACATAAGATACATCTTTCTACTGGGATAATGCAATTAAAACACCATAAACCTCAAGTTATTCCTCTTTTAAAGACGAAGATTTTTTTTTTTTTTATCTGCACCATGTTACCAGATCAGCATTTCAGGCTTTCCAAATGCATCTGAGATTAGCTCCAAGGTCAGATCATCATTGCTGCAGGTCACAGGTTAAGCTTGTTAGCTTGTCTGTTGACCTTTATTAACTAAGTTATTTCAAGTGAGGAAGTGAATGAAAACATTATTTATAAAGATATATTCTTTATTTTATGGTTTTACTTTCAGCAGAGCACTTTCTATGTTAAATTCCAACATGCAGATTAGACTGAAAACCTGACAGAGTTTCTGAAAAACAAGGTACTCGGACTCCCCTAACACACACACACACACACACACACACCAGAACACATGAAATTCCATTCCCCCACTGTTTGACAAGAAGCTTCAATATTATCTGGCGGATTCTTGAGGAACATCTGCACCACTATTATGTTACAGCCCCCCCCCCCAAAGGCAACAAAATCAGCTCCATCAGAAATGACTGAATAAGGAATTTCTCCTGTAGTGGAAAGTAGTGCGACAAGCAACGACCACGAGGAACGTCCTTGAAGTTTTCATTGTGAAAAGACGCTGAGAGCGGCTCTTTTTGACCCAAAGCTGACAAGCTCTGCTCCGTTTTCTCCTTCACCGTTGAAATACAATGCTCATGGTGAAGAACTGGTGTGAGCCATTCTCCTGCATGTTTCAACATCCACGCTTACACACACACATTCACTTTTACACACGTGTATGTTCACACACCAAATGGCTGTCACTCGCACATCTTTAAGAAATCACTCGTCCACCATTTGAATAAACACTTTCTGGGGCCTTGGTCAAATAATTATGGTAACAATATACAGCGCCCTGCGATGACAAGAATAATATCGGCTCTGTTCATCAACAAGGTAATTTGTGAGGTCTTGCCGACTGGAGGTAGAGAGAATATGCTGACATGCAGTAATGGTATATGGCCAAATGGTAATGATATTTTGACAGCAGCTATCTGCAACGCTGGGGCTCCCATGAGCTGCCAGAGGGTTGTGCAATGCTGAGGCAATACAATGAAAAGTCTAATTGTCCCTCCTGTAGAAATGTAGATAGTTTGACAGAATAACTTACCACCTCCAGGCAGTCCACTATTTTGCTTAGCTTGTCTTCTGGTAGATTAGCCAAGAGTGAAACACTGACAGAAAAGACAAAACACAGGTGATGAACATTAATTTCTGCTTCTACATTTTAATACAAAATTGACAGAACCAAAGGTGCCTGAGAGCTTTCATGTAGAACTACATTTCCTGTGTCACAGTAATCAAGTAATACAATGTAACTGACAAATTACATGATCTGTTTTAAACAATACATTCATGTACTTTAGACCGCTTCTCAATCTCACGTCTGCAACTCAACTCTGCAGAACTTTGCTGCTTTTGGCCTCTTGCTTTTGTTCTTTGCCACCAAGTTCACGGCTTAGACAAGCCAGCAGTTGGTTGCCTGCCCACTGAATAGCAGCAGACAGCCATATTAAAGGGGCTGCTGCTGAAACTGAACAACTGGCAGTTGAAGAGGTTTTGGAGACCATCAAAAGGGTAAATATTGCACTCATCAGCTGGACACAAACAAAACTTCAATGAGACTCCGTGTTGCTTTGTGTACATATCTAACTGACTGCTGACAGATAGACAAGGCCACCAATGATGTATCAAGGATCTGTGAGTTTGTTTTGGAATCTCTCTGCTCCCTAGTCATCTATAATTGATGAATGCAACTTTAAATGTCTTTTTGCTATGGTTAGAAAAAATACCTCTACGTTTATTGGCTGCTGGTCGTGTCCATCACTTTCTCATAAAGGGAACATTTGACATATGCGATCACTCGCAAGAACCGTAACAGCAAGGTGATGTTGGCTTATTGGCTATAAATTGGGGCGAACCTTCGGAGAAAGTTGCGGTACTGCTCATGTCGCATCTCAGCTGTCCTCCTCATGATGTTCTGGAACACTTCCCGGTCCAAAGCCCACGTCCTCACTTTGTTCACCGCTGTAAAAGCAACATCAGATCAGAAAATGGGACACGGTTCAGGTTCTGACCTTTCCACAATCTAGTTAACCTGATCAGTGAATATTAAAAGGAGCCACAGCAGTTTTCAATAGCAGGAGAAAACCTGTCTTCAGACTTGACTGATGATAGAATGGTGACTGACAAAAAAAGGAACATTTTCTTTCCTCCCTTATCTTTCTTCCCATTCTCTAGTTTAATTAAACCCCTCTATCACCACAGACAAATTCGTATTGTTTTGTTTTGTTAGACTGACAAATGAGGCAAGAAAAACACTGTAATCTGTCCTCAATCTTGGGGGTGAGTCACATCAAATCCACAGAATCTTTGTGACAAGCATCAGGGGGAAGTCGCTGTGAAAGTTTGACATGAGCCAGTAGCAAAGAGAGAGCTCTCCTTTATCCACATCATCAGTTATCATGTAAAACCCACTCAGAGAGACTTGTCAAACTGTCATGGTTTTTCCAGTTCTCCCTGAGTATTGAGGTCAGCTCAGTGTCCCTCCCCCAGGGGCCACCAAGTCAATTACTTGGTTAAATATACAAACCCGGACAAAGAGCACTCACATAGCATGTGGTATGTGCTTTCCAAATGCCAAGGAGGTGAAATCCAATCAGAATGCAAAGCTGTGGATATCATGTAAAGCCTTTGTCAACACGCCCATGCAAAAGCTTGTTTACTTCAGTCTAATGACCTATCTGACTCTCCCGCTCCCGCTATCAGGTGATTCTCGGCTTTAAGAAGTCACAGCAACTCAGATAGAGGTCATATGAGTGTCAGATTACATTCAGGATATCGTTGGAGGTATATAAGAGGAAATGATGCTAAAGGCTACTGGACAGGACAGGAAACTAACTTTCATTGGTGCACCATGACACGCTACTTTCCGCGCTACAGACTCCAAACCTTGGATTTTACTCCTTTCCACTGTACTCAAAGATCAGTTCGGTTCAGCTTTAGATCTTGTGATAGATATTTACCAGTGACCTTCCAAAGCACAGTCAGGAAGATCACAGTTGTCCACAACTTCAAGTATTTTGAGAGATACTCTTGTTTGCTTTCTCGCTAAGAGTTAGATAAGAAGTATGCGAAGCAAGATTCAGGTCATTTTTGGCCTGTCACTTAGCATAAATACTGAAAAAAATGGAAAAACAGCTAGGCTAGCTCAAAAATACATGAAAATATATCTGTCAAAACCTCTGAAAACAATTTTAAACAATATAGTTTCTAAATGTGTAAATGTAAAGGCAGCAATTTGTGCTTTTACAGGCAAACAACATTTTATCTGTTATAAATGGACCATATTTCATAAAGTGCTGACTGGGGACACCACTTGATTTCATGTGAATTCACAGTGTGAGAAGGGAGAGGCGACAGCAAACCGAAGTAATGGGAGCATTAGACTTATGTTGCGTGACGTTTGATCATGTCTGCTGCAAGGTCACAGACTCAGTCCCTGCAGCGGTCAGTGTGTCCATCATCAGCCATCACAGACCAGCTGACTGACCGCTCAGTCGTATTCACACAGGCCGAAGAGCTGTTTCAGCCTGGTGCAGAGAATGCTAAAAGGTTGTTTCTGTCGTGACTGCGTGAATGTAAAAATCGTTACCTCGCACAGATGCCGTCCGTGTGCAGTTGTACAGAATGGCTAATTCTCCAAACGTGGTCCACACCGTTATCGATGTGAGCAGTTTGTTATGTTGAAACACATCCAGCTTCCCATCTGGAAATATGAAACAAGGACAATCAATAGTTTTGGGGGTTTTTTTTAAAACCACATTTAGGACACAAATGAAAAGACACAGGATCCAGACACGTGTTGCAGACACGACATGTCATGACATTTACACTTCATTCAATTCATGTAACACTGGACAAATGGACAAGAGAGTCTGTTACTCATGTGGTTCCTTTGACTGGAACTTCACATGGCTTCAATGATTTGGACAGAGACAGTAAAACTGCCTTATATCATATATCTGGTAAAGACACTTTACATTACCACAATGCCTCTGGGATTTATCACAAATAATAATAATAGTTTTTTGTCTTAAGGACTCTCTGGCCAAGATGTTGTGGCAAGCAATCAGCCTTATCTTTAGTAAAATGAGACCAGGAAACTAAACCACTGTCCTTTCATCCTTTCCACCGTCCTACCATCTATACCTACTGTTAGCACTACTGAGGCACTGAGGTGTATTTCTGGCTCTTGTTCCATCACTAACCCTGAAATGATATCATTTGCTGCATAAATTATGACTCAAATTAAGACCTTATTAATAAGATTACACTCACTGGCTTCTGACGTATGTGTGATTATTTCAAGGGCTTTCATTAGTGACTAATTATTAATCATGAGCAGTTTTAATACCTGATTAACTATTTACGTCACAAAAGCAAAAACTGTGTAGGATTCAGGTTTGCTGTTAAATGCAGGCTCACTGTTTATTTACCATCACAGTCACATTTTATTTTTATTTTTTTTTTTTATTTCTTAAAAATTTATTTCTTTCCAGTTAATATGAGTAAGTCTGGTCATATTTGGACAACATCTGATTATGTCAGGATTACACTTGTTACACTGACTCGACTGGAGAGACAATATTACGGAACTGACCTACTGCATTTTCCTGTCCAGGGTGAGAAATCACTGTAACACCAGACAGCAGAACAAATACTGGGACATTGTGTCTGTGAGTGGCTAATTACACCAGCAAGCACACTGGCAGATGCCCAACCATTGTTTAGAGGCCATGTGGTCATCTAAAAAACTTTGTTGCCTGGTTACTTTGAGAGGGCTGCCAGTGACGTTTGTGACGTCACTGGCAGCTAAACTAAAACATTAAATCTAAACTAAAACATTAAATCAACTTATTAAAGCAAATAAACAGGTAAATAAATCAGTTTATTGATAAAGAGACAAAAAGTAGAATATTCCACATTTCACTTCCATGTACTTCATAACACTCTATACCAGGGTGGATGAATACATTAGTGCCCAAAATGAACTTTTTCACTCTCCTGCCAAGAGCTGATAAACGTGATGAATTTACACTGCATGCACCTGCTGTGAGTGCTGGCTAAAATAATTTTAATCTACTTTTTTGTGTTGTGTCAAAATTTGTATTTGTGTGCATGTTTTCACACAGGTTTCTCCTCTTTGGAAACAAGATTGAGTATAATGTGATTAGGATTAAATCTACACCAAAGGTTTCCATCCATATTTAGTGCTAATTTTAACCAGTGTCAGAAAATCTACAAAAGAATATGTGCATATGTTTTTATTCATAATAATTACCGTTGAATGGGAATATTAGGAGTTGATTCATGGAGGTAAACTGTGCTCCAGTCAGGTATAAACATATAAGAAGAGGATGGTAGATGGCATGGCTTAAAGAGGTCTAGTCTTCTCAATTGGTGTAAACAAAAAAGCAAAAAAAAACAAAAACATTGGTTCAGTGTTATAATGTCTTTATTGCTTTATTGCTGTCTCTTTGGTGGATGTTTACATCATCTGCTTCATGAGCATTGTGATTAATTTGCTGAATCTGTCCGTGCTATACCGTGACACATCTTATTTTCTCTTACAAACCATGTTTTCCATGTTTCTGTGTTACTATTAATAAAAGTTAAGTGAACATATTTGTATTCTGAGAGCACAGTTGTCAGGAGAGCAACAAGTCAGTGGAGGAAAAACTGTCAAATGAGTCCAGAGCCAAACAGCACTGTTCTGTTTTTTTTTTGTTTTTGGTTTTTGGTTTTAAATATGATCTGCTTTTTTGTGCCTTAAGAACAGAGAAGTTTTAATTTTAATTAAAGACTCTGCCCACTGATTAAACACACCACAAGTGAAACCACCTGCTGAGGCTGCAGATTGCTGCTGGTTTCTTCGCTGAACAGGGGCTGCCGTCGAAAAGTCTGTTTTGCTTTTTTGCTAAGAGACAGTCAAATTTACATTTTAAATACAGCCCCTTAAAATCTTTCATATCCCTTTCTTTAACCCAGTGACGTCTTTCCATCAAGGAACGATGGAAAAAGTGCCAGAAGAAAAACCTGGACCCTTTTTTTGACTATTTGACCACAGCCCTGGTTGACCATCCCAGCTCTGGAGTGTCACTTTTATTGGGCGATGCATGTCACGTGGTGTTACTGCAGTACTGGATTTCAGTAATTGCAGGTGCATTCACCACTGCAGGAAGTGGAGAGAAAAAGCTAATTTCCTCATTTATTAATTCCAGACTAAAAAGAAGACGATGGGCCAGGCCTGAGCCTACCTGCCAGGACAAACAGATGGTTCCCAGGCTCTCCCTGCTTGATGACGTACTCTCCCTGCTGGTAGGTGCGCTCATACATACACTCCACCATGTCTTTGATCTGCTGCAGCTCCAGCCTCTTCAGGTACTGGTTCTTGTTCAGGGCGTCTGTCAGCAGCTTCTTTACACTGTTAAGACACAACAACAGACGAAGAGTTAAAATAAGGGTTACAATTTGCCAGTGAGAAGAGAGAAACAGAGGAAGCAAACACTGATCTTTGTAGTCACTGCAGGGTGAGGTGAAGGTTACTAGGTGCATTTGTTTGGATTGCACTTGGTGTAAGAGCAGTTTAGAGTGACCGAAGAGTTTCCCCCTGATTAGACTTTTTACTCGACTATCTGAACCACAGATGTACTCACTTGTTACTTTGCAGATAGAGATCGTTGGGGGTTATAACTGCAAGTCGACCACAACTAGCAATTCACATAAACCAACTTGTTTGTTTGAAAATTGTTAGATTTTTCACTTTTTTTTAAAGTTAGGACAAACTAATTCACAAAGAAAACAATCAACAGGTTGATCTACACTAAAAATTGTTTCTTGCTGTCCCCCGTCTTTGCTTTCTTTACTTCCTCATTGCTTCTTTCCTTCTTTTCCCCCTTTTTCCTTCCTAACCAGTAAAACAGCCGTTTTCATCACTACTTTAACTTGTTGCTTTTCATACCTGAATGTGTTTTACTTCTGCACTTGTTTATGTTTATTAAGCAAAACATCTGGACATTCACAAGTACTCCAGTATGTTTCCAGTCTAGTTTTAATACTTCCTTAAGGATCATTTTAGGCACTCCTGCCACTGCTGATTGCAGCTATGTGGTTGGTTTCCTGAGCCCACTGAGCCACCAGGACACCCACATCCACATTACTCACCACGTTTTTAGGCTGCGTGATAAATATTTTGTCTCCTGTGAAAAGATGACTATTTGCAGCCTCTGGGCTCCTTCCAACAATGAATCAAGTGGAACAGCGAAAACATAAAATCATCATGAGCTGTCAAAGTTCACCGTTGTGCATTTTAACAGCTGCAGCGAGGGGCCGTAAGAAGAAGACATCGCTTCCTTTGGGGAGTTGTAAACCGAAAAGGTTAAGAGTCACGGATGAATGCAAACTATAGATCATGAGACCCGGTCAGCGCTCAGAGAGGCGAGCGGCACAGGTGGTGGGTGGTCTGTTTATCCACCTTATCGTGTGTCATAAATTATCACTTTGGGCTTCATAAAACGAGAGCAGATGACATCCAGTCCTTTCTACTTTCCAATCCACAGCGCTTCCTCCCACTTAGATGTGTCATTTCTCTGCCCGAGTCTGCTACACGTTGTCATTGTCATTCACAGAAGACGAGTATTCTGTTTCAAAGGGCCAGTCTGCAGGAGGGCACCAGCCTGCCTCATTTACATTCACTCTTGTTATATAATACATGCTGGGCTTATTAGCAGCATATGTTTTAAATATGAGGATCAGGTTGAGAGAGGGAGACTCGGCCTACTCACATTTATTCACAGCAGAGTGCGTTTGTATTCATGTTGTACAATGTGAAGAACACTTACTGTGACAAAAGGCAATTCGGCTTTCATGTTCTAAAATCGAACAGGACTTACTGCTCTCATTAAATAACCCTTTGTGTTGTTTTTTTGTCTCACTGAGCTGTGTATGTGTGTGTGCAGTAAATGACTTGACACAACGGGGATGTGTGTGTTTGCGGGGGTTGTCACGCATTTGGATTTGATCTTAATGGATCTCTCTCTACCCCTTGTCATAACGTGCAAAACAAATGTAAAACACAACTCTCTTGCTTTGCCAGCTCGTGTTAAAATGACAGGGACACTCATCACATGTTGTGTTTGCAGTCATTTAGGCTGTAGAAGGACAAATGGGGCTAAATGCCCGATGAGAGGAGGGAGTAGCTGGAGAGACGTTGGCAGCATGTGTCGACTGGTCTGCAGAGCGTTAAAGGTAAATTACAAAGCCACAATGACGAGGTCGGGGTTCTTCATTGACTGTTAGAGTTTGTTTAAGATTTCCAGGTTTGAGTCAGCACCAGTTGACTTTGAGCTAAATGAATTCAGTGGACCAAACATCTGGATCTCCCCCTGGTGGATGGCTCCAGAACCCTGCTCCCTCCCTCTTTAGCAGATGGGACATGGGCCAGGAAAAAAAATCCATGTACACATCAGAACATCAAATCCATTTTTCCGAAGATGCTTTAGGTAGGTCTTATCCTGCTAATGTATGCTCAAGTGTTTTTTCCAATAAGTCATTATTATATCACCATGCATACTCGATATACAACAACAAAACAACTGTACAGTCAACTTTTTCCTGAGCATGTTCTATAAAACACAAAATTCACAAAATTACATTACATACATCTGTTATGAATACCTCAGTGCCTGCTCACAACCACTACTCATGCTGTCGTCTCAGTCTTTAAGAGGGCTCTAATGGTTTGAAGTATTTACTTGCTCAGTTTTTACTGGTCGCCATTGTTGAGCGCCTTTTGTCAATCTAAATGATCCTTAAAGTTCTTTTTTTGTGGCCTGAAGCCTGAAACTCCCCATCTCAGCATTCTGAGATCAGATTACCTCCTTAATTTGATAAACTTCCTGTTGGGGTGAGGCATATTGTAACGCAGGCAATGAAATCAATGAAATCACAGTTGGGAGAAAGGTAATTGTTTTTCATGGGAGGGGTGGAGCTCCTGTTTCATTGGAAATAAATTGCATGCCAGTTTATACCTGCTGGCACTGACAAGATCCATGTTTTTCAGGTAATAGAAGAAAAAAACGGAAAAAGAAATGTAATGTTTAATGAAAGTAGTATCTATATTACATGGCCAAAAGTATATGGACACATAAAGATTATACCCATATGTTACTGTGAGACTTTTTTTTTTTTCCATATTCCAAAGGTGTTGGAGAACAAACCTCTCACCTTGCATCCTTTGGTACCCGGGCCTTCTCAAAGGAGAACTTTGGCAGGCTGCTGGAGTCATAGGTCCTGGATGTGGGTTCAGCCGATACCCCCGCTTTGGCCCCTTTTCTTCTGTTGAGGGTTTCCTTGATCCGAACACTGAGGTTGGGGCTGCTCTTGTTGCTGGTTTTGATGGAAGGCGGCCTCGATGCCAGACCCACCGAGGCTCCGCTCTGGTTCTTCATCACGTCCTGTAGCTTGTTGAGCTGGATGCACTTGTTCTGCAGCTCCTCGCTCAGTTCAGCCAAAGCTCGCGTCTGCTTGGCCAGCTGCTCCTGGAGACCTTTGATCTGCTGCTCTTTGGCACAAAGCTCTTCATCCCTCCTCTTGCCCTCTCGCTCCAGCTCATCCACTCGGGCTCTCAGCGAGTCCAGCGATGAGTTTTTGAAGCCCCCACCATTGTCTTTGTGGGCTCGGCTGTGGGAAGCAGCGGCAGCAGAACAGCCGTCTGCGTGTTTGTAACGCTTCGATTTCATCGAGCCATTCCCCATCTTATCGCCTAAGGACACAGTAGAGATTCAGACTCAATATTTGCTGATGTGATTGAACTGTTATCAAAGAGAAGTGAGCTTTCCCAACAGCACAGTGACATTTAGCTGAAAAATGTCTATATAAGGAAGCTGGGAGTGAGATTTCAAACAAAAGAGCTGACGCTGTGTGAAGAGAAAACAGGAGAAAGATGTAAAGAGAGAGGAGACGGAGCAAATCTGTATATAATGGTCAACGAGTGTGTCTTCTCCATTTATAATTCAGAGGGCAGGAAGTATTACGTTACATCAACAGTCACTCCCTTTCTGCTTGCAGTGGAGGAAATGCTGTTCAGGAAGCTTATAAAAAAGAAAAAGTGTCAAAATAAAATAACTTTAACAATATATTTTTACTCTGACGTCAACTTTCAGAGCATGTTTCTTTCCACATAGAGATCCTGCACATGGGAGAAAATGTCTGAGAACAATCCGGTGTTTGTTGTTTGGGACTGTCGCCCACACACGCATACAGTAGACTTCATTCATGACATTCCTGCTCGGCTACAGTGAGTGGATGTCAGATCAGACTGGTCTCACAACACTGTTCTGAAAACTACATGACAGACATTAATTATGAACTTGTTTGTAAAGATTAGCACTGAAATTCCCTTTAATTTGTCTGAGTTATAAAGCAGTCTCCTCTCTGAAATCACAATAAAAGATTTCCAGTAACAGATGTATTAACATATGGCTGAGGAAATCTCTTATTATAAGAATATTCCCTTCTTTTTTTGCATTTTTATCTGTCCGTTTGTGAAGGTGATTAAAAACTCATTCAGTTAAGTTTACTTAAGAGTACATCTCCTGGAAGGACCGTGCACCTGCAACTTCCGATGCCTCGTCATTCCTCTCCAGAGCCGTTAAATAATGATTAAAATAAAAAAAAAAGCCGCGCTCAGTTCGCATTAAACATCTGGGCTCACCTGATTAGTTGTCAGAGCCTTCAGACGAGCCTGGGGGACGATTTAAAAGATGAAACTGCGTGTCTGCACATCCGAGCATCCGTAGAGAAACAGTCCATCTACGACACTGGTCGCATCCTCTCCTCCCTCTGTCTCTCCCTCCCTCGTGCGCTCCTCTTTCCTCCTCGGCTCTGCGCACTCTCGCGTGCGCAGCAACGGGCAGTATGATTGGCAGGTCAGGTGTGTGTACCCCGTTCATTTATATAAGAATTGTGCATTTATGTAATAGGGTGACGTCAGCTCCAAAGTTTGCATTAGTCTCAATAATGAGGCTAAAATAAGTTTCAGATCCGGATAAACTTTCAATCGATTGAAAGTCTAAATATTTAACATTAAAATTTATAATTCTTATAATTCTTTAATCAGAAATGTACAAAAATGTGATTAAAAAAGAAAGCAAGAGCTGGCTTATACTAAAATGTCATAATATGCATGCAGTAAGACAAGCAATGTATAGACGTAAGAGATAGTTGGGAGATTGTATCATGCTGGAAGTCATGTCTGTGTATTTGTTTACAAGTTTACAGGAGGTGTGCAGCTGTTACAGTTTTCCATTTATGGCACCACATTTCTGCACTGTAACTTAACAAAGAGGAACCAAATTCAGCTGTTTTGTTTGTTTGTTTGTCTGTTCTGTTTTTAGATTCATCTGCAGACTGTTCCAGGTGGACAAGCATACACAAAGGGTCTTTTCCCCAGCTCAGTGCAGACTCAAGGAACCTTTAGTAAAAATAAGTCCTGGTAGCAGAAAGTATAGCTGTTCACACATTCAAACATGTAGGTTGAGGTGAAAAAAGTGATTTTGAGATAAATAGCCTCATTTAGCAGTGAGTCATCCCACAGGCCTGTAGTTTTAGTCAAAAGAAGGAGCTAAATACAAATGCAAATAAACAGATAAATACAAGTAAATATTCATTTATTACATCAGAAGACATGAAGGTTTCTTTTGGGAGAAACTTTTAAAAGAGAGATATTTAATCATTTGTTTAAACAAGTAGTCTAATTGAGATTAGGATCTGTTGTTCAAGAGAGACAAAAATACATAAAAACATTCATTTAAGCCAACACACATTATGAAAAGAAAGTGTGGCTGCAAGTAAATAAGAGAACTACTATTTTAGCATCAAGTATTTACAAATGTGTATACAAATCTGTACATACATATGTATATGTGTCTACAAATGTGTGTAGAGGTCTGTAAATGTGTGTGGAGATTTGCAAAGATGTGTGTAGATTTGTCTGTGTGCCTCTGTAGCTACACAGCCTACATATCACTGGGCTGCCGTAGCACCCAGTGATTTTGCTGGGCAAGGTACATTTTAGGCGGCAACTATGGAGAGAAATTACCAGGTTAACTACTACTCCAGCGGGGTACAGAGTAGTCAACTGCACGTGAGGTTAGGTAATTAATTGCCTAACTTTGAAACCATAATTTTGCAATCAAGTCTGAAAATAAGGGTATGTAACATAAATCTGAACCTATAATATCACCTGAGTTATGATGGTGGCTATCAGTGACACGGGATAGCACTGTCATTGACATACGCAAATCTCCACACATATTTGCAGATTCCTGCAAAGGCAAAATTGTAACAAAAGTTCAAAAAGACAACAAACTGAGAGGTTTTCCCGGAGTTGTAAATGATGACTTGCCTGTATTTCCAGCTCTTGGTACTTCTCAGTCATTAACATTTTTTCACGCATTTACAGATTTGTCTACACATTTACAGATCTATGTATGCATTTACAGACTTGTCTACACACTTGTAAATAGTTTTGCCACAATAATAGCCCCACAGGCAACCTCATAGAATGATCAACTTAAACAAGAGAATGTAACCTCAGGTTTCACTTTGTAAATGTCAGGCTCTGTTTTGCATTTAGCACTATGGTACAATTGTAATGTAACTGTGACATCTGACATAGTAAATTATTATAAAGTTACACATTCAGCAGAAACAAAATAACACTATGATTCTTTTGTAGTTGTGTTTCTGCATCAGTGTGTTTGCTCAAACATGGCTACCTGTTGCTTCTGGAAACATATTGAGTGCATGGAGAGTGAGCCAAAACTGCAAAGATGTGGACCTTTAAACCTAAGCAGTCTAGACATTGCTAATATAAAAACAATAATCAGAGCAGCTGGGAAGAAATTTCATTGAATGAGATTAGAGAAATGGTAAAAATGTCTTTTTAAAATGTCTTGTCATTAAAATGTCTTTTTAAACCGACCATGTTTCTCCATGTGGTCATAATATGGATTTTACTGTTTTTGGACAACATCTACACCCAAAGCTGCAAGCTTTCAAATTCAGAAATGATTAATTGGTTTTCCCAGTGTGTTTGTCTGTGACGCCGGCCGGTGCAGCCTGGCCTGCAGCACAGTTTATTGACAGGCACAGAACAATAATGGCAGGTGGCCAAAGCTGATTCATCTGCAGCACTCAGAGCACAGCAAAATAATCCAGGTCACTGACTCCCAACCTGAACCTGAGAGGAAATCTGAGAGGCTGCCAAATGATATGGGGACATATTCTGAATAAGCACACATGTTTACTCTGAAGGCATTTAGTCAACTCCGTCATTCATACAGGGCTACAGAAACTTGCTACGGGCACTTTGGCTGAGCACATGTTTAGATCGGAAGAATTGACTGTTTTGGCTGCTTGGTGGCTCAGTTTTCACAGCCAGTAGGTCAGACTTTAAACCTGCCAGCCAGCTGATTTTCAATATCTGCATTTGTTGATTGTTTACATGTATTCCCTCTGGTTGTGTACAGTCTTTATGGTCTCCCATTTTTGGCCACCTGACAGGATATTACAGAATATGGTCAGTTTTTAGTTGCAAGATGGCATCTAGACGTAAAATCTGTGAAATTTTGTTGAGAAGAGGAAGAGCTCAATATTATTTTTTTTTAACCTTCAGCTGCCACTGGACAACATGTGATGATGTGTTGTGGCTGCAGTGTTTTGTAGCTGGTCAGGGTCATGAAAAGTCAGATGTTGTTTTTAAAAAAAATTAAAGTTAAGTCCAGTGGGCGATGACATTTCTGGCCTGTGATCTCCTGACCCATTAAAATACAAAACAGTCATTGAAAAGAGAATAGCATTTACAATTAGATTAGATTACCAATACAGAAAATATAGCAAATATTTTCTGTAGCAGAAATGTTTTTTCTCTAAGATCCCTTTGGTTGGGAACCAGTGGTTTAATGTGACTTATTAATGTTTGATGGCCTAGTTATTTTGGTTACATATTTTAAAATTGGATGTTTTAAATTTAGATACATATTTTTTTTAAGTTACAAATTAATTGGGTTCGTGACAGCAGGCATATATATTATATATTTTAAGTTGTTTGATTTTCCCTTTAAAAGGGAAAAAGTAATTTTAAAAAAAATTTAATGGCAAGAGGAAAAAAATTACAGACAGGAAAAAATAAGGTCGGAAAAAAATATTTAATTTTGCTCTTTACCCACTCTTATGTAATTAAAACTGTAGATCAGAAATCAAATGGAAATCAACTGTGTTTTTTTTTTTCACTTTTCTCTCTGGCCTATTGCAAAATATTAAAGTTCATGGGTCAAATTTCTGGACATCACTGTGAGATATTGTATTGGAGATATTGAGTTATCTTATTGCACTGTAAATACCATACTTTTGATTTACGTTCATCATTTTATCAGTTTCAGATGCCTCAGAGTATCACATTAATTTAGTGCTTCAAGTAACACGCTGCAACACACTGCAACTGTTACAGCAACAGCAGGTGTCATTCAGACCGAACACTTTCAGTTGCACTAAGTCTATTTGGTCACTTGGTGGAGCCAAATATGTATTTTTGTTTTCTGCCTCTGTGCAGAAAATTCCACTCAAACCTCAGCAGAAAAATAATCACATTACTTCATCAAACATTGATCATAAAGTTCTTGATTTGTGTTGCTCAGCATTTTGTGATGTTGTCCTTCCATTTTCTTTCTGGTTTACCTTTGAATAAGTTGTGTAAACTATTTCTTTGTTTCACTTTATGTTACATTAGAAGTTAGAATATTTAAGATCCCAGTCCAGGCTGTGTTGACTTTCTCTGTTCTGTCATACTTTGTTTCTTCTCATCTAGTCTGTTCCTGCTTGCTGTGAACTGTCACAGTCCGGCTGATCTCTGCCGCTTCATTCCAGAGGGACCAGCGAGGCAAAGCACTTTACCTCTGATGAGTTCACTTTTGTCTCTATGGAGTGGTCACTGCACTTTCTTTTAACTTTTTTCATACATGATTTAAATGAACTTGTTGCAGTTGACACTATAATTCATCTGGGCAGACAAAACCTGCAGTGTCTCAGTGTAGAGATTTTTATAGTGTTTGTGAAAAGAGTGGAACAAGTTGGCGACTTAAAGTCACAACTTTCTGTTTCAATTAGCTCTATATGTTTTATCTTTTCATGGTGATTATACACAATATGCAATATTACTTGTTTGATGACTTTTGAAGATGTAAAGTTACACTTTTCTGTCTGAGCTGCATTCAGTGTCAGTGTCAGTTTGAGCTCAAGCATGTGATCACATTAGTTAAAAATATATTAAAAGGGGAACTAGTGTATTTGACTGAGAATCAGCATTTATTTTCAAAGTTAATATCATATTTTGTGGTAGAAAGTTTTAAAAAGCTAGTAAGTGAACCATTTGGAGTTTATTTGTACTCCACACAGTGCCCACACATGAAGAAATAACTTCCTCCAAACATTTAACAAATCCACAGAGTCAGTCCATGTTTTTTTAAACAGCCTTTTATTAACTCTCTTTTAGACACTACTAATTCATTTATAAACGGTTCCTCTATTCCATTTTAACAGCCCAAATACAAATGAGTGAACACAGGGAGGAAAACAGAAAGAAACACAGTATGTACACAATAAAGCACAACAGCACTCAGTGTTGAGGGAGAAGTCAAGGCAAAGCGCACATCAGTCAAAAATATTTAACTTCATACATCGAGCCAATACCTTGAAAAATAAGTGTCTCATACAAAGTTGTATAAAAAAATAATAGTTAAGCCAATATCTGATAACTACTTAAGCATGTTATGTACCTAGTACAAAATTAAATAACAATAAAATAATAGTAAATATTGGCATAGGGACATAATGTGGCTACACAAATAGATTTATAAATAAAACAAATATGGAGGAAACTTTACTTTTTAATAATATGAAAAATAAAAAAAGGATAATATTTAGTATGTGTAGGGTTTAAACAGAAATCCTTAGTTCACATTATTCAACCACACAAAATCATTCACGCTTTCTAACTGAACCACCAGGGGGCAGCACAAGCACAGTCTTTTTCTACATTGAGGGGGGGGGGGGCAATGATAGTAGCCCACAGGCTGCCTTATCGCGTTAGCTGCACAGGGCTATTCTTACACTGATTATCAGGAACAACAGGAAACACTCTACATCTTCACACCTTCCATATAAAGTCACAGCTGAAGGCCTCAGTATGCCTCAAATGAAGTGCTCACCGGACACCCATTCAAACACCTGAGATGCTGCTCAACCGTACGAGGAACACTTCAGTTGAAGCTCACTGACGCCTCAAATCTTTACGGGATACTGTGGCTCCAAGTGTGTTAAAGAGGACAAAGAGGTGGTTGCTTCCTGCTGACCAAAAATCACAAAACTTTACACAACACAAACAGGAAAAACTCAAATACATCTTTTAATTGCAGCCAGCGCATTTTTTCTTTTTCCTTACAAGTAACAAAACCTTAAGAAACACAAAGTGAGACAACACTCCGGTATCGTACAAAAAGAAGGAGACGAAACAAGGCGACACATAAAAGGCTAGCTTAACAGTGAATAACAGTGTGGCGGGAAAGGTTCCGTACAAAGGATGCTGGCTTGTGGAACCAGCGTGAGTAGCATTTCTGTTAAGTTAGCCGGGCCAGCAGCTAACTTTGTAGCTTCAGTGGAAAAAAAAAAAAAAACAAACAAAAAAAAAACTTGTTGAAAACTAGCAGGGGGGGAACAAACAACCCCAACAATTTCATCAACGCTCACAGAAGGTTTATCAGGGCGAAATGCTTCTGACATGGAAAAAAGCACCTCGGCTTTTACTTTGAAGGTTTGTAGCATTTCCTCTTTTTTTGTTCTTTTTAAAAAGACTACAAAGTCATACAAAGAGATGAAAAAAACAGCTGTCCTGAAATATACAGCACAAAGAGCAAGAGGGTAAGGAAAAGCAGAGCTTAATAGAAATCTGAAGCTGGGGGGAAACACAAAAGATCCTCGCCAGCCAGAGTAGAGAGATTGTCATTTCCCTTCCAACATGGGGATACTTTGTCTGGACAACAGCGGCGTCGACAGGACGCGGCTCCGCCTGTCGGGTGTGTCGTTCTGGTTTTCTTCAGTGACGAAGTTTAAACCCTGCTCAGCAGAGTGGATCTGTGGAGAGAAGACAGAAACAGATGTTAACGTCACAAGAAAATCATCTGATGTGTCAGTTCTAACGACAAATGATTTTGAATCTTGACGCTGAAATGTAAGTCTGACTGGTGAGAAAAATCACAATAACTGCTAAAATGCTAAGCTGCTAAGATTAACATTGCACTGCAAAAATAAAATGATCACATCCTGTTGGGCTTTGCGTTCTTCAGAAACACTTGAGATGTGATTATAATTTTGCTTAAAACAGTTTTTGGGTTTTGCAACATTTTGTTCAGTGCATCCATTGTTAAAAATCTTACATTAAAATGATGCTCCAATAAATTGTAAAGACAAATGTCGAAGCAACAGTTTGTGTGAGTGTGTGCATGTTCGTGTGTGTGTGTGTGAGGGAGAGCCGGTAGAGGCGAGCATCACGTTCTGCTGACGCGGCTCAGCTAGAATAAAGTGACAGATCGTGTCGCAGCGGAGGCAAAGCTCAGGGGGATGCGGGGAGGGTTTGGCAGTCGATCAGGAAACGTGCCTACACACACGCACTCACGCACATGCACAAACGCGCACACAGGCTGGATTTAACCCAACGCTCACAGTGCTCTGAGTCCAAAACCTGCTCTCACCTCTGACCCCTGCCAGCAGATCTGATTCATACGTCTGCATGTGGGTGGTTGGGTGTGTGTGGGGTCAGTTTTTGGCAACCTGCAGCATGACTGCCAGCTCTGAATCATGTGTTCAGTGGCCATAAATACTGGCCTATACATGTCTGGCTCACGTATTTCTACATAACATGGAAGCTACATATTGTAGCTTCCATGTTTTAGGGTTTTTTTTCTAAGTCTTTTCTAAAAAGTGTCGAAAATCTGTTGTTTGTACGAGAGTTAGTATTAAACCAGGCTGAGCTATCTATCTTAACAGCTGTCAAGTAACTCTGAACGACTCTTTAGCTGCTGGAGTTTTAATACAGTTTAAAATTTTTATCCACGCTTCGGAAGGTGGGCTACTTTATGCTGCAACGCTCCCCACAACTTTTCACATACTTTCTGTTTACACAACTTAAAATATATATATATGTATATATTGAACATATTTTTACTTCATCCAGTTAATAAGCTTTAACAGAAGCGCACTAGAAAGATCTCGTGACTGCTGGACGAGCCGTTTTATCACTTTGGGAAAAAAACCTGGCGGACTCATTTTGTGTCAATTAGAGCTTGTGATGCTGAAGCATGAGGAAATCTCCCTCTGTCAGCTCTCGGGGGCTTTCTTCAGCGAATTAGAGCCGACGGAACAAAGACTATTTTTTTTCTCACCCATCTTCTCACATACACACCGTCAGAGTATACGCGCAGTCCAGAGCACTGTGTGAAGAGGGGGTGCGGGAGGGTGTGTGTGTGTGTGTGTGTGTGTGTTAGGATGTAATTGTGTGAAAATGACTGATGCCCCTTGCGTGTCTGCGCAAGCGATTGTGTGACAAAGAAGAATGATGAGCACCTGTGCGCGCGCGTGTGTGTGTGTATGAGTGTGAGTGTGTTTTAATGCATTTATTGAATAGCGTGCAGGTCAGCTTTAGTGTGTGACCTACATCCCTCTGGGTCTGTCTGGTCAGCGGGGAGGCAGGAGGGGATGTGGGGTGACAGCCGTGATTGAAAGACTCCAAACCCCTGAGGGTGAGTGTGTGTTTTGGGTGTGTGGATGTGAATGAAGGGGGGTTGTTCATACACACCTCAGAGACTTCCATCTGTCCTTCTCCATGTTATTCTCAGGACCTTCGCTCTCGTACGACGCCAGATACAATGCTGCGAGGAGAAAAGCAAGGACACATCGTTAGCTTTTAAATGACTCGTTTGAAGACATGACATCAAACTGATTTCATGTTAACAGTGTGTTTTTGCAACAAGAAATAGAAATTTTGGATGGGCGGGGACTTATAACACCTGTGAAAATCAGTTTAAGCCGATGTGAACCTTTTCTTAACTCCTTTTAAAAGTTGTTGGGTTTTTTTTTTTGCCTGCAGTCTTTCAGTCTGTCCGTTTCACATTTTCTAATTTAACGTGAAAAGCTGCCACTCTCTTGCATGTTTCAAGGCTCAATCCAGGTTTACATCAACCTGCATCCCCTTTGCACACACCAATTATCTGTTTTTATTCAACTGGTTGATGGGAGGATGTTCACTGTCACCCACGGATGATAGTGATGGCCGTGAAGAGCCGATTGGTCGTTTCGATCTGTGCACGTCAGTGCCGGGGGGATTTCACAGACCTCCCCATCTCCCTCTGACAAGATGCTGATAAGAGCCGGAGCCGGCGACACGGGACTTTGATGTGGATTAAAGGAGACCCAAGCTATCGGTGCTGCTCGAGTATCAGCAGTGATAACAAGGTGTGTGTGGATTTGAGGCTTAGTGGACACAGAAAATCATCCTGGTGTCTGCGGTCTAAGATATTACTGTCAAGGACGAGGAACCGCAGGAAACGGAGAACATCACTGAGATTTCTCCTGTTACTTTACATCCAAAACACTGTTTCAGTCCACACCTACTTATAAAGTAAAACATATGATATCTGAAGTTTGCAGGTTAACAATTTTTACTTGATAATGAGCGTGCATATTCAGTCCATTGATAGACGTACCATCTTCGGTGAACGCTGGAGCAGTCAGCAGGTACTGCAGGATCTTGCGATCCTTCTCAAACGGACACTCCACTTTCTTCCAGGTCATGAACTCGCTCACTTGTTTGGCGAGTTCCCAGAATTTCTGAAATAAGAAGAAAAAACAGGTTAACAGGTTACTTTGCATGTGTGCATGAAGAGTTTTACTTCACTCCATGCTCCAAATATAATTGATGTCACAATGCCTTTTGATGAAGTATTATTCTTGCAGGGCTCCACTGACGCTGCCCAGTGACCTCACATATCACGCTGTGATAATACTAGCTCAAATATGAAACTGTTCAAATGTACTGTATAGCAGTCGTGACTGGGCATGGCAGAAAAAAAAGCAATCGGCAGAGTTTCCCAGGATATAATAGATCCTTAAAATAGTGTCTGATTCAGTGTAGCTGTGACCAAACACCAGTGGAAACAGTTATGAGTCTTTGGTCACTGGTCAGTGTATTCGTTCCATGGAAACACAGCTGAACGATACGCACTCAAGCCTGACTTCTTCATTCTGTAACACTCTTTAGGGAAGTGGAAATAAACAGAACCAAATCTGTCGCCATGTGTAGTAAATACAGTAAAGTGTCTGACGCAAGCTGGGGGGGAAATCTGGTGTAATCTGTTGCCGGGGGAACTCCTTTCAAAATTCAGTTTACCTCAAAGTTGATGTGCCCGTTCTGCAGTCTGTTGGCACATCCCTCGTTGAGGAAGTAGATGTCTTTGATGAGCAGGCTGAAGAATGGGATGACAATCTGCAAGACGACAGAAAGAGAAAGGGATTTGGTTTTCAGTGAGAAGGTGCGGAGGGGGATTTCCACATTACTCACAGGTGTGTGTGGTCTTTATAAACATTGATTCAAAGGAAAAGGATTACAATAGACAAAGAGGATCTCTTATGATGTTCATTTCCTGGGGAAAAAAAAAAAAAAACAGACCCCCTGTTCACATCTGTTCTGATCACAAACTCACTAACTTTTCATTCTTGCAAGCCTGTGGCAGCTGGTACAAATGCAAACCTTTGTAATAAAGAGAAAACATTAAATACCCGGAATAAAATCCTCTAACCATAACAGGAGAAGTGAGACTGGAGTGCAGTTTCCAGAGGAGAATTCCCCTCTAAAGTCCCGTAAATAATTCATCACCACCCTCACACAATGATTCAGGTCACTGCCTGTCTGGGCGCTAACGTACATCGATGTTGATGGAGAGCAAGGTGGGGAAGATGCAGCAGACTACGTTCAGATAAGAGGACTGTTTTACACTCATGGGACCACCCCATCCGTCTCTGGCACAGAATCAACCATCAGAAAATCCAATTGGCAGGCTGGTTGAATCTGGCATTTATCAAATAATCAGATAAATAAACACCAGTTTTGTCCTCTGGTGTCAAGAGATTGCTGCAATCTGGCACTGGGACCTGTAAAAGAAAATCCTCTCCGACAGCCCCAACACATCCCCACCCAAGATGTTCAAACATTCATGAAGATGGAGCTTTTAAAAGATGAAGTACCACAGGGAAAGACACAGACCGAGCAGTTCATTACATGCAAGTTGGCTGCGCTCGGAGTATTATTTAAGTATCATTCTGACGGTGACAGAGGATACACACACCCTTTTCCTCATTAGTTCCTTACATAATATAGACCTGCTGCCAAGCCGGTGAATCCATCTGATGTGTTTCTTCTGCACTTGAAGCTTGTTTGTGTGAAACTGTGTAGCTACACCAGTGTAGCAACTAGCTAGCAACTAGCTAACTCAATCAAGTCAGAGAGTGTGTACACAGTGTACTCTGAGGGGGTCTCTGGGTGCAGGATGTTAACAGGAAAACATTGGTGTGCACAATCTGAAAACAGGAGTCGTGCATGCACGTACGCACGTGTACACACATGTTGTCACTTCAGGGAAAAAAGTGCTCAACAGGAGCTGAGAGGAAGCCTTTTTCACAGCTGGACACATCTGGGATGCTTAAGGCCTGATGCCAGAAGGTCGCCACGTCTGGCTTTGTGGCTATAATTAGATTGACTAAAGCTGTTGAAATCTATTTGTGAGTGTTTCTTTGTGTTAATAGATTCAATGATAAATAACTACAAACTAAAGCTGTGTGGTCATTTGCTGTGGTCTGTTTTTCTGTTTTCCCCATACCTAAAAAGATTAATTTGGCACATTTTATTGGCTCCCTTTCCTAAATTTTACTCATATGATCATCTTTACAGCCTGTTCTCACACATTTTGAAGTTACTGTTTGTACAACTCTGATCGCTGAAAGGGCTCCACACAAAAACCGTATTTACCGATGTTAAAATCATTGCACAAAGACATTCTGAACGCATTGCGCCGATTAGAATAAATGACAACTGCATCATGTGGTTTAACTGGGCGTAAGCTCGAGTATTTTCCACATTCTTGCTTGTAGAATATCATTGAGAGCCGTTGCCGCACAAATCAAACGTGGTGGGCAGAGTCCGCCTTTAGATCGGCCGTTTGGCATTTTGTTAAAATGTTACTTCAAGAAAGGAGTCAACACGGCAACAACTGTAGGATCATTTCATTCTTTCTGTCCTCACAGCGAAGAACAAAACTACAGCAGAACAGCATCGAAATGAAGCATATGAATGCTGGCTTTGTTGATCCTCTGACAAAGTCAACAGCACTCAGGATGCCTAGAGGAGATCATAAACACCCCCCACCCAGCCACCCACCACCACCAACACCACTACTACAGCCCTCCCAATAAGGAGAGGCCACAAGGGCAAGAACATACCAGACTTCTTGGGAACTTTCCGTTTCATGACCCCGACCTCTTGTCCGGGTATGTTTGCATTTCTGAGCTCCGAAAAAACATCCCTCACAAACCTCAGGGAGCCAGATACATACCGGTACACTCTGTCTCCACGCAGAATAAAAAAAACAACACCACATTATTCAGTATGTGATGTATGAGCAGAGACTAACCACTAATGTCTGGCAGCCCACGGGCTCCGTGCTGGTTGAGATTCAGCCAGGAGGGGTAACTCCAGCGGCAGCAGCAGAGAACAGTATGTGATCTGGCAGGCGACCGTGTTTCTCTCCCCTCCCTTGTTGAGGAGAACACAACACGTTTAACGAGGAGGAAACCAAGACCCTCCTCATATCTTGACCCACTTTTAACTCGACCTCCGTGTCCCCCCTCTGGGCTCTGCTGTTATGCAACCACTGTCCCTTGTCCAAGTCCACTGCGCCCGTGTTTACAGCATCAGCAGCTGTCAACACGGCTGGGAACGCAGCTCTGAGACGATAACGAGGCACAACGAGCGACAGAACTGTGGTTTGTTTTTGTTTGGTTTTTTAACTTCGCTTTCCTTTTCCTTCAAACTCAATGTCTGCAGCGTGTGAACATAGAGGCGACGATAACCATCTCAACTTTTTACATAACTGCAATCAACTGTAAGTGTTTCTGCTGCAACATGCGTCAGCAACACTTTGTCCGGAGGTCAGAGCTGAGGTTCCTCCAGCTGCTTTCAAGTAGAGTTTTTCAAGACACAGACCCACCCTGATTATTCACTGTAAGTGGCTCTGGGTGTTAGTTTCGGCCAAATGTACAAAAAGCAAACCGAAGTCTGGAGTTCAGATGTTCAAACGTCTGTGGGTTCATATATACAGTGGCTACTGGATGTGTAGGGACAAAAGAAATGTTGACTCGACCAGACTTCAAAACTTGACTGGATTCCCCAGGGGAGGTGGTTTTGATAGGGCTTCAAACTTTACTCAACAAGCTACACTTTAAATGTCAGCATGTACATTTAATTTGCACTCCTCCGTTGTGCCCTGGCAGCGAGCCTTTAGTTTTATAGAGTTATATTCAAAAATTCAGAAAAACATGTATTGAAAAAGAGTGTTTCATTGACCGCACTGTGTGAGTTTCCTGTGTTGAGGTTTTACCTTTTCCCTGCTGCTGTTGGCGGTGATCGATCGCTGTGTGGCTCCTCTCAGCGCTGTTCTGTAGTTGTAGAAATTGCTGGAAGGATCCATTTGGTGCTTTGGAGAGAAAACACAGGGTGTCGGTTTGAGCACAAGATTCTTTTTGTGACGATGTGACTGGTTTGCAAAAAAAGTACAAGAGGAGAATTCGTAAAAAGTCGTACAAGGACATTCTGATTGAGTCCAAATCAAATACCATGTCAGATCATTAACTATTTAAGCCGATTAACGTTTATCTATTTACTTTTAAAATGAATTCTTTGCATGGCTAATGTCTGCAGGTTTCTGTTTCTTCAGTGTGAGGACTTTTATTTTCCTGTAAAAAGTACACTCTTGAGGTGTTTCACTGTTGATAAACAATAAAAGCAAACAAAAAAATGAACATGCCTTATTGCCTCTAAGATTGTTTGAATTTTCTACTGTAAAGGACTAAAAATGATGGTGAAAGTGACCATTATTTGCTCAAAAACAGAAAAAAACCCCAAATAGCCATACAATTCATCATTTCCTCAAATACCTCCATCATGCACGCAATAGGACTTTAACCCCTGTAGTGCAACACAGTTTAGTAACTCAAACTGTCAGTGTTATAAAACAGCCTGCAAGGTCATGTGACAGGCGAAATCAGGAGACAGATTACTGAATTGAGTAACTGCGTGACCTCGAACAAACCGAGGAGCACTTCAGCTTCAACAGCAAACTATAACTGTCTGGTACAGGAAGATCAGATTTCACCTCAAATGAGGCTCACAGGGACAAAGCCGGGAGGGTAAAAAGGAAATCATCAAAGGAGTAAGAGTGTGTGACTGACAGAGAGAAGGACAAAGAGAAGGAGAAGGATGGAGATGAACTCCGGTGAGACACGACGGGAACCTAAAGAACTGAGTCTTTTTGAAAACTGTCAGATCCCAAAGAGGGTCCCAGCTTGAGTCGTCTCCACCTCAGATCTCCTGTTTCAAAAAGGACAGACTGAAGGCCTGTTAGGCTCAGAGAGCATCTTTCCTGCTCTATCTGGGGTTTCCTGAGGTACCACAGAAAAGGGGGGTTGTACCCCAGTTACACCTCAACATCTGGGGCTTTATGCCTGCTGGATTCCCCTTTCCCTCCACCTGCCTTCATCCCCGTGGATTTGTCAGTGCATCATGGTTGTGTTTGATTTGCTTGTTTGTTGCCATTTCTGAGGTCTTACTCTGGACTTGGCTTGAAGACCAAGCTTCTGCACGTTACTGCTACTCTGTTTTGTTCCTCATCTCTTATCCTTCACATGAGAATAGCAACTCAAGTATTTTGTGCAAGAACTCTGTTTTAAAGCAGAGATTTAAATAATAGCAGCAGTAAAAAATAAAATTCTTCACTATGACTCGATTTTTTCATTCATAATTGCAGAAGTTTGTACCACAAACCAAAGAAGGGGAAATGCAGTGATTCTAGTTGTGTTTCATCCATCTATGTGAGTCTCTGCTCTCCCACTCAGATCCATGTTCAGAGGAGCTTTCATGACAACTGTGTTTATCTTTCATTATCATTATTACACTCAACCCAACAACTGACTTAATAAAAAGAAGCTCGCCCACACACCCACAGCAGAGTTAGTCATTGACGTTGAAACATAACAAACCCACAGAGCTGCTCATATGTGTGGGCGCGCTGGAAAAGTGAAGACAACACAGAAAATGTTGAAAGCTGCAGATTTCACTTAACAAAAGTCCTGATTTTCCTTTGCAGATAAACCTTCAACATAGGTCCCTATTTCTGAAATGCTGCAGAACAAAACTGTGGGAATGAATTTTTCGACACTTTTTAGGCAAACTTACTTCCAAGATGTCAAACTTGGCCGTTTTGACTTTGCTCCAGGTCTTCTTGAGCCGAGACACAGGACTCATGTTCATCCCAGCTGCAAGACGGACACACCAATGAGCCAATGAGAGAGATATCACACATCCAAGAAAACAACAAGCAAACGTGATCGCATTAACACATGGCATTTTCCCCATTCAGCCAGACAGACGCACATCCCTCCTCCGCCCTTCCTCCACCACAGTCATCCTTTCACAACCCCCCCAACCCCCTTTTTCTTTCTTTCTTTCTGCTGTTGTCTCCTCTGATGCAGCGAGGCAAAAGGCCGCAGGAACAATGGAGTTAACACACGCCTCGTTTCCCCTCCCAGAGCTCTGCTTCCCATATGGTAATCCTCTGTGTGTGTCTTTGTGACTCTGTGTGTGTGTGTGTCTGTCTGGTGCAGGTTCAGGCATCGAGGGTCACCGTCAGAGCAGCGCTACAATACACAACAAACCCTCGAGTAAACAAAAGACCACAACAGGCAGAAATATAAAACTCTAAAGCGACTAAACCTAATTTTCTTCCCGGGCTCTCTCCACCTCCCAGGAGACAGTTTGAGTTGAACATGACACTCTAAGAACCGCAGGACCAGAAATGAATGAAAGTCCGACCACAGCGGCATGTGACAGTGTGTGTCAGAACGTGTCTTGCATAGGAAACGGCTCCATCTACTAACAAAGACACCAGTGTGCGTATGCGTGTGTGTGATTAGATAAAGAAGGACAGGTGTTGGCTGTGGTAGTCGCCCCGCTGGGACACACACTCCCTTTTACGAGGACGTTAATATATTGTTGATGTCTTCCCCTTTTCAGCGCCAACACAATGTTGCAGGAGACGCTGACAGAGAGTGTATGCTTCATCTATAAAGGGTCAGTTCACCCAAATTACACAGAAAACCACACACTTTCAATTGATTAAATGTATTTTTGTTATGATGTCCAGCCATGATAGTTTTGGTTTGATTTGAAGTTTTGAGATCTCTGTCCATGCTAGTGTGTGTAAACAGTGCTTGCAAACTGCTTTTATGACAAAGGTCTGAACTGAGTGGTTGTCTTTTTATTTATTTTCTGATCAGTTCTTACTGTCCCCGATGGATCAGATCTGATTTTAAAGTCAAAGGAAAAACTCAGATGAGCCAGATGTCTTGAAACCTTGATCTTCCTGGCTAGATACAGCGAGGGCCTCAATATGAAAATTTGCTTTTTGTAATTTGGGTGAACTAACCCTTTAATTATATCGCTAACACACTGTCAAACCCTGCTGGTTCCCTGGAGACGAGGCTGGGATTTGCCTGTGGCGCTCTCGGTCTCCCTCTCGCTCAGAGGGGAAAGACAGAGAACAGCTGGCACTCCAATATCCTCTCACTGTGCTCTGCTCTACACCCTTATCATCCCAGCCTCCCCCTCCTCCCTCGTGTGCACACACTCTCTCTGGTCAGTGCTGACCATCTGCCTGGATGGTTTGTTCTGTGCCCCCACCCCCTTCTCAGGTCTGTGAGGATGACCAGATGCCCTCTCCTCTAAACACTGAGACTTCTCTGGGATCCCCAGAGCCTGTCAGCTGGACCTCCAGCGAGGTCTCTAAACCATCTAGGTGTGCCCTGAATATCTTCACGCTACCTGGGTAGTTTTAGACTAATGTCTATTATTATTATATTTACACACATTCACATCTGTTAGTTGCTCAGTACAACCAGAGTCTCATCTGCTGCCTGCTGTGGAGCTCCACTGGAGCAGTTTGGGGTTAAGTGGTTTATAGGCCAGAAGTCTTTTTTTAGTTTTCCCAGATTGAACCAGCAACCAGAAGTCCACTTCTTAAAGCTTTAGGGCACTGCTGCTCCTGGTTATCAAACTACTACAAACACTGAAACTGAATCTGGCTCTGCACTCTAGCATTTAATGGTAAAGTAATTTAAGAGACATAGAACATGTTAAGGAAATGGAGTCTACATTAGGGCACTTTATTGCATAATAACTACCCTATATAACTACGATGTGAGTATGTGTTTATATTCCTGTAGATCCAAGCAGTCATGTGTCATGTTTGCAAAGCTGAGGAGAAAAACTTCCAACTCTATCGAGACAATTATCTGCATGAACTGCTGCTGCGTTCCCTCTGCTGCAGAGTCTCACTGATGTTATTAGACTGAGGTAAATTACACAAGTTGGAAATGAACTGGGACAAAGTCATGAGGGGTCACGGCTTCAGGGGAAGATTACATTGCTGCACGAAATTCTCACTGAACAACAAATTGCATTTGCTACACTGATCCGATTTACTGACGACTGAAAGAAAACAGCTCTGTGCGCGACTGCAGATCGACGGAACAAGTGCAGAGTCCAAACGTGGAGGACAAAATATCTAAAATGTGACAATAACTGGCGCAAACTATGTCTTGGCTGTTGGATATCATCTTAAACCACTGAAATATCAATCAATGACATTTTATAAGACTTAATTATTGGAGTTCATTAGAAACAAAAAAGAGCACAAACTCACAGATGATGGCCATGAGGGAGTTAAAGTTGCCGATGTTGAAGCATTCACGCGCCACGTCGATGAAGAACTCGATGACTCGAGCTCGGTGCTTCTTCTTAACAGGCTGTTAACGAAAACGAGAACATTTAAAAATACTGCATTACCCCTCGGGACTGTCTGCTAAATGTGTTTGTTTGGAATCGGGCTGTTTACTAGAAGTGGATTATCATTAAAGTGCTGTGCAGAAAGTGCAACAGTTTCTGTGCGTTGAGAGATTTTTGTTTTCTTATAAAGTAAGATTTCTGGTTATTCAGTTGATTCTGGAGATCACTGAAGAGACTGTAGCATTATTGAACCACATTTTATTGGGCTGGGACTAAACACACAGTGCTGAGCTTATTTTTGCTTTTAATACCATTTTTGGTGCTGAAATTACTAGTTGACACATCAATATAAGTCATAAAGTAAAAATAGCCAACATTCATTGGTTCCTACTTCTCTAATTTGCAGATTTGCAGCTTTTCTCTGTTTCATATCATTAAAAATGAAATAAGTTTTGAATATATTTTGGTCAGACAAAAAAAAAAAAAAAAAAAAAAAAAAAAAAGCACTTGGCCTACATCGCCGAGGCGGCAATCTTTTTTTGCACTCATTGCAACTGCTATTGAAACTGAATTTGCCTCCTGCTGCGTCCAGTGGCAGAAAGACTTCAAGAGCTTAAATGACTCGTTGATTATCAGTTGAGCAACAGCAATTTTTCTTGTCAATTATTAGAGTCACTTAGCAAAATACAAATAATACAAAATACAAATAATACAAAGATTTGTTGTTCTGATCTTCTCAAATGTGAACATTTTGCTGCTCTTTTCCACTGTTTTAACGTCTCTTTTCCTTGTCTATAAAAAGCTCAGGGTTTCTCATTGGACAGGGAAGTTGGCCTCAAGTTCATTACTCACCATGCAGATTTCTGTCGCCACCAGATAACTGAGTCTGTTGAACCATTCAACATAAGCTTCCAGGTTGCTGGCCTTCTTGTGATCGCTGAAGCAACTCTGCAACCACGAGAACAGACTTTCAATTAGCATTTACGCTAATTGCAAAGCAAAAAAAACAAAAAAAACCCAAAAAAAAAAAACAGTGCTGAACTGGAAAAATAAAGCTGATATTTGATTTTTTTTTTCTGTTCCGTCAGTCAATGCAACATTGAGCATGAAAAATAAACTCTTGGCTAAGGGGACCTGTGTATCACGCTCAACTTCACTCTGCCTCTATAAGCACAATAGTGGCCAATGTTATTCACGTTATGCATGCTGGTCTTTTGTGTGGATTCCACTTGATCTAATTCCACACATTCCTTTGGCCTTACGCCACTCACCCCCATGTAGGATTTCCCGCCAGTGGACGCGCCAAATTTTAACATGCAATCACACACACTCACACACAAACACACGCAGAGTTATTCTCATCTTTTCAAAGTGGCTCGTTGGGGGTACGAGCCAGGCTAGCCTGAGGCACAAAGGCAGCCTTAACCCCCGCCCATCACCTCGCTTCCAAAAAAGGGGCTGTTGCCTAGCAGCCGAATGCTAGACAAGAGAGCCCACTGCCAGACAGACAGACACACACACACACACACACACACACGACCAAACTCACACACCTCTTCCCAAAACAAACCCTAGGCAGCAGCGGTTGCTAGGAGATGAGATGCATGCATGCCCCACCCATCCAGACACTAGGATGATTTGAGGAAACCGTTCGTGAGGTGTGTGTTTGTGAGTGTAAGGGACGGATATTTGGTCTGCTGCTACAGTCTAGAAATCACCTGGCCTCACTTTGACCTGTGTGTCATGGCTGGTCTCAGTGTTGTGTAAACTTATCATCTGTCTGGAAGAGAAACTAGGCCATCTCACTTGTAACACACACCGGACAGACAAATCATGTCTGCACACAGGATTTTAGTCCAAGACAAAAAAGTATAAAAAGATATTGCATAACAACTGTATATGCTTCTCTTATCTGCTGATTTATTCTTACGAAAGGAATGCAGACGTTACCTTATCGTTGTCCAGAGGGTCTTTCTGGACGAATGCCTGGACGAATTCTTCAGGTCCGATGTAACTCAGTCTCTCCTGAGAGGCAGAGAAGCGAAAGGGGAAAAAAATTGAACTCCCTGCATCCATCTTTAACTCGCTGAACGCTGACGAATGTTCTGCAAGAGTTTGCATCACCTTCAAAATCAGGCTATTTTAAAAATCGCACTTGAGGAATCATTAAGGATTTTTTATGGCTGTGGCCAAAATGGAAATTGTGGGATAAAGTTTTGGAAGAAAAATAAATTACATGAAAAGTTGAAATAATAACTAATAAGTCAGATGCTGGATCAGCCAGCATTAGGTTCACTGTATTTTTGCAGCTTTCTGGTAGCAGGACATTGATACTTCTACTGACTTCAGATTTGTCACTGCTTGGACCTTTAGAAAGCCTCTATCAGCCGTATTTGTAATATTGGGTGATTTGTTGTATCAATGGCAAATTGACATTGAATGAATATAAAGTTGTGGTCAAACACTGCTGTTCAGAAATCAATGCTGTGGTAGGTCGGACGTGGGAGGAGCCGTAGCATCGGTTCACCACAACCACCACACTGATTTCTAATCCATCAAATGTGGCAGCTCTCCTCCGTCTCACAGCTTCTTCTCGCCTGTATCGATTTGGCTCGTGCTGATACAAGCACGAGTCATTGGCAGGATTTCTGATTGTACTGTGGGGGATAACATTTACATCTTAATTTGGTTTGGCATGACACAACAAAATGATTGATATAATGTAAAAATTGAAACTGATTTTTAAGATGAGACAGGTGAAAAATAAGCCCTCTCAGCCAAACCTGGTTCGATTACAGACTTCTGTAGATCAAGTGGCACTGTCCTTAGGCAAAGACACTTAATTGAGATGACAAATATAAAAAAAATGTGGAAATGGCCAACAACATGTGGATTATTCTTACCAGTTCTATGTGTGTGAGCTGTTGGGCAACAGTAAATGGGTCATTGCAGATGGATAGCATGTCTCTCTGGATTGCTGCTTGGGGCTTTGCCTTAAGTGCCGTCAGTCTCTCGGACGCCGTGGAGTTTATCTTGACCAGCGCCTCCTCGTACTGGCTGAGCACAGTCAGCCTCCTGATCAAGCCCTGGCTCATCTGGCCAACCGCCTTCCTGTAAACCTGATCGAGGGAAAAGGGGAAGGACAGAGGAAGAAAAGTTAGATGTTACAGAACTGTGTTTAGGGCATCAAAAGAGTTTCCTTCAAGGAGTTATGCAACCACTTGGGAATCGAACATATTCCTTAATGAACACCTTCAGACAAGACTGATGGCTTTTCCACAAAACTCCAGCACTATGAACCAGTGCTTTGTTTTCCTGTTCTCCAGCACTGGTCAGGCTTAAAACACAATGGAAATGATGCTGTTAGGCACAGTTACGTCAGTTTCCCATTAGGTTTGAGGACTGGGTACATGCAAAACACAGTAACAGAGATCGCAACAAGAGACCTGAGTACGGTATCCAGTGGCCTGCGTGCTACTGCTTTGTTTACCTCAGCTGTAGGCATTTTAGGTTAAACCCTAACCACTCCTCTCTGGCAGAGAGCGATAACAACTTCAATGGAATTTACAACACATATGTTGACTCCATGTCAGCAGAATGGACAGCAAACTGATGCCAGCTCTTAATCCAAGCTTCCATTATTAAATTGTAATGCCTTCGGTACTTATTTTGAAGAAAAGCATCCTTTTGGCCATATGCACTGGGAGGGTCACTCTCAATGTTACGCAAGCCACTTCCCACCAGGCTCATTACGGCCCCTCAGCTCATCAGGGGCAGAAGAGGGAGAATCTTGGCTCCCTGGCCTCAGAGGTGAAGAGGTCATCCAGTTTTGAACCCTCCTCTTGACTCAAAAACAGGCCACTGTTAGATAATTGCTCCCTCACTGACATAGTTTAGCACAGAGGTTGCATAAGAGGGTCTATAAAGGGAAGAGGGACATGTGTATTTGATTTTGTGTATGTGGAGGCTGTGTGTTACTGTATGAACATAGAGGATCCTGTTCACGGCCTCTTTCCATACCACCGGTATGAGCTGCCCAAAAGAATCTGGGGCAACGAGGGCCCTTTTCTCACGACCACAACCGTCCTCCCTCAACTTTCTGCCAATTCAGCCTCCAGAATCTGGGTTCAACAAGCAAAACTCTAGTTCAGCAGGGTGGGAAAGGTCACAGCTCGCCTTATAATGAATGCAGAGGTCCAGCGCCTAGACAGCAATCAAGTGCAAGGAGTCGTTGTGGCGCTCAGGAACCTGGGAAAAAAAATTTAACAGACTCTCTGCAATCTCCTGGAAATAGCCAGGGAAGGAAATTTATTTCCCAGGGCGTGACTAATGCGTCTGTCTGTCGGTGATGTGGTTGCGATAGGTGTAATGGCACAAGAACAGATGCATTTGCATGTCAGCCAATCAATTGCAGCTCTGTGGATGTTGCAGATTTGGCAAAAGGGTGATTGCAGGACCTTAGGATGGAGAGTAAAAAATGAAGTTGTGGGGAAAATAATTAATGAAGATAGATACATAGATAGACGGGAGACATGGAGGTCTTCCAGATTGTTGACTGGCCTTTTTTTCTACCTATTGATAGTTTAATCAAAGAAAGCATGGAGAGATCAAAGGATATCAAAAATAATAATCAACACTACATGAAATACCTTTATTCAGACCATCAGTGCACTCAGAAAATGCTTGACCACAGTCCTGCACAGTTGGACAACAGCGAGACTCGCCACCAGTGAAAATCGCTCCAGTTGCCACTTCAAAGTCAACCATCTGCCGTAGCTTCTGTCCCCACTACAAACAGAGGACGGGCCAGGGTCGGATAAATATAGTCACAGATCTTGGAGACAACAGTGTGGCTGACATTTCTAAGCAGAGGGAATCACATTTGCTCATCAAACCCATTGGCGTTACAAATGCAGGGACCTAGCAGGGGCACGCTGTTCCCTGCGCTATCAACCCTGGCAGTGATCCTGAGGTGGCAGACGGCTGCTCAGTACAACTCACCACGACTGAGCCCATGGTTGCTTCACGCAATCATATCACTTGAGGTCCTCTTTTTCTTGGCTGAATGGTATTACTTCCTGTTGAGCGCAACCTGACCCACACAAAAGGCCTGGCTGTTTTTAGCAGGTTAGCCAAGCAGCACTAATGAATGGATAGTAAAGGTGGATTGCAAAAGGGCCATTTTATCTACGAACACATTCATGTTGCCAAGTCACGATGGGGCAAAAATACCTCCCACCTAGCTCCTGTGTGCTAGGATTTAGCATTAATATGCTACAAGTTCAGTTGAATTCTCGCATGTCAAGTCAATTGTATCTGAGTGCCCACTATTTAAAGTCACATTTTTAGAGAGGAAACTCTAAGAGCAATGGCAATTGCTCTCAAAGGCAAAGTAGATGTCAGTAGATGTAGAACTAAGAGAAATACAATGCAGCGGCACCTGTCATAAAAGGGTAATGTGCATGCACAAAAACAGCAATGTTTGTCCAAAAGTCTGCCCTATCTTAAGTGTACCAGGCAAATCCAAGCTGGATATACACTGTGGGATCTGTTAAATCAACCAAACTTGTCATAATAAAGCAAAAAAAGAACTTGGTGCAAAATAAAAGCTGCACATTTTGAGGGAAGGCAAGAACTTGGTACCACCATATGAGGTCAGATCAAGATCACAGCGCTTGTTTTCTTCTCAGCTGCTGCTTCCCTATATATCCAACCACATCCATAATGACAGTCTTACTACAGAGATCAAGGTCCTGGAATGTTCTGAGTGTGGTCTGGACACAACTTTGACCAGATGTTCGGGACATCTATTCTGGACTCTAACCCTTTCCCAGAGTGCTGTGGTCGGCGCTCTGAAGAACCAGTGTCTTACTCTGTACTCAAGACCTGCTTATGGTCAGACATATGTGTTTTGTTTTCAAAACAAGATTTGGAGAATCCGAGAAACATGAGATCAAATTAGTTATGATCAAATCCCTGTTGTTGTCATCGGACTGTTTCCTTAAACTTCAGCAGCCAAGCCTCTTCTAAGAAATCCCCTCTAGCATTCACACCATCCCAGAGTGAGGAATCATGTTTTATTATCACGGGTTATCATCAATGGAGGCATGAATAAACAGTATCATAACTTTACTTCCTCGACATTTGCTAGTGGCAATTTGTAAACCCGGGGCACTAAAGCTTCTCCAAGAACCATTCATTTGAAAAGCCAGTCTTGGTCACGCTGCACTAATCATGAGAACACGTGCCCATGGCTTACATGATATCACAGCACATCTGCAGGGTGTTCAAGTATTGTTTAAAGGTTGCTTTGTCAACACAATACATACATCTAGTGTTCGTAGCCTTTATGAGTTCACTGAAAAGGCTTTTGTTGTGTTAATGCCACAAGTCTAAAACTCTGCTAATACAGGGTCACTCTAAGGTAATGTTTCCCACACAAATATCTGAGGACACATTTTCAGGAAAACTCGTGGTATTTTTGAGAAGTTACTGTTTTTATTAGCTATGTTAAAACATTTTACCATCTAATGATATTGCTGATATCTGAGGACTCTGCTACGTTGCAACAGCAGCCAAACAGCAGTCAAGCTAATAGACAGGTTAAGACTTGGAGAAGAAACTGAAAGCAGATGATACCATTATTACATAACCAGCCTGTTGCACCAGCTTTCAGGTCCATCACCACCTGCCTGTTACTTTCAGTTTCACCTAAAAAAGTCAGATAATAAACAAAAAAAAATAATGAATACGGAACAAATAAAGAATAAGGAAGGCTACACTATTACAACAGCAGACATTGATCAACTATAAATACATACATGGCTTTCAATTTTTTGGTGAGACTTAAAAGGAGGTACGCCACATGATATCACCTCAAGGGAAAGTACCGAGGTGTTTTCTTTTGCTAAATTGCTTTCTGTTGCCTTGAGGCCAGAATTGATTTCAATCGTCAAAACACAAGGAGAGCAGATATGGGGAGCTGGTAATGTGTCATGTGAGAAACATATTGATTTCTAGATTAAATAATCAATATTTAATCAATATTTATGCTTGTGCTAATGATAAGTCATGTGAAACACACTGGGGGTGGGTGGGTTGTGTTTTTCTTGTGAAGTAACATCCAAGCAGAGCACAGCAAAACACATGTGAATCCATCAGGACATGAACTGAAACAACCCTAATTCTCAGTGACTAACCCAATTATTGGTCTTGACTACAGAAAACCTAAGTGGGACCATAACCACTGATGATATAGAGGGAAAAGAACATTTGATATGTAGCTATTTTAAACCAGTTGGAGCAAGATAAAGATAAAAACTGTGATAAATTCAACAGATGATTGTTTGGAAAATAGTTTTTTCTTTACTTTTTTTTAACTTATTTTTTTTTCTTTTTAACCAAAATGTCAAAATATTCCATTAGGTGCACAGAAGTTTACGCTAACTTCTGCCATTTCTGCACGAGAGGAAATGCTAACATGAGTCATGGCTTGTCAAAACTACTAGATCTAAATGTCTGCCAGTGGAGGGTCTGCATGTGCGACAAAGATAACAGAGGGTACAGGACAAAAACACTAAAATAAACTTTCTTCCAAATGGCGCAGTGGACGATAATGACGCGCTAAGCCTGTGACATTCAGCTCTGCACTGGTGGAACAATTCAAATGCTGCCTAGGAAAGAGCGCCACAGAGATGAGAAAAAAAAGCTACCTAGCCCATAAACAATGGGGCTTTTCTATCAACTCAGCCGGCCTCAAAAACTGCTTTGTTGCCAGAGATACCCCCTCCACCTCCCCCACTGCTATCAGCTAAAAATCTGCCTGTGCCTGTAGCTTTTGCTGTATGTGCGGTCCACAAAACAGCCCTCCACTGCTTGTAATAACACCTGAACTCAACACATTATCTAATCAGCAGGAAAGCCTTTGTTACTTAACTCATTTGGTACAAATTACTTTTTTGTTGCATGTCTATGATAAAGAAATAAAAGGAGCAAGGACTGACCTCATCGCCACTGGCCAGCCGGTGGGTCAGCTCCTTCAGGCTACGCATCATCCTCTCATCCCTGAAGTCGTACGGGAAGGTTTCCGTCCACTCTGTCAGCAGCTGGAGGATCTTGGGAGCAATTTTCCTGACTCTCATCTGAAAATGCAGAATAACCATCTAATTACTGAGTAAACAGTATGAGCAACCCAAATATGTACATGTGTTAATGTTGAGATGTTCTCCACTGATTCCTAAAACTCAAAAGGAAGAAGAAATTTGATGAAGAAAGGATTTTTTTGATACCTTGTCAGCTTGAGGATCACTGAGTCGCTGTTGCTCCATGCACAGGTGACACACCTTTGACATGAGTTCATAGGGGTGGATAAAGAGGCGAGAGCTCAGCAGGAAGGTGAAGATGTATGTCCTCTGTGGCGACAAAAAAAAAAAAAAAAAAACAGGAAGAAAGCAAATTAGGGGAGTTAAATCTTTGAGAAAAGAGACACAAGAAGGAAAAGACAGAAAAGAATATCAAGATCTAATACTCACATCTGGATAATAGTCTACAGTTGGGACCAGGTGGTGAATGAGGGCCTCCAGGGACCCGGACACCAGGTTGTTGTCATGATAAAAGAGGCCGGGGTAACCCTCCTCCTTGGTCTGGTAGAGATTCTTGTTGTAGCCGCTGGTGTTCAGCTGCCCCGTGAACGGAGGTGTCTGAGGCATGTTGTCCTGCAGAGAGGCAGAGAACAAACACAGGAACAGTCAGTCAGGACTCTTCACTTCTGCTCAGATAGATATTTCACTGCAGACGCTGATGCAGGACGGCCAAACAGATCCAAAATAACTCTCAGACACAAACACAGACAGCGAAGGTTTGTTTGGGAAATGGTTTGGATACGGTCAACACCCTTCCTCCTCTGGATCCCTGCTGTCCATTTAACGTTTTTTGGGTTTGGGTTTAGTTTATTTTGATGTACAAATGGTTGACTGAAAATGTTGAAAAGCAAACTGTGGTTGAGACACATAAAGAGAGAAAATAAAAGTGGGAGGTTCATGAATCATCTGGATTACAATGAAAGATGCTAACAGGCAGTTAACAGATACTGTGTTTGGTTTTTGACCCCACTGGGCTTCATGGGGGATTTAACTAGTATTAGTGACTTGCTCTATTGAACAATGTCCCAAGCATTACTGCAGGGTAACTCCCATAAACAACTACTGGAAATACCCTAACTCTCAGAAAAGAAAACTGATCAAGCTTTAAGATTTCACATTTGGCTCATCCTCAGTGCAGCTGACCCATTCAAAAAAAAAAAAACTCACAAAGGAGTGATATTTAATGTCTTATGGAGCTTAAAGCTCTGTGCATGTGTTGAAACATGCATCAACATCAAACTGAAAGTACACTGAAAAACATGTAAGAGCCTGTGAGAGATTCTCGGACAAATGGTGTTCCTGCGTGACACTGGGTTTACTGTAAAAGCACACTGCTCGATCACATTGCTTGTTTACTTCTACTGTTGCAGTGTGTGCGCGGGTTTGTGTGTGCGCGCGCATGATGCAAAGCGAGAAGGAAGTTTGCGTGTGTCCTCGTGAGGCAGGGTAGACTAAGCGGTGGAGCATGTGTGCAGTCCTGTGCTAACACTGACCAGAACATAGCAATGTTCGACTTCTGTTTCATTAATGTACAGGACAGTGTCTCTGTGTATCTGGTAAATTAATCACCAGATACCGTACTTCTTAGATACAAGGAGGCAACACTATTATATAAAATTTGCATTTTTGGACATGTCGTGCAGAGATGCCGATTACTTTTTCTTTGATATGATAATTTTATTTGAATTCATGAAACTCAATAAACTTCCATAAGGTGAACATAAAAACCCAGCCTTGCAGTGAGCATCTTCTCTTCTTCTACTTAAAAAAGTAGCATAGTCTCGCTTTAAGGCTCAAACAGTCCCTTTTAAGAGGTGAGCTATCATAATGTCTTTACTGTTAGGTCTAAAACTCAAGCTGGTCCTCACAAATCCTGAACAACATGCTTAAACACACACACACAGACTCCTTTGCCAGCCTGCTGACCTCTGAACCTGGCACTCAGGCTCAATCCCATGCCAGGCAGACTTATGGCTGGGGAAACACAAAGGGCCTTTTCACACTGTGGGGGGTCAGCACAGGGTGCAACAACCCCACCCCCCCAAACACACACACCATCACACAACTCTCCACACCCCCACATCCATGACAATATGCTGCCCTGTGGCTGCATGCCGAGTCAGGAAGCCTTTAAGGCGGATGCATTGCAGTGCTGCCAGGAACAGATACAGGGATGCCAGGAGGTATAAACTGCACCTGCCCACACACTGGCACAAGTAGATCAGTAATAAAGTTAAGGTTTCAGTTTCCTGTGATGTAATTCTGATTTGCAGAGGAGTCTTACATAAGACACAGATTTCACTTTGTAACACTTAATGGACTAACAGACACACACAGAGCTTGGTATGGATACCGAAACAAACCCTGTTTATTCAAAGCTTCACTTAAAGCCTCCACCCACGTGAGGCAAACCATCCACTTTCACACGCCTGCCGCCCCATAATGCACGCGTGCACACACCGACCATCGCTATTATTCAGCCAGACAACCATGGCCATTATCATGAGAAAGGCGTGTGTGAGGAGTCAGAGCACAGCGGCCCGAGCATCTGCTGCACCATGTGGCTTCCCCGCAGAGAGGGAGAGAGCAGGAGATCATGAGTCTGATGGGAAAGAAGGGAGAGAGAGGAAAGAGAGGAGGGACACCCAGATAAAAGTTAAGTGTTTCTGGGTTGCTGTTTACTCTTACTTAAGTGTTCTTTTCTTCGCAGTACTGAACCACTAACTTATTTAGTCACGGTTTCTTACTCTGTGGCATCCAAGTACAACCACAGACATCTACTGACCACAAGCAGCTCTAAACACAGCACCAGGGTTCAGATGAAGAGCACAACAGCAGCAGGTGATCGAGGACTGAGAACACGGCTCGTTCATTTTTCCCAGCTGGGATCTAAACCACCAACTCCCTCATCCCACACTTTCTTTTCAAACCATAAAAGGGGAGGGGGGTTGGTTTGGGCTGACGCAAAGCTTGAGTGATTAGTTGAACAACAGAAAATTAATGATTTCAATTTATTTTTCCTTTTTAATTTATTTTTGATTTACTTAAGTAAACATCTGTAGGTTCCAGCTCCTCCAATGCGCTGCTTTCTTCCACGTCATTCCATTTCATAGCCTTATTAACTGAGTCCCATTAGGTTTTTAACCTTTGTTCAGAAAAATAAGCAGTAGGAAGGGGGCTCATTTGGGGCTCTGGGAAATTGCCATGGGCATGTCTGCTTATTTTCTGACATTTTCTAGACCTAACAAAGGATTATTATTGCAAAAAAAAAAAAAGGAACATTGAATACTGGGGTAGATACTGACCTCATTCAGTGGATAAGGTTTCAGATAGATGTGACCAATCAATGTTATATACGGTTTCTTTGAAAATCCAATTTTTCTAGACCCATATATCAACATATATCCCGTCCATGGCCTCAGGGCTACCTTACATATAGGTGTTGTTAAGCCATTCTAATCATGGGCAAAAGGACAGGACTTATGTTGAACTGGGAATCGGAAACAGCTGATGATCTGAGTTGAGTTACTGGAATCTGTTAGGGAGGAAAAAAGGCAGATTGGTGTCTGTTTGCTGCCCCAGTTGGACATTGGACATTTTATTCCTGGCACCAGCGTCAGTGTCCGCCAGTTATGTTGGACTGGGATTAATCCTTTTTGATGCGACTGATACGACACAGACACATGACCATCAGATCACAGAATCCCTGAGGTGAAAGAACTCGGGTTTTATTGAATCTTCAGTACTTTGACGTCTCCTCGAGTGACGCATGAAAAGGCGAATTATTTGGATTAATGCCGTGCTGCCAGGGCCAGGTGGCCTTTTTTGAACATAAAAGCTGGGTCTCTTATACAGAAAAAAAAAAAAAAAAAAAAAAAAAAACTTAGACAGAAGCCACAATGAGGTCAGATGTTGCACTTTGTCCTCTTCTCTAATCTGTGTCTCTTATATCAGAGCAGCACTTTTATCTACTGGGACACACAGGTCTGTATTGGGTGCATTTTATCAGACATATTTTTACTTTTTGGAGTTTTAATGATGCTGTTGCTCGATCTCGTTTCTAAACTTCGTGAAGCTTCTAATAAACTTTTATACATTTTATCACAGGAACAGAGGAGAAGCGAATAAACTTTGAGTTGCTTAAAAAACGTACAAACCCTGTTCTCACGCCAAAAAATGCTAATTAGTTTGTTTGATGCAGCAAGAGGATACCATCACCACCATCACTGCTATCTCTGCACTGAAGCCAAGAGGGGCTATTCTCATCTGCTCTGCTTCGCACATGCCAGCTGCAGCCTTCACCATAATCCTAAAAACAAAGCGCGGGATGCTTACAAGCAGCGACAACTGAGGCACACTGATTTACATTTGGCTTCCAGGTGTCTGTGTAGCAGCAGTAGTAGTAGTTGTGGTGATGGGAGTTTGAGAGGGGGAGGTGGGAAGCACGTGTCAAGTCCTCAGGCCTGACAAAAGCAAACTCTTAGCACGTTGCTGTTGGTTTAGCGTGGCCGCTGGCTGGGTGGCAGCTGAATGTAAACAAACAAAATGCCACAGCTCGCCGCCCCACTTCAGGGGGGGTTTGTTTAGGTTGGATGGATGGTTTTAATTATAGCCTTGCAAGTTGTGTGTGTGAAGCCATCTGCCTCAATGTGTAAAAAGAAGTCTGGTTTGGACTTAAACTGGATTTAAAAACAGACGATAATCAAATTTCTGTGTGGTTCTGCTCATTTTTTTTCTACCCAGCTGACTCAAAATGTTCCTTGTCGGCATCTAGATATTCACTCAAACCTTTTCTTATGCTCCCGTGGACACTGTTCCCACTTTTTTTTATTGGCTAAAGACTAAACCGCTGATTAGCGCATGGCAGTGAGTCTTTCATTTGCCTGGCTCAAGAGCTGACTCAGGGATGTCTCGTGGTAGTCTGGAGGGGCTGTTCTGCTCCTCCTCCTCCACCTCCTCCTCTTCCTCCTCAGAGCATTACACTGCGAAGTAGTACTCATGCACCTTAAACATGAAGCTATAATACATTGTGTTATACTGATCATGTGCTGTAGCATTTGGAGGTGAGGGATTGAGTCAAGGAGAAGGGAAAAGGGGAATTCTTAGTTTCGGGCAATGATTTGTTGAAAAGGTTATAGAAATGTCAAAATATTTCCCTTTTTCACCCTGTGGGGAAATTTTGATGCAGAAGGGCAGCAACTTAAAAAGCACCAAACCTCCCCGGGCAAGTGTCATATAAGCAGTAAAACCCCACCATTTACGTGAAATCACCTTCAGGCAGCGGAGCCATCGGTGACACAAGCTTGCAGGTAATTTCTCCAAAATGCATGGGTGGGGCTGCTTCCCCGCTGGGAGAAGGATAGAACCTGGTCTCTTGCTTGCTTAAAATACAAGCTATCAAAGAGGCAGCGGAGGCTCTTCCCGCCCTGCCCACAGCGTTAACGACCGCTCATGATGAGCGCCAATCAGCAGTTCAGGGGCTATAAAGCAAAAAAGGAAAAAAAACGCCTGAGCACACAGAAAAACCATTCCTGTGCTCCATGAGACGTACACAAGCAGCCAGACACTCACGTTTACTGTTTAAGCACTTCCCGATGCCATTTTCCCCGAGACATTTCTCAGATCTTTAGGGACGCAGGTCAAAGCAGTAAGATATGTGACGTAATAAAACGTCCCCTGCAGTCAAATCGGCGACGCACTAACGCAGTAACGTCCACAAAAGTGAAAAGCTGAAGAAAAGAAGCAGAAAGGTGTTTTGTTTTTGCTCTGTTGGGGCTGGAGCAGCACGACAGAGCAGTGGGGGTGAATGTTGTGAGACATTTTGAGGGGCCAGCAGTAAATCACGGCCCCCTCCCTCCACATACACACAGCGTAAACACTGGGAGGCATGAGGAATCTCACTCATCCATGGCTTGAGGAAATGAGGGTGAGAGATAGCTGAGTGGCTGCACAAGAGGGCCAAGAGGCCACAGTGGAATAGTGGAAGTAATCTAAATAAGGACGGCCGGTTGGTAGTGTTGTTTGAAGCTGGTATGTGGTCACAAGTGCTTCAAACTTAACCAGGCTGAAGAGTGTTGAGCAAAAATACACCTGCTGCAATCAAGAGGTGGGACTGGAACATGATGAAACCGAGCTACGCCTTCCCAGCAGGCCTATTAACCAAATACAGCACTGATGTCAAGTATGTGTCAGCTTCAGAGTGAAAAACAGACTCAGCAAGAATACACACAGACCGAAGAAGAGAGAGAGAAGAGTCACCACAGACTGACCACAGATTTGTCTCTCTCAACCAAACTCAGCTGCTCCTACCACCCTGACCTGCCTGTAGGCAAGCATTTATTAATTTCTGAGTATGATAGTCCAAATTTCTCAATTTTAGATGTTTTCTCAAGTCCTGGATGTAACTAAATATAACCACTTGCAAGCCAAACTAGCATCTGCAGAAGCAATAATTACATTTAAAGACTTCTGTCATCGTTGTTGATGCACCTGAAACCTCCAAGATATTCTTCGCACCACTGCAGACTGAACTGAAGGACAAACGCATCTTTAACTGACACTTTCCTTTACACCTTATGATGGCTGAAAACAGGAGCACGCAGACTTCTCTCCTCAGTGCAGCACAGCAGGAGGTTGGTATATGAAGTGCAGCCATGTCCCGCAGCTCATCCACCCTTCCTGACCACATCCACACCAGTAATGAGTGTTCAACAGACTCAGTAACGTTTGCAGCTGTTGTGCCGAGTGGTAAAAATCACAGCTATCGCATAAAGGATTCTGTCACCTGCCGTCATCAGTCCCTGGCAGCCACATGAATCCTCCCTGCAGACCTGAAAAACATCCTGCACAGAGGGACGCCGCAGCAGAAACAACACCAGTGCGGCTTCTGCAGCTGATTCCTGCCCTGAAGCCTTACTAACTGAGATTTAATGCCAGGTGATGTTGGGAAAGGATACTGGAAAATGTCAGACAGACATATTTCAACTTGTGTATTGAAGTGGGACACTTTCTTTTTGAACAAATGCAAACTTAAGTGTATTGGTGTTTCAATTGGGAATGCGTCTGAACAGGGAAATTCCTTATCTCATAGATTTCACTGTGAGCACTGACTTGACAATTAGCATGTCAAAAGACGTCTGAGCATCTATGCTGAAACTCTAAATTTAGTTGGAAAGTGATGGATGTTTTATTTTTTTCCTGGACACATGTTATAGATAGACTGACTCACCACATCTAAAACACTGTGTCTCAACTTACACTCAGGACCCGATTGAAAGTCATTTTGAAACTGTCGAAACACCAATAACAATCTAAGCATCTGTGGTTCCATGACAACTGCAAAAACACTATCTGCTGAGGCTTAGATGATATGCCAGGAATCACTCAAACAGCTGCTAAAAACAGTCCTTGTGGGGAGATTATCCTTATCAATTTCAGCCCGGTTGTATTGCTTTGTTGTCTTTGACTCGCAGATCAATAAATCAGTGCTTACCCAGGTGTAAAGACATAAAGACAGCAAAGCTTGGCTGCTTTAAACTCAAACTTCATAAACCAAAAGGTCTAAACCCCCTTTCACCCACAAACACACCATGCTTGAACCAAATATTAAAGACTCGTATTTCATGAAAGGAGACTCCCCATTTCCACCAATGTCTCTATTTGTCTGCATTTGTACAAACAAGCACTCTGAGTACAGTAGCAATCGTGTAATCCGCAGCAACAATAACTCATTCAAGTGATTCCAGGGGAAGCACCCTCACATTGTCAGCCTGCCAGAGTCCTGCCAAATCACCAATAAACGGATTTAACTTGTCAGCACATTAAGGAAAACCCGCTGCATGCTTGTAATACAGAGCAGTGGCACGGAAAGCCAAGGAGAACAGGCCAGAGTTATTCAGGAGAGATGTGGGATTAACTTCACTGATCCCTCACTGTCTTGCAGGAGAGTAGAGGCGGGCAGGAGGGGGGAATCCTCTTAGCCAGAAGGTAGTGGGGGTTAAAAATAGTCCGCCATTGACACTGGTTTCAAAAATCCCATTATTGGGGTACATTTTAGCGGTCACTAATGAAAAGTGGTCAGGTAATGAAAAGATAGAAGCTGCCAACTTAGTGCAACCAGCCAATTTAGTCATCATGACGCATGTTTGTTTTGACTTTGGAGGATAAAGATTTGGATAAAGTCAATTAGAGCGCACTGCCAACACTCACAGGACTGCGAAGGTTCAATTTAAACACCAGAAATGCAAGCTGAAATCTTGATATTAGCATTTAAGTTGCGGAAAAGCCCCCGAGCTTAAATTCAGTCAGTGGTCAGTTCCTTTACAAACAGCGGCGATCCTCTTTGGCTGGAAATAAAGTGCGCTCTTTCCACCACCTGCGCGCATTTTGGATACGCACCGGCTGCACCAAATAACATAGCATTCAATATAAAAAATACAAAGCACAAAATACTGCCACAGTTAACCATCGCAGCTCACCTCAACAAGCAGTAATCCAGGTGCGTATTCCCCTCGTATCCTTTCTTACAAAATGTGCCAAAACAGCCTTTCAGCAGCCGAGACTTTCTCCTTTTATATGTGAATAAAGCGCGGCGGTGAAATCCAACAGCCCCTCCCCGCTCCGCTCCGTCAATGCAGCATTATTCGGCTGTAAATGCAAGAAAATAAAACGTGTGCTCTCGGTTTCACAACAGCAGCAGCAGCAGGTTTGATCGGGGATGAAGAATCAGTATGAATGAATGACAGCTCCGGCTGTGTGGCTCCGCCGCCGCCTGCTCTTGTGTGTGAGCTCCGGAGCCGCGGCCAGCCTCAAGACTTTATTGTGAGGGAGAGACAGCAGCCAATCAGAGGGCAGAGCTACCCCCCCTCCTCCTCGCCCCCTCCTTCTTTCCCAGTTTTCAATTTCATTTCTCTTTCTCCATCCATGCTCTCTTTCTCTCAAACTCTGACGGTTTTTTCCATGGGTATCTTTCGCAAAGTTCCTCTCACTGGTTTCAATTCTCCGTCCGGTTTGCTTTATTTAGGCTTCAGGAAAGAGCCACAGTCAAAACGCCTCAATTTAAAAGTCAAATGAAAAATACAACATGAAAAGCAACAATAGTTTTTTGTATCTTCTCAGTTAGTGTGTGTCTGTTTATCATCCTGTATGTGAGAAGTATATGGTCTTTTTCATGTACTCATTTTTCATACACTTCAAAGTTATTTTTCTTCTTTTTACGGTGTCCTATATTTAATTTATTCTTATTTGCATATATTTTAATGCGAGTTTATTTCTAATACGAACAAAAAATATCTTGCTTTAGGGTCTTTGGGTGAGTTTCTTTCCTTTTCCCTTGACCTCTGTGCTTTCTGTGTTTATCTTATTCTCTTTATATGAATTTTAATGTCAGTTTATGACATGAACAAAAAATGTCTCACAAATTCCACCAAAACGAGACAAAAGCTAAGCTAACTGCTTTGTTGGGTTGTAGCCTCCTTAGCCACAGCAATGCTAATAACAGAAGCATGCTAACATGTTGATGCAGGCATGCAACGTGTTCAGCATCTTTAGTTTAGCACTAGTGTAGTTTAGCAGGCTAATATTTGTTATCAGAACTATTCACAAAGTAGCCTGCAGCTGAGGCTGAACGTCATTAGTTTAGCTAAAGCTATTAGCTAAAGCTATTAGCTAAACTATTAGCTATTAGCTAAGCTATTAGTTTAACCAAAGCATAGGGCTTTTCCTTTAAAACCACAAATACTGACATCATGGTGGCACAACAGAAAAAATCAGGAGAGCATCAAAGTCAGTAGGATTCATCCTGTGGGAACCATGAACATCTGATTTCATGGTACTCCCTCCAATAGTTGATTCAGTGTGGAGCAAAGTGGAGGACCAACAGCCCTTAGAGTCACACAGCCAGCACAGCTAAAAATGTCAATCCTGTAAAAAAAAAAAAAAAAAAAAGAAAATAATAACAATAATAAATACAATGACTTAATAATGTAATTTTAATTTCAATATTGATTGAATCAATTATATTATTCAATAATTATGTCCTTTCCTGTTGGTGTTGTATGTTTTAATGGTGATCTCCCAAGGAACTACAGGGGAAAATTGTCTTTGAGCTAAAAAAGGCTGCAAATTCACACTCATCTCATAAATATTTTCAGTTTATTTTGTTAACCTTTCTCTCTCGCCCCTTCCTCCTTTCATACCTCCCCTCTTCATCTCCATCACCTCCTCCCATTCTCTCTCTTTTGCATGTCTACACGTCTCATTCTGACCTCATGTTGTCTAAATTGAAGTGTCACAACCACAAAAAGAAACACATTATAACTGCAGAGTTTATTTTGGCAAAACAGTGGTTGTGTCTGATAAAACTGAGCAGCTCGGCCTCTTTCTCTGTGACCAATGCAACAAAAGGTCTCGTTTAGTTCGTCAAGCATACAGTGATGTTTATTGTTTGTCCAGATAATTCAAGGTGACAACTGTCACTAAGTGGGCTACACATATAAAGACAGCTGCCTTGTCTAGGGAAATTGGCTCATGACTCACTGAATCACTGGATTTAAAATGAGGTGCGCCGATTAAATTAAATAAACATGCAAACCACAATTGTGTTTAAATGTCAACTGTACAAAATCCTTTGAAGCAGCGTTTTCAGGCAAACCCTAATCTTGGCAGTGTCACCACAGAGTTATTGTGAACCATTGTGTGATTATTACTTTGGTCATTTTATTTATTTTAGATTTTATATGAAACAGCAGTTAAAAGGAAATGAATTCTCAACTACAATGACAACCCAAAGAGAAGAGAAATTGTAGTTATAATAAAAAATACTGCAAATTGTTCTTTTCCTCTTTTATATCTGCAGAAAAACAGTAACTTTAATCAAACGCCTATTTTAAAACAACCAAAACTAGAAAGATAGAATTAGATAGAATTAGATAGAATTTTTTGCCCTTCTTCAAGCCAAACTTCACTGTTGTTGTAGTTGCTCTAAACAGTGACAAAATGTGACTTATACAAACACTACATACTGCATATTTGTTCAGCCGTGGAATCCTTTGTGCTTGGCTGACTTTCTCCACATTTCCAGGCAGAGTAATAAGCCATGGTAAAATAACAGCAAATCATCCTAAATCTCATCAACATCCAGAGGTATTACGTAATCTGGTATTAGCGCAGATTTACGTATATGCACTAATCCAGCTTTTCTCTTGCTTAAATGACTGCACAGTTTGACAAAGATCAGGATTGCGGGCATTATGTTGGACACGCTGGGAAACAAACAATATAGGTCGTCAAAACACGACAAACAACTGTCAGGCAGTTTTTCATCTCGAGTGGAAAGGATGGGCGTTCGTTTCTTTCTAATATACTGCAACAAAAACAAGGGAAAAACTTCAAACTTATGATTGGGGCTGACCAAGCAACAGAATAATTGTGCGTTATCGGTAAGGGTTAGCTTAGTTTGGAGAGGATGCAGTTACCCTCAGTTTTGGATTAGTTTTCCTCATATTTGTGTAGTACAATGACCTACAGTGAATGTGACACATGGGCTGAATGTAATTCACAAATTACCAGAAGAGCAAGAGAAAGAAAAAATCATATTGTTAACTGATCTTATGAAAGCCAACAAGGTGAGAGTCCATCTCTGATTAATTTCGGATTTCTCTACCTTGTCTGTAGCTCTTAGATGCTCTCTGCAGATGTAAATCTTTGAAAACAGCTCACAAATATATAATTTCATAATTAGAAAAAGCTCCATGGGCTCGTAAAACAGCTGGGCATTGCAGTTTTTAACAATCAACACTCACACAGGAGGAAACAGCACATTTGTTAAGAACTATTTAAAGTGGCGGATGAATCCACATTTGGTGTTCAAGTGAGTATTTGGAGCTGCAGGATGGTGCATGAGGCACTGAGTCAAAATAAATCAGACTAAGTGTTGATTGTTAAAAAGGTACGTTTGAGCAAGGGTGACAATGCAGCACATTGTGTTTTTCATACTTTTAGGACAACAATGGAGCTCTGTGGCACAGAGGAATGAGATATACTTAGCTTTGGATAAACACACAATACGCATTTGTAGATACATTCAGTGCTGGTGTAGGTCTTTTCATGGGATTTGCTGACAAAGACCAGCTTGACCAGTGTTGATTACTGTCTTGTTTCAGCAGCTCTAAAACTAAAAGTAAGTCGGGCTCTTCCAATTCAGCTCATTCACACTCCATCCCTTCAGGGCACCCTGCTTTGAATGGCCGAGTCAAAGATTTCCAGTTTGTCTATTCAGGTAAGAATCAGCAGGATGCAGCTCAGGCCTGGAGGGTTTAATAAATAAGATGTAAGTCACTGATGGGCATTACAGGGGAAAAAATGAAATCCTGTCACAGATAAGACGTTGTGGAGAGATAATTTGATAAAGCTTACAGCACTATGGGTCAGAGCACCGACAGTTAAAATATATGATACAATAAAAAAGTACATGTCCACCGCTTCATTAACATGCTGTGTGACTAAAAGACATCTGATGTTTACTCGTATGGAGAAAGGGGCTGACTGGCGTAGCAGAACTGTGCTAAAGGTCTGTTACGCAAGCGAGACATCCAGGCTGATGTGCTCGACTTGAAATGTTCCTGCAGGGAAATGAATAAACACGCGCTTTATGTTTGTGCTACATTCCCCATATAGCTTCAACACTGATCACTGAAGATAGGCGTCAGGAATTTACAGTGAGATGTTGTTTCCCGCTCCTTGTGGCAAACAGGTCACAGTCCTTGCCCTGCTCATGGACACTTGGACAAACATCCTGAATAATGTTGAACATGTTTGTTTACGCCGTAGGAACTCAACTTGTGACTTTGTGGTTGCAGATTGTTCTAATCTGTATCTGCACTACAAACAAAGCAACAGTTAATCCTCATAGTGGAGATATTTATATTTCACTTTGCGCAGATTTCACATATTAACACTCCATGCTGTCCTTATGTTTCCCATGTCAGTGTGTCACCTTTATGTAACAGTACATTTCATATGTATAGAGCTAATGTACTGAAAGTTGACAAAGGCCGTAAAATTACAAATGCGGGGATGAAGTTGCCACTACTACCAACGACCCTTGCTTCCCTCTTGACAGACAGATTCCAGTGGAAAACACAAACTGGTTTTAAAATGTCTATTTTTTTTATTTTTATAAAAGTGCATGAAACCATTCCATTACATTTTGTAACAACTGCCTGACCCTGAAATCCCCTCACAGCTGTACACCTCAACTGCAATTTCAACTTTTTGGATTTTGAGGGTCTTATCCTGGATTTGGTTTAATTAAAATTTCCCTCCATATCGCTCAGGGTTTCCGCCTTAATGAAGCCTCCCTGAACCTGAATGTGTGTTTGCATTATCAGTGCCGTCGCGTAGTTACACCTGAGTTTGAATACCAGTCCACACTTTGGGTTAAGCACTATAAATATCCTTGGTGTGAGTGCACCCTACTTTACACTTTTGCTTGTGGTGTGATTAGGACCTGTTGGTGCCTCTGCTACAATCTGGCTTCCTTCACATTTACACCCGTGTTCTCTGGCTAGACTGGTGAGGAGCTCCAGGACTCTTATCTCGTGCTGCATGCGTGCTTTCTCCCTCCTCTCCTCCCTCTCAGCGGTCTCCCTCTGCCGCCGCTCCTCCCTTTGCAGCCACTGGGCCAGGAGTTCTTGATGCCAGCGGGCCTGCTCCTGCCGCTGACTCTCCAGCTGCACCAGCAGGCCCCGGGTCTCGGACACAAGCCGCTGGAAGCATTCTGACAGGTGCTTGAGGACGGGCTCCAGGCAGGTGGACTCAGGGTGGTGGTGGTGGTTGCCAGAGGTGGGGAGGGTGCTGGGGCTTGGATCTGGGGGTTCGGGGAGTGGTGAGGCAGTGGACTGGTTAAGAGGGGGAGGAGAAGGAGCAGGTGGAGGTGGTATTAGATATGGGGAAGGAGTGCTTAAGCTGTTTTCCACAAGCGTACCTATGAGACAGCAAATAAAACAAGTACATGTATAGATTATTATCTAAACAATTAATCAACTAATGGAATAGTTGAAATCTTCTCAAGCAAAAAATGCCAAATATTCTCTGGTTGCAGCTTTTAAATTGTGAGTATGTGCTGCTTTTTTCCCATCTTATGAGATAGTGAACTGAATATCTTTAAACAAAACCAAAGATTGTACCAAGTTGGTATGAGCATTAAGGTGCTGAGGGTAAGCTTTGTGGCATAGAAAAACAGATGCACCTCTGCAACGACATAAAATACATAAAAAAACAGACATGACAAAGAAACATGCAATTAAAAGGGCTTAAATCTATTAATCTGTAATATTAAAATCAAATTTTTATTTTGGTGCTGTGAAGAGTTGTTGATCATAAACTGAAGTAGGAAAAAGTCCCCATCAGTTTTAACAGAGCCGGGAAAGACACTCAATTATAATAATTGTATTTTAATAAAATACAAATAAATACCTGCAATAATAACTGGACCATTTACTGGACAAAACACTTAATATGACAGTATGTCAAAGAAATGTGTTGCTCTCCATGTGTTTGGAGAAAAGTATTGGGTGCCCTGTATTAGTGAAAAGTTTGTAATGCGTACGGTAGCGACAAAGCAAAATGCTAAAAATTACAGTCATGTGACAGGTCATAAACCCTCTCATCCGTTGATTTTAAGCATTTGATCACGATACGTACCACTAATTTCTCGATGGATGGGTGACTCCCGATAAACTTCAGGGTGTCGGTCTCTTTCCCGATGTGGAAATCCTGTACAACTGCGCTCTTCTGCTGAATCTTCTCCGTCCTCCATCTTGACTTCAGAGTCCAGCTGCCAAGACTGGCGGTCTCCTCTCCCCTCTAAAGGACTCAAACGTTGTCTTCCTGTCTTCCCCAAAGTACCAAAAAGCTGTCCACTCATCTCTGAATTAAAATTTAAATCTGGCGGGATATTTCCTGTCCTGTCAGTGGAGTCAAGGTGGCGCTCCGCCATTCGTTCTGGAGAAACAAAATGGGTCCCCCCTTCCCCTCGTGCAGACCTCCGACCCAACACAGCATCCATCTCGGCGAAGTACTTAAATGTGCAAGGCTGAGAGCTGTCGACGCTCCTCTGCAGTTTGGCTCTAACATAATTGGCCTTCAGAGTTTTGACCCGAAGCCGGCACTGATGTGGACTCCGAGAAAAACCCATTTCACTCATGCGGGCTGAGAGGTGTTTGAAAACATGGCGGTTGCGAAGGTTTTCTGCCAAACTCTTCTGGACACGCTCGTCGCTCCAGGCACACAGCAGCACCTGAGTTTCCTCCACTGTCCAGTTAACTGAGCGCTCAGCTTCTCGTTTTCCTGTTCATACAGAGACACAGCTGGATGGGGGTCATGTTGGCATTGTAGGGTTATGGTTTATAAACATATTCAGAACAAGTATTATTAAATGAGCTAGACTACACCACACCCCCTTTGTACAAAACTACTGAGGATGGAGTGCACTTAAATGCACATTACAGGTCTAAGTAGATTGCTGGTGCAAGGTTACTGGACACCATAAATAAGTAGGCATAAGTACTGCCAACACACTAACTCCTGACTGCATTAGTTTTAGCTAGATGGACCTAATAAACAACCGTGTACATCCCTGTAGAGAAACAGCAATACATATAGCAGATATCCAGCTTTCAAATGTGCGGTCTTGAATTAAAATGATTGTGACCCTGACTCTGCCTCTTGAACCTTTAAAAACAACGTGCCATCAAAAACTAGATGTGTGGAAATTGGTTAGAAAAAAATAAACCATTTTAAACTACAGGGGGAAAAAACAGGTGTGCATACTTTGGCTTCTGTGAAACTTATAAACAGACTGGTTTCGACAACATAACACAGCCATCGGACACTATTTTTGGTTCAGAATTGTAAATTCATCCTTACCTTTGGCAGAGATAACGCCCTCACATTAGCCACGCTTGCTTACTAGCCACACAGGAAGCGATTAGCGGACACTGGACATCAAGTCAAGTTACCAGGTAAAAAGTTAAGGCATGGCCATCAAGCTAGTTTTAATATAAACAGGATCACAGCAGCGTGATCACAGTGTCTGTAAATCAAAAGACTAACGATGTCATCGCGCAAGCTGGACAGCTACCAAACGATGGCTCAGCAGCTTAATAGACAAACTAGACAGCCATTTACAAACATGAGTTAGGTTAGCGGCTAACAGCTAGCTCAGCTGGCTACATAACTGTTAGTGGTTTACATTGACAGCAGAGGGTCAGTGTGAGGCAAACACGGTGTGTCGGGTGCTTAGAGGGTTCTTACTTTTGGTCGTTGAGACGGAGTTGGTCGAGTTGATCATCGGAGGATTCATTTTAACGAGCTGCAGAAAATGTAAACAATCCTCACACGCAGCAACAGTCCTCTCTTCCGGGTGACGTCGAAGTCAGCGTGTGACGTATGGAGCATCCTTAGAGCATTAAATTACTTGATATAAAAATGAAAACAATGTGTGGTGACAGTTATGTCATTCACTCATTCTGCAATGAATATATTATTCACTGTTTTAGTTCGTCTCTACAAACCCTGATATCGTTTTGCACACACATGCACGCGCACACACAAATAATGTAGCAATTCATGCACATATTATACTAATGAATGGATATTAGATTAATTTATGAATACCCTAGTCTGCAACGTACCGATTTGCCCTATATTTTATCTGTACAGATCCTATATTGTATTTTATATATGTCCTCTGGGATCATTAAAATTGTATGTTACCGTACTGTTGTGTTTCTAAGGACCATAAGTCTAACATCAGATCAGATCATTCCTTTTTAATATGCAGTATTTTCATATATTATTCATATACTATCCTGTGTGTTGTATAATATGTATTTAACCAAGAGTACCATTAACATTATTTGTCAACGTTGCGCACCCCTTGACAAAGCTGTGCAAGCTGTGCTAGTTTGATGTGACACGTTTCCTGCTTATCCACTGAGTTATTTCTCTAACAGGTAAATGTTCAGGTATTGATCAGTATGTACAAAATGTGCTGAATATCAACATAGTACATTTAATATCTCGAAATTCATGATTAAACATGGTGAAAAAGGAAAATTATACTAATTCAGTCAGATATTTAAAAAGAAAAGTTGGATTAATCCACATATCAGGATTTATTTAAGAGAGTTATCAAGTTTATACATTTACAATGAGTACACAAGGAACACGTTTATTGTACTAGAGCACAGGAATTACAGACACACAGCAGCAGGGACACTGGGTTATGTGACTGAGGGTTAAGATAAATTATATATAAGGTATACTATTAACTACTTTTCATACAGACAACAGCTCTCTGCATGAACAAATGCAGCCACCTAAGTCATTTCTATGAGATAGCATTTGGAATAGTCAGGTGGCATCTGAAAGGCCTCATGCAAAAAAATGTGTTGGAAAGCACAGATCAATCAATTACGTGAGGGCTCGTAATCGTTTAATGCAGTGTAATATAAACAATATAATTCTATTGCTCACCTTGCAATCATTGATAGTACACTACAAAAACCAGTGCACAGTACTTTAGCCTCTGATGAGGCTCCACCAATGTTGTCTCTTGTTTTTCTTTTTTTATGCAGATCTAATTTTGGTCTGAATACCTGCTATGATCGTGTTTGGACCATGTTTTTTTCAGTGCTATTATATCAAGATTGTACTCGGATCCAACTGAGACTGATTGCAGCTCACACGTGGCATCAGAATAACTCTGATATGGGCTAAAATGCTTTTTCCCAAAGACCTGAACCTTAACTGAAAAGATGAAGACTACAGGCTGAGACACCTTGTAAAGAAAGGCAAACTGCAGAGTGGAATAGTAACACTGAACCACGTCAACTATGTGTGTTTTAATTACACTAAATATGGATCACACCAGAGAACGTGCTTCCATTTTGGCAAAGCCACACGTGTGTTTACAGTCGTCCACATGGGATCATTTTAACCAAGGTGCACTTTAACTGGTAAGTGTGAACGTGTCCCCAGAGACCACAAATTCATCTCAACTTTGAATAACAATAAGAAACCATCCTGAGGAAACAGCTCCTAAAGAGACTGTGAGGTGCTAATGGGTCGTCTTGTGCATTCTCTGGATGTCTGTTGAGAGCATTAAGATCTCTGGTGTCCCACCTCCTATCTCACTGGTTCACCTCCTCAGTCTTTCATCCACAAACACAGCAATTAGCAGGGGGTGGAGGGATCCTAAAGGGTTGCTAATGCAGATTCCGCCTGCTCTCCTGCAGTTACATTTGCATTTTCAGCTTTCAGCCTTTGTTCTGTTATACAGTGACTTGGAATGAGTTTAACAGTAATCTAAAAGGAGAACTGCAGTTTCGTTTGAGGTTTAAGCCCATTTTCATTGGATTGCATCTGCTTATTGTGTAGCAATGCAGGTCATATGCAGTAGTTTGTTAGTGTTTAGCCTACCATAGCCTGCTTAGATTGGAAGCAGAGGGAAACAGCCTGTTCAAAGCTAACCAGTAAATAAAAGTTTTTTCTCAAGTTAATGTTAAATATGGTTTTTAACACACTAACAATTTCATTGACTATCAAATGTACTGGTGACTAGCTTCCAATTCAACAGGATAATGACAAAGAAATGAGACAGTCTGGGTTTTGGTGGAGTATTTCCCCTTTGATTTAGTTAAAGCCTGTTTTTCAAATGAACAGCACAGTATTTCCGTAACATGCTGACTTTGCAGGCAGTGCCCAATTTTGCAAAGTCACCCTCAAAGAAAAAGATTTCATTTCTTTTGGGAGTCAGATGACACATTATGTCAGCTTATCACCAGAAACTGAGACCAGAATGGAAACTCTAACTTTATATGTTATTCTTATAATAGTCTATATTCTTACATAATGTCACAAGAAGCAAATAAGAGATGTAAAAAAGGGCATCAGGGACTTTTTAAGCCCCCAGGCAGTTGAGGAGGTAGAGGGGAATACACCTCAGGAACCTTTTTGGAACCCGGGAACTTTCTAACCACCGGAACCAAGTTTTTATTGTAGTTCTTGGGGAACAGTTCCTGCTCCGGCAAAGTCCCTGCCACTGGGTGGGGACTTTCCATTGAGCAAGGGTTACCGCATTGATGATCCACTGTTTGTAACTGGTGTCAGGTATTAGGCTTGGGGAAAGGAATTACTTTCAGTGCCTCTGACATTTAAATCACAACCACCATCCAGGCAACTTCCCTACTGTTCTACAAATAAAGTAAGAAGAAAAGAGAGGGGAAGTGAAAAAGTGAGCTACAACGTAAACCACAAAAATTACCATTGAATTTGGGGGATTTTTTTATCTTTTTATCTCTGCATATTTCTTTTCCAGGAAAGTACAAAGAACAATGACAATATTGTTGTCTTGGCAAACTGCAGTCCAAATAAAGCCTTTTCTTCCTTTATTGGTTTAATTAGCCTGAACTTCATAGCTCTTCAGTCGTAGTAGGAATGCAATACGAATACAGTAAAGAATTAAAGAATTTTGTGATTACTGTCCCTACAGCTTCTGGGACAATTTGTGGTTAGAAACACGATTTTGTATGCAATTGCTGACCAATGACTGAACAAACTCTACTAATTATTTGGGACATTTTGTACAAGAAGGCCTGGAAAAAGTTGTGTTTTGTAGTTTCAATCTCAGAAATAGCTATAGGCTCTGGGAACTGCGGGGTGACACAAAGGTTGCTCTTCACAGCAGATCGCACAGCACTGACAGCTTGGGAGCACACACACACTCACATATACAAATGATGAGCTCGCTACAGCATAGGTAATTACAGAGGAAGAGGGGAGCCGAGACAGTCGACTGGACATTCATCTCATTACTCATGCATGCCTCCAGGCTGTCCCCACTGGCCTGCAGAGGAACATTGCACACTCTTCTCTCACACACAAACAAAGGAATTGTTAAATCCTTTCCAAAAGATGCAGGACGTTCACCTGGACGAGCAGGGTCAGAAGCTCAGTGCACCTTTCCTGATTGCATTGCTAACAACAGTACCTGGCTACCTGTTTTGAGACAGAGGGCATGTGGTCCAGGCTCAGTGGGAATTACACCTAGGATTTTTGCATATTTTTAGAAGTAAGGTTTGGAAACCTACAAACTCTGAGATGGATACGACTAGAGCGACAATTCCTGCATGACATGATTTTACAGGAGGAATTTGGTGTTACAAGGTTCAGACCTGTGATCTTTCTGGTCTAAGAGAGGCTCTAATTACAAGTCTATGGTGGACAAATTGCAAAAGAGCCAGTACACCCAAAAGAAAGCCCTGCATTTAATCTATGACTGCAATAAATACGTAACTGCAGTGCCTGCAAAGTCTCCTTTTCTGGATTGTCTTCTTTCCTGTCTTTGAATCGGGAGGACAGGCTGTAGATTTTCCCCGAGTGTGATCTGTAGTGCAGAAAAGCAGGTCAGTGAGCACACAGCAAGGTAAGTTTAGGTACAGACGGCTCACATGCTGGAGATGGTTACGTCAACTGAGGCTGGAGGAGAACTGAGGCATCCCACTGTGGAAGCTCAGGATCCCTGCCTGCATGCTGCTCTTTGGCGTGGCACTAGCCCCCCACGCCCACTTTCATGTCTACAGGCAACCAGCAGCAGCCGTGCTGTTTAGATCAGTGGTTCGCAAACTTTCACACCAGACACAAACAAAGACTCAACATGGGAGCAGTGCAGCAATTCGTGGAATCTGTGCTTTTTTCCCAAGCTTTTGACCCCCTTAGAGATGTCAAGTGGAGCCTGTGGTGCAAGCATTCCCGCACACTGACGCACTCTGCACAAAACGGTCAGTTTTTATTTCACTTCTTCTGATGTCCACATTCCACAAGTCAAAGCATCTACCATCCATGAGCCATGTGAAAATAAAAAGGATACGCTTCGGTCACAGTTTTCCTTATAAACTTAGTCGCTTTGACTCTGCTGCTCCTTTGACTGTAAATAGAACCGTGTCCAATATATTTCTGTGCTTCGTTGCAGTGATGTAACTATCACTGTGCCTGCTGAAAAAAAAATGTTCCTTTGTAAATCCAAGTAAAACTAAGTATCTGTTGACTTGAATTGTGGTGGCTTGAGTGACGCAGGTCTGTCTGGACCTTGGGTAAGATAAGGTTTATACTGGTGAGGAACACCTGAGCTTCAAGAGGACAGGAGTCCATAATGTTCTTTAGAAATATGAGTCTATGTAGAATGACCTTCTCCCTGACACCTGTAGCAACAATATCCCACCAATCCAAGCCATAGCTTATCTTAAAAGCAGTACCATTTTTCAGTCTAAATGTCCAACATTTATTATTCTTACAATCAAAATATCCGTCACTATCATGGCCCCTGTGGTACCAATTATAAGGTTAAGAACAATCTTTGGTGTACAGTTTGGTCTTTGTTGACAGCTATGGTTTTGCTTGATATTTTCTCCAGAAGACAGAGAATATCATGTCTTTGGGTGAGAATCATAAGCTCATCATCGCTTGTTGATATTACAGCTACCCATGTAGAAAATGTTCTCCTCTAACAGTGATTTGCAGCTGCAAAGCATGTGTCTCTGCTACAGGGTGGGATACTGAACCACAGAATTTCAAAACACACATGGAAGCACCACGACAGGTCATTTATCAGCCATAAAAGTGGGCTGCAGAGCCGTTGTGATGTGGAGTTGCGAGCCCCTCTGTTTTCAAAGGTTTACTCCTGTCTCTCAAATGAATTACAGAACTCTTGGTCTCTTGCCCAGACGCCCTCTAATTTGCTTGCATTTTTATAGTAGCCACCAATTTGCAGAGGCCACTTTGACCAACAGTGAACTTATGGCAGAACATCTGCGCTTCAAAACATTTCATTTGAGCACCAGATGCATATATGAAAAAACATCACGTCCACTTTAATATATTCAACAGCACAGATCAATTTAAGATGAAGTGCAAGAGACCATCTGGGGAAGTGCGTGGTAGGGGTTTGGCTTTGGGAGAAACTCAATGTGAACACAGATTTCTCCAGAATTACACAGTAAAAATGTACTTCATCAGTTCACCTTTCTCTTGATCAGCATGTAGAGCTAAAATTGTCTTCAGTCACACGCCACACTTCCCATACGTCTTATTTGAGTCACAGTCATCTGCTAATCTGTGTAACTCTACGGGCATTTCCACCTTGAATTCCTTCTTCCTTTGTTTGAATGGGCAGCAGCTTCAAACAGGAACTGAGAAGCTAAAACTGGAACAAAGAGTTAAAAGACTCCAAAAATACCGCTCACTTTGTTGTTGCACATATTTCCTTTCGTAGATGGTCACATTCCACAAAGTTGTTTCTTTTACCAAAAAAGGTAGGAAATTCTTCCGTAAAGGACTACTGTTTTCATTATAAATGGTAAATGTCGGTCAGTGCTCTGAGAAACTGTCCACTGTCTGTCCACAAGCTGGAGAATGAGAACTCGCTGGTTACATCACAGGGTCAATCAGAATGACACTGTGCCGTGTAGACAAGGCAGACTAAGTGACTGAACATTAAACAATGAAATGAATGACTCCCTTGTCGTGTGTCTACACTGTTGACTTGCCATGGTGGTCTGCAGTGGAGAAAGAACATCCACTGTGGTTAATGATATTTGAAGTGTCCTGAATCAAGAACATCGTGACCTGCATTTCACAATGGAACCTCGGTCACTGACCGCAAGATGAAGTCTACAAGAGTGTAAGAGGCAGTCTTAGATGTCTGTTCCCATATCCAGAAGAAAAAACGCCTCGATATTTTGGTTAAAAACTGGGCTGAATTAGATTGCACAAAGCAATTGGGGGTAGTACTGTAACTAGTACTGGGGATAGTACATTTTCTGTATTCAAAGTACTGTATATAAAATCAGTCAATTAAAGTCAGTTGGGGATATCTATTACTCGTTGCGTAGGTGTCCAGAAATCAAAATGTTTTTGAGTAGGGCACTGAACCCCAAAGTGGTTTTGTTTCTTCTATGGTGGGTGTTGGACCCTTCCTGCCGAGCAGATGTGGACAGTATAATTAGGGCGCTGTGGATGAAAGCCAAATGAATGTAATGTAATCTAAATAACCAATGTCTTGAGAACTTCAGTCGCTTTGGCTCAGTTTTAATCTCACAGCCAGACAGCGTTTGACCTGAAAATCACCAAATGAGTGGTTCTTGAGAAATCATTTATTGTGGGAACCTCAGACTCCTTGAATTCAGTACTCCAGATTCCAGCATCTGACCCCTCCACCCTCTACCTCCCTGTGCTCCCCCCTGCCTTTGGATCCCTGGGATTGCTAGGAATGCGTCCCACCTAAGTCACCCAGGCGACCCCCTTTTGGTGGCCGAGGAATGCCCGGCGTTTGACTGCTTGGACTGTTTTTACAGTGCAAACAAGAGTCCACATTTTGTCTGGTAAACTGATCCCGACCACACAAGAGGAGCCCCTCTCCTCCCCACCTCCAAGTACAGCCACCTCTCACACATCCAAGCTCCCACTACTGTCAATCAGCACCTAATACTCCAAGCACAGCTGATCGAAACCACGTGGAGAAACTGCTGGTTCCAATTGAACCAGGAATGTGCTTATATAACAGTAAAAACTGGGCCATTTCCATGCCTGTGGGAGTGGTATTCTTATGGCTTTGAACGTATAAGAAGCAGACAGTCATACTGATCAAAGACCAAGAAACGAAGGCAAAAGTTAAGCATGAAGTAACACGAAGCATTAAGTAAAACCAGAGCAACAGTTCTCTGCTTTTGCAGTATGGAATCCCTTGAAAATGCTGCCAATGTTAACAAGCTGAATGATAAACAGCACTTATAATGATATTTGTCTTCCTCTTTGACAGTTGTACTCATCATTGCTCAGAGGAGTCCTAAATTCATGCATAAACATTTCATTTCTCTTAGAAAATAAACCCTTTATCAAAAGATTCAAAAATAAGACAGTGTATATGGTATATTGAAATGTAAACATTAATCCAACCTACAAACATACTGAATAATCGTGTGGCCTCATGTAGGGCCCCAGCCCCTGTGACCTTTCTGTGACAGTTTCATTGGAGAATTTGTTTGGATATGTCAGCAAACACTGATGTTGACTAGAAAGAAGGGATGAAATATAAATGAAAAGAAGATTTTTCTGGAGGAAAAAATATATTTTTGGCTTTTGAGATGAGATGTGGGTTTAATAGGAACAAGACAGTGCCATTTCTGTAATAAAAGATGTCTGTTTGACAGTGGGGCTCAACAACTCAACTTCTAAACACATAGTTGCATCAGATTGTCTCCAAAACAAAATGACTGAAGCTTTGTTCAGTGTTCAGTTACTTTCAAATATCAGTTTGCAGTCTGTTCAAACAAAGCATACTGTGAAAATTTCACCAAAGCTGCAGGATTTTGGTGGGGTTTTTTTGGTAATCAGCCTAAATTTGTGTTCAAATGAGGGTTTATCTCTCTGGATCACTGGCTTAAAACTGATTGCTTTCCCCCAGCTTCTCAGTTTCTAACAGTGCAACGTTAGATCAGATCAAAGAAAACCTGGAGAGTGCAAATCATTGTGAAACTGTTGGGGTCTTCAGTTAAGTAATGCTAACATCAAACGAGACTTTTTGTTGTTCTCAATTAGCCTCCCCAATTTGTTTTTTTCCCTGCACCCTGTGCTAACTGTAACATGGAAACATAAGTAAGCTAAGTGGTAGCTTAAAGAACACCTGAGCTGAATAGGTCAACATAGGCCAGACAAATTAAATCAAGTCTACAATGTACAAGTCAAACTGAGTCTATTTGTACATTTTACTGCGAGTTTGACGATTTTTTGACATTGAGACATCATAAATTGCTAATGCTTAGAGGGTAGCTAGTTTAGATGTCAGCTTTAGCTAGGAAGCAAATATCTTGTGTGGTTTCTGTATTACAGCTCAGACCTTTTCAAAGTTTACTTTGGAAAAAGTACTCTAGTTGTAGATGTTTACTTATTTCACTTTCTATCATCTTTCCTCCTTGTCTGTTTATGTTTGAGTGTGCTCAAGAAATGGATTCACAATGTGGAATAAGTGTGAAAACGTCACACCTAGAATCTGGCTTAATTCTAAAAAAGGTTAATATTCATTCCTTCAGTTATTGGATGCATAGTTGGTAAATAAGCCTTAAAGCCTCAGGAGGGCTGCTAGCATGGGTATAACCATCTGGTTGTTTTAAAACTATGACACGTGAGTCTGTTTGACGACGAGCCGATTGGGCCTCAAAACATAGCAGTGTACTTCTTCTAGAGTCCAGTTCAGAAGTTGAAAATTGCAAATACTTGCAGTCATCATTCAACCCTGCTGTTTCACACCAGTGTGTGACTAGACTAGATGGTGTATGATTTCCATAGAAACAATGTTACTTACTTGCTGCATTTCTGATATTGATGAAGGAAAAAAATATAATATTTTGTTTGTATTTTGTCATATTTTTGTTTAACAAAGAACGTTGGTAACGTTAAAATACTACACTAGCTGGCATCATCCATAGCCTACATGATGTAATGGCATTTTAAAGGATGTGTTCTACAGCTGCTGCAAGTCTTTGACGGGCAAAAATCACAGTTTCTTTTGAACAAGAAAGCCACCCCACCCAGGATCATTCCCTGTGATTGCTTTTAAAGCACATGAAACTATGAGGTTTAAACAGAGAAAGCTGTTATGTCACACACTGTCCACTGACGCAGTGTTCTCTGTAGCGTAAACTGGAGCAGAGACACAGGCAGGATACAAAGAGTAGCTGCTTCAGATTATGTATGTGCAAATATTTAAGTTGAATTTAAATGAAATCCACTCCCTTATGTCTACATTTTCAGCCCTTAAAACACTGTAATATTTAAAATTGTCTTTTTATGTAACAATTTGGTGTGGGTTTTTTACATCTATTTTTTTTATTTTGGTTAATGAGACCGATGGGAGCAAAGTATTTTCACTCTAGTGGTCTGCAGAGAGACAAAAAAATGAAGGATAGCCTGTGAACCAAACCTGTTTCCAAGCTCGCCTGTCTGCGTTTCTCCAGCTGTCCTCTTCCCCTGTCTGGACTCACAGACTGTCCCTCTAAACTGTCATAAACAATGTCTATCCCACCCAGACACACTCGTTTTTACAGATCAGCCTCAGACTGTGTTGTGCGGATGAGGCCAGAGACTCAAATTTCAGGCGTTTCGGTGCAGGTATTTGAGTTTGAAAGGCATTGTTCTCACCTGTCTGGACAAACTGAACTTAGAGAAGACTAAACACTCTTTAACTAAAGAGCAAACACTTTTAGATCCACTCCAGACTTGCTGAGTGTGATGCTGTGTTAGTCAAGGATGGAAAAAATCAGAACACAAAGCTGAACTGTAACCCAGATTAAAATGTTATGGAAAATGCCTGTTAGTTACTTATTTGGTTCATTTTCAAAATTGTGTTCATGTCAGTTGATACGGTAACAACACGTCCCTGGGCTTTAACAAAAAAGTGTCTTCAACAAATATCTATTCTATTGTTTTTTATTAGCCATTTCTACAATATATACAAAAATAAACATACAATTGGATTGCATCTCTGCTGGAGAAACAATCTGGTCCATCTTTATAAGTGAATATTGGGTCGCGAACAAATGTTCAAACTCATAGAACTTTATTTTCAATTTTAATGAAAACTGTTTCCTAAGATAACAGACACAGCCACTTTTTTTTACACTGGACTCACATAAAGACATGTAAGCTGCTGGACCATTTTCTCATTTTTATATATTCGTTTGATTGTGGTGGAATAAGCATTTGTAATTTCCTGCAGTAAAACACCTCCCGCCTCTCTCTTCGCCTGGACAGGAATAGGAAACGTTCAGGCCAGTTCCTGATTGCTCTGCCAATAATAAATGATGGCCAGACTAATTTTTTCACCTGCCGTCAGCAGTGTTAGAGGAAGCAGGTGCAGTGGCATTAAGATGAGTGGTGAGGACCCGACAGCATCGCCAAACAATAATATCATTAACTGCATAAAAACACAGAGGAGCTCGGCTGCAGGGATGGGGGTTACTGGACTGGGAACACTTGTAATTAGCCGGAGCAGCTGGGAGGCTGAGATCTGTGTGTGTGTGTGTGTGTGTGTGTGTGTGTGTGTATTTAAGTGTGTGTGTGAGTGTGTGTGTGTGAGTCGTGTCCCTTCATGTCGTTTTAACTCATTTGAGTTCAATTGAATTTACTGATGGCTTTATTGGTTTGACACAATGATACAATACAATGTAGGAACAGAGGGTGTCCAATGAATTATTCACAGAAGAACAAAATAAGAAATGATTTGTCTTTTGTTATTCAAAATATAACTCTGTTTTTTAATTGTTTAAAATTACAATTATGTTCATCAGTTTCAATGCCTCTTGATTGGATCAAAGAACCTCTTCAGTCGGAGCCACAGAAAAAAGTGGATAAATTATAATTTTAATATCATTGAATACTTGGAATTCATTTACCCATAGTTTTGTTTTCTGTTACATCCATTTAGAAGTCATCACCTGGATACATTTAGAGTTTCATTTTATAATGACTAATTAAAAACAATTATCACATAGGTCTTTAAATTCAGTTACAAGGATTTAATTCTCCATCAAAAAAGTGTCAGATACTGGTTTGGTGAAATGAAAGAGTGTATGAGGTCAGATTTTTAATGAACTGCTGACAAAACAACAGCTTGTCAGCAGCTTTAGTGTTGAAACAACAACTATCAAATCCAGGCGACAGTTCAAATATTTTGAAGTTTTGCACTGAAGACATTGCTGACCTCAGAGAATGTCTCATTCCCTCTCTGTTTTACGTGGTCTGGGTATCTCTCTGTTTATTTCATGTGTTTGCACGGTGGGGGGAAGTGACTTAAGGAAACCAGGGAAACAATGAGCCACCGCCATGACAAACTGCACCACCCAACTGGACCCCACCTCCGCCTTTTCCTTCACTTCCCTATTGCCCTCCTCCTTTTGCAAAAACAGCAGGGTGAGAGAGGATGCCCCACCCTGGATCAATAAGAGACCGTCACGGTTCGCTTAAAGAACTGGGAGACCCAAGAGCATGGTAACATGCAGCTGTAATTCATTTTTTATAGCCCTAGTTTATAAAAAGCACAAAAGGTGGTGCATCAAATTAGCATTTTTTAAACACTGAGTGCAGAAATGCTCATGAATTTGCAACGTTACAAGAAACCAGTCGGACACAGTGAGGTTGACTCTTTGGTTCACCTCAGTTGGCAGCTTTCCTTTGTTCTTGCACCAGAGGATCAAATTCTTAGCCGGTTCTGGCTGTCCCACACACCGTATGACCAGATTTGTTTTGGCTTTTGGTTTGGTTTTGGCAGAGGACTCCTTCAGGCTGATAATCAAATGATAGCATCACTCGGGCCACCATTGGACAGTGGTGAGAGTCACATTGGCCTGACAGCAGTCTCTGTTGTGAACCTACAGTGAGGGTGCAGGAAAGACGGGGTGAAAAAGTGAAACACTAAGAGAGAGAGACGAGGGTATTGGGTGAACAGTCAAATTGGAGAGAAGGTGATCCAGTTGGAAGATGGTGACGGGAGTTATGTGTTGAAAAATGTGTCTTTGTAAAATGACAGATGATGGGAGTGTTTCTGTTCCATTACGCAGACCTTCAGTCAGCAGTCGGTGTTGACTGAAGGTCAGTGCAGGTATTAGAAGAATGGCTTTTCCAATTTTCTTGTTAAATGAATCTGAAGTCACCCAGTTTATCAGAGAGACAGTTTTTGAAGGCTGCATTTTTCTCTGAGATGGAATGAATGGCATGAAGGCTCCGTCATGAACCTGACCCTGCGCTCTGACCTCTGAGTTCATTTTTTTTCCACAGCAGTATATCAATAAATCACTAATAAATAAATAAATAATACATACTCATCAATACATTCTCACAGTGTTTGTATTTATGAGAGTATGTTTACATTTTGGCTTTGGATTAATGAAATATGTACCATAAAACATCTGAAGAAGAACAATCTCTAAGCTATGAAAGCAGTATTTATATGATTTTGGTGAATTGTGGAGCTGAGAGATGTAATTCTGATTTGGCAATCACCAATTTTCCACATCAAGGTCCATTTACTCAGACTACTCAATGCGTGAAACACTTATATTATGTCCTCTGTGGCCCTGGATGAACTTTCACTGATAATGTCATCAGGCTCATCATGGAGACTACACATTTATGACAGAAAGGCTGATTTACAAGCCGGGGACGTGGAGTTGAAAAGATTTATACTTGGCCGAAAGCGTCAAAATGCTATTGAGCTGTCAGAACTACTTGGCGACACGCATTAAAGACACGAGACATGTAACGAACTTGAACTAACGAGTAAAGTTATCAGGATACATCACTGTTGAGACTCATCAGTGCAGATCTACTGAATCCTGACTGCCTTCTCTGTCCGCAATATGCATCATGTGTAATGTAGGTGGCATAGAAAGACGTAACGCCCTATGCTGCCTTGTCAACAAAAAATGTAAATGTACTGTTAACATTTACAAAATAATGAAGCCTTTTTGTTAATAAACATATATGCCAAAGCTGCAAAATGCGACATATAAATTGACAATGTATTTCCTTAGATTTGGCTATAATTTACCTTCTTACATTCACAAAAAACTACCAAACAAACAAACAAACAAACTAGCAAGTAACGGATGCAACTTTTAACTGGTTATGTTTGGGCATGTGAAGGACCTGGTGAAGGGAAAAGATCCTGATCTTTCATTTTCTCATATTCATATTTTTGAAAAAAACCCCAAAAACCCCAAAAAAAACACTTGAAGCACAAAGCATGATGCGTTATTATCATTATTATTGGCATTTAATTGTAAATCATATATATTTGGGCCTGCGTGAACTCAATCGTAAACATTTTTCAAGAGAGCAGAAAATCCAGTTTACCTACTTCACTGAATTTCAGTACTCAGTCATTGGAGGGCCTCTTTTAAAGTTATAAATGCACAACCATTCTGAAGCTGTCAAGGAGGAATCAGTTTACATTTCTTGCCACTGTAGCCACGTGAAGGCTGACACATAATTTACTGAGTGTTAGCTGCTGGCCAGATGTGGCTCAAGGGTTTTGCATTCTCTTTACATACATACTTTAGAGGAGAAAACGGAGAAAAAACTGAGAAAGACAAAACATTTCCCCTGTACTGTATCTACCAGACTGATAAATGTCATGATGTAAACTGCTAAACATGTCCAGAGCTATCAGAGGCCTCCCCGGTGGAGCCTCCCTTCTCTTTGAATCACTAATCTGGTGACGCACAGAAGGAAACAATGGGTAAACAGTAAGAACCAAGGATTCTCAGCATGGTCACGTCTCCAGATAGTGTACTTGCAAGTGTGTGTTTGTGTGTGTGTATGTGTTTAGGTGTGCGTGCGTGTGTGTGTGTGTGTGTGTGTGTGCGCAGCCTGGCAGGCAAGTATCGGCATCACAGCTAATGAGTCTCAGGCCCAGCAGGTTGCAATTCCAACACACCCTCCAACAAACACACAAACTCCCATGTGTGAATTCTCTCTCTCTTTCTCTCTCTCACTCACACACACACACACACACACACACACACCACCCATATGCATCCACCCCTGCCACTTCGTCACCCACTGGCACTCATTCGAGGATCTGGAGGCGAGCCTGTGGTCGAGGCTCTTCAGTAAAGTGCCTCGCTGAGACTTGAGGCTGCCATTGTTTGCTTAAGCTGCAGAAGAACATGACTGTCCGAGAAACAAGCACCCACTTATCTGCCTGAGTCTGTGCTGGATGGATACGCGTTCTCTACACCTCCTTTCATCCCACCATCCAACCCAGAGGGAAGGAACCACCCACGCAAAGAAAATGGAGGATTGGACAAGTTGTCCAAGATTACATAATTTGGAGGCTTTATGTAACAGCAAGGGCGAGTCAGTCAGTTGGAACAGGCCTTTTTAGGGCTCTTTTCTCTCTTCGAATGTCTCGTTATTTCCTTTTACGAGGAAAAGATAAACGGATGGATGGACAGATAGATGGATGGTTGTGCCCCACTGGCAATGCCCCAGAGCGGTACCTCTGTGGCAAAGAATGGTACAGATGGCGGCCCAGGGCTGGCCAGCGTTCAGGGTACCAAATGGCATGCCACAACAGGTCCAGATGGACTCAGGCTCTCAGTTTTATTTTTGCCCGTGAATAGATGGTGGATAAACAGTGAGAAAGACAGAAGAGCAAAGGAATAATGAGGGGAAAAAAAGCTGTGAGGCAGGAGAGCACAGAGACAACAGCCTGCCCACAATGTGATAAAAGTTTTAAAAAAGTGGGGGGGGGGTCTGAAGGAAAAATGGGTGTGAAACAGCAAACAAGATAAACAAATTGATCCAGGGAACTTTCCATCTGCCCATTTATTGTGTTTTACTCTCAAAGAAATGCCCCAGCTGTACCTATAAATAGTCACCAACCTCTCAGCTTCTTAGTCAAATATATATGACAAAGCACAAAACAAAAGCACATTAAGCCACAGCTCAGCATTTCACTCACTACATTATTTTGTGTTCAGAATCTCCACCTCCCCCCTCCTAATGCCAGAACTGTGTTTTCAGCCCCAACTCCCCCAAAATTTCATTTGGATACCAGTAATCTGCATTAGCGGATATGTTTTTTTATGAAACATGCTGCCATCTGCGTTGGAGGTCTTCACAGACGATGTCTCTGATGATAGACAGTTTCCGCAATTTCATACTGTGTCTGTGGAAAAGCTCCCCAAATCAGACAATTTTATATTAAATTAAGAAAAGGGAGAGATCCCAAAGGGACCTGAAGACAGTCAGACACAGCCTGAAACCAGAGGGTGGGTAATTAGATCCAAAATCGGTTCTCCTAAACAGAGCCCAACTGAGACAAAACACAAACACTACAACACACACAAAGCATCACAACTAAGGGAGAATTCCAGCACTGTTACTCTGGCCATCCTGAATACTTCATGGTAACTTTGCACTCATTACCTTCGATATAAAGTTTAAGAAATAAGCAAAGTTGTCCCAGAAGTAGATCTCCATCCTGGTTTCTTAAGCTAAACCTAACTATGCTTACTTGAGTGATCTGCTATTTTAAAATCTGCTATTTTCTATTTGAACGTCCTTATTGGCCTTATTGGACGTCCTTGGAACGTCCTTATTGGAGTGAGAGGGCGTTGGTGTCTCTGGTTAATTAAAACGCAGTGTCACCAATAGCAGCCTACTTGTCGTGGTCCACGATTGTCATTTCCTTTAAAGAAACATTTCAATATCTTAATACAAAACGTGTGTTTTCTGATCCAAAACTGCAACTCAACACTTGAGGGGTTGTGTCTCCACTCTAATCTGGAGAGCACAGCTGATCGGTGCATGGTTTGTTTACATGATGGAGCAGAAGTGCAGATTTAATGGATTCAGTGTGGATCATCACACAAGTGTACGCCGTTGGAGCAACAAATGCATGTTTTTAAGACCTCCACATCAAGGTGCCAGAAATATTACAGAGTGTCTCTGTATATATGTGCAAAACAGATTTGGCGCTCAGGACAGAAATTGCTCTGGCAAATCATCAGCTTCCAGGAGCAGAATTTTCACTCTGTCTTTACCGCTCATTTCCATTTCAGCCAGATAAGACGCCTGATAACTGCTTGCAGTTCAAACCTGAGAAGCCGGCGGCATTTACAGAGAGAGGGAGGGAAAATTACCCCTTTGAGAAAATGAAAGCGAGCCCGTCTCATGCTTATTATGAAATATAATTGTCCAAAGGCTGTGAGTGAGTGAATGTTATTTCACAGATCACCCTTCAAGGCAGCGTCCAGGGGATACAGACTTCATTTGAACGTTGCAAAGAAAACATTTTCTCCTGCAGGAAATTACTCCAGAGAAATCCACGTTTTTGACAAGAGAAGTCTTGTACGGGACCCATGTCCTTAAAATTAAAACCCACAGGAAAAAGGCAAATATATCGCAGGTTTGAAGTGAACCTGTGACGACCTTTGAACATGTACGTCAATGGCAGAGTGAAATCTGAGGATATTATGGTTTTCGGCAGGAATTCCGAATGATAACACCGTGCAGCAGAAAATAATCTCCTTTTCCATCAGAATATCTCCGGGCGGAAAGATTCTGTGAGGGACATCTGTCCGCTGTTGACATTTGGCGTTGCACAACCCCTAAAAAAATAGCTCTGCAGTTTAAAGGTTACTTTGCTCTATTCATGTGAGGAGGGAAACCCACTGCTCCCTAATGACCATTCACAAATTACTTCACATTCCCTGCGAGGAAAAATAGAGAGCAGCTCGTGCTATTCTTAGATCAGCCATTCCCTCCCAATTAGCATCCATCAGTACAGACTCTCTATAGTAATCTCTGTAGTATAATTACAAATGGATGGGCAGCTAAAAGGTGACACTCTGGATGACAATGTGTTTTTGTTATGACCAAGAAAGCCAAGAGTTTTGTACTTGTACCGACTTTTCAGTTGAGATTCAGTTTTCACCTTCAGTCTCTGTGCAATAATGGGTTGCAATCCAATTATTTTAAAAAATCAATTTGGAGGTCGAAGTGACCGTCTGCTGAAGATGACTGACGGTTGGGTTTCTTTTTCAAACGCTGATCAGCTGACTGCTTCTCCAAATGTTTAAAATAACATCTTGGAGTTTTCCTGACTGTCTTACTACTGACTGTCTTACGTACCAAAACGAGAAGCATGATATTATTATGACTGTTGACATGGTTAAAGGGCCGGATAATCAGTCAGGCAAAGCAGCCGGCTGTCCCAGGGGGAGCTGTGCTTTCAGGACAGGGGGCAGGGGACCCAGAATATGACAGCTAGACTGTTTGGCAATTGGCTTGTGGTCATTTGATTAATTAACTTTGGGGCGTATATGCATAATCATAGCACAATGTCGGTGGAGTTGATAAGGGCCTTAGAGTGGGTCTGGATAAATCTTGAGACTCAATTTGAAAAACGTTCCCTTCATTGTTTCAGCCGATACTGTGCCTAGATTGAGCATATAATTATATTCCTTTGTGTTTCAAATGACCATACACCCAGCAAACCTGAGGCCATGTCCAGCTTAGAATTTGTGTATAAAATTCACAAAGACAAGGAGCGTCTGGATGTTAACGAAGCCCCAGCAGCTCCCAGTTACCAGGATGCAAACAGAGACCACAGTTTGCATCCTTTCTCCCTCCAAAAACCAACATAGTTTCTTTCAAACATGAAGTCACCAAGGTCCCTCTAATCTTCATCTGACAATGGACATTTTTATTTATTTATTATGAGTCCCACCCAATAACTGCTGGAATAGGCTCCAGCATCACTGCAACCCTGCTGCATGTGAGTTAAATGTAGACTGCACAATATAATGAAAGCAGAATATCAGTTTTTACATTTCGCAGAGCAGTTCTGTCTGCCACCAGAAATAACCTCCATGCAAAATTGCCTCCACTCTCCATCCCCACCCCCCAACCCCTGCTGTGGTCTCTTCTAGCAAAACTTAAACTATATTATTTCTCCATGAAAGACTGTGACAATTACACTTCACCTTTCTGTGAACATGCCTGAACTTTTTCTTCCTTCTTATTTTTTATAATTTTCAAAAACCTGCCAGATTTCTTTGCAGAAATGTGGGCATTTGGCCCAATGCATCGCTTCTTGTGTTGGTGGTAGTCACTAAAGAAAAATGAAAAGTCACATTCTGTTGTCTTCGAGACAGTGGCGCCCACAATAAAACTACTTGGAAACTCTAGGGGGCAGGAAAACTTGAGAAGTTGTCTGTTTTTGCTTTAACCAATTTTTTGTTGTGAACAAAACTTTAACAACAGAGGTGATAATATCTACCGGGTTTACGCCTTGAGGAAATCCCAAGTTTGATCTCCGCACTCCTGTATTTTTCTAAAAAAAAAAAACCCCACCTACTGTTGACTCCTCACTCGTTTTGATTGCAAGTGATCAACCACTGCTTCACTTTGCAATCGTGTTTCTGTCAGGGACAATATACGTGACGCTCACATTAGTGACCGAGCAGAGATCTGCACTTTACTGAGCACGCTGATCTGGTTCATCAAACATTTCCATTGGTTGCAGACTGAGACATCATCAGGTGTGAATCCTTTAGCTTCTCTGTCAAGACGGGATTTAGGCACCACTGCCTGATTCAGAACGGATTCTCTAGCTACAAAGGGCAGATAAAATCACATGATATATGTTTTTTCATGCAGCTGCTCCGGATTTTGAACATCTTGAAGGCATCACTCTCACTTCTGTGTTACTGGATTTTGGAGAGGCTTTAACATGTTCAGAAAGTAGACCACATGGAATAAGCAATGAATTATTAAACTGCAGTAGTATTCCTTGCAGATGAGGCATAACTAGGACACATTCCAGCTCCGAGACTGGGGGCTGTTGGGGGTTTTAAGGTGGAATGTGTAGTCTGTCTCAGCAGAACACACTGTACTGTAGCAGAATGTACCGGAGAGTACTGTAATGTCCTGACTCCTCTTCCTCCGCATCCTGTTTTAACCCTGTTCCAGTGTGCGTTTGTATCAGCCCATATGTACTTTAGGTGTTCCCAGCCCATGTGGGTCAGTGTTATGTTTTGCCCTGTGAGGAGTGAAAAGGAAGCCTGGCCTGCATGACTTCCCATACTTACACATATTACAAGTACATTCACACGCTGACACAATGGGTTTTCGACAAAGGTGTTGAAATGCCAAACCTAATATTTAATGTGTAAAATGATATTTGGTCTATTTGGTTAATCTTAAAAGAAGAAGAAAAAAGAATGGAAAAAGAATTGACATGTGGGGTGCCAGCCCTCAGAAACATGCAGGTTTACAGGTTTAAGAACACTGTGGAAGATCTTGTCCAGCTGAAAACTCATTATAGCCTTTAGGTGTCTGATAAACATTAGGATCTACTGCCTAAACTCGACTTCAAGGGTGATATTTTCCTCTTCTCACCAGCACCTGGGTCCAAAAACTACCAATCTCTTGCGACCGGACCCAAGACAGCAGCAGAAATACAAGATATCACCAAACCTAATATGGCAACATGATGATGATTAAAGATATTTTTAACTTTGATTAAAGAACTGCTGCAACCATCATTTAAACCGTTCAAAAGAAAATATTCTCTGTCACATAAATTTAGCTCCAACTCTCTCCCCCCTAAAATCGTTCTCACACCACAACACCAGATACAGCTGGGGAGATTCTTTTCATCCCTGTTTATATGCTGCACCTTTTTCTGAGACTTTCAGGTAAATAGCAGGACTATTAGGGCGTCATGTCAAAAACTGGGACAGGTGACAGGTGAGTTCATCAAAGTCTGGTTGAAGGCAGCATCAGCACTGAGTGTTTGACAGACAGCAGCTCTCAGAACGGATGTGCTGTGTAAAATAGAAACAATGTGATTTACTGCTCAATGCAGTGACACGTGATGTTTGAACGCGCGTACAAAGACTAAAACAGCGATAAACCAACCAACACACAAAAACCTGCAAATACCATCAGCCACCCTGTAATTGTGCTGTGTGCAAAACAACTTCATGCTTTGTTTGTTCTTCTATTTTTTCCTCTTTGTAGGGAAAGAGTTTTCTTTTCACGCCAAAATGCATCCTGAAATTTGCCAGTTTAGTGTTTCCCTCGCTCGCGACAGGAGCACACACCTCGCTGAACATGGCTCGAGATTTCTTTTGGATTCATCATATCCGCTCTGCACGCTGGCACACATCCAACCGACCAAGTCAGCGAACGCTGCCATAAAAGTTCCACTTTAAAAAACAGGCGCACCACAGATGTACCATTGTTTTCAACCAACAAAAGGCTCCGCAGGAGGCAACTGCAAGCTGTGACAACCGCTTTAGAAAAATCAACAAGGATGCACAAGCCTGAAAGAGGAGTTAAAAGCAATTTTACTGTATTCTGAGCTGTCAACACACTTTCTTTACTGATGGGAGCAGAAAACTGTAGAAAAGTGTGTGTGTGTGTGTGTGTGTGTGTGTGTGTGTGTGTGTGTTTTTATATGAACATATTCATAAGAATCTGATACATTAGAGCTTTCTCACCTTAAAAGCTTATGTGATTTTGTTTCTTCTGATCATTACGATCCCGCTTTAATCCACTACAGATGTAATACAACAGCAAGGTGTAGTCGACAAAAGCTGTTTTCATGTGAGCACTACTTTTTTAATACCTCAGGTTTTCTAAAATATACTTCTAGAACTTCCCCTTTTGGCACAAATTGAAAACTGGCATAAAAGCAAGTGAATGAAACCACATTCAAACCAGTGAAATGGCCCAATAAACAATCTGTTGATGAGCTGACTCAGGCGGGTGAGGTTCTGGTGGAGCAAGCAAGCAAACAACACAAAGACCATGGCTGGGAAATCAAATGTTTGATAAACCATCAAACTGGGAAACTGCCAACTTAAAAAAGCCTAAGCTGAAGTAATAATATTCAAAAAGTGCAGTGCGCTTACAGATTTATGGATAATTAATGTTTTTGTATGGTTTTCAGTAACAGTTTAACAGGACAGTGGTTTTACATGTGCATCATTTTCCAACACATTTCTTACTAAACAACTGAATTCACTTTCATCACACACATTTTGTCCTATCGTGATGTACAGACGAAACGTCAGTGCACTCGATGGGAAGATGAGGAGATGTTCTCTGCAGTAGGTTAATCCCTGGTAAGTTATATAATGGTCAGCTGCAGCACAAAGAAAGACTGGAGAGGATGATCCTGGTGGATTACTCCCCACTCAGAGACCACAATCTGTCTCCCCACATAAAGAACTCTCTGTGAGCGTTTGTGTTCGACAAGGTTTTAATGTAAAGACATGAACTTAAATCACAAAGTGGGAGTGCAGTGAAGAACATTAGAACTTAGAGGTTCACCCCGTTTGCTCGAGTGAACCTTCGGGCTGATTATCACATCCAAGAGAGCTGAGTCAATACTTGGGTCCTTGTGGGGAAAGTTTCTCCGAATTTGTGTGAAAGAGTACACACTTCTCATGTAAGGGAGCGGAAAGGAAGTTGCTCTACAGTCTGAGAGCGACTGACGTGCCCATCAATTAAAGTGTTGTTCTTTCTGGCTGTTTTAATCTGCTCTGTGCTGCAGACTGCAGCGCCGCTCAGACATAATGATGCATAGCCGTCGCAGAGAACCTCGGGCCTCCCATTCATTATCAAGTCTCCATATGATGCATTTTGGTTTTGCAAACAATCCACCATGATCTTTTTCTTGCATAAATGAGTGGATTCTTTTGTTTCTAAATGAAAGGTCAATGCTTAGATGTTATATAAAATGTGTCATGTTGGATATGCTTAAACAGAACCTTTACGTTGCAGACATTCCTACTATAGGGCTTTCTGAAAATCAAACAGTGTCCCAAAGTGACCCTAAATGCAGCAAAAGTGAAAAAACCAATTTATCATCACAAAACATTTGGTGAGCATGTTATCATTTGTTAATATTTATATAATTTATATGATCTGTTAAATAACAGAAGAACAGATCCCTGATCTGACAATAATGAAGGATCAGCAAAGATGTGAGGACCTTGGCCCTGCTTTTCATTAGGTGGTGGAAACTGTGCAATCTCCTTCCGCTGACTAAAGCCAAGCTCACTGGTCAGTAGTAGTAGCAGAACAGAGAGCCAAAAAGACTTCACTCTCTGTGTGTGAATCTCTTCTTTAAAAGATTCATACTGTGAGGTTTCAAAGGTCTGTTAAAGTTTCATCTGGAGAGATAGACAGAAAAGACATCATGCTGCAGCTTCACATCAAGTAAACAAGCCTTTGAAAATATTAGTTTCCTTCTGTGGACATAGAAGAAATTAGATCAACACTTTGGAGGAGGGGGAGACTTTAGAGAGATAGCAAAATCTAACATTCAACATCAACAGTTTGGCCAAACTGCAGGCTAATTCCTGCTCACCTAAAAACATGCTAGACTCGTATGGACACTGTGTTGGAACAGGCTCCAGTATTTTGTTCTGACACTAGGTGCGGACACTGTTCATAGTGAGCACAATCAATACTGGCCATGTTTTGGCCAGAGCCGCCTCACATTTGGTCCTCTGTTGCCAAAACACAGCCAAGTCTGCAGACACTCAGCTGCAATGTCCTCTGTGAGGCTTGTTACCAGGTTAAGGTGGGGTCACACAGAAGCTGCATGTTTTGTCAATGAAAATACAAAAGTGGACACAACTAGATGCAAAGAGGCGAGAACAAAATGAACAGAGAAACAGTTCAGTGTGATGGTGTAAAGGAAAGGGCTCTCGGTCTCATCAGAAACATAACAAAGCAGCACTTTTTTGTTTGGAAAGAAGATGTAATAGAGATTTTTGTGTCACTGTCACTACTCCAACATGGTGACATATGCCATCCATAACCACTGGATACCAGAGAGTCTCTAGAGATACAGTGGCACACCTATAATAGAGAATCTATATTCTAGTTTCTGGTATATTTGCCTTTTTTCTTTTCAACTAATCTTCTCAGCATCTCTTCTTTGCTCACCAGGGAATCAGATCCTGACAAGCTCCCCTGTAGAAAGCCAGGGGATACTCTTGCAATCTCCAAGGGGAGAATAATTAGCCTCATCTGCCTCCGTCTCCTCCATACCCTCTCTCATGCCTGTGGCAATGTGTGTAAATGAGCTGCTTTCTACCACGTACGACTGGGTTCCTCTGCTAGAAAGCCTACCCATGCCTCGCCTGCATAACGAAGAGTTCTGCTTTTGTTCTGTGAGGGAGTCACACGCTGCACGCGCCCCACTTTTCCAGCCTCCTCAATGTCATCCTCAAAGAACAACCAGCAACTCTTAGAAGTAATCAGACTGTGGAAGAAGCCAGGAAGTTAAGAGGAAACAGAGATGTCAATTCAAATGATAGTTGAGAAGGTTCGGTACAGGAGCAAAACAACAAAGATATAGCATTAGCACATTTAGAGAATTCACCATAAAGTCCACTGACGATGGACTTAGTTACTTTTGTCCAGGTTTTATGGATAACAGACAAATGAAGTTGACAGGGATGGGATCATTATGAAATGTTTTCCTGATCGGAAACTACAGCTGTAATCTGACTGCACACACATCAGCTGTGCAAAACACCTGAGAAGGTACTGGCACAAGGTTCTATATCATCATTTGCCCCTCTGAAAGGAAAACGATGGCTTAAACTACCATAAAGCAAGTGTGCCAATGGTCAGGTGTACATTGCGTTGGATAGCAGCAGGTTGAATTGTAGCATTTGTCTGTTGGACTCATGTTACAACCAGAACATGGACAATACAAGCAGCAGAAGTTGGGGACTATGGAGGAAACCATAGAAACTGGCATTTCTGGTGAGTTTTCATATCAATTCCATTAAAAAAAAATGTGTGGAATAACAAAAAAGAGATGCATTTGATTCCCACCCAAAAGGGCATTTCATTAATCACTCTCAGGCATTTTTTCAGAAAAAAGTACCAAACACTGCCTTTTCTCAGCTGTGTCATTTTGCTGCTCTTATGTGACACCAAACTGAATATCTTTGTGACTTGGGTTGTTAGTTGGACAAAACAAAATATTTAAAAACCACACCCTGGGATTCAGAAAATAATAAATGGTAATTTTTTCCACTTCTTTTTATTAATTTATGGATCAAATGATCAATTTGTTGGAGCTCTGTAGGTAATGACTCAAATCAAAACAAACTCAACTTCAACACCTCATCATCAGACATGCTGCTCACCACCCACTCTGAACCACTCACATATCCTGTTTCAGAGCCAGAATGTCCTTGTTTTTGACACCTTTTTCAGGTCCAAGATAGGAAATCACAAATTTTTTGCGCCCCGCCATTGATGACACTCGGATGTGATGGAGTGAATTTGCCCTTTGGTGTCGCGTTTCTCCAGTGGAGCAGCTCATTGGTGGAGGACTGAACACCTCCGGTTTGAAAGCGAAGCAGGCTGTTGCTGAGAAGAGCAAACATGCTCAGTCAGCATCAGCTGGATAGAAGATCAAACAGACAAGTTTTTGGTTTGGTTGGTTTCGGTTTACTTCACTTTGTACAGAGAGGCAAACCAACGATCACCACTCAACCACATCACCAGGTTTGTATCTGAGTTCATATCTGAACGGCTCGAGTGTTAAAATAATGGTGGACCCAGGCCGACAAAGACCTGTCTCGCATTTGAAGCAACACCGATAACAGCACTGAGATGATATTTGTGCAGCACAGCCAGTTATTTTAGCAACAGGTGCTTTTGGGGTCAGCAAAGCACAGAAATACTGCTGCAGTGTGCATTCAAATGATGAAAATATTTATTGCAAAGATTCCCATTTCTGTGATCTACTGCACACCGGGCAAGTCACACAAGAAAAAATCATGAAAACATATCAACTTTCCTCTCTCATCAACTATCTACTTGTGTGCTGTTCCTTTCCTCGTGAATCTTTCTTTTATGTTCAATGAGGTCACGCTATTTCCCCTCGCAAATCTATTATTTATCGCATGTTAGTAGTTATGAAACAATGTCCTAAAGGTTTCGAATTGAACAGCAGACCCTTATTCAACTGACTATATATATTTTTCATACAGTTCTGTGCTGCAGCTGCAAGTCAGAACATCTCCACAGACAGACAGAATGGGGTTATGGGGACGGCATATATTTTCTCACCATTTGGGTCACAAAAATATACAGCAACAGATCTCCTGGCATATATTATTTAAACTACTGCAAGATTATTTAAAAAAATATAAACAGTCATACCTAAAAGACTGATGCCGCACTGCCTCCTCACACCCCAAAATAGGTTTTTACTCATTTTCACATATAAAAAAATCTTTTAAACCAGATTTGGTTTCGACAGAGATCCTCTCTGTCATTTCGGATTCTTTTAATTACGAGGTTAGGAATGTTTTAAAAGTAAATTAGAAAACAATATATTATATTCATCCCTCATCAAGGATGAATCGCATATGTGGTAAGTGTTACCTACAGTGCAGGATGATCCTCTGGCAGGGCAGCAGCTGTGGTCAGCCCTTCAAAAGCAGCATCGTGGAATGATTGTGCTTAAAGCCGACAGCAGGAGGTTCAAATGTGGCCTTCGCAGATCAAACGGCCACTGTCCCCTCCGGGCATCGAAGGCAAGGCACGCTGAACCGTGGCATTTTGAGCTCCCACAGTAAGGCATGAATATGTAGCTGTGAGTTTGGAATAAAAAAAAAGTACTTGACGTCCAGTGCCGGAAAAATAAAATAGGATGAGGGTTGCAGAAGGGGCAGCGGTAGCCTAAAGTTAGAGAGGCGGACTGGTGACTAGAAGGTCGGACCTGCCAGGAAAATCTAACCAGGGAGAGAAAATTACGAAATGCGCTTTCCTCCCTCAGCACTGCTGTTAAGTTGCCCTTGAGCAAGGTACTAAATCCTCTGTTGGCCTACTACAGCTTTGGTAATTGTGCTCAGCAGTTTCCAGCTGTGAGTGCAGTAGGAAACATTTAATATGAGGATGGATGTTGAAGGAAACGCAGATGCACTCATGCAGCCCCCTGTGGCCAACTACAGTTTTAAAGTCATGATAACCATGAAAGTAAAGCTCTGTTTAGCTTCTCTTTATCGCTGCTTTGCACAACACAGAAGCAACCTGAAGCCAGATGATGAAAGCATTTCCAATTGCTGTGCTATGACTTCTCTTTTGGATTACAGTGTTGTGAAATTTGTTCATGCCTGCCGGACCTTCACCATGAGCCACATGGTCAAACTTTTTTTTTTTCCCTGAGTTGCGCATTATTTATTTTTCGCCTGCCCTCTCATAATATAATTTTTGGAATAAATTAAGCACATAGTTTGGATTAAATGCAAATTCAAATATGCACATACATTTTAGAATTAGAAACAGATCAGACTATGGTCAGGTTATGTTCATACTAATATGTTTTGGTTTTAAAATGTATTACCTGTTACATTTATGCCAAGTGTCCACACGACTCAGACCTTTTCACCCTAACCTGAGACCTTTGGGAAAAATGACACCGACACACACATCCACTTTCTGAATGGATCTACCCTGTCCTGCCCTGATTCGTCACAGCCCTGTCACCAGACTTTTCCCGAGGAAAACCGACCATCAGCCTGTAAAAATCTAGGAGCATTGCCTGTAGGTCATCTATTCAACACAGATAACGAATAACAGGCTTTGCTGTCCTTGTTGTCTCTTCTAGCAGCTGTTGTGCAGTTGGGATTATTTCTAAAACAATGCTAAAATGTCTGATTTCAGTTTAGTTTTAAAATGCTGTCTCTCAGTGTGGATGAAGACTCAGTGTCACCACTCAGCATGATCTACTGTACTTCATCATCTGATGGGGTGCAGATGTCTAGTTGATGACCAAAAGTCCAGTGCTGTTTCTCATAAAGAGTGACCTTTACTGATCCTCCTCAATGACCTCTTTCTAGTTCTTCTCATTGTATAACCACGCTAACTATCAGAAACGATCTTCTAACATCGTCACGTCCTGAATCAAACACTATCTGAAGATGTGAGGAGCGGGTTTCTGAGGGTCTCAAGAGGAAGTGCCTCAGACTGTCGGTCATCCATGGCTGCCATCAAAGGCCCCGTTACATAACAAATGTCTTGAACCTGCGGAGCATGACCCAGAACTGTTTATGTAACCCTTTTTCCAGGCCATAGTTATGAAGTGGTACTTTACATTTAGGTGACATGTTTGCATTTCAGACTGGGTCACTGTATGATGGATGGCTGTCAGGCAGCTATCAGTCTAGTTGTTTAGTTCCAGAGCAGTGAGGAGTGCACAGTGTGGAGCTCTGTGCAGCTCTGCTGGTGTTTAAGTCTGTTTTTCCAAACACTTCTCTGACATCTTGCATTTGTTTTCTGGCGTGTCTGGTCTTGGCCCACAATGGACCTCAACTCTTTCCCCCGTCATTACAGCTGTGGTGTAACTACGCTGTCTTTAGCTTTATCCAGTCTTCTACAAAAGTACTTTGGGGTTTCGGGATAGTTGGCATTTCATTATCAGTGCAAACCTCTTGTCTTGTTATATTAGTTAATTTTCAGGTCATGTTATACTCTATTTATAATTATTACATGTAACATGATGTGATCGGGGAGCCACAAAAGAGGCATCTCTTTGAAACCAACCCCATAGGAAAAGCAGATTACAGCCCAATCAGAGCCAGAAATAGTCAGAAGCGAACATGTTTTGATTTTGTTTTTATCCTGTATAGTTTACCCTTTTTATTTACTTTGTTTAGGCAGGTGACACGAATGACCACCTGATCAGCTCAGATGGCACCCGACAGCCATGCTGGATCTTCTCTCGAGGGAGCTACAGGGCAGCTTGGTTCTTTAGGGACTGAGAGCAGAAGCTCAACTGAAAACATTCAGCGAAATGCAAAACTAAATATTCTCCTTTTGCCTTATTGCCCTCTAAACTCAGTTCATTTACTAGCTTCTCCTGGAGTTTTCAGCAGCAACCCACCACCTTCTTCAGCAAATGCAACTTGCTTAGCTGGTGTCATGTGACCCAGGTCTTGTTCGTCACACGATTTATGGTAATTTTTGTGCAAACTCTGTTTCAGGGGAGGTGATCTGATTATGTGTTGCCAGAGTGCAGGATCACATTGTAATGTGTATCTACAACTACTAACTAACTTTAAATGGGTTAAGTATTGTGGCTCATCCTGTGTTTCATACATTACATTGTTTGCTGTATGTATTTCTCTAATCCTATTCAATGCTATGCAGCCTTGTATAAATAAATACAGATAGAAAAATAGATATAATCTACAGTGCGAGAGCATATGGAGCACGCCAACTGATATTATCTCTCTGCTGACTTCAGCCTCTTTGCGCTCAGATACACAAAATGATAATGCACTTAGAAATATTACAAGAAAATATAAAAATAATATAAAAAATAGAACATAAAAATAAAAAATGTAGAGGATGAATATAAGCAGAACAAGATAAAACGATGAAAGAAGTGCCGACCCAGAGTAAAGACAGAAAACATATAGCACCTGCTCCAGACTATTAATAAAAACTCTCAGGCAGAAGTGCCACAGACATTTCGGTATTGGAAGACAGGTTCTGCTTTATTCATGAATGTATTATTCGTCCGGTGGGATCAAAGCGCAGCTTCACAATAGTGGTGTCAGCACAGGGCTTAGAGGCTGTCAGTCAGCACTGAACCCAGGAAGGTCACCAATTTAGATCCCTGACCAGCTCCGACCAGTGAAGGAGACATTAACTATTGCTGCGCTAGTGCCTCTGAGCAAGGCATTTCCTCACTCACTGCTCAAGTGGACAACAGTGAAGTTAGTAAGTATTCGAAGCACAGTGTGACTCCGTCACCGTTACAGCTGAAATGACTGGCTGCTGAACCCCAAGAGGTATTGTTAGGATTAATTTGTGTCAAACAACAAGAATACATTTCCCATAAACCCTTTTGCATCCTGAAAGGATTCTAGACAAATTACGAGACAGAATACAACAGGCTCTCTGACAAAGTGTTTATATTTTACAACCTGCACATTCACCTACACACAAATTGCACTGCTGACTGTAATAACACGGTAGAGTTACCAATTTAACTTTTTAAAACTTAGTTTTGAGTAACCATAGCTATCTGTCATTTTTACATTGCATGAAGCATCAGGACATTGGGTGTTCCAGTGACAGGTCAGCAAAAACACAGTGCAATTGCGATGACAAAGCATTCTAAAATCCATACCTTTCCAACTGCACCTCTGATTTGCTTCTCCATAGCAACAATGGCTGCGAATCATGGGTATTTTATATACACCTATACCTTGCTGTGCTCCTGTGTTAATTGACATTAAGGGTAAAATGTTAAATGGGAACACCTTAGGGAACAAGAGGATATATTTACTTAAAGGCAATGAGCAGCTATGTGAGACAGACAGTACTAGCTTTGTCTGCCAGTCACAGTGAACTTGCTCTGTGTCAAAGTAATCCAAAAACAAATGACTGGTTTCGTATATCGAGTAATTAATACAACTCTCGTCCAGTTTGAACCTTTTATGTTTCCGTGACTTCTAGCTGAGTGAGCGCTGTTTGTTTATTAATAGTTATATGTCACTTTTCGCATCGAAAATGCGCGACACAGGTGACATTATTGATGACCTGACAAAAAGGAAAACCCTTCTGATTGGACGTTCGTCTTGTTTCTGTCTGATTATTCTGTAATGGTTCACCTTTCTGGATGAGCCCCAGGTGCTTATGCTTCTTCCCGCCACCTAATTGGTCAATTATCATTATTGTGTGGTGGGCTGCAGACCCATGCACACACACACACACACACAGACAGACACAAACACAAGGCACTACATTATTCATTCGGCTGTGGAGGCAGACGGTGCACTTTTCTCGCCACAGTCTACCTAAGGGAGTTATTAGAGGTTTGGGAAATGACTAAATCTCTTCCTGCTCTGTGTTTTCCCCCCTGCCTGTCTGGCTCTCACACACACTCATGTACAGTGTACTCACATCCATCAGGAATAAAGAGATGAGTGGGGGTCAAGACAAGAAAATGTCCTTATTTCACAGAGGAAACAATTAAAATTGCCTTGTGTGTCTTAACAAAAATAATACATGTTGAAATCAATATGAAGTCAAACTAAGCCTGTAAAGAAGAAGCTCCTCATGAAAAACAAATGCACACACATTACAAGAACAAAAATCCTGTCCATAATTTAATGAATAACTGTGCGTCACTTATCTATTGTTTATGAATTCACTGAGATATACTCTGACAGATGAAGGTCAGGAATGTCGTTGTCATTCCTTCAAATGAGTCTGAGACTAAGATGAAACTCAAGACAGTTTCTGATGATTACTGAAGAAGATTAGTAGGTATCTAACTGTAAGGACAGACCTCGAGATATTCACTCCTCGTTGGAAAAAAGACAAAAAAACAAATCCAAAGTTCTCCACTGGTGAAATATTTGTGGCAGTACTCCACGTCCTCACTGAGTGGAATTTCAAAGATGTTCATCTTTTCTTGCGTCCTTCAGTTCTCTGAAAGACATCAGCAGCTCCTCATTCCCTTTGCACAGTCCCTGAGCATTAACGTGAAGATGATATGACTGGATATCTGATATGTCTACTTTTGTAACGTATGTGCGGCGTTGGACTTCTTTTCATATCCAGATCTCATACACATGATACTAATGTAATGATACTTTTCTCCAGTTGGAGATCAGTTTTTAAAAACAAAATGATACCAAGGCAAAGCAGGCAACTGCTCACAAGCTCCAGGTTTGCCGCATAGCAATTTGTTTTTGGTAATACTGTAACCCAATAAAGTCAACTTAAAATAAATGAATTAGTAATTATTAACTAAGACATGCAGAGAGAATGTGAGAAACAGTGAGTCCAAAGCTCATTTGAGACCAAATCCAGGCCTGTTTACTACTGACAAACACAGCAGAAAATAACATGGTCAGTTTTCTCATTAAATCGTGCATTTAAAATCCAAAAACAATAGTCTTGAAAAGCCCAACTCTCTTTCTGAATAGTACATAACAGTACATAGCCACACTCCACTTTCACTGATGGCACGTGAGGGCAGAGTAGGCGCGTTGCATAAAGGATGCTCACGTAATCCTGAGGCTGAGGTACAACTATCAGTGGTGTGTGAGCGTCCGCTGGCATGTAAGCGTCAGCTGCTGCCAAATGCTCTGCGTGGTGAGATAACTGGAGGATTTTGTAACATCGAGTCTGAAATAGGGACGGTGATAATGCTGTTCCCTTTTCATAACAACAGATCTGCTGGACCATAATTTGTCAAAGAAAATCATTTCCATGTATTTGTGTATTACGGAGCAACTGAGGGGAAGTCAACATAAGTGTTATTCTATACAATACCCTAATACGGAGCCTGTACAGAGCCTATAGATAAGTACCCTCTGTGTAACAGAGATTATCTGCTGACAGAAACTTGTGGGAATTTATTTATTTAATATTATTTCCTCTTAGCTCTGTATTAGTGTATTAAAAAAGTTGCCTGTTAAAACCCTTAGTCACAGTGCATGACCACCTCTTTTTACTATATAGTACACAGCATTTACTGTGCACTGTTGCAAAAAGTTTACTGCATGCCTAATATTACTAGCAATAATCCCACAATGCAATGCATCGAGTTTCATAAAAAAGTGATATTCGTGCACTGCCGCTGCCAAATGTCATTTGGCAGTACAACACAAATAGACTATCTACAACTGTTGCATTTAATTACTAATCAAAAACTGTACTCAATGCAACATAAATATAACTATAAATATTATTTTTGTGTTTACTTTACATTTTTACCCACTTTAGTAAAGAAAAACTTGCCAGTGGTGTTAAAAACAGAGTTCAAACATTCCTCAAGAGATCCCATAACGGCATCGTTTTTCCATGACAAACAGATAAATATAAATTGCATGTCTAAAAGATGAAAAAGAAATGAACTGCCAATGAAGGAGTATCACTAGTGGACCCCTCTCTCTCTCTCTCTCCACTCAATTATTCCAAACTGGAGATATTCCCAGGTGACACTAATCCTTAGTGGATGTGGCTACAAACACATTTCATCTGATATTATTCTCTGAATTCCAGTGCCAAATTTTTAGGATAACTAGCGAGCTTGTTAGTGATTATTATTCATCTTATGTTAACCATTTGTATTTTGCAGCTGCTCATCATGTGCCTTTCTAAAACGACTTTGATGAATGCTCTGCTTGATCAACCCCTTTAGATCATGAAACTCACATGGGAATCATGTAAAAAGTTCACCAGTTCATCTTTAATGTGTTTTCACAGGTTTGACTTGGCTTCATCTCTGTGGCTTCCACTCTTTTAATTCTCAGCCAAAACATTAAGCTCCTTTGAGTAATCGCAGAGAGAATAAATATGTCAGTTCCTTCCTGGTGTCGAAACCACACAACTGTTGGACAGAGAGCATTGCTGAAGATGTGCTGCTTCCATCCAAAGCGTCAAAGAAATAACTTTTTCTTGCTTTGAAATGTTTAAGCAAATAGCAGAGAGTTCAGCTGGAGATCACATGAATACTGATGAGTTGAATGCCAAAAACATCTGGATCACCACAATTGGGTGTCTGTGATTGCAAATAAATAAGCAGCTTTTGTGCAATAAGAGAGAACATACAGATACAAACACCCATACTACTGTCTAAATAGAGTATATACATTACAGATAAATAAAACTTAGAACTTAGCTTATCTTAGCATAAAAATAGTAAATCAGGGGGATTGGTGTGCCTGGTTCTGTACACCCATCAAAAACATGCCTACCAGTACATTAAAAGTTTCATATAAAAATGACATGATGTTTTATGTTTAGAAATGCTGTAAGTGTCATTCAGGTGACCAGCACCTGGGTCCTCCAGAGGTCTGCACTGGTTGCCTGGCAACCTCAACTGATAATAACTGATCCAAAATATGTCTATTGAGCCTGGACAGTTATTTTCTAAACAAGCGCATGAGGTCCTTTATAAAGAAAACAGACTTGTGATGTAGGTCACTTTAAAGGAATACTACAAGCGGGGAGCAGAAAGGTAAAAATGGCCATACCATTTTGACCATGGTAACCTCAAAATGAATGTAAACATTTAAAAGTGTGGAACATTCAGGAAAATTGTTTGTTATGACGACCACGGGTTCATTACATAGTCAAGTCACTTGTAATTCAGAGGACCTACCAGCTAAAAATGGAGAAATCTGACAGGCGCCTGGGCCCCTACAGGTTAGCCCGGTGTTTGGAGAACCGTGAGCTGGAAAAGAAGGCTCTTGAAAGGCAGGTGGGGGACATGAAGACCCAGCTGCAGAGTTCTAAAAACCACAGCACCTGTCTGGAGGAGAGGGTGAGGCAGCTTACCAACAGACTGGAGACACAGGTGAGCCAAACAGAGGCTCTCCAAAGAGAAGAGGAGAACTGGAAAAATATCAACAGCAACCTGCAGGACAAAGTGCGGGAGGTGAGTGAATTGTTGGAGCAGCAGATTGCCCTTAACTTCTGGGAGCATAATATGAGGCAGGAGCTCAGTAAGGAATTGGATGAGACTAAACAACAGCTTGCTCGTCAGAAAAGCCTCAAGGAGTTGTTCATTAACAAAGAGAAGGAAACCCGCAATGAACTGGAGAGGTTGAAGAGGCACTGTAACACAGACACTATGAACACCTTCTTTATTGCCACCGAGGCTGCAGAGAGCATCAAGAACAAAAAGAAGAAGGAGCTTCAACAAGACTTTGAGGAGCTCAGAGTGGCCTACACAATCAGGCAAATAAAATTCTCAACAGAGCTCCGGGCTGAAAACGATAAATACAGAGCCCTGAAGCAAGAACTTGAGCAGCTGGAAGGTTCATATCAGAACCAACTGAGGAACAAGATCGAGTACCATCAGAAACAGTTTGACAAAGAAATTGAGGCTCATGGAGAGAAGCTGGAGGTCATGCAGGAGCTGATGACTGCGAAGGATGCTCTGCTTCGACAGAAGGAGGAGGTCATCCAGACCTTAAAGAAAAGGGCTTCTGAGAATGAGAAACATTTTTCCATGGAGGTAGAGAACCTGAAAAATCAGCTGCACAAAAAGACCACAGCCAACCAGGAGCTGGTCACCAGGCTTCAGGCAGAGAAGGAGGCCAGTCAGAGGCTCCGAGCTGAACTCCAAGAGAAACCTTGAGAAGAAAAAAACAATGCATGTAGAAAAAATTCAGCACACAAGTTTGGGGAGAGGAAGAAGAGGAGGAGGAAGAAAAGCTGGAGGATGACTCCAAATCCACCTGAGAATCTTTACGACTCACTCCAATCAAAAATATATAAAAAGTGAACAAACATTTCCCTGTTTTGTTGTATTTTACATGTGTAGCTGAGTTGGAGACATTTCACTTATGTTAGATCTGTATAGGGCTAAGGACCCAAAAAAAGAATATTTTAGAAAGTTACCAGAAAGAAAACTTTTTTTCCTTTCAGGTGTAGCACGATGCAGTCGAATGCACTTCTCATTCGTTCTAATAACATACAAAAGAGCAAATAGTTCTTTCTGGGTGGACAGGAAGAGGTTTCTCTTTGCAAAACAGTTATAATCCAGAAGCACAGAAAATGATGCAATGTACTCTTAACTCAATGTAAGATGCTTCATTGGTAATGAAAGCTCTTCTACAGCTGTGCTAAATGGTATGTTCCACCTAAAACCAACGGCTTTCCTACTGCTTGCACTAAGGCCTTGTTTCTTTATATTTGGATTACCAAATGCATCAAATGTAGATGTTACTGTGCGCCGCCTCCTTCTCATTAGCACTCACAAGTTTTACAGATTTGGTTTGCAAATTATGCCCCCAGTAAAATGCCTTGTCAATCAAAAACAGGAAAAAAAGGAACAGTCAACCTGCAGTGACATAATGGATGAACACAAACAATAAATCTGCTAATTACTAAGTCATTAATTATCTGGCAGCTTTACAAGGTGAACCTTTGGATCAGAGAAGTGAACAGCCTCTGGAAACAACTGCACACTTGACCTTTCAAAAATCAATGAAAGTAGCCAGGTTGGCATTTTGCAAGGTGCCAAAAAAATAAAAAATAAAATTGAATTGAAGTGAAAAAAATGAACTGTTTACACCTCTGGGAGCTCTGAGACAAACAATTTGGCAGCTGTGAGATCATCAAGGCTTGTTGATAATCCAAACAGGATAAAAGCTTCAGATAATATATGCACATACAGCATAGCCAGTGCTAAAGATACAGTTTTAACAGTGGATCGGCTGGCTGAGTAAACACTTGTGTTAAATGTCAGGAAAAAAAAAATAGTTATGCAGCGTAACGTCATAGAAACATAATAACCGCATTAACATTTAAGCCTGAGCATGAAAACAGTGACGTCTGAAGTGGGACCTTTTGCACTGACTGGAGCCTAACATTTGTTTTGTATATTCAGTGTTCAATTGTGATGTATCTCAGGTTTTGTGTTCAAAAGCTGCTTCTTTAAAACAGATTAACATATGAACTCAGCCAGCAACCGTGCCAGTGAGTGCATATTCACACAGCCTTGTCCTGTTGTACAATTTAACAAATGACTTAACAAATGTAATCTCTCTTAACTGAATACAAAGCCTTTGCTTGCCACAGGCCCGGATTTCTCATGAATAATACATGAACCAACCCCTCTGCCCCCGTAATATTAAGAGAGAAAACGCCCTCCCTTTAAGGCCAGCGTTATGATTGGTGTCTCCTTACAGAACAATGGCAAACAAAGGCAAACTGCTTATTATTTGATCTGAAATCCCATTTGTTTAATAGCTGGTGTATCCACAGTGCAGCCTGGAGCATCTTCAATGCATAAATTTCAAATGCATCACTGTTTTCTGAGGCTTTGTGTTCGGACATGATAAGAGGAGTCATTTATCGCCCGTTCTCTTCAGGAGGATTTTTACTGCTTTTGATGCAGGACAATTTGGACAGAAAGAAAGAAATACATTCTGACTACAAATCAGTAGCAACTACAGTCCAATGCATTATTTTCATATATGCATATGAAATGATATGCCTGCATGTCCTACACTGTCCTTCAATATGAATTTTATTTTCCACCAATACAGAAGAACTCATAATACAGTCTAATACTATAGTCTGTCTCTTTGAAAATCTTGATATAACATGAAAAGGACCTAGTTAAAACAGATTATGACAAAACATATTATAACAAGAAACTGGAAATATTTATTGTCATGGCAGCAGCAAATCTCCCTGTGTCTACCACTTTGGTCTCATCGTCCCCCTTGTTATTTTCCCTTGCACCAGGCTTTCACTATAGAAGCAGAAAATACACCAAACAAACAGACAGATGTAAAGCCACAAAACTATTTACTGGTAATTTTATTATTTGTATAGATGAAGAAACCAGGAGGTGACACTTAGCGTTTACTCCCTTGAAGGCAGTTGACTAATATGAGCGCCTATGGATCACTGCCTAAACTCATTACCCTCACTGTTTCAACAAGACTGCTGTGACTGCTCATTATTAGTGTTTGACACTGGCATCAATTTCTATGATTAGCAAAGAATACAAGTTGGATTTTGTGGCAAACTGTGATGTGTTGCACCCTATCATCCAAAAGTGGCTACTTCAGGCACCTATAAACTAAAATAACAAAGGCCACAGAGTGAACTCGAGGCTTTGCAGCGATAATCTCCTAAACCAGTGGGTGACATCACAGTGGTTATGTCCACTTCTGCATATAGTTTATGGAGCAAAATGAGGAACTGACTTAATATGGACAAACAGATACAGTAGATCCAGTAGGGTCCAGCTTTCTACAGACACAGCGCCCCCTGGCCTGGGAGATTGATGTAATGCTGAATCAGCAGAACTGAATTTGTGCAAAACATGATAAATCTATGGCATCTCAGTTAGCTAAGAGTCTGTTGGAGGCCCATGACTCATCTGACCATATACCTTTTTCTGTGGAGACCAGCACCTGTGGGTTCTGCCCTGCTGGACTCTCAAATTTGCATGCAGCTTTGTTTGCACACTGCAGCCTTACTATAATATTCCTCTCTATATTAATTTGTTCAGTTTTTTACTTTAATTTGTCACCCATCTGTAGGTCTAACCATAAAATCCTATTAGATATTTCTAGAATTTGTAGCCAAACTGAAAACTCAAGTTACATAAGGGTTTTTTTCTGAGCGAGCATTTATTAATGAAACTCCCTGTATTCACTCATATTCATATGACCAACATGCGTATAGCCTCTAAACTCAAGCTTTAATAAGATAACCCTCCTTATTGGGGTTAATCAGCTTAAACTGTTCACTGCAGTCCTGTGTGGCGTTCTCTCCCCTGACAGGTCGGAAAGTCACTAAGCCAATTTCATTTCCTCTTGGATTACTGGATTTGGAGAGGGGGGAAGGGAGGCAAGGCGATGCAAAACTGAATATTGGCCCAAGCGGTATTTTGGACCCTCTGTCACACAGGAGGTCAACAGGCGGGGATGTGAATTACAATTGGTCGAGTGTGCACGGTGTGTCATTTAGCCTTTATGGTAAATCCTGAGGCCCACAGAGGGCATCTCCTCTCTGATCACTGGTCTGTCACGCTGGAGAAGAATCTTCAGTGTCTGTGAAAATAATGATATACACCAAAAGTGGTGTATTGTTGTTTTTCTTTCTATACCCAAGTCAACTAGGAATTCTGAGACGGCTTTGCAAGGTGCAAAGTTAGGAGATCTAGTGAGAAGGGCCAAAGCTTCAGAAACTCTTGGATTATTGGAGGCGACAAAAACCAACACAATCCTACATGTGGCCTTCAACAGGCTTAGTTCGGGAATAAGATTAATCTAAAACCACATGTGACTTTCATTTATGGCCACATGCATATGTATGAATAACCCAATGGCTGCTGTGTACTTGTAATATAGGGAGTTTGAATTACTGAAGGTCTCAACCTGGGCTAGAGTCATAAGGAGGTCATTAATACTGCAACCACTGTTTGAACATTAAGACTTCATGAAAGAGAGAGTAGTAAATGAGAACAACTTGGGTACCTCTTCATTGGTGTCACAGTTTGCCATCTGCAGATGTTTGGTTGAAGATAAAACTCTAAAGAGGTTATGAGTCAGAGGGCAACTTGGCCTTTGTTTTCAGACCAGGAAGTCAAATGGAAGGAAATGGTGTCGGGACTTCAAGGCCAAAACATCCACCTCAAGTGTTTCATCAAAGCAATCAAGTGTTCAAGTCAGAAGACAAATACTCCCAGAGGAAGATCACTCTAACTCATCTTTACTGAGCAACAGATTTGAGGCAAAAGTTCAAAGGGAATTGAGGTTTTCCTGTTTTTTCTTCTTTCAACACACAAAACATGCCCAGTACACAAAGTCATGTGGTATATTCAGTTGCAGTTTATAGGCAAAGTTGTTTGGTGATGGACAGTTAGAGTCCCTGGTTTATTGCTAGAAACCTTCAATGAGACGCAAAAATAAATTTCAAGATGTTTTTCATGGTGAATTAGAGGTTCTTGAAACACTTCAAAATAGTGTCATGTTTACTATTTATGAAGTACACTGAGACATTTTGGTACACATTCAGATATCCCCATGTTAAATAATCGCTAAGTGCAATTAGCAAGCTGAAATAAATCATCAGTGATGTTGAAAACCTCTGCTGAATGAGACATAATCACGTTTAGCTGGAGAAACTGACATTTCAAGGAAGAGCTGACTGTCACTGAATACCAGGTATTAAATGAGCACACACACACACACACACACACACTTACACACACTTTTAAAAAAAAATGAGTACAAGCCGGGCCCGAGGCCAATGTTCAGGCCATGACTAATAATCACAAGACCAGCAGGCCCTGAGACGTGCTTGCAAGTAGCTAACCGTTGAACATAAACACATCCAAACACAACCACCAGATATTCCCACTGCTGCCCAGACAGCTAATTTCATCCCCGTGGCTCAGAGTTCATCAATGTGTGTGTGTGTATCCGTGTGAGGAGACGAGGGGCCTGCCATTACAAAGTTACATAACATCTGAAGGCATGTGTCTGTGTGACACTGTCCAGTCTGATGCCAACAGAAGGTTACCAGAGATCACACACACACACACACACACACACACACACACGGCTCAGAAGCAGCAGCAGCAGGTGGTTGTGCAACCAGTCTGTGGTTGGTCTCGACTTAAGTGATGGCAGATTGTCAGATAACAGAAACAAGGCACAAAGTCAAAGCTCCCATGAAGCCTGAGCTCTGACTTATTGCTCAAGAGGGAAAATGTGTTTGAAGATAACATTTTGATGTGAGTACAAATACGTCATATTAAGAGACAACAGCCACATGCAGAAGAACGAAACCGCTCTACAAAGGAAAATGACACCAGTGTTCATTTCAGGAAATGCCCAAAAACCACATGTTGACTCCCATGCAACAACAGAGATGATGACATTTAGCATTTTTATTCCATCTGTGGTGAAGGACAAAGTAGGGGGACATCGTTTTGGAGCTACAAAGTCCAGTCAACACTGGACTTTAACACAGGAGACCGCTGTACGTTTCCTGTTTCCAACCCACACTGATTTCTCTAAACCATGGCCACAATTATTCACCAACCTTAGCCAAATGATCATTATTGTAACCATTGGTGAAAAAAAGTCCAGTAAAATTAAGTAAGCAGTCATTTCAACCCAAACCGCACAGTTTCCCTTTCTCTGACCGAGTTGTTTTTGTGCCTAAACCTAACCAAAGCTTAACCATCATGTTGTCACATCATAAAACGGATTTAGATGCCAATGGTAATTTGTAACAGTTTTGAGAGGCACAGACAAATGATGCCGTCCTTCTGGTGTCTGAGCAGAAAATGTTTCCACATGTCGTTCATTGTCGTGTAAATTAGAGGACTTCTTGTTTTAAGAGCATGACTGCCAATGAGAGAGGATACTTTAATTATGTAGGCAAGGAAATTTTCATTTGCAGAGCATTTTATAGCATATGTCATAGTTTAAGGAACTGTGTCCAGACATTTGCAACTTCAATTGCAATGACAGCTGCAAGTTAAACATACCTGACTAAAATTTGTAACAGGTTCCACAGAGAGCTCAGCTAATTGGACTTGAACTACTTCTGAAGGCTGCAAAGTAGAGCCCTGTCATTGCCCTGTCAACTTTCAGTGCAGATTTAAAATAAGCACAAACTTTAATGAAAAGTGCTGAGTATACAGAATACCTGATATACCTTTGTGCTAGATTATTTTAAAGTTCTTTCTGGATTCGACTGTAGCTAAAGTTTTATTGGATCCAATTCTGCAAATAATGAACAGATCAAGAATTTTGAAGATCTAGCAGGTTGATACACTCATAGACCATCTCAGAGATTTATTTAGAGCATTGACCTGCATAATTATCTGCAACATTACTCTCCACCTCATTGTCATTAATCTTCATCTGGGTGAAGGCATACAGGTGATCAGAGCTGCTACAGCTGCTTGTGCAAGAGAGGGGAATGGTGTTTTAGGTGATTGACACGATGGAGTCCAAAAGTCACAAAGGGGACTAATGAAGAAAGCAAGAGAGGAGAAAAGGAAGTCGTCTTCCTGAGCTTTTAAAACTTTTGCAATACTGTAGTGTAAATATTTACCTTAATTACTTTTGGACAGGTTCTGTTTGAATTAGGTTGGCTTTCTGTCAGCTGTTCAGCTAGCATGTCCACATCTAATCAGGAAACACCACTATATGAATCGCTGTGCTTTTAAATGATTAATTGATGAAAGTGCATGATAACGTGTGCACACACTACATGTACACTGTGGATCAACTCTGGGGATTCTAAGCAAAACCAGATGACATCACACTGTATTCTGAACATCTGCCATTAATATAATTAATTCAACAGAGCCATGTGGAGCCTTGTCACTAACACAGCCTGGGTCAGGAGTTTAATTCTCATGAGGCCACCCCATGTTCAAATGTCAGCACTCATGGTACTGTATGGTGCTTTGGAATAATCTGTTCTCCAAATGGCACTTGTCACATGTGGGATCTAACAGGATTACATGTTCAATGTGACCAAAATGTCAGTGACGTGTCAAAAGTTTCAGGTCTCACAAGTATTTTTATCGACAGCTGCCTTCTTACATGCTGTTTGTCAGTTTTGCACATCAACAAAACGGTAGTAGGCTCAAACACAGTGCTGCTTTTTAAAAAAGGTATCTATTTTGTACAATGTTCAGGCATCTATTGGTCTTATTAATCAATCACTGATGTGACAATGGAGATTGGACTTTTGAAATAAATTACATTTAAAGCAGGTGTAACTTAAATGTACATGATCACATTAGCTAAAATGTGTATTTTGAAAGGGGTTCCACGTAGTGGCAAACAACCAACACCGCAGTTCCTCTCAACTCTTTTAGCATCTTTCAGCTCATTGTTTTGGTTTAAGGCCCGAAACTGTGGAGTGACACGTTTCCCCAGGACTTAATGGGAACCAAAGCAGAACTAAAAGAAGAATGAGCATTGGATAATAATGGACTTTCATTAACCAGGTCCACAGAAAAAATACTCCAAACTCACTGTGCACCAATTGTGGGTGAACACACAAAAGAGAACTTAATAACATCAGTGAATCCAGCTTTAAACTACATAAACTTACAAAGATGTCCCAGCTGCTAAATGATATTGATGCAGTGCGGAATAGTGGGAAAGTTATCTAAAGTTATCTAAATCTAGTGTCTAAAATGACAGAAATACATTGAGGTAGATACTAAAACTTGCAAAGTCAAGTTGTGATTCTTCAAGGCTAATTTAGTTAAATCATCATTAAATCTACCTTGATAAAAAGAAATGAAGAGACTTTACAGCCTGATCAGCAAGGTGTTTATATGAGCTCATTACATTTGAATCAGCCATAAACTAATTAAACATTACTAATAACTAACTAATTACACATTACACATTACTGCTTTATTAGGCTCAAGGAATGCTCTTAGCTGATTCCTGCTACAGAAACAAATGGACAAGGAGGTGGAAAAATGCAGCACTCTGGTTTTGGCCCTTCTCCACGTGGGTTGCTGATGTTGGAGGAAGATCAGGCCTCTGAAGGGACACACTTGGCTGGGCATCTGACTTCTTTGAGAAGCACGTTTACATAACCAGTGCCCTTATATCAGGCTTATGCAACCACCCCAGGTTTTAGAGTTAAATGCATCGTTCATGTGCCATGTATTTATCATACCTTTCTCAGAACGTACTAGACTTACATAATGGATGTTCTGGGTCTATGGCATTTGTAAAGGGTGAAAAGGGCAAATGTTAAAATGATCTATCACTGAGATCAGGTACATGTACTTGGAGCTCTCAACCAGACTAACAACCCTGCAACTGAAAGATCCCACATTCAGTTTTCTTTCAAGAGACATTGCTGTGTCAGTCAACAACCATTTGATATTCTTGAGCAAAACACTGGAAACTACCTGGCCAGTGTAAACTGACTATAGCGTAAAAAATAAGTCGATCAGTTAACAGTCAACAGCTTCATACTAATCGTACAAACACAAGAGTGGCATAGATCTTTGCACCCATCTCTCAAAAATAAAGCAAACAAGCATATTTCCCCTAAATGGCAAACATGCTTTATGTCACTGCAACCTAAATTTCTTTGGATCCTGGACCTTAAGTAAAACAAAGCAAACTAATTGCAAACGTTACCCTTGGGGTCGGAGAATTTTACATTGTTTGCAATGTACAATTGCAAATGTTTTTAAGAAGAAGTGCACCTGACAAATCTCAGATGAAGACAAATTACTGTATTTAGTCTTGATGGCAGATAACTGTAAAGACAGCTCCAAAATGAGTTAATAGGAGATACTCAAGTCACTACCAAAACCCCACCTTCATTAAAATTCACAGAATTTGCTTCCACAGTTGGCATCCGGCTGGCGTTGTCATGGGAAACCCATCCCTATTAACGGTCAAAGGCTCCTGATCCTTTCTAAGCCTTTTGGTGCAGCTCTATTCATCTGTTTATTCATCTTCAATTAAAATCAAAGAGCTACATGACTGTTGACAAATGACTGCAGTGGATTATCTGCCATAAAATTGCAGCAGCACCAAGTTAATGGCAGTGGTATCAAAGACTTATTTGAATAAGGCTGCATTTTAGATTCGGTTTATGTGTTTGTGAGTGCAACAAGCAAAAAACCTCAGGGAATAATAATAAAAAAACATGTTCATCCAAGTTACATTTCTCAGTTCATTGATGGAGGTTCATGATCAGAGTCAGACACTGCTGCACGTTGGATTTATCCATGATACAATGATGAGTATAATGTCCATAAGGGTGAGGGAAAAAATCAATTAGGATTTAGGCACAATTCTGGCTTTATTATTAGATTAATCCCACAAAGCCTCCTGATGCATGAGGGTTAAGCTGTCTGTGGTGATATTATGGCGGCTGTCTTCTCTGGCTGCCTGTCCCACAGAGACTGCTATTCTTCAGTATGCATAACGTTAGCATAATCCAGGGCCAGCGCCTGCCACACACCCTTTCCACCTGTGCCTTCCCCCTTTTGAAGCATGCGCAAAATCCGGAGGAAATTTCAGTCAGGGAGGAAGAGAAAACCTCAGTGAACTTCACTTCTTTAGGGAAAAGGGAAATGAACCCTGAGTGGATTATCTGCAAGACTTAAACCATCTAAAGGCAGGCATTATCTAATGTGGTGCTTTTCAAGAGTTTTAGCCCAGGAACCCTAAAAAGGTCTGATTTGTGACCCCCCCTATGAGTTTTATTTGAGTGCAACTGGATTTTTTTTCACCACTGCACACAAATGACTGGATTCACTTAAAAAAATAGCTCCATACTTATCGTACAAACACAAGAGTGGCATAGATCTTTGCGTCCATCACTCAAAAAGAAAGCAAACAAGTGTATTTCCCCAAATGGCAAACGTGCTTTATGTCACTGCAACCTAAATTTGCAAAAGCAGCTTCCTAAATGTACAAAACGAGGACCAAATTACCAGAAACATAGAACAAAACGTACCGCTGCAAAGCATAGTCCTCATCCCGCCAAGCTAACACTGTCAGGAAGATGGACAAGTATCAGTCTCATATACTGGTTTAAAATTCATCAGTCTTCTTCTGTTTAACTTGTATCACCAGAGGATTTCTGGTTCTCTCCTCACATTAATAATCTAAACCTTAATGAAGACTGAAGTGCCAGACTTTGTTCTCAGAGCAGCTGAAAAACCTGGACAGATTCCATCACAAGCCACCAAACATCCGTAATCCAGCCTGGCTTGGGACCAGGTTTGGCTCTTCACACTCTCAGAGGGTTTAAACAGTCTTTCATGATCAAGCTCTCCAACACATATTGTACCTGTGAATCAACACTGGACCGCCCACCCACCTGCTGCAGTCCATTACTTAGACAAGACAGTAAAAAGGCAGGGGCCCATAGACATAGCAGGGAGATCCTGCTTAATGGTCAGTGTGCTCTCTGGAGACGGAGCATAAAGGGACGCTTTTATTGTTTTCTGATAAATTGGAAATGGACGAATCCATAAATCTGCCGGATTCATTCGGTGCCGCAGGGCTAAGTAATTAAATAAGTCATGTGCCAGTTGGCACAGACGCACCACAGACTCCCCTCCTCCGATAGATCTGGCCAGGCAAACAACCGGGCAGCTTAATAATTTCCTTTGTTGCTGGTTAATTGGCTTTCTGTGGCGTCTGCCATCGGCATTTGCATTACACAAAATCAGAGAGACCAAGGAAGTCTTTGTGTTCCATCAAAACACGGTATCATCAACAGAGAGACAAGATCTTTGCCATCTGTCATGCAGAGAAATGCCTGAATAGTAGAAAGGACATTATTTTAAAAATGTATTAATATGAACAAAAACTCAGATTGCACCATATTTAGAGGGTAAATTCAGAACACACACACACAGTAACACAGACATCTGTTGCTGCTTTTGGGAATTTTTATCCGCAGGAATTTTAGGTTAATTAAAATTCTCATTGCTTGCTGGTTTTCAATTAAAACCAAACTTGCCCTCATACCCTCAAAACCCAAATGTCCTGACTTTGTAAGCATCAACGTTCAGTTGAAAGAAGTTCACATTCAGGTGACTCACCAGTCTGTTGTCAAACAGCACTCTCTCGCTGGTTAATGTCCCAAAAATGGTTGGCTGTGGAGAACAAGAGAGAGGAAATCATGAATCACTGGTATTGATCAGCAATACTTTTATCCCGTCACATACTGAGTATGTTGTGCAAATTTTACGCAAAGAGGCAGAGAAATCACGCAGTTATTGATTTTGAAAGGACTATTCACTGAGCATGCCTTCATTTTCTCCAGACAGCCTCTAAATCAAGTAAATCAGACCTAATGTGTCATACAAGACACAGATTTCTGTAGGGACTTTTTTAAGGTTTCTGCTTACATCCTGGGAAATCACGAAAAAACCCATCAGGACAGAGAAGTGATGTGGTTGAGAGGCAAGATACAGCGTCTCTAAGTGTCTCTAAATTATATAAACTAGATTTGCCTCAACATGTATGACAAATGGACTTTAACAGAGCCTGGTGTATTTAGATTGTTTATGCAACTCAATTGTCAGGTTTCTTTCAATTTTGATTTAGGCAATGAAGTAAAAGCTGAGTGGAGCCAGGGCAGAGCAAGACAGCAGCACCCTAAGAGTGACTGTTATAGCCTTGGACACCTGTCAGTCATGTTGTCCAAGGACTTGATTGATAGGTGTCCACCACAAAACACTCCCTCTGTTTTTCTGCTTAAGTTGCGCAGCAAAAACTACAAATAGTAGGTATGCCCTGAAAATCATAGCTCACAAAAAAAGGATTTGAAGGTGTATGATGCAGCCTGTGGAATGGTTTAGCCTAGCTAATCTGCATCTTAAGATTCAGTCACAATGCAGGAAGGAATCAATATAGCAAGATTGTATATTAATAACAGGTGTAAATGCAATGACCTGCAGAACGAATGTTATAGTTGAGTGGGGTTGTGTGGAAACATAATTGCCTGGACTTTGCCATTTGCTAGTCTGTCCTACAGACACATAAGTCTGTGATTGACAGTGGGAACATTATATGACCCGTCTTTGTTGAGCCTTGAGCTCTTCCACACAACAAAGCCATATTATTGCCCCTTTACTGAACAGCAGTTGCTCCTGTCTCAGCCAAGTCTATCGGACGCAACTGATCTGACAAGGTAAAACAAATAAATCTTTTGGCATGAAGCAGTGACCGAGCAGGAAACCTGCTGAGCTGTGGGCATTGTAGCAAACTGATGGCAGGGGGAAAATAATGACGCTAATAAAAAATGTAAATTTATTACGGCAGGACAGGTGCCTGTGCCGCCAGTGATGCTACTTATCTCCGTTTTAATAGGGGTTTGAATGTGTGCGGCACATACAGGCTAATTAAAGTTGAAGTTTTAAAGACAGAAAGAGCCGACAGAGCAGAAATAAGTGCTTCCCTTTGCAAGTCAGGTGACGACCCGACACTGAACAAAGAGACGTGCACGAGCCAGATCTCAGCTTGTTCCTCCTCACTGTCAGGTCGTCTTTACAGGCAGAGAAATAACTGGATTAAAAGAAACAAGGCGAGCTCTCTGAACCAAGCATATAATTAACTGTGTTTGTCCCAGCATTCAAAGGCAAGGAGATGAGACAGGAAACAAATATTCCCCATTCTGTTTGCATGGAGAAATTATAGAGAGCAAACAGAAGTGATTTCACAGACCCTTGATTCGGCTCTCTTGTGATCAGCATCCACAACTCTTGAGTTTTACAAATTAATCACTGAGAAACCTGCAGCCAGTGAAAAAGGTACATCCCTCCTAGAGTGACTCTGTTATTCTGGATTTATTTTGCTTTTATTAAACAACAAAACCCCAACTATGCATTTCCCTGATTTGGACTAAAAAGTCAAAACTCAAAAGTAAAGTTTCAAATCTCTTCTCTCTTTTCCAGCAGAGTGAAAAATAACTGAAAATGACCCTGCAGCGCCCACTTCCATGTGCTGCTGTCAGGGTGGGCATTCGCTCAACTTTAATCTCCTCAAGTTGAGCACTGGCAGGGATTTATGGGTAAAAGCCTACAGCTGCATGCTGTTGCATAACTCAGCCCTATTAGCCAACCTGTTTCACTGTGACACAGAAACAGGAAATCAATGGGAAAGGCCGCTTTGATGCTGCCATGCTAGATGTTGCATTTATTCTTCCCTTGGTAGAGGTAACGTGAGTCTGTGTGTGTGTGTGTGTGTGTGTGTGTGTGTGTGTGTGTGTGTGTGTGCGCGTGATTTAGCGTGGCTGTGGGTAGACTGTATTTGTTTGTGTTCTGCCATACCTCTGCAGAAGAGGAAACCTCGAAGATATTTTTACCGAATGGAAGAGTCAAACATATGATGCCGAGATAAAAAAGGAAATTATGTCTTCTCAGGAAATGACTTGTCTGATGCCATAATAACGTATAGCGGAAATCCTCTTAAACCATATTAGTGAAAAAGAGGGATTTAACTGATTAAATCCTGGAGGTTTGCGAGCCGTTTGCATTATCTAGCCAGAGGATCAAGAGATCAACTCATATTTCACAAATTCGGAATTCAGCCTCTTTTTACTGTACAAGGCTGCCATTATAGAGAGCTGCAGCAGGCCACACTGGCAGGAATAATTCCCAAAACCAAAAAGGCACATAATGACCTATATAATTTACAAGCTGCTCGGATTATACCAGCAGAACTGGTCCATTTTTGCTCTTGATCAGATGGCCTCCTGAGTCGGGTGTGGACATTTTGTCTCGGCGTGACCGGTGTAATCTCAGACCTTTCTGACCCTCAGCTGTGCCAGGATACTCGCTGTTCCCCAGTATCACTTATCCTTATTAGTTATTAATACAGGCTCAGGCTCTGTGAATCATTTATGGGGGTAGTGCAAAGACTTATTGAAAAGAAAGAACAGATTGTGCAGTGGGTCATCAGTTCAGTGTGCTTTTTAGGAATTACGAGCAGCAGTGGCAGCAGTGGAAGCAGTGGAAGCCATCGCAGGAAAAGTCACAAGGTTATTTTCTTCCAGACTGCATCTGCTGCCAGGGCATCCATGAAGAACCCGAATATGAAGTAATCCTATTTGACTGCGAAATCCATTAACACTGTTGTGTTAGAGAGGAGTGCAGAGTTTCTGTTCCATCTGCGCAGCTCTCTTCAGAACATCACATCAAACTATACACAGTAATTAGCAAAGTTAATGTCCTTCTATCCTGTGATTGTCACGATAAGAGATGAAATATTTGCTGTTGTGATAAGAGGCGTAAAATAATGGCTGTGAGTTCCGTAAACCACTGCACCGTGTGTTAGCATCTGATAAGTTTCACGCTAATTAACGTGGTACTTCAACTGGACTTCCCGGATCAGATTTCATTGTTTCACCGGTACCTTGAACAACACTCTTCCACCAACAAAGACCTTTGCATTGTTTTAATGCAGAGCTTTCATTGCCTGCTGCAGATTTACAAGTGTGTATCACCTCTTAAGACATCCAATAGAGATGGGTGTGATTGGGGGGCAGTCAGAGGTGTGCTTTGTTAAACCTGAAACCAAGCCCAACAGTGAGCCACATTTGTTCCCCAGGACATCACTGCAGAAAGTTTAAAGGCACTCACGGTAAGTTCCCATCTAGTTGTGATATGGACGAAAGGGATGACTTCTATCCACTGATGGATCGACTGCATGGTGAGCTTAATGCATGGAAACCTCAAAACCCCACGGGTCAACACTATTATAACTGCTGACAACTGTTGGCAAAGTGACAAAGAAAGGATGACACCAGGAAGGAAGCAATAAACAGGTACCTATCTACTAAACAACACAAACCTTAACAGGAACCATTTACACCATCCGCTGTGCCGCTCAGCGCTTTCCTACTCCCGGTCACAAGATAATTGCATGGAGGACAAAGTGGTATGTCTACCTGTAACCTTTGACCCGTGAGATCTTATAACGGCATGACCAATGACCAATTGGAGACCGCAGAGAAAAACTGCTGTTATTATCTTGATGACCGGGACGGGCCTGAACTCACCCGGTGACCGGGTGAAGTTGGATTTCCATGTTTACAATCACATGGAGACCCATAGCCTTTGACCTCAGTGACCTCTACTCTTCATCCTACATGATTAGTCTGGCAAATTCAAGTTGCCTTCTGCACTAGACAATCTCTTTGTCTAATTAGTCATTTGTGGGGGTTCTTCTTCTTTCTGACACTAAAACTGTTTTGTAAAATATCACATCTTAATTGCTTTTGCACAGCCTTTGCTAATTGCAGCAAGGAGATCCTCTAGAAGCTGTAACACATAGAAGTGTGTTCAAAGTACTGTTGAAACAATGGTTATATAATCTTAAATTTCAACACAAGTCAGGCCATCTTAAGGCCTTCAAGCCCCTTGACTTTTGAATGAATTCTCCAGTTCACTGACCAACTTCCCATTGTTTCCCTTGCTAACACTTTCTTAGCTAAGGTCATGGTATGTGAAATATGAGACTTTGCTAAAGTCAGTGACATCAGCTTTGTTCACTCTGATTTAAACTATCAAACAGGACTCGAATGTTCAAACCCGAGCTGTGATCAGCTGCTCCATCTATGTGATACATAAAGTAGGCAGGTATGAGATTGTTTCAAAAGCCGTTCAGCAGCTCAGTACAGATTTAGACAAGTATGTGGAGGACCTTTCACTACAAAGGAACTTCAACTTATGTAACAACAACCATCTCAAAAAAGAAACAGCAGCCTGTGCCAGCACGGATTAGGTCAAGGGTACACACACTGGGAAAAATAAAGAAATCTTAAAATCCCCAAATACGTTTCTATATCTTTGACCAACCACGACTGATATTTCAACAGTGCAGGAAAAACCTGAGATCTCCGCTGTTTCTCACCTTATCTGAACACTATGTTGACCACAAGCCTTGAGAGGGCATCATGTGATGGTGTTACAAAACGTGCGGGGCAAAGTTTATGTAATTTCTGGACAGCTGCCCCTGCCCTAGTTTGAAAAGACTTCAGGAACATGTGACATGGTCCGTCATTCACCATGAACCAGGTCATGAGCGAATCAGGCCACGCTGCTGCTGAGTGATCGTGTATTTATAGCCAGTTGTGTTATTTTGATATCTGTCAGAGATCGACTGCTGTATGTTTTGAATAGCCACGCAGACTGATTCTCCATGACCTCATTCGGATTACTGTAAAGCCTTACAGTGACAGTGAAATATGTATGTATAAAGGTAAACTGCAGCAAATTTAACTGAAAGGACTTAGTGGACAAGATTGAATCAAATTGCGGCACAAAATCAATCATGTCTTACTAACTGAAACTAACTTTCATATATTCAAAAGTGTGTTATTGAAATGCTGATGTCATGCTCGCAGTTAATCCAGTTTCTGTCATTATTTCTGCTTATAATGATGAATAAAGCTAATCCACTTTAGAGTTGAGCAGCATGCTTCTATTAGTTCAGATAAAACTAGAATTACGGTCTCGTGGTTGTATTTTAGGGCAAAAATGCATTTTGTGAAGTCTCTGTATCAACAAAAACTGAACGTTAGTGCTAAATCCAAGAGGAATCCATGAGATTCACCACAACACCAAAAAACATGTTGGAGATGGAGATCAAGTTGACCTTGACCTTTGAGCTTTGACCACCAATATCTAACCACTTCATCCTTGAATCCAATTAACTGTATCGTGTTCAAAACAATGGGATGTATTGATGGATGGACAACCTGACAACCTGAAGCTTAACTTGCATCAAAAAAAACAAAAATACAAAATCGTGAGAGGATGCAATAGCTCAAAACAGTGGCAGAACAGTATGCTGCTCACCAGTGGAAAACAAACCTCTCAGGCTGCCAGTTTTCCTGTTTAAATCACAGTCTAATTATCGAAAGTGTCCCTGGTCTCTCTGCATCGACTCTAAATGCTCTCAACAGGCTCAGCCTGAAATAACTCCCAGCAGTCTGAGGATCAGCTCTTTCAGAGGAAACAATCACAACAGAAAGTGTTTACCTTGTGCTATAAAATGAAAACAAAGCTGACTACACGATGTTTAAATTGGAAAGTAATCTTGTGGGCTTTAATGCGGAGATGGCATGCATACTGTAGGTCTGGGAGGAAATTAAAATGGAATTAGGCCTCTGTGGAAAGGAAACAGATTTGTCAATAAAGATGGAAAAGGGGGTCACACCAAGAGGAGTTCCTGACCAGTCGACAACCATAGGAAAAATGTAAAAGCAACATGGATGTATAAATATGTTAGAATAATAATAATTTGTTATAAAGGCACTCGAGTTTAGCTGCTAACTTTTATATTTACATATATACTAGAACCGGTGTAGTGAGAGGGGGCTTGGTGGCTAACTGCAGGTGGAAGAGCTAATAATATGAAACAGTTGTACATGGTACATGCAAAACTAGCACACTAAGAACTGCATTGCACATGTTGACATGCTACATCTGCTTAATCTGTTTTTCAGCACGTTGTCCCCTCTTCACTGTCATTGTCCTAGAGAAGAGGTGTAATCAGGCCTGATGAGTGAAACTATGGATGAGAGCCTTTAAAAATAAGCAGTCAGGTATGCTGCAAACAAGCTGATTCCACATAATAATTACATAAATAGTTCATCTAGAAACTACTGTGTTTTGCCACAATTAATCCAGACATATAGTTTTTGCACTCGTGCAAAATTAGTTCCTAAGGAGAAAAACACTACACTGCTGTAAATATCTTGATAATAATATATATTACATGTGTTCCTCTCTGATAAACACTGCAGCCTGAACCAGAGGAGGTGTCTTGTGATATTGACCCAGGACATTGGTGTGAAAAATACTCTTTTCCCATGAAATATTCTCTGTCTCTGCAGACTTGAGGTCTGTGGGTTTCGCAGTGGTGCGTCCTCCTCCGCTGCTCTGTGTTTATCGCCTGGAGAATTTCCTAATAGCCGTGAAGCCATCAGTCTTCAGAGCTGAACAGAAGCACTTCTGTATCCACCCCGAGCCATTACCAACTCCATCTATCACGAAAAGGTTAAGTTCTAAATATTATATAAGAGCTGAAATGTCAAACATGCACTTTATTCCTTTTTCAAAACACACACACACACACACACACTCTTTGTGTCCAGCTGACAGCTCAGGTGTGTGGTGATTATTATTCTCATGCTGTTTTTTTTTTTAGAACACCAAAAACTCTTTATCCTCAACTTGTGACCCACTAACACACAAACCGGTGTGTTAGGTCGCGTGATGATTTTGTTCCTTTTTCCAGGCAGCTGTGTCTGTCTGCATGTGGAAAATCTACCAACATACATGTTTGAGAATTTAAGTGACATATGACAAGCTAAATCTGTTTTGGTTCTATTTTTCTACTTTTAAAGGGACCATCTGTTATTTTCTTTCTCTTTACTTCATGTTCTTTGGGTGGTTGGATGTTTGTAGTTAATCTTGTTAAGAACTGATTTAAATTGGTTTCATTCTTGTATTTTACTTACAACAGTGTTTAACATCTATATTCATTATTTCAGTTTTCCGTGACCTGAAGCACGGACCTTTTAAACAAAGTGCAACAGGTGTCTTTGCTCAACCTTCAGAGCTCATTTTTGTGTCTTTTGAAGTTCGTATTTCTATCAGTTCAATTGCCAGTGTGTGGCTTATGAAGCAAACCTAACACCTGTAGTATCACCTACCTTACATATATATATATATATATGCAAATGCAGATAATAAAGCTATGCAAAGTCAATTTCATGCATAAAACAGGACGAGGTTTCTTTGATCTGCATCTCCATACGATCTCTGACAACTGTTTTGACAGTCAAGTCTAACCAATTTCTCGCAAGATCTACAAATGCATTCATATTCAGTTTAAATATTCAAAACATACTTGCAATAACTTTTGGATGCAGGGTGCATAAAATCCATGTGGATATCAGTTTAAATCGATCTAATCCTTTTTAAAAACTGCAAGTAACTTTTGGTAAAATGAGAAAAACCTATAAATGACAATCCCTGGATATATTGCTATCTAGATTAAGGATAATCATTAGTTTTATATAACTGTGTCTAAAGCCAGCATTGTCATTTCTGTTTTTGTAAATGGGTAACCTTTCAAAACACATACTTTGCTTTCCAAAAGTGGATCCAGTGAACTTTTCAACCTTCCCCGCTTTGTGTTTCAAGGCGATATTATCGTGGTGTGTTCATATTTGATTCTATGAAATCTGTTAAAGGGTATTGTGATTTGGATTGAAATGTTTTGTATTATAATGACGAATGTTGCCAATTAACGTACCTGGCAAGCCATCAAAATGTTGGCAGTGAGCATATCAGTAAAATGAGCGCCTCACTGCCACTCCAGCACAGTACATACAGTAAATGAACATTTACTTTCTCTAAAGGATCGTCGTCTCTGAACATAATACGGCCAGAGCCGATGCTGTCACCACAACGTAATTCTAGAAACACTTCAATAATATACAAATGTGACAGACATTCGAGACAGGGCTGCAATTAGATAAATGCTGAATATCACGTGGAGTGAACATACAGAGACTTTTAAACACGAGACAAACCACTTATAGCATTTGGAATTGTCTTTGACACCAGAGATGGCTGTTGTACTGTATGTCTGTGTTTTAAACGCCCATCGTGGGCTTAATAACCAGTAAAGCTACCTGACCAATCACTGTTGCACTGATGCATGCTAATGGCATCATGTTACAGTACTCTGGTTTGGAGAGAAGCTAATGTTTTAAACCTTGTTTTGGGGTACAGTCAGCAAACTTTGAAGTCATTTTTTTAATCATATTTCACTAGTAATTTCAAACACGACCACTGAACGTGAAGCAGATTCAGGCCAGGCAGCATCGACTCACAATGTTTATTTGGCACGGGGAGAACAGCATTAAAGAATCATCCCCTGCCTCCCTGTGTCGGTAGCCCTCCTGGGGTTTCAGCAGACCTGGCTAGAGAAAAAAACAAGCCCAGCGCTGACCTCATGCTTCTCAAATGATCATCGCAGGGTGTCTTTCCTAGGCTTTGATCCTGGATGAGGTAACTGCAAGCGAACACCTCCAAACCCTCAATGCCCAGCGACCTCACAGGGCCGCTCGGTGAAACACAAACCGCCGGATTACAGTCTCATTCAAGTTTGTTTAATACTCACTAGACTGACAAAGGGAATTAGGGGAGAGTGTGAGATGAAAGATGTGTCTGGCTACATTCTCAGACAGCCCGTGATCAAATGGGAGACACAGAAAGCAGAACGAAGGAGGAATTGGCTCATTAACGGATTATTATTTACAGGTTGTACAGATCACATGACTAATTTGTCTGGTTAATTTGGTCCAAGGCGAGATGTACAGATGTATTAGAAATGGTTTGCGAGTGTACTAATGATGGTTTTGTGCTAATGAAGGTTTTCTGAATTTAGTCACATGATACGGTAGCTAAACAGGACGAACGAGACAGGGAAAGAAGAAGAGAAAGAGGGGGAGAAAGGGGGGAAGTCAAACAGAGAGAGTAGATCAAAGCAGTGGCCTCCAGTGATCAGGCCTGAGTGTGTGTGTGTGTGTGTGTGTGTGTGTGTGTGTGTCTGTATGAGTGTGTGTGTAAGTGTATATTATACCATCTTCAAAGACGTTGTGTAGTTGCTCACTGTTCCTGCTAACCTTCTGAGGTCTTCTGCACACGCACGCACACACTCAAATTCCACGCCTCAGTGTGGTTGACACTGTCATGGGTATCTCTTAGCTAACGCTCTGTTAATGTTTTAATTATTAACATGCATTAGCTTTTTTTTTTTGTACAGATTATTGCTCAACAGCGAATCCTTGTGTTTTAGTCTACCGGCACTCATCCCAGTACGCCGCTCAGTTTGGTTCCTTTAGTAGAACACCTATAAAAAGTGGTTCTTGCTCCTCTGAAGCACACCATCGGGCAATTTGTTTGATTTGCAAAGGACTGTGTGATAGTAGATCACGAGATGTGAGCCTAACTTCAAAAGCTCAATTAATCTTGAATCCATCTTTTGACTCTAAACTTTACAAGTGATTTATAGTATAATCATTTTGTAGCCATGCTAATGTGTATGCATGTCGATTTACATCTGAAAATGTAGTGTTTTGTGTTCGTGTCCTGCTCTGCACTCTAGCAGTTAAAAGTTAAACACACAGTAGCTATCCTCTCGTGATTTTATGGTAGAAAATGCTTCTTCTTCACTGTGTTTGTACGTGCGTCTCTTTTTTATGACATAAGAGGTCCAGTTACATTATAATATTGCACATAATTAATTACTTTATTCAGGGGTACTTTGTCACACCGGGTGAGGTAGATAAACACATCCGATTATCTGCAGCGTGACCTGCTGTCAGTCATGATTTCCCCACATGGGTCCATGGAGAGCTGATGATGACGCAGTGTGTTGTTCACCATAACTGTGCGATCACTGAGTGGCATGTCAGTCCATGTGACTTTTGTAATTCATTCATACTGAATGGTTAGCTGAATGATAATAATAATTATTATTTTAATGAATGCACCAAACTAAATTTGCTCAAGTATTCCTGTTGAAATCCCTCAATAGGTACATTCATAAACAGACTCACAACACAATAAGGTGTTTTCAGTTAGTGTCTAGTTGGGAGTCTGATTAGACTGTGTCCAGTCTAATCAGACACTGTGTCCAGACTGAGTTCAGAAGTATGTAAATGTTGTGTAATGCAGGATTACATCACCTCTGAATACACAACAGTGGGTACATGTGAATCATCTCTAATGTTGCAGCAACACAGTCTTCCAGTCTGCTCAACCACAGTTATCATGTGATGTTTTGAGCCAAGTTATCAGCTCACAGCGTCTTGTGTGCAGTGAGCCAGCTCTGCGGTATGTTGTGTACAGTCGGGTGTGCGAGCGTGTGTGCGTGAACGTCCTGTTCCTTCACCTGGGAGGACACGGGGACACACAACAGAAACAATAAGTCATTCAGGGTTTGAAGTGTTTACCTACCCGCTGTTTGGAGGAGGGCCTCAGTCCGAGATGGGGTTGGCTCCGACACTGCAGGAGAGAGGAGAGACAAAACAATTATGGAAAATATCAAGCATCATCATGACAATGATTTATCATTTCATGCCCTTGAAAACATTATTTTTAAAAAACATGTTACACAAATATTAGGGATGTTTATTTTTTGTCATAAAGGCTCAGCACAGAAAGGATCATCAGTAATAAAAACACAACCTGGGGTTCTGAAAATTGGGATTCAAGTCTCTTTTGGCAAGCGGGAAATTGATTTTAAAGTCAGTCAAGTCATTAGTGGACATCGGTGACAATGTAACTTCACACAGTTTGACACTTGGTTCAGCTTTCATCCACGTTGGTGGCTGTCTGGAGGCACCTAATTAAAATGAGTCCAGACCCTAATTATCGTGACAAGAGATCTAAGGTAATGAATGAATATAATCAGCAACATAAAATAATATCTGAGAAGAGAAAAGACTTTTCTCACAAACACATAACTGAGCTTGATCCCGTCCTGGTTTCTGTTAGTCTAAGTTGTTTTGTCGCATTAACTTCACCTAAATGCCTGCAAATGCAAAATGTAAATGGCTGCATTTAAACTGCGGGCATTACGACGAGTGGAGCCATTAGTGGTATTTAAAGATGAACATGTAAAGAGTTTTTCAGAGGAGACGACAGAACAACGAATCCTAATGAGTCTTTAAAAGGCTCAACGTGAAACTCCCAAAGGAGTTATTTACAAAGAAAAAGGCTGCACAGAATGGTAATGAATCCCCACATGGTGAGAAACACGCGCACACACACACACACACACACGCACACACACACTTTGAACAAAGACATTATTTGATGCAGAGATTTTTACATGGGCGCATACACACACATACACACGCAGAAAAACACCAAATTCTGTATACGTGCACACATTCAAACACACACAGCACGTCCTCTAGTGCAGCAAAGATACTGTTTGATGTAGAGATTCTCGTTTTTTTTCCCCTAAAACACACACACACACACACACAAAGATTACACACAAAACACACTCTTGCACTCAAACCTCAGATGATTTGAGGCAAAGATTTTTTTTGTTCCCCACCCACAATACGCACGTAACCGCAAAGACACACGCACAAACTCACACACATCTTCCATCCCAACAAAGATATTATTTGATCCAAAAAAAGAAAGGAACCAGGAAGCAGCGGTAAACCTTCAGCAGGAAGCAGGCTTTTATTTCACGAGCTGCACCATCTGGAGATTTCTGGGGGTATGATGGAGAGAAGGTGTGAGATTGGGGTGAGGGAGGGTATGAAGGGGAGGCGGGTGGGAGTAAAAGGTGACAGTTGAGCAGGTGGTCATGAGATGGCCACATTTCTGCTGTACACTAATGCAGCAGGTCTGCAGGCTGACGGGTCGATGGCACGATGGACGTGATTTATTTATCCCGGGGTGAATGATGGAAACTGCGAGGAAGAAAAAAAAAATCTATTTACCTTTGATATAAAGAGCCCGGTGTCTTCTCTACCGGCTTTCTGCGCCTTAAAAGGTTTTCTCAGGGGTGGTTTGTTTCATGAAAAGCTGAAACATGTTCCTGGAGGTTTTACAACAGATTGTTGTTTTTACAGATATTAAAATGATCATTTTACAAGCATTCAGCAACCACAGCTCCCACGAGGCCTGTGAGAGCTGAGATGTCATTTCATTCAAAGTTTCTCTCCTTTCTTTAACTACAAACAATTTAGTTCAGCTGTGTGTATAAAGATTTCACTGGGCTGGACCTCAGTATATCACACTGACGTCCTAACTTGCTCTTTCAATGAAATATGTCATATTTTTGGGAAATAATGATGCACTTACAACCGAGAGCGATCAGATATTACCTTTACCTGTTCCCTTTCATTTGTTTCTTTGATGCTTCTCTTCTTTGCAGCAAGTCAAACTACAGTCATTAAAACAACAGCAAGAAAAAGGTGACGAGTGTATTATATGTATGCAGCAGCATGTTTATTAGCACCCATTTCTATCGTTATGATGAATTTGTTCTTGATGTGTAAGTAATAAGAAAATGAGGATTTTGTCAAATAGCAAAGAAATAAATCATCTTAAAAGGGGAAATAAAGTCAATCCTCACTGTAGCAGTTCATATGCTTGGTCAGATAGTGTGTGTCTGTGTGTGTTTGTGTGTGTCTGTGTGTGTGGGAATCCAATAAGACTCATGCGTGCACACACACCAAGGACATTGATTAAATCATTTGCCAGTGCACACCCAGTCATTGTGTCTACGGTTTACTCACATACACGCACTCACACACACATGCAATGGGTCCGTATATTCTTATCCATGCAAACACACACCTGCTGCACTTAACTGCATAACCTCACAGTTCAATTTAAAACCAGTCATCGCTCACACCACGTCCTCGGCATCCTCTTCAACATCAAACTTCCGCTCCCTGATTCCTCCCAGCTCACTGTTTATAGACTTACGCGTACAAAAACTCACATGAAATATTTGAAATGAACAAAACGCAGGCGGATTCTCTCTACGCGGCTCAAATTGGGTGTGCTCAAGCTGAAAATCTTTTAGATGGAGGCAGAAGCAAAGAGGAAACAAGTGAAACTTCTTGGCAAGTCCTGAAACCAATGTCCTCAACATTCACAAACGCTTAACTGAGGAGTTCAAACATCAAATGAATGATGAGATTTGGGGTGACAACTTGGCACGTGATGTAATATCAGAACTGAACAGACAGGATTTAAATCTTACTTTATGTTATATCTGTTGTTTAAATCACAGACGTCCAGTTTCAAAAGAGCAACTTACGATACAGCCTGAAGCTTAATCAAAGTGCTTGTGATCTCTGTTGTGCACCTTTATTTTACTGACATCACTTCAAGTCAGTGAGCAAATCAGTCTCTTGCTTGGAGACAAATATGATGAGTATAGCCAGGAGATACAGATGTGAACGAGTTCACGTGAGAGGATCAGATTGTTCTGTGGTCAAAGCAAAAGAAAAGTGTTTTATCTTTGCTTTTCACTGCCAGATAGTCTTTTCCCCTTTTTGTTTTACTCCAGGCAGACAATTGCTGTGACCTTTAGAGGAATATTACACTGCGGTGAGGAGAGAGTCACGGTGGCTATGACTGAATGTATCTTTGATTGGAGGAGAGGGACGAGGTGAGGAGACGGCGGGGCGAGGAAAATGAGAACCGGGAGATGAGACAGAGGGAGAATCAGCTCGTGTCTTTCTCATCTGATCACAAGCACAGCGGGACATTTTGGTTCTGACATTTTCGTTTCAGGCATCTCATCAATCTTCTGGCTTTTTGTCATCTGTCGGCGGCAGTTGGTTTTGGAAGAACGACGTGAAATGAGAGGAAAAATAGCTTGCAAAGTCTGAAAAAACCCGAGGATGCAAGTTCCAGAGCAGAAATAAAAGCTAATGAGATTATTAAAGATCCTTTGTTGCCTGGTTACTCTTAAACAGTCAATGGCAAATAATGTTAAAAATACAGTGTTTTAAAAGTTAAATGTCATCTCAAACAGCCAGGTCACATCGGATCATTGGAACAATGATTTACAACCTATTATTTTATTTTGTCTTCAGGCGACATCTAGAAGTACGTAAACACACATTATACAGACTTCATTTATCATCAGGTTGGGGTTAAGATGCACCTGGATGCCTCAGCTTCAGCTTTTGGGCTTCTGGTTACAACATGGAAAAGAAAAGCCCACAGGCATTTCTGAAAATGTGGAGAAAACGTGAAAAATGAAACTCCTGAACTCGGAGCTTTCAAAAAAACGTCCACTTCTAATGTTTTGAATATCACAAGACAGGGCGGTGTTCATGTACAAAAGTTTGTGCTGACATAAATCCATTGCAATGCAAATGTAGTTGTGTTTGCAGGAGCGATCTTTGTGTGTCTAGATAAACTTTGGTGATCTTGAACCTGCAGGTTGGCTCTGTTGACAAACAGCAAGTCATCTTAACCTTTGAGCAAGTTGCCATAGCTTGCTCTGTTGGAGTAAAGAGGAACGGTATGCAGATGGTTATAAGACAGGAGTCTATGGTAAGAACACATCTCCAAATTGTGTGAACTTAGCATGTTTTCAGCAACCAAGCCCACAGATGACTAAATGATCCTGAAAGCAAAATACCAGTGAAAATGGACCAGTAAAGAAAACAATCAAAAAACCTTAGGTAGCTAACATCACTATAATTGAAATATCTTGGCTGGCTAGTGTTTTAACAGTTACCTTGGCAGCTGCAGTTGTCTGAATACTTCTCTAAGCTTCAAGAACCAAATAGTCAAGGCATTCGCGTCAATTCAAAGGGGTTTGTTTTTTAGACTTGTTCAAATTTGACTAAGTAGGAATCATAATTTATATCTTCCTGTGGCTTTTGCACTTGAAGGTCTGCCATCTAGAAAAATAAATGGACCTTTCTTTGTGATAAATAGCTGCCGTGGTTGTTATTGTTCGCGGGATAATGACTGTTTAATGTCAAAGCAACCTGCAGAGTGAAGTAACACTCAAAAGAGTAAAGATCATTAAGGCTTAATAATCATCATCATCAGTGGATGGATGGATGGATGGATGAGAGAATAGGGAAAATATAATCTTGCCTGACGGTGACCCTACGGGAAATGTAATCACTAAAACCAGTGCATTTCCTCCTGTCGGGGCTGTGAATGTGCAGGCCAATTTTAAGGTCTCTGTGACAGGCTGGTCAGAAGAAACGGCCATTACAAAAGTGAAAAGTGGAGGGAAGGTCACAACAACACTGAAATCAATTGGTTTCTTTCTCTTGGGACCGCGAGTGTGTGCTTTTTTTTTCTTTTTTTTTTTTTTAGTTTTTCGATACTGGTCACAGACAAAAGAAAAACAACCAGCTTACAGATGTGAGAACATACCGTATAAATTTCTTTGTCTTGTATATTGTCTCTGTTTGTGGTGGCTGATGGAGGTCCAACAAAGCAACCTTGAAGTTTGTTAGGAAACTTTTATTTTGGGGTATGTGTGGTAATGAGTTTAATTTTTAGACTTTTAATTTGTTTGGAATGAATAGTAGGAGCATCTTCCTAACTTTATATATTTTGCATTTAGGGGCAGATAGTGTACATACATGGCAGGACTTAACAGTAATGTGTCGGTGGAATATTATAGTTTAGGTTTACAATAAATATACTGTATACTGTTACATAACATTTTCTGTCTGGTTCAGTTTTATTTAACTCAATGACCAGAAAACAAACACATTTAATTCACTCCAGCCATTCTTATGGGAAACCGCAGCAGAAGAGGTTAATGTCCGTCATCTTTAATCAGCCAATCTAACCTGCTACAATTCCCCCAGTGGGTGGTGACCCCGCTGACCCCCTCGCTGCTGAACCCCCTCACCCCTGCAGGTGAGCCAGTTCAGTGGGTCATACGCACACGCACATACACTCATCAGGAAATGTGGTCACCCGCTATGGAAGGTCAGATGCAGAAACGAATGTGTGTGACAGAGTGAGAGTGTGTGTAAGTGTGTATAAAGGTCACGTTGGATCCCGGTGCATCATGTCACTGTATTAATGATGTATGAGGCGTCAGAGGGGTCACAGCGGGCATGTGGGGGCAGGGTGTTGGAGGAGGTTCAAGGTCAACTTAGTAACCTCTTAACAGTGTTGACTAACAGAATAGACTACAGCACTCATGGTTTGGTTGCACTGGTTTATTGACACAATCAGGCAAAGTGGATAAAAGGGTTTGTGTGTGTGTGTGTGTGTGTGTGTGTGTGTGTGTGTGTTGTGTGTAAATTTCTATAGATGTAGCTACTGTTCAGTGGCTGAGACTGAGATGACTGGTTGAATGTTTACGTCTGTCTTACACTGCTTCAAAATACATTTTTTCAGGAGGTGTTATAACACATACGTAGTCTTCTGGAACGTCTCCATTTACACGTGAATTAATGTACTGTGAGCATTAGTGAGCGTGATCAAAACTTGCCTAGGGCACCAAAATGGTTCGAGCTGCCCCTGCGCAGGTAGAGTACCTGCTGAAACCCGCTTCCACTGTGAATTCCTGGAAGAGCTGTCCTGCAGCTGAAACCATCTTCTTAACTTCTTAAGACAAGTAAACCAAGCTTTAAATCAGCTGTAGCCCAAATCTCTACATGTCTACATGTATGTATATTGTGATCTGTTGTCTGATGTTCTGCTACCAACATTCCCACTATTATTGTGTGCATGTACAAATTTGTGTCTATGTATGCAGTGGTTGTATTCTCAAATGGCTGCGTATGTATGTATGTGTGTGTGTGTGTGTGTGTGTGTGTGTGACTGCCAATGAGCCGGTGTGTATGAGGCACTGTTGTGTGCATATGAATGGCAAGGGGTATCCTCTTCCTGAATGCAGAGCGCATCCAGAATATCTCATTGCTATTCATGCGAATGAGTCTCCTTGAAATCAAACAGCAGCCAAAAGCATATTTGCACAGAGTTAAAATGCATGTTGTACTGGAAGGGAAATCTACCAGAGTTTCGTCCTGAATGAAATCTGTCTCACTCAATCAAGTCGCCTAATGTTTACACTGTAACTATTGAACAATGGAGAGAGAGGTTCTCGCCATATTTACATAGTATTTTTAGCATATAGCACATCATCTTTCTGGCTTTTTCATTCCACCAACTTTACTTTTCTCTTTTGAACTTGAGCTACAGAACTGATTAAAAACATCAAAGCAAACTCAAAGCACAAAACTCCACCAGCTCTGCATGAGACTCTCAAAGTTGCTGTCAACTTACTGTAAGTTGATTTATTGATTCTGCAAACCTACTCAAACGAGTTAGAGTCAAGTCCTTCACTAATAACATCAAGAAAAGAAAATGAGGGATTTTGTTAAAATATTTAAGGTCCAGCTGACTGAATTTCTAGGGTAAAGCACTCTTTGCAGATTATATTTTGCACTACATTTTATTTAGTGATGAAGAGGAAGTTTTAATGTATGTCTTTTTGTTTTGTTTTTTTCTGCCACTAATGCTAACCAGTCAGTTTGTTTTATTCAAAGCAAAGTGGAACATCCTTCTCTGGATTTGGTGGCATCCCAGAAGAAACCTCGCTGACATGCACTGTAGATGTGTTTTAAACATCCAATGTAAATGTAGAAGCTCTAGTGATCTGAATACCCAAAAGTACTCCTGTTGTACAAATCAGAAATGACTAGTATAATATTTAAATTTACCTTTAGAATGTATAATTATTGGTTTAACGGTGTGTTGAGTTTTGTCTCGTCACTGTTACATGGTCACAGTGTCTACATCTAGGCAATGCTAGCTTTAACACAACTAAATGCCTAATTCCAACCCTTGCCCTAACCATAACCCCAAACCAAATCTTCTTTTTAAAGGTTGTGTTTGGCATTTGGCTTTATTAGAGAAATCATGCAACTACACAAACAGGAAACAGACAAGGGAGACACGGGTGTGACCTTAACAAAAGGTTCTCTGCCAGATTCAGACTAAGAACACTGCAGTGATTTGGCACATATAATAACCACTAGCATGAAAAGTCTAAATGAAATCCTAACCTAAACTTTTAAAGCTGGGAGGATGGGAAAAAAATGTCCTCACTTCGCAAAGATGTCCTCATAAAAATAGGACATTGTCACACACAACGACTGGAGGGTCCCTGACTGATTACATGATAATGATTTATTTAACCTTCCCTTGCAGGAGGGTCAAACAAATGAAACATACATGCTGTTGAGTAAGTTGCTGAACCTTCAGCTGCCTGGAGATCAGCAGCCGTAACAGACTGCTTATACAATAACTGACAGCTGGTGACGCCCCAAACTGCCGTGAGAAGTTCCTCATTGCTCGGTTCACTGCAGAGCCCCGCAATGTCTGGCTCCCAGTGTTTCCTTGCTGTGCCCTTCCCTTCCTTTCCTTTTCCCTCTATCCTCCCCCATCACCTTCACTTTGATACGATAAGGGGGCTGTTTTTGTGCATATTCAGAGTAGAAATCTGAGAGTGCTCACTTATTAATGTGTATGGGGCCACGCCATTAAAATAACCACATCAAAACCACAGTTCTAACAACTTATCAATATCTCACAGGTTGTTATTGTTTACATCAGCATTAGGCTCATTGTAAATCCTCATTTTGTCAATAATAATAGACTGAAATAATCATATTTTGACAAAGTAAAACAATAAATGCAATATACATTGTGGAACATGCTACCCTCAGGATGCCTGTATAGTATGTTTTGCCCACATATGAATTCATTTTGAACATTGAGGTAAATTAGCCTTATTAGACCCATACATGTCTCCATTTTACTTAAACATATGCGTATTATTGTTGTACATTTACTCTTGTGTCATTTCATTTTTCATTTTTCATTTCATTTTCTGTAATTCAAAGACCTATATTCAATGCAACACAGAGACCTAATTTATAAGTATAGAGTAAAGCGTACGAGTTGTTTTCAGTAAACAGGTCGTTGTGTCTGCTGCTGATGCTGCATGTACAACTCGGGAGTTATTTTTACCATCAGCAATAATTCACAGTCTGTCCTCACACGAACGGTTGCTATTTTCCTGTTTTATTTACAGGATCAATAAAAAGGTAATGCAATAGCAGTCTGAGTGAGTCAGTGGAGAAATCCAAGTCCATCACCACCTTCACCCTCTCTCTGGACCACATGCTGACACCAGTTCACCAGTAATCTGCACTTGGTTATATGTTGCACACCGCCCCCTTGTGGTTAAACTATCAGAGGGTCAACGCGAAGACGGAGCCAAGTTAAATATTGACAGAAGGATGTGGAGGAGTGCATCCAAAGAAAGTTTAGTTTTCTGTTATTTACCAATGTTCATACCAACAACAAGCACCAACTACTTAGTCAATATCACAACTGTGTACAATGTGCTTTCATCACCACATATTTACATAATCCCCATACAAACCAAGATGTGACTACTGTCCACTTGTGCCAGCAAGTGTTTTTCTCAAAATGATGACTCACTGTGACAGCATTAAAAGAAGGCGTTAAGTGAAGATGATTGGAAGTGTCTTGAATAACTTGTGATCATTTTCTCAGTGGAAGTCACATTTTAGACAAATGTTACAGTAATTATGGTTTTCTCATATAATAAAAAAATGGTATTGTTTGGTACAGATTTGTTTCCCTTTGTGGTATAAGTGTTATAAGACATTCTGGGATGTCCTGATATTGAAAAAAAGGACTAAAAAAGCAAAATTATACTTTTAAAAAGAGGGTTAGCTCTAGCTCAGAGAACATTTTTGTAAAATTACAGTCAAGGGGATTCCAAAACATCTGAGGTGATCAAGGGTCATACATTCAAGAGATCAGGCAAACAGATCAAGTTGACCTTGACACCAAGAAGAAGACAGAAGGGACAGAGTGGCAGTCAGGGGTCTACTGGTGATCCATGGTAGGTTTGGCCCAATGCAATGGCCTTATCCTCATAAAGCATCTAACAGGTTAAAAACAGTATTTATAATTTTTTTATATAGCTGTTTTCTTACAACGAGCATAAATGGTCCTCTACCTATGTTACCTGTCCATGTCTGAGTGGAAATTTACCTCTTAATATCATATCTGTCAGTTTCTCCAGTCAGAAAAGTCAAATCTGGCTTAGATGGTGGCTCCTGTCTGAAGCCAAGATCGGCTATGGTGGCAGAAACCAGCCAATCAAGGCAATCATATCCCAAAATATACTTCTCTTTAAGCCTTCAATAGCTCCTTGATGGAACAATAATTTCCAGAATTGCTTTCAAAACGCCCAGTAAAAGAAGTGGAATTAGCCTTTGAAAGCCTAGTTTTCGGAGAAGAGTTACCTCCTCAAGGAAAGTTGAGATTATATTGATTTCTGTGCAGTTTTCTTGGAGCTGGTTTCTTGCAGCTATTAGTGAAAGTGTATCTTCAGGGACTTCCGGATGGGCTTCACCATTCAGCCGTGCTGGCTGATAATTGATCACAAATAGCTGTGGATAATGGGAAAGCTGGTCGCTCTTGTGTTTGGCACGTTTGGAGGAAGCACAGCTGTTTGTCATGAGGGGAAGAGAGGCTGTGATAACAGTCTTCATCAGCACAGTCATTCCTCTGCCAGGAAGGAAAAAACCTCCCTGATTAACAGTTTGCTTTGACTGGCACCTCCCTCTAAAGGGACCTTCCACTGAATTACTCTCCTCTGGCTCAGACCAGACGCTTTGGTCCATATTAAACACATTCACATACAAAGAAACCTACAGGGTCCATCTACACGCACACACACGCATCTTCAGATCCACATCCAGGCCCTGTGCTGCTCATGGACACATTAACAACCAATTTTCAGGGAAAACAAATTATTCTTCAATGATTTCCAGATTTTAAACACACCGCCACAGTGTCAAACTTATTTGTTTAAGCTAGCACATTATTTTGTACAGCACAGTCCTAAAAGCTTCATTATGTAGTTTATTATTTTCTTTGATTCCCAACACTGTAAATAATCAGTAAGGCACATAGAGTAAGAGGTTAATGTTTCCTACCTGTGCTCCTTTGTAAAACTGAGTGAACAGAGAAAATGATTAATTCACCAAGCGCGTCTTGTTAAAATGGACAAACTAAATATTGGTGGGCAGGTCAGACCTTTTCTGCAGCTGTTTCAGACTGTGAGTGTGTGAGCGTGTGATCTTGCTTGTCGTTTAGTTTCTCCACCTCACTCAGATCTCCTGATCACAAACACAAATACCTCTTTCCTTTTGACATATTTCATGACAAAGTAAACAGCTGAAGGTATAAAATACACTGTAGACAAGGAGACACCACACACACACACACAGTCTGGATGACCTCTCCATCCCACATACATAGCCAACTACAAGCAGCTCGTTGTCTAAAACTAGATAAAAAGGTTTTCCAAACGTGTTCTGCAACTACCAACTGCAAAGTTTGTCAGTTTAGTGAATGCACTGCTTCACTTTTTAATGAGAGTTACAGGAGAACATTAATCTCACTCTCATGATTAGCTTAGCTTAGCACAAAGACTGAAAACGAGGGCAAACAGCTTGCCAGGCTCTTTCCAACAGGAACAAAGTCCACATACCAGCATCCCTGAAGCTCACTTTCAAACACATCCCATCTCCTGTGTTTCATCTGAAAAGTAAAATCTCCCTAGGCTCTGTAGAAAGTTAGAGTCTGAAGTGAACCAAACAGTGGAAGGACATTTTCACACTTTCAGTCATTTTACTTCTTTTTGAAAGTGTTTTAATTATGTCTGTTTCTTGTGTGTATTTGATTACTTCCTGTCCTCCAACTGACAAGCTGACAACATTAACACCACACTCGTGTGTTCCTGTTCACCCGCTGTAGTATGTCCTTTACATAAAGCATCGGCGTCACACAGATGGGGCTGTCAGCGTGACGGATCTACTTCCTGGGATGATCTCCGTCTCAGTAACACAAGGGAGCTGCTGTAAAACATGATCGGTGCCTCACTTCATACTGGAGAGTCGGTCTGTGTTGATGATTTATAGCAGAGAGGCTCAACTCTTTTACTCTGCAACACCTGAAAACCAAAGAAGCTCAACTGTGATGTGCATGTCCTGAGTGACAGAACACTGTCTTTATCCACTTCAAGGGTCCAAGTCCATAGTTATTTATATAGTACACATTTTAAAGGCCTATGGACACACTGGTGATTTGAATGAATAAACTAGACGTACAGTATATTATGCCTCTGTGTGGCAGGCTTAATGAGTATGTGATAATGTTGCACAATCTGCACCTGTTTACTACATATTGTATTTATTGACAGCTTAACTGCCCTCCACGCTCACAGTAAGTAGCTGTTTTATTCTTAAATTCTATATTTCATGTGACTTCTTACCTTTGCATCTCATCAGGTGCTATACGAAAACAGCCGTCTCTGCTAAATTTACAGTAATGATCATTAATGTCAATGATCTGTTATAAATAAAGCTTAAACTGCATGAGCCCATCACAGACTGTCCTTGAGGAGACATTTACAGGGGGGTATTCAGGATTTTTATTAGACCCAGAAACACCTGACGGAAGATGATCTTATTCCAAACTCTAAACCTTGACAGATATACACAGCTCCAATGTTCTTCTGTCTTTTACTCTTCTGAACTTTCCCAACGTCTGTGTTTCACCGACAGTGATATTCAAGAGGAGGCAAAGTTCAAACCGAACCTAAATGAACGCGCACAGTTCCACGGATGTGATAATATGACACAGTAAAAGGTTGTAATAAAAGACAACTGGGAAATGCCCTGAACCTATGAAGAGATATGTTTAGCTTCTGAGCTGATGTGTCCTTTCTCTTTCATCTCGTACAGTTAAATTACTATTTCTACGATCAACTTAACTGTTAAATCTATGCTTCATAAGTCTGAGTATGAAAATTGCACAAATGAAAAACACATTCTGTGTCCAAATAACATTTCTGCACCAGGAAATGATCACAAATTATGGTCATTTCTGAATGCTTGACACATTCTACTGAAAGTAACTTCAGTCACTATGTAGCTAAGTTACAGTCAGGTTTGATATAAATCTGACCTTGATTAGCTGGAGCTAAAGGGAAAACAATGTAAATAGAAACACTTCAGCATCACGTCTGAAATGTGGAAAGCTGAAATTTGAGCCACTCAGTTGATGAGAAAACATAAAGTCAAAGTCATCTACTGTTATCTGAGTGGAAGCCGCGCCGCCTCTCTGCTTCATTCAATGATTTCAATGGTTGTCATAGTGATGGAAGCTTTTAAAATTTTCATTTTTAAGATTACCTTGGCTCTCTTTATTCTTTGGCTTTCTTTTCAGCCTGCAACATACCTCCCTTTTCTCTCCCCGTCTTTCTTTCTTCACGCAAACTCAAAAAAATGGCTTGGAAGTCACACAAACAAAAACTCGACTGCCTGCAAACATTTGCACACAACGGCCTTCTTTTTTTCTCAAATACACTTGACATAAAAGGGCGGCTGACACTCATCTGAATGCTGGCACACATCGCACACACACTGCACACACACGCACAGAGCCACTGTATAAACCGCAGATGTTTACTCGCATATCGGCATGAATATACATACTGTGCACACACTCACACAGAGCTTACAGACATATCTCATACAGCTGTAGAGATAAAGATAGACAGATAATATCTTATCTCTATCTGTGTTTCTTTCACAGTTTACCCCCGAGCTGCAGTGAGATATTTCTAGCTTAACAGACACACACAAGAGTTGGCCCCGAACCGACGGCACACAATTTTATTGTCTGGCAAAACTGCAGAGTTTATCTTTTCACTGAGACATATTTTGTGTCAGTGTGTTCTCTCTGCCCTTTGCTGGGTACATGCAGTGTTTTTTTCTAATGGTGAAGTCAGCTATTATTATGTGTCATTAAAACTGAATGAACGTAAGGGGAGAAACAATGAAATAATTCAAATTTAAATATTTTAAATCACCCAATTTTCTTGGATTTTTGACACATTTATCAATAACATACAAACCCATCTGTACAGAGTGAAACATCATGCCTCAGAGGGCACTAGGAACGCAAAAACAACTGATGAGCAGAGGTTTTGTTTTGTTTCTTTAATCTTTTAGGTCCAATTGATATTCCTGCAACTGTCCCCCATTTTCGACCCATAACCACTCGATTGATATTCACCAGGGCGCATCTGCAGCCTTGATTTGTCACAAATAATGACAAAAACATATTTATTGGCATAAACATCATAAACAAATTCATCTCAACAGATGAAGCATTAGAATTTAATTACAGGGAACACGATGCCCTGCTGCACTGAGCGTCCTTGTCTTTTGAATACATTAACAGACACGCGCGCACACACACACACACACACACACACACACAAATGCCCAGGCTGTGGACCCAGGCTGCCAGTTATTAAATAAATTATCCCCCATATGATTATAGTTGAAGTTTAGACATGATGATGTCAGATGTTTTGGAGAGGTGTAAGTGTGTTTTAGGTACTCTGTGTATGTGTGTGTCTGTGCGTGCGACTGTGCACACATGCTTGCGAATGACTGTGTATATAGTACAGGAACAGGTATTAGCACAAGTTGCACACTTTGAATAAACACGAGGAGCTGCAGAACTGTTGTACTGCGCAGCTTTTCCATGGCAACACTCTGAGGGCACAATACATGCTGCATTCTTCTCAAACTTTCCTCCCCTGCAAACCACCGCTTTGGACTTCTCTGAAATTTGCGCAGGCATCTTTTCAAACGCACAGACAGGCCTTGAGCGTACAGTGATGTTAATCTTCTTCTTTGCCCTTTGAAAACCGCATACCGCTTGAAAAACAAGCTCCTCGTCTTGAATAAAGCTTCGCTTAAAGGCTGCAGAGAATGAAGAGAGAGGGGGGAGAAAGAGGAGGCCTGGCAGCAGTTAAGAGACAGTACGTGAGTGAAAGACGAGTTTGCAGCTGAGTGAGAAAAAACCTGAAAGAAGAAATGTGGCAAAGTGCGAGACAAAGAAAAAGCAGTTGGTAGAAACAAAATGAATCAAAGAGGACAGAGTCTGATGAAACAAAAGCTTCCCCCTGAGTGTTGTCATAAGAACAAAAACTGGTCAACCTAAGTGTGACGGTTTCTTATTCATAAGCGACAAAGTGGAAAGAAAAAAGCAAATAAACTTTGCTAAGAGGGGTTTTTTTCCCTTAAAAGCCTCTGATTTCTCTTTTGGAAACTTACAAACGTGCCTCCCGAGAGACAGATTTGCTGATGCACAGCTCAGTGCAAAACTGCAAAATCAGCCATATCGAACAACATGTTTATCTTGCAACAGCTGCAACTTAATTCTCTAGTTAACAAAACAGAATCCAACTCTAATTTGTGAATACATAAACATAATTTCACTAGGAATCATAATCATACATGCAAATTAAAGCTAAGGGTTTAGGATGTCCTTTTAGCTAAGGACAGGAAATGTTAACTAAAACAGAGCAGATGGTGTGTAACTCCTGGATAAACTGTACTATGGTACTACTATCTATTACTTGGACTAGATATAGAAACCACATAGACATCCTCTGTCTTGTCTCCTGTTTACATCATGACAGTCGAACTCATTTTTTGAAATATTACATGTTTTGTGACAAAGAGATATGCACGTTTGATCATTGTCATCTTTATGAGAGAGTATTATGGGCCACACGTTCCAGCTTTGTTAAACCGTTGCAGAAAAAGAGACAGTTGTGCCATCATAGATGATTTTAAAGGCCTGTAAACTAAGAACGTCAGGACAATGACCAAGTATGTTTCACTCATTCTGCCAGAGCAAGAAAGCGATGATAAGATGCACCACCAGTATTTTCAAAAACACACAGTTCACAGGTCACAGGTCTGTTCACTACAGCAGGTCGCCATCACACACTGCTGTCTGGCAGCCATTGTAAACACAAAAACCTAAGTTAAGAGCAGGCAGGTGTATCTCCGACCACAGGAAACTACCCACATTACACGAAAATGTACCGTGTGCAGACATCCACTGTGCGTATTCGTGCCGTCAGCCTGAAGCCCGTGCTTTAGCTGCTCAAGTTAAACTTAAGAGTTTCTTAAAGGCCAGTAGACATGGGTCAGGATAAACCTTGATGAGCGGAGCTAAAGTACGACAATATTCCTGTGTTAACATGGCAATATTTCATGTATTTAGAAGTAAATATGACAAAGCACAGCCCATTGATTTGTCTGAAATATGTACCTTATCCATAAATTAAATGCTGATCAACACTGCCACTATTATAAACACAATATTGTTGTTGACTCCACAAACCAGCTTTGTCTTAAAGAAACTCTGTTAGCCATTCTACTGGTTTCTTCAGTGTGTCGCCTGCTGTCTGCAGGGCATCTACTCAATAGACTCATGGTTTACGGTGGAATTGGAAACAGGGCTTTATATAAGAGCCTGTGACTCTAATCTTTGTCCTCTGTAAAGCCGAACAGAGCAGGTCATCATTTCATTTTCCCAGAGGTTACTATGATGATCCTCTCTGACACATTTCTGAGATGATTTTAATACGTGACTCACACACAGTGTGTGTTAGGCAGATTGAGATGATGCCCGATGGATTAACAATCCTGTGGTGCTGGTGGATTATGGTTGGTGTGTGTGTGTGTGTGTGTGTGTGTGATGAGAGTAAATCTAAAACTGTTTTTCATTTCGAGCTGGAGTTATGCAATGCCCGCCAGGTCCCATTTTAAACAAAGAGAAAATCACATACCGAGATGAATTTTATTTCCTTTCTGGAATATTTTCATCAATGGAGTCGGACATAAATGTCACATTATTACACAACATCCTGCAACACATCTAATCTGTTTATTTTCTGTGTCCCATCCTCATACGCTCATGTTACTTCCTTCTCTGGTAACAACAGTCTGTGAATCCTATAAAATCATAATATGAATAAAAACTCATCTTTGCATGTTTAAAGCTGGTTACTTTGGTTATGGAGGCATCTCATCAGTGTTACCATCTTTTTATCCAAAGTCAGACACACTCACTGATGCCTTTCTTCTATCCATACGGTCTGCAGTGGTTCTAACACCTCAAAAGTGGGTGCACACGGTGTTGAAGTGTAGCTGTTGACCCGCAGCACAGACGCGGTGCTCTGTTGTAATGTTGTGACTTGTGTGTGTGAGTGTACTGACAGTAACTCTGATCAGAGACTGGCTGATGTCGTTTCGATATGAGAGTGCAGTCTGTAGTCTCAGGTTTACTCACACTGCAAACCAATCCTCCCTTTGCAATAATTAAACTGGAGAGCTGATTATTCACAAAATAATCAGCGTGACTGACTGACCAACCTCTCAGCTTTTGCTTTGCAACTCCTGACCTTCCCACGGACATCCTCAGCTTCACAGGAGTAACGGGGAGGCCACTTGTCTTCATTCACAAAACCTCTCCTAACACGTGAACAGCACCATCAACATAGGTGAAGGTGACTGCACCATCCAGGTTTTGTGCAGGGCTGCATGCTAAGGTCATTCGATAAAAGAGATGATAATTACTTGACTGAGCAATAGTTTACAATGACGTCAAGGTAAGGATGAATCACTTTGCTGATTCAGCAGTCCCCATCTGGTCTGCAGACCTTTTTCCCCTAAAGCTGCAGGGTCCTTTCATTGTTCAATGACGCTTCAGATTTGCTCTCAAGTCATTAGTATTTATGATTCATTATCTTCAGTTAATTCCCTGTCAGTGTGCTGAACTGCGAGGCAAACAGCGCACTCAGCTCTGGATCACTGTAAAATCACTGTATGTGACACGACGGCGGTCCTACAGAGGGCCATCTGACGGGAGACACAAAAGTTCTGCTGTGAGCTCTTTTCCAATAAAACCCAGTTATTTCACAGCACATTTATCCATCAGTCCATGAAGGGTTGACAGTATGTGAACTGTCCTCGGGCGCATACAAGGAGGTACAGGTGCAGTTTGTGTGTGAGAGCGAGAGAAAGAGGGAGAGAGGGAGATAGAGAGAGTGTGTGTGTGTGTGTGTGGCACAGTGTGTGGCACACTGACCCAAATAGGAGCGGCATCTGAGTCGCAGGCAATTCTTACGAGACACCGCGTACTGGCACCACATCCAGCTCAGCTTAAGAGTCTATAATCAGCCTAAATATGTTTTGGCAGGATGCTTTGCAAAATAAATAAATAAATAAATGAAAATCAATATAAATCACGGAGGTAATCCGGCTCTGACAGCAACACAGCCACGTGACAGGGGCCAGAACAAAATACCACAACACCACAAAGTAAGACACCGTCATTAAAAACTCATGGTTGATAAGCTGATATTTTAGGGTAATTAGACTATAGTGACTTTGCGTGAGTGGAAAAGACAGAAGTAACGCACATCAGTCCCGCAGCAAGCTGGAGAAGCGTCTTGCCACGGTGTGAAGCGGTGAGTGTGCAGCGAGCGCAGCGCGGTGGCAGCCGCGTTTTAAAAACCTGAACCCGCAGGGATCTGTGTTAATGAAGCGCTCTACAGCACAGCGACTGTCAATCATATTGATGAACAAAGCCTCAGCCTCCTGTTGCCATAGAGAATTCACGGGGCGAAACGGGCAGCCTGCGCCTTTTTATCCAGGGATGCAAACTCAAGTGTTTGCGCAAGATTCGAGTTACAGATCGTGTATTCATGCGACGTGACATTGTGTGTTTAGTGCATGTGCGTTTTAAAAGCATCCTTACCTCGAACAAAGGTGGCGCGCCCTTGTCTGGAAGTGTGCATCCCAGTAATTCAGCCAGGAACTTTGCCATATAGAGGTGAGAAGTGTGTGAAATATCCCTGAAAGGCGCGGGGTACAAAAGAAGAGCTGAATCAACAGGAGAGTCCTCTTTCTGTCAGCCTCGTTAACTTCTTTGTGGCGTTCAAGGACCCTGCGCGCATCCCTCCTTTCTTCTCCCTCTTCTTCTTCTTTCCTCCAGCTGCCCGGTGCAAACCAGTGCCCAGATCAGCGCAGAGCAGCAGCTGAATGTGGAGCTTGTAGGCTTTGGCTCCGGCTTCCAAAACAAAATCACAAACCCTGGAGCATCAGCGGTGTGGACTCACGCAGGTGGGGCCGGGCAGAGGGGGAATGGGCGGTCCAATGAGGTGTCAGGTGGTTTTCATCGACGGGGTCCCCCTTATTCTGAGATTAAATGGAGGGTAAAGCTGCACCTGGAGACCCTTCAGCTTTTCAAGATTTGATTACATATAAACGAATTTAATGTTTTTCTGACTGAATTTAATTTCTTGGCTGCTTGAAGAAAATGTAATCACTATATTGGGACGATCAACAGTTATATGAAGCCTTCAGAGGAATTATACGAAAAGGATCATCTTGTGCTCAGGATCATACATCGTTTCATTCACTAAAGAGCTGCAGACCTGACACATTTCATTCCAAAGACATGTCTCTACTGTCGACTCATGAACCAAGGATTTAAATTTCAAAATATCTGACCTCTGCTTTGCAAAATGTCTTTGTTTCACTGCTGTTGTTACCAATATTGTGTCATTTCCAATATTTGCAGTTGTGTATTTATATCTGCATGATGTGTTAATATGAGGTCACACGCTGGAGTCCACATTGTGTCTGGGTGTCTGCAAACCACATGCATTCATCAAAGTGTTGCCATCGAACTATAAAGGAAGGAATTTTGATGTTTTTTGTCTAGAAGTGACACCGCAGCCTCACTCTGCCACGGTTTCCCATTGGGAGTAATAGAGTGCTCTTTGTTGCCATCTATCACTTATAACGTGCTTAAATCAGTCAATCCAGCATGAACAGTGAGCACGTTAAACCGTCACCAGAGGTTTCGAGGCTGAGTTGTATTTACTGAAACATGGTGCGCTCACAGGACACCTGGCTGGATTCTGAATCAGGATCAGGGGGTATCGCTGCGAGCACCGGTTTGTTAATATTCTTTGTCCACATTTGTGTCTTATTAGATTGTTATTTTCATAAGCGGACTGTTATGTGATGCATGCGTTAGTCTCCTGATGTTAAATTCGAGTCGTTTTTCTAATATTCATTAAAGCCTCATGATTCATTCACAGCTTTTGTTTCTGTCTCGGGGTCAGAACGCCCCAGGGGGTGAGAGATGAATTTGGTTGAGGTTCATGAAATGCAAAAAGAAAAAAAAGAAACATGTTTCAAAATGAATATTTACAGAATATGCAGATTTAGCAAGAATTAGTCTAAAAAGGCTGCGAATCATTTAGCTCAAACTTTACAAATTGTCACATTTACACATTCATCTTGAGGTTGGGAGCACTGCAGTGAGTCTGTAAAGCAAAACTGTTCAGAGAAAGATGACACAATGCGCAATGTAATGGTGCCTTTAGGTGCAGGAGGTTTAAACTGGAGAAAACACAGACAAACAATGTATTCAGTTTCATAACAAAGCTTCTGATCAGACCTTTATAGAATACATTATTGTCCAATATGTCAATGAATTAGGAGCAACAGTGCCAAACTGTTATGCTCACTGCTCTTTCTCAGGGTCCGTGCTGGATGAAGAGCACCAGCCTCCTCTGTATAATGTTACTGCCTCTTTATGTTCATTATTTAAAATGATTTTTGAATAGCATCAAACAAATTAAAACGGTCTAATCTGATTCTAGTTGAAATCCTGTCATTCATAACCATTTTTCCCTGGTCAATAAATTAAATCAGAACGTCTCTTTTATTTTATCCTGAATTGTTTATTCAAGCCACGTTATGTTGGTGTTTTAAGCATTTCTCATTTGACCTCCTCTGACCTCTTTTTGCTGTTTCCTCCTGATCTTTCCAGGGCGTCTGTTCATAAGCTGCTCCCGCTCCCCAGGTATGCTCTTATTCTGTCAAACATCCTCCCTTTACATTCCCCCTCATATCTGTCAAGGATTCTTACTTTGTCTCCTCCGCGACGTGGGTTTCGTACGCGTTTCCTGTCAGAGTGAGAGAGGTCAGAGTTCAGGCCGCACGACGTTGTCAGACTGAATCGATGTAAGTGAATAAAACGCTGGCACCTCTTCTCTCCCCTCTCTCCTTGCGCCACAAAGGACGGTGAACAGAGCTGTTTTGACAGGGACGGAGGAAACAGGCGAGGGATCATGACGTCTGAAGAGGGATCATGTGAGGGAGACAAAGATGGACATGAAGGTGGTTTTTTGTATTTTGCGCTTCACCGCTAATATTTGTGAGATGTGCATCATGTAGTAAACATTACACTCCACGCACAGCAGCTCGGTTATGCTGCAATATGAAAAATGAAATGATGCAGCAAATACACAATCTGATACTCCACTGACTAGATGATGTCATCTGACAAAGCATAAAGCCAAAGACAGCAAAAGTAAATTTCTATGAAGGACATTTTCCAATTTTTTTCAGTCACCTATTCACTCACATATTATAAGCTACAATGTGTAACAATACAAAGAAAAACAGAAACAGTAACGTCAGTGAGGCTTCATGCAAACTCAGGGAGGCATCACCCAGTGTTTTTATATAATTATATTCTCAGACTGACTGTTTCATCCATTTGATAAATCCATATATTTCCAGTTACCTGATGGGTCAGATGATGGTGTGATGTCTCCAGCTGTCAACACATACATTACATTCTCAACAAGGAAGCCATCTGTGGATGAAACGATATCAATCTGCCTCAGACTTTCACTCTTCTGCTCTGTCGTTTGGACTGTATCAGTCAAGCACCAACAGTGGAGAAAAGCATAGATAGTTCTTCCAAAAAACAGCTCCAGTGAGGGTGCAGCAAGCGCTGAAACTGGCTGTGTGGTCATATGGACACAGTGCAGAACTGGCCTTGTGATTGAGCAACATGTGACAGAGGCAGAAACAATACACGTGCAGAAACAGCCTCTTAACAGGCCAACGATTGTGTCTGCTTCTCATGTTTTCATCAGTACAAGTGTGCTTTGCATGTCTGTTTTAAATCATTAGGGATTCTTATTAAAAATGATCTGTAGAGTACAACAACACAATCAACCACCAATACAACAATAGTGCAATTATAGTTGTAATGAGGTCTAGTTCTCCTTGTGGCATGTCCTGTCAGGGTCATACTTGACAAAACATCCCAGCGTCACCGAGACAAACTGCAGGGCAATTAGCACGGCCATTGTTTCCAATTAAAGTGACTGTGATTTAGAGTTTTTGTCTCTCTTCACACGTGCTGTCTTTACATCCTCTGCATTGTTTTACTGTTTCCCTCCCCGTAACCCTTCTGTAATTGGTGGACCTGTAATGGCTCCCATCTATCACAGCTATCTAGAGGGAATCTCTTCCACCCATTAAATGACTGTGGACACTGAGCCAAATGACTCCAACAGACATTTCGGCATAGATTACTACCCACTCAACACATGCAGGGAGGCAGGTTCACTCGATCCTAATTTAATTTGTGCGGCGTAGAAATCTTCTCAGGAAGAGCGGGAAGAGAAGACAAGACAAGACTTACTGACGGACTGAGCGGCCAGGTTTTTTCAAGGAAGACAGCAGAAGCGCGCAAGTAATTTTAGTTCATCCATCGAGTAAAATCAAGAGATGAATCTAAAAGTTATGTTAACTTATTTAAAATCAGGGAACCACCCAGAAATTCTGGGGTGCTCTGTGTCAAGGACAGACAGGAGTTAGGGATTGAACCAATAACTGCACTATTAATGGCTGACCCCCCTCTTCTGGCATCTGTGCTACAACCACATCTTCCACCTTTCTCTCTGAAACCTTGTTAGCACCCATGTTAACCTCAGTGATACTGTGTGAGGCATCGTGGGTAAATCATGTTGCCGGCTTTGTTTCTTGGAAGTGGACTGATATCTTCCCCCTTATGTGGTTTAAGCTAATACTCTGGTGCTGGAGTAAACAGACCACATGGCAGGTTTCTTAATTAACTAATCATTAGCTAATCATTAGCTACTCTAAATATTGGATTAGAAGCAGTAAGAGTGAGTGGTTATTTCCTCTTTGGTTCCTTGGTAATGTCTCAGAGTTTTGTGCACGTTATTGTAAAATGTTTCCTTTGATTGATCATGTTGGGACAATAAGTGTACAGCTACAAGCTCCTCGTCCTGCTCAAGGACACCTCAGCAGTGATGGGTAATGTAGCTGTTGTGGGGATCAAACCTGCAACCTCACAGTTCAGGATTAGTCTCTTAAACCATTACAGCACCGCGTAGGTCTTGGTATGTTTGCATTAGTGTGACACAAATGACTTTGATGTGACTACCTGCTGTTCCACCTGCTGGCTCGATTGTACCACATTACGGGACGCAAACACACACGCATACACACATAAACCTCCCACAACCCCTAAACCTAATTAGTCAATTTTGAGATGAATAAACCATATTCATCATCTAACCTCTAACGCAAAAACGCCAAACTGACAGCGTGCACTTCCCATGAAACAAATTGTTGACAAAAAAAACATAATTAATGAAGCAATCAGCCCGCACCAGCCGAGTCTCTCATTGACTCCCCGCTGTTGTACTAGATTTTAATAATGCTGTTTAATGACATGCTGCACGTTGGCTGGCAAACGCAGCTCCATATGTTGTTACAGCTGTGGGGAGCAGGGAATATACATGATGTACACAGCTTCAGAGCATGGCCCCCTGCTAGGAGAGAGGGAATTACATACGTGTGTGTGTGTGTGTGTGTGTGTGTGGTTGGGGAGGGTGGGTGGAAATACACTTGACTCGGCCCTCCAGAGAATTCCCTTTGATGGTTTTTCTTCCTGTGCTTGCTCGTGCTTCTGTAAAAGTAGAATAAATGTGCTGAATACATGTGTTTCTCCACCACATATGATCATTCCAACACCGATTCACTGCACAGTGTTTCAACACAAATCAAACATCTAAAAATGGAAAGCCTGAAACTTAAAAGTAACGGCATAAGCAACAATGAGCAAAGATGCACATATTCAGAAGAATGGTTTGATCCCTCCATTAAAAGTGCTGCTGCTATTAACTAACCATGAAACGCACGAGCGCAGCAGAGCACAACAAGAACCAGACCAGGTTGCAGCAATTTGTAAAGAATACCTGTGTGTAGCATCGGCGCATTAGAAGCAATCAGCGCATTAGTGTTGCATACTAAAAGTTACCATGACGATGGTAAACCTGATGCTGACACAGTGACAATTTGGGAGTAATGCTGTTAAAAAGGTAACATATCACTGTAATTCCACAACCTTTGACTGTGACTAGAACAGTGGACAGCTTCAGAGGAGAGTGGACAAACGCAGCCTGTTCTCCTGATTTTCCACTTTATGTTTATTCCACTTATTCCACGTCAGCTGATCTTACAATACAACACGGTTCAGAGAATGAGTGTTTGTTTTTCATCACGGTGATTTTAATGATTCAAGAAATAAATGTAATTTAATTTAATTCATTATTAACTGCTGTAACAAATCCCAAAATCACGTCTTAGTCTACCAAAGCCTACGGCCTGATCAAGACAATACCAGCGTAGCTAACAGAGGGGAATGTAATACAAGTCATTGCTGAGATAAACGGTACAATGACACAGTCTGACAGTTGTCGTGTCCCACTCTGTACCACACTAATGGTAGTAGAATTAAATATCTTGTAGTTGATATTTAAGAGAAACATACAAAACACATTGCTGTCCTCAGAGGTCAGCACAGTCTACATCTACTCAGCGTCTCAAGTCAGCAGCATAAAGGTTAAGAGGTTATCACAGCTGTTTTCATATGGATTTTCCCCACTTACAGCAACTAATCCATTAAAATGAATGGATTTTGCTCTAGGACTTGTCCGACACTTTGGATATATGCAGTATCCTGCTCATCACAGCCTCACAGGGCCAATTTCACTGATTCAGATCATGTTTATACCAGCTGAGAGAACGCATGGATTTAAAACCAGCTTTGGTTACGCTACCCAGGGGAAAGTAACCAGGCTATCTCAGCGTTAGATTTGGTCTGATGAACACAAACGATGAGATGATTGTCCTACAGTAAGTCACGTTAATGTCAGACTGAGGGGCTGTATTTTTTCACTGGTGAGCCGAGCAACTGGGCGCATATGTATGAGATGTGTTTTAATATGCGCACGTGTGTTAATTACGTTCGGTGAAATGTGTTGATATGGCAGTGCCTGTGGTTTTATAGCACTGCGGCTCCCAGTCTGTGAGAATATGAACAAAGGCAGTCTCATCTGCACTAAAACATGCTGTGACTGCACAGATACAAAAAGAGTTACGTGCTTATTTTGTATACAGTATTCTTGTCAATTTGTATTGATTATTCTACAGACTTCTTAATCCATTAAATTGGAATTTAAAGGCTCACATACATAAATGGTGCAACCAAAATGTGGTGCTGTTAGCTATAACTGTTGTGATTTAGATGTCCAATCTTGAGCAGGACCAGAGTTACGTGCCATAATGTGACCGCTTGCAGGTGCACATTAGCCCACTGTCGCCATGGACTCCAAACCTCAGTATAGAGCAAACATCCAAGTCCGTGTCAGCCCCAAGCTTCATGCTGTGGGTCACTGCCAGTTAGAAGTTTGCAGTGGTAAAGCTGCAGTGTCAAAGAGAGAAGTCTGGATCAGAAGTGCAAACTGATCTGCACTGGCAGAGCTGTGTTACACCGTTCTGAGGCATCTGAGGAAATGTGGCAAGAATCAATTCAACCGTGCACGATGCATCACGGCACAGCACAGACTCAAAGCTCAATGAAAATGAACGGGGTTTTTGGGCTGCACCAACAAAATCATCGCTCCTGCCGTACTCGCTGGATGTGGTGACAGCGACTTCTTCCTCTCTTCCAAAATGAAATGCAAGCTGGCAGGTTGCAAAGTGACATATGGGAGGAGTTAGGAAGGACATCACAGACTTAGCTTCACAAGGTTGCATCACTCCACAAGTTGACTACTTTGAAGGGAATGGTGATGGGCTGTTTTTGCTTTTTATACAAGCGTCACATAACATTACTATTGCATATCATACTTGTATAAAATTCAACATCTTTAAACTTTCAAAGAAGTAGTTCAGGGAGCCTCTGGTGATATGATGAAAATTACAAATTACTTTACTAAATTGATTTTTTTCCCTTTAAAGATTCGTTGTACCAGACTATCTCGTCCAGTCAACTTTTTTCTCATCGTCACTGTTCAACTGTGCTTCAGTGCATACATCAGTAAGTAAACACAGTAGCTTTCAGCCCTGATTCTGACTGACTTCAGGTCAGTAGATTCAGCCTGTTTCTGGTTGTGTTTCTCAGGTTTCTAGCCCAGCAGCCGATTCTTCGTATCAGAGTTGTAACATCATGATCTTATTGTGGGGTTTTGTCATTTCTGTAAAGATGTACTCTACGTTATGAGTAGACATAGTGCTCTCAGTCAACTGTAAGGGGAGCTCCACTGCTAAAAGCTACTGATTCTGTCAGCGACAATAATGAAGCTCAAATACATAAAAAACCCCTGTAAAAATCATTATGATGTATCCATGTGCCTGTTCCTACAAAGCAGCTGATGTGTAAAGTTGCATCATAACTGAAATGAATTGTGGCCACAACTCTGAAAATGAGGTCTAGGATGTAAAACTGTGTGTTTTTACTTCGGTAAAAGTCCAGCGTAGGTCTAACAAACATTAACCAAAGCACACATGCTGTCACATACACACACCGTGACACACTGACACCGCTTCAGCTCTCTCACACAAGCCTCCCTCTGTTCACTGCAGCAGCTGCCTAATGTTGCATCAAAGACCCAGCCGTTCACAGCGAAGCCTGTGATGGAGAGGGTTTTTTTCCTTTTTATCACCCTCTCTGAGTCTGATGGATCTCCACAGCGTTAATGCCACGTGCCAAGCTGCCGCTCCACCATCAAACCACATGAACTATCACACAGCTCCTGAGAGTATGAGACAGAGAGAGCACAAAACAAAAGAGAGGAAATAAAGAAGAGAGGAGACCAGTCACTGCGACCGGCCGCACCGACTCTGCACTGCAGCAGAACAGAGGGTGTGATTTATCCGCGAGTTCAACCGGGGGGAACCGGGTTTCACCATTAGCAAATGAGCCTTAATTCAAACAGACAGCGAAGAACACACTTCCTCTAGTCTTTGGAGTTCTTGACTCACAGCCCAAGGCCAAGTGCCAGTGCTGCTCAGGAAGCTGCTTCTCTCTCAGGCTGAGTTCACACCTGTACTTTAATTCTCTCAGTATACACCTGAGCAGTCTCTGGTTTTACTCCAGTCCATGGTTGTCTTACATTTCCTAGAGGTAACAAAACTCACGACACAAAATAAATAAAGGTTACCATTATTCAAATGGATAGGTTGATATAAAGTGAAAAAACTGTTCCGATGGCTGTTAGGAACAAAAGGTTTTACACACAAGTTTGTGCAAGTGCATTATTCATTATACACAGTCATTACATCCTGCATTCACACCACAAGCAAACCACAGCAGAGCTGAGCTCAGTATGAGTAAAGGCAAAGTCTCCATTATCTTTCGGATGTCCTCACCAGTCTTCACACCATAATGTGTTAGACCGGGTAACAAAGCAGATGCTCTTACTTAACTGACCAGAATAACAACAACAACAAATAACTTCAGTTTTCTTCTACTTAGATTGAGTGGTATATTATAAAGTAAACACACAACAGTCAAATCACGTGGAAAAAAAAAATGTGTGACGCTGAAGAGTTTTAAAAATGGTTAATAGTTAATACAGTACAAACGAAAACAGCAAGACTTCTTAGCCTAAACCTAGCATGTGTGAAGGTTGAACACTACACCCCATATTCCTATAAAGTAGCATAATCTGTGAAACATGAAAAGCACCAGATGTTTGGAAAAGGGTTACACTGCACATTACTACTATGCAAGAGTACAACAACAATATAGTCATGAAACACAGAAACACACATCTACAAACAGCAGTTGAGAAAATGTATGTACCTCTGAAAGGATGTGTTTTTGCAGTTGCGTTTTCTAACAACGACTGCAAGTCCAGAGTTCACAAAACACACTTAGTGCTTAAAGGATTTAACTTTTATATTCAAGCAAAACACAACCATTAAACTGCTGTTGCTGCTGTATGTTTTCCCCTGCCACTGCAGCAATAAGCTTCTCTTTGGTAAATCATTAATGAGGGTCTGTGGCAGCGTGCTGGAAGCTTGTCACTGTTCAGAGCTCGGAGTGGGGGGAAAAAAAAAGTGCCAGAACTATTTCACTCTATCGACATTTTGGGGTGTGTGTGTGTGTATGTATCTGCATGTTTTAGGAAATCATTAAGTATTAATTACCAGGCTATATTACTGCTGTTCACAGTATAAATATATTTAATCAATTGGGTAATTTGAGTAATTATGAAAGGGTAATGTACTTAAACTAACCTCTAATGAGGCAAATTTAAGATGATTTAAAAACCTCAGTTTGTCAAGAGGAGAACGGTTCATCAGGTACAACAACATGTGATGTTGATCAGAAATGTATTAACTGTACAGTAACAGTTTGATGCACACTTTTAGGCTCAGGCTTTCATTCTGCTTGAAACTGTACGAGATTGTCCACGTCATATTTGGGTAGCGAAGCTGGAGGGAAGCCACGCCGGTGATACCGTCTTATTTGATTCTCATTGTCTGTCGTGTACAGCGTGACATCTTTTGATATCAGCGTGTGACAAAAGCCTCGGAAAAAAAAAGCGGAGGGCCGATGGAGACTTCAGATGTTGTGTCGTGGGAGGTGAAATAATTCCCAACATCAAACAGACAGCTGAGCTGACAAACACTCCGACGCGCACGCACACACACGCACACACACGCACACACAAAAACACAATTTCCCTTTCCATGAAATTTTCATCGAGGGAACTCGGGTCTCGATTAAAAAGAATCCAGTGGGATGTTGGTCCTCCTGTAAGTGAGATACAGGCAATTTTTCGGGTAATGATGTGAATTTTGATTCATTCCATGCATCGACTGAAACCAGATGGATCCTCCACCCTATCCTGTTCCCCACCGGCCTGCTGAGTGACAGGCATGCCCACACACACACACACACACACACACACACAAACCAAAATATGTCAAACCAAATGTTATCAAATATTGTTGGATACAAGACTATTATTGGAGAGCTTACACACACACACACACACACACACACACAGACCTGATGTGAGATTTCTGCTTTCGGCTATCTCGTGTCAAAAAGCAATCCTAAAGGGAAATGAAAGTGTCAGCCACTGAATTCCTCCCTTTTGTTTTTCACGTATTACCTCTCGAGCATACAACAGTATTTGTTTCCGAAGATAAGCAACATAAACCGGCAAATATATCCAAAAAAAATCTATTACCATGGGAGTAAAATAATGAAAGAGTAACCTGAATTGATTAAATCTCAGTCAGCTTGTCTAATATGCAAGGAAATACAAGCCTATGTTGTGAAGCCGAACAAGGAGAGGTTGTGAGAAATACTGAAACACAGTGGATAAACTGGGGAATAAATACATAAGAGTGAGGCTGGTTTCATTGTAGATGCACTGTCTGATTTGTGATCATTGTTAAATGTTAAATGTTCCAAAAAAGTGCTTGTTTACTGGGGGACAGTATTATTGCAGAGTTTAGGTCCTACAGTGGCGACCTTTGAGTTACTTTGGGACAGTAACAGTGACTATGGGCTGTGCAAAGTTGTCACACTGATCCAGTGTTTGGGTAGAATTGATCCAGATTTTATGCAAAACGTGTTTTCAAATTAAATTCTATCTTAATACTGATTGATCAAAATGGCCTAGAATCACCAGTGCTTGACTAAGCACATTACATTACAGTGCAGTGCGATGTAGCTACTCGTTCATGTATTAGTAAACTGGTATCAGAATAAATCAAATCGTCTTTGGAACCAGGCTTTCTGCAGGAGAACTGAGCTTAAAATGTTCATGTGGGTCCTAAACCCAAATTCCTCTACCAGATGCTTTTCTTCCTGCGTCTGGTCAGGTCCTCACGATTAACAAACGTCTGACTTTCTCTGTTCAATGAGGAAATCAATTTATTTTCAGTTTCTTGGCTGATTTGTTTCTCTCAGGCTTTTTTTTTTATATAGGTTGTAAAAAAGCAAGGTTTAGGGAAGCAATGGGAAGGAATGGCAGGAATTATTATATTCAAACTATCCAATAAGAGATAGAGATAGAGAAGAACCCCTTGCATTATTTATTTACAACTAGATAAAGATCACAAATCTTTCCTTCCTTCCTTCCTACCTTACTCTTTTTTCCATCCATACCAATTTGCTACACTTCATCTGTTTCTAAGCCTCATTACCTTCAACTTCTCATCCACTATCAATCACACACACACACACAGACCCATAGGTGGATGGATGAGAGAGTGCAAGAGAAAGAGACAGAATCTAATTAAAAAGGGTAAACAAAGATGTAGTGAGCTGTCTCGTGCATAATTACTTGCCATCACGGCTTCATCTTGTTCCTTCCTCCCCTTTTTCCCCCTGGAGGGAGTTTTTAAAACGAGGGTCAATCGCGTTTGACCACGCAGCGAGATGAGGCGTGACACATCTGGGATTTTTCACACAACAGATAAAACACTGCCGGCACAAGTCAGCTTTGGGTATTGACTTTGATATGGTGTTGTCTAGAGCTTTTACAGTGGGAATAAAACTGAATAATCATTTTAATAAACGTACAATTTCTGGTTAAGAGAGTGATTCAAGGCGAACAGCAGACTAAAGATACTACTAAAGATGACCAGGTCCCAAAAACAACCAGTCGCACCATGTTTAAAGGAATAGGCAGATGATCTGGGGAAATAAGGTGAGAAGGTCGAGACAACTTTCATATTCATCCATTAACAAACCAGTATGCACTCCACCAAGAGGCACTTTCAATAGTCACTGGGAAATAACTGCATAGAATCAGTAAAATCTGATTTAAAAACACTTAAAAAGTTAAAAAGCTCTAAAATAAAAATGAAAATGTTTTTTTTTTCCATTTCCATACATTTAGTGAGCATGTGTGAAGTTTCACAATACCAGCTTCTTTTTCCATTCAATCCCTCACTTGATATAAGAAAACGATGAAGAAGTGCTTTCCTGCCACCAAATTAATGATCGTTATAAATCATTAGATTATATCAGAAAACAAATGGGGGCATTAATTAGATCAACAAACAAACACTACAAGCTGTTCATTTGTCGGGTGACATGCATGAAACTGCAGCGTTTATTCAAAAAGTAAATGAGGTGGCCCAAAATAAACCACAGGTGAGGCTTGTAGAGTTTCACTCAGTGATAATGGAGCCAATTAAATCCACGTTTAATGTTTTTTTCCAGTAATTAAACACGGACCCAACAAAAGCTCAGTGGGTGATCTGTTCATGTCTCCAAAAGTTAAATTTCATCTCATCAACTCTTACATTTACTCATCTCGGTGCGCTGATGCTCGCATGTTCATTCTCTCATCCCTTCATCTGCAGTTCATTCTGTCAGACCCACTCTGAAACTCAGCGATTAATCAGTGCGTGTATCTCAGTATGTGTTATAAATCAGCCAGGAGCTTCACTCGGGAGCTCAGGAAGTTTATTTCCATCATGGACCCACAAGTTGAAACAAGCTTCACGACAACGTCAGGCAACTGGACAAGTTTAAGACTCAACAGACATTTATTCACTCCTGCTTAGAGTCTTCCTGAAAGCTACATCATAAGTCCCAAGTGGAAAAAGTGGCCGCTGTAATGAAGACCTCAAGACCCAGGCTGTACGTGACAGGACCTGACAAGTTGCTCCTATATTTAGACCTCATGTCTTGATGTGACTGAAGATTGCTGAGCTCTCTATTTTACTGCAACCTGAATTCATAAAACTGGAAAAAAAAAAAAGGGAAATATTCGGCAAGTTTCCTGCTTCTGTCCACTCAAAGCGAGACACATTCACAGCAGTAATCATACCTTAGACCCAGACATCAGATGCACTGTGGGCGGTCACTCTGTGCGACGCTTAAACCCTTCCCCTGATGCTCTTTAATGATAACATCCTCTGTGCTGATCCTGTCTTACCCTACTGTCGCTGCCCTTTCCGCAGCCCGTTCACCGGCTGGCCCTCGCCCTCCGGATGATCACATCTTATCCTTCAGAGAAGGGTGAAAGGCCTGAGTACTGGTGGGTGGGTGGGGGGGATTTACCTTCCATTAACGATGGCTGTCTCAGATGGCTTGGCCTTTACATACCACACACACACACACACACACACACACATCCACAGCAACTTCTCAACAAGCTACTCGAGCGGTGTCAAGATTAAAGAGCAATTACAAGCTACTCCACGAGTGATAGATTGGAAGTGGAGTCAATGTGATGGTGACCCACTTCTGGGAGAGAGGAGGAGAGGAGGAGTAAAGAGGAGAGGAAATAAGGAAAGCAGAGGAGAGGGAGATGAAGAGGGGAATGAATTGAAGAGGTGGAAATAAAAACTTTATCAAACACTGCAAGTAAACAGAAATTTGTCTTTGAAAAGACTCCCATGTGGACATGGAAGGAGAACATGCATGTAGAAAGAAGAGAGAAACGTATGGAAAGATGAGCAAACAAGATGATCGCAGGTGATCAATGCTTTGTTTTCATTAATCGTTGAGATACAATTATCATTATGATGAGGTGTCGAGCCGTGTTCACACCGACAGTGAAGCATGTTTTCATTTTTCGTCATTCGCGGGAATTAGACTGTTTATTCCTCCAAAACAGTCGGAGGACAAACTGTAAATGTTTCAGCCTCTGCCTGAACTCACCAGAAACTCACGTCCTGAAATTCCCCCGCAGTCTTCCCTTCTTCCCTTTTTCCTCCTGTCGCTCTACATTTACTGTACTGTACTGAAAAACCTTTCACTCAAGTGGCAACATTTTCACCCTTTGCATCAGGCCACACCGCCGTGGAACAAACTCATGTCTTGTCATATCCTTGCACTGATTTGGCAACTGCAACATTTCTAAAATGCGCCTCATGTTGAGTGTGAACATGCAGTCTGAAGAAGACCACTGTACCCAGAGCTGATTGTCTGTGTTCAACTATAGACGAACATTTTAGTGCATAAACAACAGATTATGGTCACTTCACTTCATGTCACACAGTGTCATAAATAAGGGTTTAATCTCTGTACATCACAGCTGTATTTAGTCAACATCTCATGATTGATTGAGGTGAGCTGGTGATCACGGTAACACACACACACACACACACACGCACAATATTACTGATAAGCTTTCACAGCCTGTGGGTGCAATCATTCCATCCCCTTGATGAGTAATAAAGCTCAGTGGGCGCTGGTGAGAGGAGCGATGGCTGTGAATGTCACCGGAGCACCGCTGATGGCTTTATGGTTGGGTTAAGTGCTAAAGATAGCAATGATGTGACCTTGTGTGTGGACTGTGCAGGTCGAGCCTCCTTTAACTCACACACATCTATTAGATAACACGTAGGAATTGCTTTGATATCCATAGAGCTGGTAGATGTTTGTTGCCTTGTGCTGCCCAGCTTTTTCATCGTCACTCGTGCTTGTTTTCACTGTTAGCAGTAGCTGATGTATACAGGTGGGCAGGAAAGTCAGCGAGGACATGGTCACTGCTGACAGCGTCATTTTTCTTTTCTGCACTACAACTCTCTTATGCTGTGCTTCTGTTTTTAACTTTTTCACCCATTACATTCCCGGTTTCCTTCTGTGTTTTTGTTCCCATCTGTCTATTTGAACCAGGAGTCTCCTGGTATGTTTTATGTTGATTGGAGACCACTATAAAACCAAAATTTGGGATTATTTAAATACACTTTCTGGTCCAGTTTAGAGATTAAAAGCTCTATGAACTTTTTGCTGAAGACCCAAGCAAACAATAAATACACTTAGAAGTACATTATAATGTCATATCACACTATATTGTAACGTTTTGTTCCGTACTGTGCAGAGATGCTGAGCTGCTATAAAGGAAAGTGGACCTTTTTTCAGGTTGGACAGCCCACCTCAGCTATGAAATACTGAAGAAAACCCCGCATGTAATACTGCACAATATTCAAAATATGGAATTTTATATCATATTCAAAAGAAATGCTTTTTAAGCAAGAAAAATATTAAGCTTGTGATCAAAATCTTAAAAATTAAAATGCTCACATAACATGCGCACTTTACTTCACACCTTTCTCAAACAAAAGATGACCTGCCTGTAAAATACCCAAGTGTCTGCTGCATTAATTCAGAATAAATGGATGAAGAGGGACCGGCAACCTCTGCATAAACACGGACTATCTAGGCCACACGAAGCTTTAGCTCCAATCACACAAACAGCCAGTAAGTACGTGCGCTCGATGTTAAGAGCAGGAAACAGGCGCAGCACAAAGATCAACATCAATCTGTGAAATGACAAAACAAAGAAATGTCACGACAAAACTTTTACTGGATCCGGATCTGGCTGTTCAATAGTTCAAGAAATGTGGACGCAAATTCTTTATGCCAGCGTCACAGATCAATACACTATTGATGGTTACATTTCGTTCTCCGTCCTCTCTTTCGCTCACATCACCGAGCAAAATCATTAAAATCTGCCCTACACAGATCATAAAAGAGTCTCTTCAGGATTCTGAAACTTTTATCTCATTAAGCTCATTTTCTTGCCAAATGACTCGACTCCGTCTCCTCAGAGGAGCGGTTTTAACCAGCCAGAGAGGAGGAGGAGGAGGAGGAGGAGAAAGGGGGAAATAGAGGAGAATACTTCATCCATCTCATTCTCCATTTGACCGAACTGTACGGCAGCCAAGCACGGTTGGGCTGGGTCGCAGCAAAGACTCCTGGGTAATAGGGTTTGGAGTAAAGGCTCATTACCTCCTGTATTTCCTTCTGACCGGCTAAAACACACTGCAGGCCTTCTGGGTAATTCGGAAACACAGGCTGGGTCCAGATGTGTGCGGGGCTCAGATGAGCTGGAGTCAAATTTTATGCTTTCATTCTACAGAAAAGAGAGCGATTAGCATATTTTAGACTGTATCCAATGAAAATTATACACAAGAGCTTCTCTCTGAAGTGCGTCTCTCCTGCTATAAACCGTTTGATAACATTTATTAAACCAGAGATTAACTCCCCAGTTATCAGAGTCAATAATTTCAATTTTTTGAACACAAAATAGAGGAAAATCTTTTCAGTGGCCACTTCATTACTGACATTATTCAACCTGTCAACTGAATTATGGTAAAAACACTGTCAGTCAATGTTTACCATTCATGTAACGGACAATTAAGTGAAGGCGCTCTCTCTCTCTCTCTCTCTCTCTCTCTCTCTCTCTCAAACTGACTGAGAATCTCATGCCTGCATTTCGTTATGAGTAGTCTACATTATTGCAACTCGCTGGTCATGGTTCCACCCAACAAAACAACCCACAGATAACAAGTCATCCACAAGTCGGCAGCTCGTGTCCATGACAAAGAGGTCAGACATCATGTAAGTCCACTCCTCCGTAACCTTCAGTGGTTACCTTTTGGTTTCAGATATTCAACTGAAGAGTTTTAGTTTAAAAAGCCCTGACTGGTTGAGCTCCACAGTACGTCTCAGACATGCTGTCAATGGAAATGTCCACAAGAGCACGGCATTTTCCAAGTCCTGTAAAGTGGCTTTGAGTATGAACACAGCCAAGGAATGGATCTGTTTGCCTGCTGATCTTAGACAAGCTGTGTTTATTAAGCAGAGAGGAAAGTCTTTGGTTTGGTTTCATATCATACGCCACATTGTGCCTTGTGCTTGTCTGTGTATAAGGATGTATTTTTACATGCCCTTGTGAATTTGCACATTTTGTTGTTTCATGTTAAAACACCCTGACCTGCTGTTGGATGAGTTTGAATTGAATTGATGCAGGGTTGATGCAAAAGAACGTATCCTTCCTCCTGTAATCTGAATACCTAAGAACATATTACTATCATATTTCTCAAAAGAAACAAAAAGGTGAAATGCGTGTTGATTAACTCAACTCAAATAATATTTAAATATTTAAGACCAGCATGACTATATGTATGTGTAAGAAAGTGCCTGTTTGTAATGAATTAAGACAGCTATCATCCATCAGCTCAGGGTCCAGGCCAATTAATCATGTACAAATGCACATTCCTTGAAGATTCCATTCATTTAGACCAAGCAGAGAGTGGTTGTTGCTGTGAAAACTATCCAGAGTTGCTCTGTCATGTTTTGCAATTGGTTTCTAGTCCTTCACATTTATAATCAAACTGCACACCCGCACCAGAGCGATGCACTGCTTCTTTATGACAGCGCTCTGATTGGTTTGTTCATAGAAAGATGTGTTGACATCATTTTTATGAATGTGATTTATCAAAGCTGTGAGCACGACAAAGACAGTTTCAATGAGCTTCAGCTCCTTTTGAGACCGAGGTGTAAATACAGACTTTGCATAATTGAATAAATAAGTCTATTTACATGGCTGGAAACAATTTAGGACAAGTAGGGAAATGTGTTTTTGTCTTTTTAGTAATCCAACTCCCTCCTTCCTTCATTGTAGATGTATATTGGCATGATTGACCAAGAGTTTGGAGCACAGACTGTGGTGTCAACATAGAAGCCAATAAGAAGATAGTGGCTGGCAGCTCCCAGGTGCCAGCCTTGTGAACGTAAAGTACTATGGCAATGACAAAGAGCTTGTTTTACAAGCTCAAGTGTCATTGAAGTCCAAGCTAATATCTGAGCCGTGTCCACTCTTCCGTGAAGATGGATGCAGGTCACAGTGGTGAGCTCAATCTCTCTGCAGCCCAGCAAGCTCTGATCAAAAGAGCAAGGCTTTCTCCTCCCGACTCCAAGCAATCTCACAGAGCGTCAACCTCAGGCTGAGCCATGTTGACACTACACAAGCCAGGTGTAATGGAATTGACCTCCACCGCCAATCCGCTCATGGTTGGCGAATAGACACATCAATAATATCCGCTGTGCAGCACGGACTGTAAACTCAGCAGATTGTAAATAAAGGTCGGACGGCTGCAGCAGCCGGGACGAGCCTCTTTCTCTTTCAAGGTGTCTGCTGTGGACTTTTACATCCAATACGCATGCAGTTGTGATAGCCAGAACTCTAAAATGGACTCAAATGCAAAGTCAAAGCTTTTAACACAAAGACTGTGTTAAAAGTCCGGAAATTCCAAAATTTACATTGTAGTTTGACTCAAAACTGGCTGTGTTTTACTGTGAGTTGCGTGTTCTGTTTCTGGCAGGGAGAAGATACTTCTTAGTTGTTTCACCTTGCTCCCAGTCTTCATACTAAGCTAAGCTAATCTAAGCGAAGCTAATTGTCTCCTGGCTTTAGCTTCACAGTTAACAGACATGAGAGTGATATCAATCTTATCACACTGAGATCTGTCGCCACAGGAGCTTCATCGAGGCTTCGACAGGTAGAACAGCCGGTGTGCCTGTGGAGCAAGGTTACAGCCAACGCTGATGGCCGGCCGTGGTGTTGAAACTTTAAAACAAGAGAGGGCGATGAAACGCTGCTTTTTATCATGATAGGTTTTACAGCTACACTACTACTGAATCAGACATTCAAATACCTTACTGAAGCAAGTTCCAAGTCTGTGCAGAATGGTTTTCATGCTCTAGAAACATAAAATAGTGTATAGTTCACCTTAGGAAGGGATCAGCTGTACTTTGTATGCTACATTTTTGTAAAATTATCCAAAACCTTTGCAATTTCATAGTGATGTAACAGGTTTGGAAACACGGAGCAGCATTTTTCTTCCAAAATGGCCTTTGGAAGTCTTCATTTGGCCCGTTCCGATGCTGTAATAAATGGACTTTAATCTCTCTGTGATAATGTCTTTCATTCTGTTTCTCACACACACACACACACACACACTGTCTGATTAATGGCAGGGATGTAGAATCACACCTGGACAGCTCTGACATTTCATATCACATAGTGACATAACAAGGATTGAAAGCTTCGCCACCAGCACACGACCAGAACATAAATGAGGAGATTGACGAGTGGAGAGAAATACAGAGCAGCAATTTAGGCGGAAGTGAGTCAAAAGGTGCCGTTTAGGTGAAAATGATTAATAATTAATATTTGTCACATATGCACAGAAGAATGAATTTTAGCTACTTTACTTGACCAGGTGAGACTTACTGACCATAAAAAGGTCTTTTCTGACCTTTGTTTCACACTCACTGCAGCCAACAGCAGGGTTTACTTGATTAAAAGACACATCAGCAGGAGCTGTTGTGGTAAATGGAAGCATGTTCTGTAGACAATATAGTTTTATATTAATGACTATATTATATATTTTACTCAGAGACATTAGAGGAGGAGACCAAATTTAGACTGGTGTACAGTTACAGAAAGGGCTCAGCTCTCTGAGGATCCCTCAAAGATGGCAACCGATAAGGATCAGGCTGGAAGAACCTGAATGGTACAAGTTAGACACTAATGTTTGAGAAGCATGGATGTGGTCATGACAGGTATCACGGTGCCTCATTGTTTCATCGTCCTTAGGAATGATCACAATGTAATCTGTCAGAAAAACATGTTTGCATATACCTGATCTGCCAACTCAATTCAGCGCTAGATGATGTCCCTGCAACAGATAAGCCAGGTTGACCTTCATCTCTGTTTACAGGTCAACTATGTTTTCTATATGCATGGGCCCTTGACCCCCCACGAAGAAGGACTATTTCTTTTTTCAGTCTGCATCACTACATCATTTCTTTCCTGACATATAGGGACTATAGAGACAAAACTACTGCAATGAGATGCAAAACTAGCACAAAGGGACCTAAAAATACAACAAAACTACCACAAAGGGACATTCAGCTCCAACAAAGAAATGCAAAACTACCTCAAAAAGACATGTTGTCTTTCAGTTAGTGTGTGCTCCTGTACAGGAGGAGCTGAGGGCATTTTACATGTCGGGGTCCAGCAGTGGTTACGTCTCAAAACTGATTGTTCCACTACTTTCTGAGTTGCCTGTATTTAAAGTAGCAACCCTCAGATTGTGTTTCTTCCTTTACTTTATTTATGCTTCTTTTAACTGTATTAGACTAATATTAAACCAGGAGAGTCTAAACAATTATGACATATCCCAAAGCTTTTTTAAATAAATGGAGTGTACTTGCACATTGAAATGTGGCTCAGAGGCTTCCTATTGTCAGCATTTTTTAACAAAGTCAATCTGTTATTTTACACACACAAACAAACATTGCATAGTTAAACAGTAATTCATTTCAGTGTTTCTGCAGGGAAATATCTGGAGACATTACTTTGCTGTTTTCTAATTACCAACACTGGGAACTGGAAAAGAAAAAGGCTCAAGTAAATATGATAAAAACAGATCCCTGAGGCAGAACAAGCCAGAGGCCGACTTCCTCTGAACTTCTCTGAAAGTGTTTGTTTGGAAGCCAAAGTGTAGCACCGAAGGGCAAATTCGCTTTCGTTTCCCAGTAACACCTCAGTTCATCATCACTTCAGTCACTAATGGTGCTAATGATGACAGGAATCCGAGTAATACATCTGTATTAGTATGTGTCAGATCTCATCTCGTCATCTCACCTCGCAGCAGAAATGATTTTGCATTTGCTCTCAAGTGACCTTTGGAAGTTGAGACGGGGCTCCTGCTTTGTGGTTACCACCACGTCCATACATATCGTACATAAGTATGAAATATATCTGTCCCCTGTAGTTTGCATGTTTGCTTCTCCTCAGAGAATGGAGGCAGATGCAGTTAAAGTATCGTAACATATAAACAAACCGCAGCGTGATCCACTTCTCTGCAGCCCATGGTTACAGGTTCATGCTCAAATACACTTCAACAGGATGATTCTTTGACATTACCTGGGTTTCTTGTCTGACAGAGAGGTAAGAGGGTACAACTTAATTCCAACGCTGGATATTTGTCAGCGACAGTAAAACTGCTTCAGATGTTCAATGTCAGAAAGACACAACAACTCCACCAGTTCAGGACCATGAACAGGAATGTAGCCACTGAACTAACTCACACTGCTCAGAGCAGCAGACATCTGTAACAATGGGAGGTTGTTTTTAGCATAACTAGCTGTTGGACAAATACACATTTCAGTGCAGCGAGACTTTGTTACTATTGGAATATCGGTGTGCAGTATCCAGTGTGCAACCCAACTCAAGCCCAATGCATCCTGGGATAGGATGTGACCCAAAACAGTTTGAGTTAGCACAGATGATAAATGGAGTTTTCATATAAACTCCAATCTCTCAGAAAATACCCTGAATACTAGAGTGTGGATGAATAACATTCGATTGCGCACTGGACACTGCCTATGTTAACCCTGCAGTTTAAGTGTGTGTAATGAAGTGTGGTTTTTGAAGGAGGGTGCCACTGTCAGCAGGCCTGTTACATCTGACAGACTTTATTAAGTCGAGGTGATGAGCTGCAAATCCAGACAGCAGGGGTTGTGATGGCAGCCACGTCTCCTGTCAAAACTGATTAAGGTATCAGGGCTCATGTCTGGGGAAGGGAAGTGTGGGTTGTGGGAGGGGGAACAGTCTGACTACAATGTCCCAGACTCAGTTATGTCTCAATAATGGGTTGTGAACACTCAGATGGGGCTGGCAGGAGGAGGAGAGGAAAGAAGGGAAAGGGGTCAGGAGAATGGGATGAGGAGGGGGAAATGGGCAAACGAAGAGTACTGCTATAAAAGAGATGACTCCACGACAGATGGGCTTCCACCTGGGGGTTTCTCCAGGGAAATAGCTTTTGATGTGATGTCAAAATCAGAAGAAAAGGCAGTGGGCCAGGAGATCCCTTCTACTGGGTAGTTTGGTGGTTTCTGGTGCTTTGGGAGGTGCATTTTAGTCATTTTCTTTATATTAAATGTGCCTGTTCTTTTTGCAGTGTGTCTTGATTTGATGGTGTAGTTTGTGTCTTTATGGTATGGTTTTGGTATTCAAAACTTTGGATGGTCTTCAATGTTTTTGGGGGATTACTGATGTGTGTTGGTGCAGTAGATTGGAAGCTACTTTTTGGTGACCTATTACTCCATAAAAGGGTGGTGGAGGTGTTTTGTGATGGTTTCTGGTGTGTGGGTCTGTCAATTTCATGGTCTGTGATTCCTTTTGGGACAATACTTTGGTAGTATGTGATATTTTTGGTGGTTACTGATGATGGTGGTTGTTTGTTGTTTGTTTGTTATTTTTGTTTGGTTATTTATGAAGATCTGATCTTTGGGAACAGTCAGTCACTTTCTGGCCACCCTTATTTCTGCATTTGGTTGGTCGTTTGGCGGTGTCACATTTTTATTCTTTACTATTGCATTTGGTCAGTTGGTGGTTTCAGTTGATTTGTGTTGAGGTGATTTTTGGTCCTATTTCATGTTCCTGTATGAAATGTAGGTGCAACAAATACTTCTTTCATGCTTTAGGAACTTCTGTCAGCAGCAAGACTGCAGATTGTCCAACATCAGACAGTTTCCAAGAGTTTGTACAGGATAGCTTCAAAAATGTGTTACGTGTTTGTGAATGTATGTAGGAACAGTAGATACTGGCATTAATTAGTGGAGTTTATGTTCTTAAAATGTAAAGTAAAGCATTAGCATAGCACACTGATAAGCTGAACTACCACAGCTAGACTGTAACTCCATGCTTATCCTTTCATCACACACTATAACATGATCAATGAGCAGAACCTCTCATGAGTCAATATTGTGGGGAATTAAAGGGAAAACAGCAGTCTGCCTCACTAATATTTCATCGTTCCAACTGCATTGATTCTCTCTGTCCACACTGCTCCCATCACTCATTCAATGATTTCACGAAAACATTCCTCCATTCGGAGCAGCAGCGTGACCTGAAAATGCTCTTTCATGGCGAAAGGAGCTTAGCCTCGTAGTGTGAGGGGTTGTGCTGCATGTTTACCTCCAGTTTTCCGTGCCAGCTGGCTCCGAGCAAAATAATCCTCAACTCACTCAACTTGTGGTAGATTTGGTGACGGAATGAACGGGACGCTCCTCGAGTTGTGCTCTTTATTGTTAAAATTACACTTCTTTAATGCTCCTATAAGAGGGGCCACAGAGAAAGTGTGATATTACAGATTTGTTGTTTGTTTTTCAGCTTTTCCAGATGTGTGGCATCACAAATGTTCCACCACATGTCGGGAAAACAAGCTTGAATTAATCTGCAGTTAAGGAGTTCAGCCATGAAATCCACCGTCTGAATGGTTATGTAATTGTCTGCTCGTCTGAGGTCAGTTTCTTTTTCTTTTTTTTTTTTAGGTCCCCTTTAAATGACTCTGTGAATTACATATTTCATGGTTAAGACTTTATTTTAAAAGGGGATTAATATATGCACTGAAGGGATGTGTTCTGACCTAACATGCACATATATTATAGTGATATTTGTCTGGGTAAGCATATATTTCAATAAAGTTTCAAATAATAAATGACGAATTATACTAACCCATTGTATATTTTTTTGTAAACTATGCTTTTTTTTAATTGTGAAATTTAAAAAGCAGTCTGGCAGAAGGAATTAAGCCAAAACTGTCAGACATACACAAAGCAAGTGATTTTGGGAAGCACAGGTGAAGGGTGTTCAAAGATCATATAAAAATGTCTGCCTTATTTTCCAGCATTTAATATTAATCAAGCTTCTTTTTGTACCGCTTGTAAATATTTCAGGAGTTTCCTTAAAGATCAAATAAAATGTACTGCAGAGTGACACTTCAAAAGCATCCCCATTTCACTCATTTACTCCGAGGATCCTGAGAGTGGTTCCTTTTGACAAGGTTTCCTGTGGAAGTGGTGATTCGACTTGCCTGTCTTCTAATTTGCTCACAAACACCTCAGTGTGCGTCTGCAGGTAGCTCTTAGTTGCTAGGCTACATTTACATGTGGTGAATGGCCTCTTACTCGTTTAATATTTCTTTTGGAAACAGTAAAAAAGAGGCTTTCTTGTCAGCCACTCGCTTCACCTATCTCTTCCCTTTGTGCTGCCTGGATTCGCATTATTGATATCTCAATGGAGATATCAATAATGACTTTAATGATGTTTAGGGTGAGAGTTGCTCATACATAACTGTAGAGAATTATTACCCAAGTTTTTAATTCGTCTCAACCTTTGAGGGTTTAATAAAAGTTGTAGCAGTTAGATATTAGCAGTTACAGCCCAGCTGAATCCACTGTACACCTGACAAACAGTAAACAGGAAATAAATTTGCACAAAGCACAAAAATGGTGAGTGGGTATTTGACTTAGATTCTTCAGCACATGTCCATGCCAGAAGCAACTTGTCCTTCATTTAATTCTAAGTGTGAATCATTAGTGAGAAGCAGGTTTTAGATACCCAGCCATAAAAGGTTTGAGCTGATTGGACACTGTCTCATAATGTGTTTATAGCTCCCTAATGAATTAAGTTGGCACATATCACAGTTTGGACTTTACTTGTACAAAACCTGCTGACAGGTTATTTATATAATAAACTATGTAATAAACTATATAATACTCTACACTAGGTGCCTAATACAAATCCCACAGTGGAGAGCTGTGTTTATCCGGTCCATTAAAAGGTGAATGATAAGCTTTTTTCCCAATGGCACATCAGATGATTTAAGAGCTGTCCTCACTTAAAAACAGTGAAGAAAGATGAGCCACACATTCAGAGCGGGGGCACAATACCTGAAAACTGAGTAAACATTTGTCACTGTCTAAAACAACAATCAGATACTGATAGCATTCAGGGAACACGGTTTGAAATCCTCTTGCTGATTTGCAGCTAATACATCTTCATGTTGGGCTACAGGTGGGTATTAAAATGTAAGTGTACAGATCCACAGCAAACTTTACAGTGTTGTGTTTTCAGCCAGAAGATGAAGCAACTTAAAGCCTATGGCACTGTAAGCGTGTCGACAGTGTTTGTCTGTTTAACCTCTCTGCCAGATGGAGGAGACGAGAGTCTTGTACTGCAGGGTTAATGTTAGAGAGGGAAAGCCTACCTTAATCTTTGGATTGTTGCAGTACAAGTAAATTGACTTTAGGACGCCAAGATTCTAAATGTATTTACTATAGTTACTATGCACATGTATAGACCACTGTGGGATAGAGAAGAAACATCATACTTAAGACATTAATACACAACATTCCCATTTATTGCAGATCAACATGCTGTCTTCATACAGAGATGATATCTATAATTTGTTTTCATTTTGTTTTAGTCACAAATGCAGATTTTTGGTTTTGTGTCTTTAGCTTTTCACTGATGCCCCTCCTCTTCTCAACTCTGTGAACCTGTGTTCATGCTTCTGTCTACAGTAGTGGTGTGAGGAGGTGCCAGTGTTGTGCTGCTACGTCCACACTAAATGCCCAGTGTTATCATGCATCTACTGTCCAACAGTAATAGAAGAATCTAATCTCACAGTACAAAGAAGAACAGGCCAGGAGCTGAGCATTGAAAATCAGAAATCTGAGTGTCATTGATCTCTGCTAAGCTCCAGCATTAACACTGATCGACCCCCTGCAGCTGTACTCTGGTCACTTTTGGCTGCTACAGTCTTACTTATTGCCCTTCCGGACTGCCTAATTAACCAATGGAGAGACGTGGCACTGATTTGCATGAGCCGGGTTCAAGGAGGTCGACCCCAGGATTCAGAGACATCATTTGGACAGACAGCCCAAGGTGCTGCCTCAGGCTCAGGCTGCCCTGCTCGAACCTGGGTTAAAAAGACTCAGATCCAAGACTGCAGACTTGCCCCTGGCTGGGCCCCTCTATCCCTGCTCCCCCCCACCGACCCAGCTCACAGCTCTACTGTGGTGCTCCTGAGGCTGATGGAGCCAGCGAGAGTGTCAACACAAGTAAGGATAAAGGGAGAAAGTGATGCAGGAGGAAACTCATAGTTATTAAAGGGATATTCCAAAAGCTTATTGCTCACTGACACATGTTAACATGTCAGTGACGCCTAAATGTTTGACTTTCTCACACACCCCATCAAAGAGAAACTAACTGTGTGCCAGATTGCACTGTGACTCATAAATCTGGTGTCCTATCTAAGTGTTTAATGAATCCATTCCCAGATCAGGGAAGAGCAGAAGGAATCCCTGAAAGTGCTTCACTGCCAGATGCAGTATAATGTCACCCTCTAGAGGCAGAAGAGAGTTTCACATGTCTGATCTGCACCTGGGAGCCCCAACACATTATTAGTTTTATTTTCAGTCAGTAAGATAAATGAGGGACTACACTCCCTGGATGTGGACGTTAACCTGACTGTGCAGCAGTGTCAGCAGCTGACCTCAAATAAGTTGTGCTGGCTTTGTCCTGTCTGTTTATTTTAGTTCATCAGCGCTGTGCTAAATGTAATTGTTTGTTTTTTCCTTCCCCGTTACACTGCTACACTGTACAGTAAGAACAGTGTGTAGCTGTCTGGTTTCATTTCTATAACTGACAGATGGTATTTATAAAAATGAAATTCTATCACACTCTCCAGGATAGAGAAATGAACAACTCTGAGTCACATTTATACATCTCCACTTTCATGGCTCATAACAATGTCACAACTGGATGCACATCATTACACTGACAAAGCAAACATGAGCTGGAATATCAAAGTGATTAAAGTACTCACTGGACACAGTCAGGGAAAGGGAAGAAGCTCAAACGATGTCAGTCAGTGGAATGTGGGCCACTCCTGACAGCTCTCAGCACACCTGCACCTGCTTGTGTGCTCCTGTGTCCTTGATATTACGGAGGTCTCACTCTGTCCCTTTATCCAGGAACTGCATTGACTGAGACAGACAAATAAAAAAATAAAGTAAAAATACATCCCGATCACGTATTCATACGCACCAGCCAAAAACTACATAAGGATCCGTCTTTACCTACCGAGTGACACCTCTTCAACGATCAACGATCTTTGCTGACAACAGGAAAACAACCGGGGAGCTACTTCCTGTTTCACCGCCCCTCAGTCAGCTGCTGCTCTGCTGTTTGCAAACAGCTCCGTCCGCTGTGTCCATGCTTCATCCTGCGTCCTCTGCCGGCCTTTAGCTCCTCCACCATGGGGGGAAACGACGACGGCGACATCATCGAGCACCACATCGAGGAGGAGATGGAGAAGAGGGTAACGAGGAGCCACGCAGCCTCCTCCTCCTCGTTCCCAGAGAGCGTCACTCCGTCCGACAGAGAGGGCCACAGCGGCACCCAGTCCTCCCACAGACTGCTGGCCTACAGCGATGCTCTCATCTCCATCATCGCCACTGTCATGGTGAGTAACCGAGCTGTACATCAGCAGAGCAGCATGCTGCTCGGAGATCAGCTGTTAGGACTACAGGTACCTCGGACCACATGACAGGAGTGACGGTGGAAACATCAACAGAGCAAGTCATTATTGCTGTTTAGTAAACCAGTAAACCATAGTTCATTGACTCAAGTACTTAACCTGTACCTCTACCTACTGACTTACAACACTAATGCTTAAAAACTGCCCAAACCACCAGCTTGTCACACTTCACATGTAAACAGGTTGACAGGTTACAGGTGGGATCATGACATCATGAGTGGGTATGTTAAGGTGACATGCTGATCGGTTGGAAATCACATGGTTGTGCGTCTTTCTCTGAAGATTTGGAACATCTGCTGATGCTGTTTCCTCTCCCCGCAGATATTACCTGTTGCCCATACAAAGGTGGAGGATAATGAGGTAATGTCTGACACCAGGAGCGGATGATAACATTAAATATAGCTCTGCAGAAAGGTTGTGGCGTCACTTCAAACGGGGAACATGTCGTGTGTTTGTCTCGCAGGAGCTGAGGGAGAGTGTTCAGCTTCTGCTCACAACAAAAATCGCTGTTTACTTAATGACATTCCTGATTGTGTCTGTTGCATGGGCCGCCCATATCAGGTGAGCCGTTCTTCGTGTTATAATGACGATCATTGTTGTTGTTATTAATATCGCAATATCGCAGTTTTTAGTTATTTCTCACTTCATCTTTCTTGGTGTTTCACAGGTTATTTCAAGTAATTGTGCGCATCGATGACTGCCTTGCACTGCTGAACCTTGTACGTATAGAACCTGTGCGTTTGGTCACATGACAATCAGGGAACGTTAGTAACAGCTTTTTGACAAATGTATCATAATTAAATACTCAATAACAGAGTCAGTGCTGTTGTGCTCACTGTATTTTACATCCGAGTGAAACTTTCTGTTGGATTCATTTCCCCCTTTTCGCTTTTGGTTCCACTCCAGGCCTGCATGATGCTGATAACCTTTCTCCCATACACAGTGAGTATGAGTGACTGCAGTGGTGACGCAGAAGTTAAATTCATCACAGTGTTGTCGTGATGTTAAGTTGACTGATTGTCTGCACTGCATGTCTTGTGTTTGTAGTTCTCTCTGATGGCAACCTTCCCCAAGAACGTCCTCGGGATTTTACTGTTTTGCGGTTGTGTGATGGTGTTAGGAGTCATTCAGGTGAGGCAATTACAGCATTTTCATTCACGCCTTTTAGAGAAGGATTGTCACTTTGGGATTAGTCAGTTCAGTCCATTCTGCGTAATATCATATCATAATCCTAATATATCTTGTCTTTTCAGGCGGTGATCGTGTTGTACGCCTTCAGCCGTCCATTCCTACTCAACGAACAGATCCAGATCTCAGAGAACCAGACCTTCTACAAATACCATATCCTCAAAGTCATAATGCAGGTTCCCCTCATGTGCTTCATCGCCAGCATCTTCTCGTTCATCTTCTTTGAGCTCGTAGGTGGCCTTTACTTTTTTCCCCTCAGCTGTGTAAATATGCTACATTTGAACATTCGCAGGTGATCAGAGGTTTGGACATTGCTTGGACAGATGTATCTGTTCATCTTGGACAATGTTTTAGGGCTGCAACATAAAAGATTTATTAATGTTGTCTGATTGTCAATTAGATGAACTGTTGATGCTGTAAATCTCCATTGCCTGGTGTCCATTTTATCTTTCAGTCTTATGTGCTGTTGGCAATTGTCATCTTCCTGCCGTACATCTCCCAGTCTTTGAAATGGTGTCGTAACAAAGCCATTGGTAAGCATTCGATTCTACTGGGGCAGGTGGGAGAAAATCGCTTCTGACCAGACATGCTTTGGTTCTGAAGGCAGATATAGTTCAGTATTGTGCATCACCTCTCTAGGTCAGGTTGAGGAGACTCCAGACTCCATGTTGTTTTACACCTACTTGCCCAATGAGCCCCTCAGCAAGGACCGAGTGGAGGCTTTCAGCGATGGAGTCTATGCCATTGTAGCAACACTTCTCATCCTGGACATATGGTTTGTTTCACTTTCTGTCCTCGAATGGGTTAACAAAAGACACATTTTCTATGCCTTTGCAGCTGCCTCGAAATGGTCATACCCAACATCTAGTGCACGAAAGAACTGTAGAGTATGATAAAGAAACACTAATCCTTTGTGGTTTCTTCCTTTAAGTGAGGACAATGTTCCAGACCCAGCTGTTGTGAGGAATCGGTTTGGTGGTAGCCTGATAGCGGCTCTGCAAGTCTACGGTCCCGAGTACCTCGCCTACTTTGGTTCCTTTGCCACCGTGGGCCTTCTCTGGTTTGTGCACCATTCGCTCTTCCTCCACGTCACCAAGGCAACACGCTTTATGGGCCTGCTGAACACCTTCTCACTGGCATTTGTTGGAGGTTTACCTTTAGCCTACCAGCTAACACACGAATTCCCACGCAACTCTCGCAACGAACTGGAAGCCATTCAGATAAGCTGTGTCATCATTTTCTTTGCAGGTATATTTCAGCTCGCTATTTGGGTCGTCGCTCTTTATAATGAACAAGAAACTCTGCACCCCTATGTGCGTTATGGTGGACGTGAGCATGTGTTTATGCTAGCGAAGCTGGCTCTGTATCCATGCGTAGCTCTGGGGACATTTTTCCTCACATGTATTCTGAGTAAATTTAGCGCCCCAATATTCCACCTGATGGAGATCACAGTGCCTTTTGCTTTTCTCGTGTTGAGGCTGTTGGTGCGTGTCGGGCTAGCCTTGCTACGGCTAATTTTCTGTCCCGATAGGCCCGACCCAAGGTCTGTTGTAGAAGAAGAGGATGACGAGACAGCAGTGCCATTTAATGCTTTAGTTACCTAGCTAGCTTGAGGAGGAGTGGCCACAGAAACTGAAGCTAACTGACAAACGAATGAGGCATTGTTGCTAAAATGCTTGATCTCTGAAAGGGTTACTGCGAGGGTTTGAATTGGTAACCATGTGAGAAGCTGACTGCTCTCTTTTGAACATTTAAACTGGTTCAAATCTTGAGAAGGAATCAGGGCAAATTTGGATTAGATGCGACCTCACATGTTGAAGGCCAAGCATGGAAGTCGTAGAGATATAGAAAACACTCAGTGGACCGAAGTAGTGCAGGATACCGGCAGCCAAAGCAAGGACTCAAATGCTGCGATTTAAATGACCCACACTAAGGTTCTCCTCTTGGATTTTAGTAACTTACATCATGGCAAAAGGCCTGTGAGACTGGCTTATTTCTGTTTTCAGGATACCTTGGAATCATTTAAGTTAGGTCACGACATAGCTGATTATGCGCTTCACCCAGAGAAGGCTCAGTTGAACAGACAAAACCAGTTTTTATAATTATGGTTCAGTCTCTGTGCCAAGTTCAGAAAGATGAATCATCCGTCCAACTGCTATGGTTTAATTCAGCCTTAATTTTTTTTTTCTAACTGAGAGGATTTTCAGAAAGTGTTCAGACAGTGGCAGAAATTCATACATGACAGCTGATGGCTGAAGTATTTCCAAATACTAGAATACACCACGAGGTGGTGGAGAAGTTTTGTTTTCTCATCCCAGCATTAACATCAGAGCTGACCTGTTAGCAGACAAACATGGGTCCAAGTCTGTAGTTTTTGGCACTTTAAGCATTGTACTGAACGGGTATGGCCATAACATTTTAAACTGCACTATTTTGAAATATTTTGATGCATATATTTGTGTGTGATTCAGATTTGTGCCCACTTGAATGTAGTATCACCTTCAAATATGTTAGATGGGCTGCTATGCTGTTAAATTTTTATGACTAACCTTTAAGGATTACAATGACCCCCTAAGTAGAAAAGGGCCTGATTGTGCATGGCTGCTGTTTTTAGTTTTCAGTTTATAGATTCAGTGATCATGTTTTTTCTCAAAAATCAGTTTGTAAGTAATGTCAACCCACCGTTATTGTACTTTCTAAACATCAAAACAAATCAATTTATTTCCACTGGCTATTTTTGTTCTATCTTTATGGAAAGCTTTGTGATGTGGTGCGTTTGTCCAGAAGAGGTCAGTGTTGTCTGTTAAATAATCCACAGATACTGGAGCCATTTTCATCACTGTAATTATGATATGCTCTGCTGTGACGTACAGTTCTGTGTCTTTGATACTGACGCAGAGGGATCTTAAATCTAAGATGCACTTTAATAGAAATCTGCCAGGTAATGGAGAGAGTTTAAATTATATCAAAAAGGTCAATAAATACCACAGTTGAAAGAATGAAAATGAAAAATATTACTTTTTAAGAATGTGAGACGCTTGTTTTTGATTGGTTTGACATTTGTTTTTTTCTTTTCTTTCTCCTTTTTTGGTTTTGTTTTGCTTTTAGTTTGTTAAAGATAAATGAAGGGACGCTTCCAGAGAAGTATTTTATTTATATTGTGTGATCTGCAGGCCGATTAGGGTGGAAGTATTGTAATTTTTGATGATTTGATGATGGAATAACTGTCCCTGTATCTGTTTGACACTATTAGCACCTCAAAAACTGAGCAGACATTTAATGACATAAGTTACTGTATTTGTACATTTTCTATGCCATAGCTTCCAAGTTACTGAGCCGTTTAGCTTACAGCAGCAAAATCTATACTCTTAATTTGTTTCCAATTGACACCAAAGTACCTCTCAGATATCAGTCTTGGCTTTTTTTTAACCTTTCCATTGTTGTTTCTCCAGCATGGCGGCTTGAGACCATTGAGGTCCCTTTCCAAATATTCCCTCTGACAGATTTCTGTTGTCATTGCTTCAGTGTTTGTCTGTTTGTAATAGCCTTGTGAGTGTAAATGCTGCATTCGCTCTAGAACACTGTGCAAAATCATTTTTGTTTAAATGTCAAAGCACCAACTGTCAGGCTCTGTTTCGTCAATAAATCGAAAGTCATTCCTTCAAAGTGAAAGTGAATTCTCTGCCTCGTCATTATCAAAAACACACACACACATATATATAATTAACCCAATGTAAGACACATTAAAGAAAAAAAAAACTTTATTCACCTCCATACAAGTAAACAGCTTCACAATATCCCTAACAAGATATCAACATGTGGTTTATACATTACTCTGTATTGCCCCTATATTACCAGCATTCTTCCTCAGTATAATTTTTAATCTTATCCACTCCAAAAAGCTATAGATTTCCATTAGAAAATGGAACTTTAGAAAATTTCTGCTCAAAGCAAATCACTCAAAATATACACAAAATGATAAATTAAAAAGACAAAGCAACCAAACATCTGCAGTGCATCATCTTACCTGACTTTTGGGCTAAAACTTTTTCTTTCCTACATCTATGTTCACGTACCTCAAGTGTTTTACCTTCATAACTTGAATAAAATATAAATTAGTCCAAACAACAGCTACAGCTGATCTAATTTGAACTACAACTCTGGAGTCTCAAGTGTGTCAACTGAATAATTAAGATATTTGTATTATAATTGTAATTAATTACAGTGTATGATGTATGAAGTACTTAAATTTACTTCAAGACAATAATCACTTGAGCAGATTTTCAAAATACATTCCGGTTTGTTATTGTGTTTGTATATTTATCCCCTAACTAGAGCTGAAACAGTCACTTGATTAACTGATTAGCTGATCAACAACAGAGTCATTAGCATTGGCATTAATCATCAATTACCTTTAATCTGTTTTTATTATTCCAGTGACACACTCCAGACTCTCTCTATATAAAAGCCTTTAATACTCTACATAAATTACCTTCTGCTGTTTGTGTTGATTTTTGGTCAGACTGCTTTAGTCAGAACGCTGCCCAGATGTCTTCATCATGTTCAGCATGTATGTCGGACAGAGACGGTTAAATACAGGAAAGCGTGTAAAGCAGTAGTGTGTGTTTCACCAGAGAGGTTTATACAGTACAATACAGCTGGTCCCAAAGATCCACCCAGCACCCCCGTTCACTTCAACTGGAGAAAAACACGCTAAAGAACATCTATGGACAAAAACATGAAGAGAACATACTGGACAAATAAATTAGAACATCTTCATCATCCAACAACTAAAGGAAGTGAGCAGAAGCAGTGACAAACATTGCACAGGCCACAGATGTGCAGCCCAGTCCCAAACTCTCTCTCCTCCTTTTCTTTTTCATTTTTCAGAACAAAAAGAGGATGTCAGCATAGGAGGGACACAAGCCTGGGCCTTGGAGCTTTTCCAATAACGGAAGGAAATCAGTGTTGATGGGACAGTGCTTTGGTAAACATTTCTCTCTGAAAAGATCTGGATTCAGTCAGAGAACCTCATCGAGCCCCGTCGGCCGCGAAACGCAGCCTCGTAACATGCTCGTAATGCATTGTCTCATTTGTCACACTGGTGATCATGTGATTAATAACAAATGCCACAGACTTCCTACATATTTAAATTATCCAATCCTTTTCCTAAGGAATCAAACCTTGCATAAGAGGAAACTATTGCTAATAAAACCACCGAGTATCAGATTGTTATATACTTGAAGATATGTATAAATACAGTACTGTAAGTATATACTGTATGTACACACATAATGTAAGGTGTATAGCCTCCAAATGTACTCAAATCTTATGTTATCATTGATAACATATTGCAAACTACATTCAAAATGTAATAATTTAACAGCAATTAAATGCATAAGAAGACTCAAACTGTAAGATTTTTTTTTTCTTTGTGGATGTGGAAACCTTTAGAGTGGTCTGCTGCATCCACCCCCTTCCACCCCCACCACTACAGTGCAACTAAAATCATTGGTTAAATCGATAAAGGAAGCACAGGCTTTTTTTTAAAAAAAAAGGAATAGTTCACCATTTTGGAAATTTACTTATTCGCTTTCTTTTTTAGATTTTGATGAGAAGATAAATATCACCCTCATATACGTGTGTTTAGACTGGGTTCTGGAGCTGGGAGGTAATTAGCCTAGCTTAGCATAAAGACCAGAAGCGGGGAAACTGTTTTTTGCCAACTATACATTAATTCAGGAGCTCTACAGGTGCGTCACGCTAGCTGTTTATACTGCTCACCTCCCAGCTCCATACTTAACACTCATACATGAGAGTGGTATTGATCTTCGAACCCTTTTTTTTGTCATGAATAAATGCACTTTCCAAAATAAAGTATTAAACTATTCTCTTTTCTTTGTACAATCTAACGACGGGTCACCCAACACACCCTCTAAAGCAGCAACTGCAGATCAAATCTACATCCCTATCTGTTAAAAATCTAATTTGTTCATGCTAAAGGCTACAAATGAGTTCAATCTCTTTTTTTTTTTTTTTTGCATATCATGTCTCATAGCTTAAAAGTGTTTTTCTTTGCCCCCCCCCCTCCCCAGCAGGTCACACAAGTAGTTATCGTATGCAGTAGGTATTTGCTCAGCTAAATATTTCCAGTATATTTATGTACAATACATGAACTTGAGTGTTGATGCTCTAGTGCGGATACTCTAGTTTCTGCGTTAACATGCCTACAGTCAAGCCTTGTTGACTTTAATTGTGCGAGTTCTTTCGATTTAGACAGAAAACTAAAAGCTAGAAGTTCACACCGTGGAAGAGAACGAACATGGCTTAGTTTAGCAGTAGCCCAGGACAGGACTTGCATACATGCTACACGTTTAGTTTATGCTGTGAGGTTAGGACCGTTAAACAGAGCATAGTTTATAAAACAGTGTCTAGAGTCTATTGGACAACCCTGCCTTCATCATTGCTTCACCCACACCCAAATCCCAGAAAGACGAGTCACAACAGGTCCGTTTGCTGTAGCCCAGGTCCACGTGCCCAACACTTTGGGCCCAGTTTATGCTGGTAAAAGCTTCTCGGATCCATTTGTTCAGCTAAGGTCAGTGCAATACTCGCTGTCCGCAGGGAAACAGCACATCCACCAGCCATCCGCACTGAGGAAGCCGTGTGCTTTAGAGTCCGTTTTGTTCGATAAGACATTTTATCTTCAGTCTGTACGTTTTTAGGATGGCGACCGCCTGTTTGCTCGTGAAGCGTGCTGCTGTTTATGAGCCGGTCCGAGTGGAAAGCAACAAAGCTGCATTTTTTTTGTTGTCGCTGTCGTTGTTGGGACTGTGTTGTTTCTTTATGTTTTACTACAATGGTAGTCCACGTAGTCTGGCGAGTTACCTCAGGTTAAAAGTCGTGATTTCGAGTTGGTTGGAAGTCGAATGAAGAGCCGGCAAGATGATGGGATCACACACCGTGTACATCCAAACTTTAGCATGTACTCCTGTGTGTGTGTGTGTGTGTGTGTGTGTGCGCGTGTGTGTGTGCGCGTCTGTACATGCTTACGCAAACTTTCCACACTCTCCAGTCATCAACCTGTGAAGCTGGCAGGGTTTCGTTAAGCCTGGTCAGCAGCGGGGGGCAGCATGTTCCTCTCTCTCAGGTGGGAGTGCAGCGTGTGGAAAATGCTGAGCTGCTGTTCGGGCTGCAGCATCAACAGCTGCTGCAACACCTTGCTTGGGTTCGGCCCCCTTCAAGACAACAATGAAAACAGTGAGCGTTTGGAAAAGCAGAAATAACAATTTTCAGCGCCTTTTTAATGCAACAACTGAGTTTCTAAAAGTGAAAATCCATTTTTGAGACAACATAAACAAAGCCTTTAGGTCCCTGAGAGGTCACTGCTACACAACACAAGCGAACTACAGGACGAGGGTCACATGACAAGATCAGTGTAGCTGAACTAAAACCATCACTAGTGAGATAATCTGCTTGCATGTTTACTACAAGCTGGCAACTGTTGGCAGCTGGCACAATGTTATCTAATAGACCAGACTGGCTCTGGGTTTAATGATGTTGTTTTACGATGGACCACAGACCTGCACATTAAAAAAACGAATAAAGTAAGTGGAGTTGAACATTCATGAAGGGTGCAATGTCACTGACTTATAAACGTTAACATGCACACAAAGTAACCCCTCCTCTCACCTGATAAAGCTGGCTATGTAGACGTGCGTGAATGTGGCCATCAGGTACTGACAGTCGAATCGATCCATGATGCCACCGTGGCCGGGGATGGTGTTAGCAAAGTCCTGCGGGTAGAAGAGGAGAGAACAAGGTTATGACATCAGAGCTGCTGAGCCGGGCTTTGGCAGGCGCACTGTATGACTTTACCGAAGAGGGATTCAGCCCGATTGTTCAAAGGTCTTTGCTTTTTGGTGCTACAACGCTGCAGTTTCATCACCTGTCAAACACTCATAGAGTCACCAGGTGGAGGTGTGTTACAAAGGCAGTCAGTAGAATACAGACGGACTGGCTGCGCAAACATGAACTGGCTCGGTTGTTTGAGAAATGACTTTTCACAGCAGGGAGTCCTCAAAATAGATACTCAGAGCCCAGTGAGAGCGGCGCCGCTCCGTGGCTGACAGGAAGAGGCTGCACTTTACCTCCGCAGCCTGCGGTAATGAATGTGTGCTGCTGAGTCAGGGATTAGGCAAAGCATTGCTGAGCTACCCGTCACTTTAAGAAGAATCTCTGCTCTTCACCACAGCTGAAGTGGTCCAACCAGTTCTTCCTTACACTAATCCCTATCTGTGAGCAAGCGATGGCAGAGACTAAAGGCATCAACTGCAGAGATGTTCATCACTAACTTGTGACAAGAAAATAGAAAACAGGTTAACCCTAACCTGGAAAACAAACTAAACTGAATCTGAACACAGCGGAAAGCTCTAAAATGATACATAATGCAAGAAAATGGATCACATATCAAGCAAACGTGTTGGAAAACAGGCAAAATAAGAATCCGAGGGGCTCTTTACTTTGATTTTGAAGGCTCGCTTGAAGCCGCTGGCGAAGAAGCCGCCGAAAGGCCCGATGAGAGACGCGAAGGACGAGAGGAAGATGCTGTGGATCTGGAAGGGGTACAGGTTCACTGTTTTCTACAAGGGAGAGACAAGGAGACACAGGGGACATGTTGAAATGTGGCTTCAATCCAAAGAGAATAATAACAATGATAAAGCAGATGAGGAGTTTCTGAAATATATTCATTTCAGCACGTCAGCTTGTTGAACAGATGAACAGATTAGAAACAGGCTTAAATATTAAAAAAACTGAAGTGTGTATAAATGTACATGTAGATACCCAAGAAACCCAATATACAATAAGGGTTGATTTAGTGAAATTAGTTGTAAACTGTGTGTTTACCATGATGAAACATTTACTTTACATCTGTCATATTTGAAATGTTCTTAGTTGATGCGGAAGACTTTAGAGAAAAAGGGATAAAACGGGACAAAGTCTTACCCATCTCAGGGTGTTCTGCAGCACAGCGGGCAGAGTGTACTCCTGCATCACAAAGATATCGGAGGGCTCACACTCAACTGTAAAGCCATTGGTCTCACTGTTGAAGCCCACGGGACACACAAAGTACTGGAACTGAGACAGGAGGTAGGCCAGCTGCGGGTGAGTTAAACACACGGCACAAAGAAAAGGTCAGCGTTGACCTCTGCGGCAGCACACCAGGACAAGTACAGATCACGCTTTTGAGTAACCCTCACATATGTGTACACATTAGGAAGTCTACATGCTAATAAACATCCGCGCTGATAAACAAACGCCCGTATATACATGTATACGTGGAGATGGAGTCAGTCAGAAACTCCAGACCACGTGACTGAATTATACAAAAGTGTTTTCTGACTGTCGGGTGCATGCTGGGAAAGTGCCAACCATGTCACGCCCCAAACAACTCATAAATTTGGGCCAATGGCCATTTTCTTATCATCACCAGGAGAATTATAGCAGCTACTCGACCACAACTTAAAACGTCTCATTCTGTGCAGAAAATGTGTGGAGCTGTGACAAAGTTGTCACTGCCAGCTACTGGACAAAAACAATAAACGCACATTTTCTTGCCTTGGGTACTTGGAACCTGTGAGTAGAAGAGGGGAAAAAAGATAAAAGTGGACCATGTTAGTGAGTGAGAGAGAGGTCAAAGCAGGTAAAATGTACTCACGATGAAGCCGAAGACCACAGTGGAGAAGAAACCTCCGATGAAGCCCTCCCAGGTCTTCTTAGGGGAAAGCTGCAGCAGTGGGGTGGGGGTAGAAACAGACACAGAGGATGTCTTTCACATCAACATGACATCAGCCCCGCCTCAAACTGCACGTGACTTAAAATAAACCTCAGCTCCGAGTTACTGAATGGCTCTTGTGTGGATGGACGTTCAGCAGCAGCCGTTATCTAAATTCTCCTTTGTGCCCTTGTACCCGTGTGTTCAACGTAGTATTTGGTAAACTTCAGGAAAGAGTTCATGAAAGTGCCCGAACTGTTCCCTTTAACATGAGTTACTGGCAGGTTTATCTGGACGTTTGAGCATCTCACTGTGTGCTGGTGAGGGGTGGAACGTGGAACAACTGGTTACAACACCTGCAGCACTGCTGAGGCTTCACTCTTTGGGCCTAGTCATAAATAAGACCAAGAGATGCTTTAAATGCCACTAACACCTTTCCAGTCCAAAGGCAGCAACCTGCTAACCTAACGGACGAGCACGTCCTCTAACACAAAGCTCCTAAGTTCTGTCTTAACGTCTAAAGACTTGGACTGCAGTCTGAAGGTCACAGCTGAGTGAAGTCCAAATAACTAAGTCATGGCCAAACATAAAAAAACATAATCTCAAGGTCACCAAACATAACATTCACAAAGAAGACGTTCCACCTGTGGCCATGAACCCTGAACTTAGTTTACATTTTTGGATACAGAAGGACCGGATTAGTGTGAGCAACGGCCACAGTACCTGCTATGATAAAAATTATAAATAAATAAATAAAATATAAATAAATAAAAAATAAAAAAAACACATCTTATCACATTTCGCTTACCTAAAACCCCCAAATTTACAACTAACAGTTACACTAATCTGATCGATATGTCTGTTGTCAACAAACATCACTGACCATTGACACTGTTCAGATAAAGCATATGAAATGACAAAAAACATAATATGCTAAACTTTATTTTTGCAACTGTCAAGGCTCCTTAAATACTGTCGTGAAGCAACTAAATGCAATGCAAATAGCTGAAATGAGAACAACGTAGGAAAATGTTTGATTTACCTTGATCAGTGGAGTCCTCCCGAAGAAGAATCCAAACAGATAGGCCATGATGTCGTTACAGATCACAATGGAGATCGGGACAATGAACCTGGAGGAAGGAAGCGGCAGTGAGGGAAACTCAGACCATCCACAGGCCGTGAAACTGTCACTGTGGCTGCTCTGCTATGGATTGCCACTGTTGCAGTTAAGAATAACTTCATAACATCTTATGTGGTAACAGATGAAGCTACAATATTGGTGAAACTAAAAAGACGGCCATTACTCTGAATCTAGTTGAATAAATTATAGTAAAAAACAGAATATGCTCTCATTTATTTGTATGTATGACTTGGATTTTAAATGAATTGTTGCCTCGGGTCACATCTGCTGCGTTATTAAAACCTTAAAAGCCTGTATGAGGAGCACCAAAACAGTGAGCGCACGCCTGCGACGACACATGTGCAACGACAGTCAGAGACAGCAAGGCGGTATCCCTCTGGTCTGTCTGCGTCCTGCTTACCAGATCATTCCTTCAAACAGGTTCTGAATGACAAGGTGGGACTGAGTTACCACAATCAACAGGGTCACATGGGTCCAAGCAAACTGGAATGGCAAACACAAACACAAACACCGCAGCGTCACTGCACTGGAATGTAGCAACGCCCGCACAGAAGTTGGCCCGTGTTGAAAAAAAAAAAAAAAGGATTCGTAACAAACGAGGTGAATGACAGTGATGAAGCCACACTGCAGAGTGAGGTGACAGACACACATACATACATGCCAAAAACATCAAAACAAATACACATATGATAGTGTGAGGAGAGCACGTGCCACTAAAACAAAATAATAAGCCAGCAGTTTAATAAAACCAAAAAGGACTGAGTGAACTGCCAGTAAGAACTTTTGGGTTCAGGATAATGTAGTTCATCAGGTGACAACAGAATCCATTTCCTATTGGGGGGGGGGGCAAAAGTCTGAAAGACATGCAACTCACGACATTTAAGTATTTTGCACAAATCTGTCTTCAAAATTAAAAAAAATATATATCAAATTCAAACGTGCAAAATGCAAATAGTTAAAACACAATTATAAATACTAGTGAGGTTGGTTTGGGCCAATGAACTCTGGTGCCCACAGATGGCAGAAAAAATAAGAGAGGTGCATGTGAAATGAAAGCAGCAGTCCTGCAGTTATCCAGGTAAATCAGAATATTAATGCAGACAGCTCATCTATGACATAAAAGTAAAGCATTTAGCAAGTAGTTTTCCCGAAAAGGAAAATGTCTAGGGTCATAAAAGCCTTTTGGATGGCGACATCAGAGCACAAGATGAGACTTTCAAAATCTTCTCACGAGGACATGACAGGAAGCAAAAAGCGGTGGAGGAGGATGGACAGGGAGGTCAGTGATGAGCAGAGAGGAGGAAGAGGAGGAGGAGAGTGTTACTTGGCTGATACACACCATATAAAACTGCAGGCGGTAATGTTTCTTCACTAAACTCAGCACAAACATGCAGAAACCTGTGAAAGAGTAGACAACATGCTGTCAGGATTAAAAGCAGAATAAAAACATGTCACATTTAACAACTGATTTACAGGCTGCTGTACTGGGAGGGGTGTGTCTGTGTAACGCGCACGCCTGTGACCGATCGGTTCTCTGTCATATCCTCACAATCCAGATTTTACGCTGACTTCATATCAGTGAATGTTGAGGGAGCTCGTGTGTCAGGTTTGTCTACATGAACCTGCGAGGGCCCTCAGGGGAGCCGTTACCGCCAACAGACGCAGGAGATGCCGTCTAGCTCGCAGCGTCCCTGGGGCTTAGAACTGCAGCTGGTGGCTGGCTGGGTCGACTGAAAGACAACCAAAGTCAGCGCCGCTCAGGAAAAAAAAAAAAACGTGCGGTGCCTGCTGGAGACTCTAAAGCTAACCGGCGGGAGCTCAGAGAACAGACACTCCACTTATCGTCCCCGAGGGGACCGTGGCGTCACAGCAGCAGAGACGTGCTGATGCATTATGATCGCGCCATCAGCGTGCTCTAATTCAACACTGCTGCAGTCCGTAGCTAGTTTAGCAACCATACCTCTGTGTGTACGTGTTGTAGTGTTCTTGTTTATGTTGTTTATTTAGTTACACATCCACAACTGAGTATTTAGGCATCTTTGGCTCATTTCACATGAAAGATGGGTGGGGTCACGTATTTTCATGCACCTTTCAGGGTTTTGTAATCAAAATGTGATGAATGTTGTCATGTTGTCAGTGCTGTCATTTAAACCTGACCACACCAACACGGTCCTGATAAAGCTGCTTAGCTGTAAAAAAAAAACAACAAACTGAAATAATTCTGTGTTTATTTCCCGCTTGGTTGTTTCTTCTTAAGTCGCAGCTGTTTCATTTTTTCACTGCTGAAGATTTGAAGTTTTTGGGGGGTTTTGGAAACTTTAAATGATGTATCGCCATAGAGATTTCCCAACTTGTTGAGTTTGGCAGGAAACACAGTGAACATTACTGCAGGTGTACATTTCATTTTGTCATAATTATCGTTCTGTACTAATGCGCCTTACCACGCGATGACAACGCTGACAACAGCTGACGGACAGAAAGAAAGGCAAACCTGATGTTTACATTACGCTGTCAGGCCAGAGTTCCTGGGTATAATGACACTTAAGTCACAAGCGTACATGAACTTTCACTTTCTCTTATAAACTAGACTTCAGCAGATGCAGGACTCTTTGGGCCAGGGATGTATATAAGTTACAGTGATTTGATAAGGCCGTTTAAATAGAAGTTTATAACGAACAATAAGCAAAAATTATGACGAGAAATACCTAGATGTGACTATGAAGGAGTTGTAGTTAAAATATATACTGAATGTGACATTTTACAAACTACTGCTTCTGTATTACTTTAGTCCTATTTGTGCATTTTTGTATTGTAATTTCTAACAACCCATCTGCAGACATTCACAACAATACCATTAGACAAGTGAAAATCAGTGGGTTCCACATGTAGCACCCAAGTTTGTGAGCAAAGTGATGGCGCTGCTGTTATATTCGCAGGATACCGTGGGACTGGGAGGCATCACCCGAGGTGATTTTCATTATTTCTGGATTAGCAGGAGAGAAGTTTTCCTTCAGCCGACACTTCGCAAGTGAATCATTAGCATTAGCGCCGAGTAGCTTGATAAGAGCCACAGCTCAGTGTTTGTGGATTTATGGCACATCCGGCTGCAGGTCACCAGAGCAATAAACCAACCTATCAGTGAATGAGAGCTCCAAAGAGTAAAAGAGAAGATGAGCTCGTCATTAAAAATCAGTTCATTAACACGTTTATATTGCGAGTCTCTTTATTTCTCTTTTACTGTATATTCTGTACATTCTCACCAGTAATGTTATTTGCAATGTAAACTCTACACTCGCTGCCTCTGGTGAAATCTAATCCACCTCCCATGAAAACGTGAGTGGAGGGAGAGGGGCCAAAGAGCGCGTGTGTTTTGCGAGATACAGCGCTTGTATTGCCCTGAAGGCGCGACCCACCTGCGAGGTACAAGGCGAAGGAGATGAAGCGGTGATAGCGAGCCAGGAACTGCAGAGGTTCCTCCCTCTGCACCAGAGCCCCAAAGTAATCCGCAACCGTTTCGCCATAGAAGAAGTAGTTGACACAAATCAGGAAGTACCTGAGACAAAAAAGAGAGGATAAGTTATTTTTGCATGTTGCCCAGCTGCTGTGTGCTGTGCAGGGATTGCAGTTTTTGAAATGTTTGCTAATGTATGAACAAACTCTTCTTCCAGTGGATGTGTTGTGCGAGGCACTGGGTTTAAACGTCTATTGGGTATGTGTGTGTGTGTGTGTGTGTGTGTGTGTGTGTGTGTGTGTGTGTGAGCTGTTATGTAGTGTGGCCTTGGTGAAAGGGAAAAGTTTCAATTAGCCTTCATTTGCTTCCAACATGGCAGTGATCTTTGCTCCTGCTCGCACTGATCGCTGCTGTCGCACACCGTGGGTGTGTATGCAAAGGTGACCTGTTAACAAAAACACTGGAGCAGAAACGGGAGCAAACTGAGACACTATGGTGGCGGGTGGGTGTCGCATATTCAGAGCCACCACCTGCAGACCAAAGCAAGCCTGAGTCAGCATTTAAGTGGAGGAGCGGCAGGGTTTAATGGAGTTCGGCTGCCAGAGGAAATGACTAAGAGTTACCTCTGAAGGAGAAATTCTGCTTGTTACTGAATATTAAATCTCCTTACAGACCATTACACCGTAAAAACAGCTTGGAATGAATTCAGACCGAACCTTCAGGTGCCCAGGGGTTCCTGTAACAGGCCACTGAGGCCCAGCTGCAGCAGTCATTTGCATTTTTTCTCAAGAAACACAAGCGAAAGATATCAAATGTTGTTTAAACTTAAATAAAACGGTGTAAATCTGACATAAGTGTTATTTAAATCAGCACAGGTAAGGGACTGAGCTCAGACACAGAGTTCAGACTATGCTTAAGTTAGTTACTTTACAGAGCCCTAGAGGAAGAAGACCAATCTAATTTAAAGAGCATCTGACCTCATATTCGTCTTATGTCAAACAGATCTTTGATCTACCCCAGAACTGTCTGAGAGACTGAAGCATCTTCACTGCCCTACATTTCCTACTGAATATCCAGACATTTCCTGTCTGAAACAAAAGTACTCCATCCTCTCAAATATCCATGACCTTTTGTATTGTTAGAGATCTGATTCTCCTCTAAATCCCAAAACAGTCATTGTGTGTCCGTCAACGTGTCCTGTCCTGTCGGAGTGTCTCAGGGGAGGATGTTGATCACATAACTGCTCCATTTGTGTCACTGAAGAAAGACACTCTTAGATCAAACACACCGTAGCGATGGTCTACTCTGTTCACAATAGTATATGCGCCGTTTACTGTGAAATCCATTCTGCTTACCAGCTTAGTGTCCTGAACCAAGGCAGTTCATAGGAATGGTAAACTCTGTAGCCTATGGTGATGATTTCTTGGAAGCACTTGATTTGGACGGTCATGACCTACATCAGATGATGGGAGCAAAGCAGAAGTAAGACAAGGACACTCAGGAGAGCGAGTACTTAAACTGCTGGATTCAAAAAAGCAGCCATTAGAATTAAAAGTAATTACAGAAGAGAGCTGACAGTGGGACAGATGCACTGAGGAGCTGCAGGATCAATCGCTGTCACTTACCACTAATATAAGAGTGACAGGTCCCATATAGATGATGAGGAAGAAGCCTGAAATCATGGCTAAAGACAGAACCCCTCGTATCCAGTAGTTCTTCCATCTGCCGGGAATGGGAAACATAGGATTAAACCTCAAATCTACATTTCACGAGTAGATTTATGCTTCGGTTAAGATTTCGTTTTAAAGAAAGTGATGGCGGAGAGTGGAAAGTATAACACGGATGTACGGTTTCCAATTTTAAAACACGTACTGAAATAATTCCACACTACAGCGAGGAAAAAAAAAACGTTTGTGATCAGCAGAGCCTTGAAATTTACAGGGCTGACGTACTTTTTGTGTCAGCTGACTAGCAGCGTTGACGTGGTGGTTGATTACAGAGACGACGCCTTAAGGCGCCGGTTGAACATTTGTCACAGCTGTCAGGAAAGGGGGGAATATCGGATACAATCACTTGTGTTATAACTGTGAATATTTAGCGTTTACGTATTAGCTGTCATAAATATCTTATATAATATAATATCTTGCCATGCTGGAAGTTCTGCGAGGCAGTGTTTGAACTATAAGCCAATATCTAGAAAGCTAATGCTGAGATGATGAGGATGGTTAACAGGTGTAGTGATCCATCTTGTGCATGTTGAGGTATTTGACAGGATAGGTGAAATCTTTGACTTGTTAATGGCACTAGAGGGGAAGTGAGGGGGCCAACAAATGGTTAGGACTTATCCTCTGGGTACCACGAATGCCTGTGCAAACTTTTCTAGAAATATTTGTCAGAACTGTTGAGATATTTCAGTCTGGATCGAAGTGGTGGACCGATTAGTCACCAACCTCGAAAAAGGGTGGTCCGATACGGATGTTTGAGTAGAGGTATGGGTGTGTGAGAGCGGCGTGCGGCAGATGATAGCAAGGAACAACTTTCATACAAGCCACATCCACCAAAGGAAGTAAAACCCGACACCAAGCACAGTGCGCTGAGTTACACAATAAGAGGACCGGGCTGGACAACCAGGCAGTCGAGTGGGGCTCAAATAAAGCCTGCATCCTTTCTCTTTACTGGCAGTCATGGTATTCAGCGTATGTTGGTACAGCCATGACGCTCGCTGCTAATAAATCCTCTAAACCTAACAATGAATCATCTTATCAGCGCTACATGTGTCGGAAACTAGCACGGCTTAAAAACGCGGACTGCGGCTTCGTCCTTCGGAGCGTTTTTCACAGCGCGTCGTGCAGCGCGTGTTGCTGCGAGGCAAACTGCTGCACTGCTCGCTGCCTGGGAGCAAAACAAAAGAGAGGAAACAGCTCAAAGCTGCGCAGGAGCCAAGCAGGGCAGAGAGCCTGGTGCCTGCTGTATGAATGGAGAAGGAAAACAGCTGCATCATGAAAAAAGGTGCTGCTGCTGCCGTCCACTCACCGCCGCGCACTCCCTCTCTCTCTCTATGACTCCATCCCTCACTCACTGTCTGTCGCTATAACTACCTCTCTTCCTCCTCTCTTCACCTTCAGGTCCATCTATTCATCCTTCTGCGCTATGTCATTTCGCTCTTTCGCTCACGTCATTCATCTGCTGCTCCTTATCGCTACTACATCATCCTCCTCACCGCTCCATCGTTTCCATTATCTTTCTTTATCGCTCTCTCCTTCCTTCTCCGAGTTTCTTTCCTTTCCTTTCTCCTTTCTCTTCCCCCCACCCCCCCCTCCCTCTCTCTGCAGTCTGTTCATCCACTGGTCTCTCTGCAGCACACCGGCTCATATGGCACTCGAGCCTGCAGGGATTAGTGCTTCCCTCCTCGTGAGCCTTTAAGCCCTGTGACCTGGCCGTCACTCATTGGTCACACCCTCCGCTTCTCATCTGTATATCAAAACAGGGCCCCGTTCATTTGTGTTCGAGGCGCTGCTGACTCGCACGGGCACAGATTGACAAGCGTAAGAGTGTTGAACTGCTGGCAAGAAGCACTACAACAGTGCAGGAATGTACCCTGCGCAAGAATAGCTATTTAAATAATGTTTAACTCCAGCCTTCACTGTTTTTCCCCCAGACTTTACTCTGTTCGCTTTATTTTAAGGTTCTGGCACTCAGACAAGTTTCTTTCACTGCCCATCTATGTCACATAAATGAAAATTATTTAGGCACTGATATTAAAATATGAAGGGGAAGAGAAGGGTCAAATATATTGTTTATAAAGACAGAAAAACAGGATTTCTTCTGTCATTTTTGTAAATTAAAGCTACTTTAGCCAAACCAAAATGTGACTGTTAACCTTCACGTTACAGGGCATCTCACCAAACAGCATGCTAATCATCTGACTAAAACCAATAACAGCAGCTGCCAGCACACCCTCAGCAGAAGCTGCCATTCAGGGGCAATGGATATATTAAAAAAATATTTATGTTTGTTGGTTTAATGACTTATTGTAGGTGTGTCGACTGAGGGAAACTGAACTTTCCTTTTTCTCTTGCAGGTCCTACTGGCTAGTTTACATGGCAGCTAGCAAATTTACTAGCAACTGCATTTCACCCAGTGCATTAATAAGAGCATGTTCAAACAAGTCTCCAGGTCGCAATCTATTTCTGGTCTAATTAACCTACATGCATAGGGGAAAGATGATCAATCACTCCGACAGGGTCATTCCAAGAATAATGGAGGGAAAACTGCTTGCTCCAGCAGAATAATGGCAGACGTACATTAGAGAAACTCCTCAGCCTTCTTTGGTTCAAGTTATGTAAAATCAGTAAGTGCACGTTTTAGCATTTCGGTGAATCTGAGACTTGACTGTGAAGTTCGCAAAATGCAAACAGGTCGTGCACTTCCCGAACAAACGATATCTGTTGCCGTTTGTCTCTTGAGTTCCTGCGTGTGAGCAGTGTGTACCTGGGTGGCAGGCCCTCCAGAGCTTTGTTCAGGCATTGTGGAGTGTTGTCTGTGTCAGCTGTGGAGAGAGGAACATCTGGAGTGTCTGCTTTGGAGTCGCCGTCACATTCTCCCTCTACGTCGCCTTGCAGGCCAAGCCTGTCATCGGCATCAGCCTCCTGCCGGGACAAACACAGACACACAGAGATATTCAAATCCCGACTCAAGATAGCGTGCGTTCACTTGACACACAGGTCAGCACAGAAACCAGAGGCGGACAGGAGAGCTGTGTACACGTGGCAATAACAGAAGATGAGTTTAAGCAGCATCCTTATAAAGAAAAAGAGAAAGGACGTACACTGAGAGCTCTTCTGAGACGCAAACGGCAGACGGCGGTTTAATTAGGCCACAGTTTAGTCTCTCACCTGGGAGGGGGAGGACGCTACAAAACTGGTGCACGAGTGCTCTAAGCCTGGCTGGGAAGTCTGTTGTGCGTGTCTGTCTCAGTGTCTTCAGTGTTATCGGCTAGACGACCGTGAGCGCGTGATGGCTGGTTTTCTACCTCATTCTCAAACATTTTACAATTTTACTGAGAGCCTACCGGTAACACAGAGACTAGGGGCAGTATTGCAGTTTTCGTTCATCACCGCATCCTGTCACTGCACTGTGACACTTTCGACATGCATCAGACAGACCTCACCTATTAACTGACTTCTGCACCGGCACCTGTTCAACCAGACCTAATAACACAGATATGTAATACCAGTGTAAATCACATAAATCACAGGGGGAAAAAAGCATTTTTCAAAATCTTTTATTCCAAAGTTGATCAGTCTGACACACGTCTCTGTCTGTGTAGTGATTCTATTTTTAAGGAATCTGAACGTAATAACAACCCCCATACTTTAATTATAAATCAACCCAGTGTCAAAATGGCCATAAAAGGAGAAAGTTGGATTCCAGTGTGATCAGGAAGGAAGGAGGATTACTGGCTGAGCATGACTGAGCTGAAAGTCTACACCTGGGGTCAACAGGGTAAGAGGCTGCTGACCAGGGGCCAAACATCTTTATTGGTGTTAATGAATCTTTAATCTGGATTTAAACCCAGCCAGCACACACAGCCTCTACATGTTCGCCGTTTCTACTCTGCATTGACAGTACTGCTTTTTAATATTATTAGATATTTAATAGTTTTTAAAACTTTTTAACATTTTATTATATTGAAAAAGACCAGTAGAAAATAAACAAATCAAAATGATCTGTTGTGTGAACGCACAATGTAAACATTCTCAGTCAACAGAAACAGAATTTTGGCATCTTCCTTGCTGCCGCTAAGCAGCGGCACATACGCCACATGAATGAAAGTCACACATCAGCACCTTGGGTTTGGAAAACGCTGGCTCAGTGAGGACGGAGGGCCAAAACTGAGAGAGCATAAGGGATTTTCAGATTTAGCAGCGATGAGCGTGGACACGCGGCCTCAGACACTCTAACGTCGTTAATAAGTAAACACAAACACTTTTGTTCTTGAGTTGACACCAGTAATGGTCTATCCTGTAACAAAGCGGCGAGTCGAGATGCTTCTTCTGTCCGAAAGAGGCTATTTTTAAAACCAAGTGAAACTCTTGCCATCTCCCACAACTGGTCTCACACACCAGTTGTGGGAGATTAAGTTTCCTTTTGCACTTGAGAGGCTCGCTGATGCTCCTGGACATTTTTTTCCTTTCATGGTCGCTTTTACTCAAACGTTGCTAAATACGGTCAAGCGCGTGTGCGCGAGTGTGTGTGTCAGGGTTAAACCGGACAGCTTTTCATTCAGAAACAAGCTCTCTGATGTCGGTCAGACGTCGTAATTAGCTCGGAAAGCGCTGAAAGAGGCAGCGGGTTGAGGTTGAGACCGAAGGGGGTCACCTGAGTTGATGTTGGGAGTTCAGGAGAGAGAGGAGGTGTAACTGAAGATTTCTACTCAGGTTTTAATGAGGAAACGCTGAAGCCTACAAGACTGAAACAGTGGAAAGCTACAGGGTCCTATCTGACAGTGTGATGTACATATCTTGACTGTAAAAGGAAAACACAATACAGAAAACAGCCACTGAACTGGACACTTAGTGAACATCTGCTATGTATATTTCAACATTTTATAATATTCTATTATATAAAGTGAAGGGAAGTGGGAATTTGACTGGTTAGACAAATTAAGCAATCTGAGGACTCCACTGTGGGCTCTGAATGAACCCACTGGCGACTAATGTGTTATGCAAATGGCAGGGATGAGTATTTGTTTCTACCCACAAACGGTACAAGGGTCTGGAGCAGAGGTCGACTGATAGTAGAATTAATGGCTGGTGGAATAACAACAGCACGGAGAAGGAAGAGGTCAATAGCTGCTTAATTGGCGAAACCAAAGAATCGGAGAGCTTGGACCAACACTTTGCAACAATTTGTACAGCAAGAGGCCGAAGCAGGGCAGCCACCGTCAGGCTTTCAGAGGCTGGTGGGGTGATATATGGAGGTCAGCAGCAGCCACAATCACTGGGAGTGTTTACCGGCGGCACATCAGACAGCACGTTAGCTAACAAAGCGGCCGGCAGAGCAGACAAACTTCAATCTGCCGCTGACTTGGGGCCAGTGGCATTTTCTCACTGCGGTTTAACTGGCACAGTTCAATGACTGTTTCCGCAACATGAAGCGGATCTCAGCTTTGGTCAGCACGTTACTTCATATTCACAAGTGTGTTACATGTAGAGGCACAGTATCAGGGCTTAATCTGGGGGAATGTGCTCAAGCTGGTTAATTAAACTGTCAAACACTGCTAATCTTCTGTTTATTTAGCAAAGTATGCTAACTGCTGTGCAAATACTTCACGGCCAAACATCTTAAACAGCGTTGCAAATCTATGTAGTAACGATCTGAGTGATGCTATGCGGTCAAACAAGCCTGAGAACCTAGAAAATACTGCCAATGGTAGGCAAACGTGAATGGAGTAATTGACCTTCTGGATTACGTCCAAGTGAGGAGACAGTGAGGCAGAAGCTGTCCTTGCAGCTCAGCTCACCTTCAGTATCATCTTTGTCCTCCTCCTCCTATTCCTCCTATTAATGCCTTCTCTGCAGAGAGGCGGGAGGAAGAGGAAGAGAGTGGAGGGGATCAGACAAGGGGGACAGACAGATGATGAGCAGCGCAATCCAATCTCACCACAGCCTGAAGCAACATGCCCTCCGCTTATTCGATCTTAAAAACAGCGCTTATATTGCAAACTATGAACTGCTGCGTAGAACAGAAACCGTGAGCTTGGATCTCTTGTTTCATTTGTATGTCTGTATTTATATCTAAACTCACTGGCTACTACCTGCTCCTGGTGACACCTGAGCACCTTTTTTCAGTCAGATAAAACAACAACTCAGCAACATTTCCCAGGAGTGCTTGACACAATAGAGCTGCCCAGACCTCCTGGTAGTTGTAGTTGCTCAATGGTAACAAACTCATCACTGTTTTAACTTTAGGTCTGTGTTGCGATTCAGTGAAACCAGGAATGCACACAGAAAGTATCATGTTTCTGCATTTCAGGCAGACTGGAGAAAGAGAAGAAGAACAGCTGGCCTTTAGAGGAGGGAGACCTCACTGTAACTGTATGTACAGTATGTACATACAATCAAGTGTGTATCAAGTGTTATGCACCAGAGCAATACTTATATACTTTAGCTTTAAGTTTAGTTAAAGATGATGTCTGTGGCATTCAATACACTTTAGATGATTTCAGACTTTACATTGATTCACTGAACTCATCGTTTTGGGGCACTTCTTTTACCCCCCTTCGCCTTTCGTTAACGCAGAACTAATAATACACGTACTGTTTCAGACTCAGCAGATTAAGCAGTCATGCCACTGTGCCCTGAAGATAAAATGTTGTTTCCTGTTTTGATGTGTAATAGAAGTGTGTGTGTGTTTGATTAGGGATGTTCCCCCCCGCTATCCCAGAATGCCATGGGGATGAGTGACAACAAGAGCATACAGACAGGCAGTGCCTTTCGTCGTCGATGCTTTTCCTTCATTGTCGGTGGAGTTGAAGTTGATTTTTTCCTTCAGGTTTGAGGAGTGAAGGTCTCAGCTGATTTGAATAACAAAATAATATGTTCTGGGATCAGTAAAATGACAAAAAAGTAAAGTTTTGAAACAGCATCACGTCAACAGGAATTACTTTACGGCCCTGAAATCATCACAAACAGAACCCGGTGCATTCCATTCTCCCTCACAGTCGCCTCCTAAAGAAAGTATGGCCATTTAGCTCGATCAAGACGAATAACCAAGGTGCAAATTCCTTTGCGTATCTCAACTAAGACAGCTCGAATTCAGCCTGGAAGGGTCAGTGGCAGCGAGGGGCCGCCGTTAATTCAGAAAACACAGCGACATCTCAGCACAGGTCAAGAAACAAGTCGACACAACTGTGAGGTCCAGACCATCAGGCAGCAGCAGCAGCAGCGGTGTCAGGCTGTGGTCACAGGAGAGAGGATCACCTACGTGGGCTCATTAGGCTAATCAGCAACGAACACTGACCTGAAGTAGCACCGCCGCTAGCAGTAACACGCAGCTTTCAACAGCTCGGCCTTTTTCTGTCAGACTGCAGCACGAAGCAAAAGAAAAAAGCCATTTGGCAGCGAACGGTCTGTCGCCACAGAGGTGGTCATGTGGGACTGAAATGCTCATTACAGAAATCAATAACGTTGGACAGATGAAAAATGGGGAGACAGCGCTGCCTGTCGAGCTCAGCTCTACCCCGTCATTCATGGCTTTCACTCTGTCAGCCTCGACTATACCTTGGTTTAGGTGTTTGACCTGAATGCTAATGTTAGTCTCGTAGCACTCCACCACCGAGAGTCAACTTCCTTGCATGTACACACACGCAGGGCCAATAAATCTGGTTCAGATTCTGGTTTATGATGTTAAAATGCTAATGTTTAGCATACAGCATCTACCTTATTGGCTTAAATTACATTACTGATTATACAGTTGACATACATGTAATATGTAATATAACAAATGACTGTTATAACATTACAGTCATATATAAAAGTGTTTGGAACACTAACAGCCATTTTCCTGGTTGCAGAGACAAGCGAACATATCAGAGCGATGTTTCTACGTCTGTGTTGGAGTCAGAAACAGTGTCAGTCACCGCTTGTTCACTTCACAGGAATCACCGCCCAGACAGAAAACAGCTAACATGCACCTGATGTCAGACTGAATGATGACCTGACCGTTAGTTATCAGGTTATTAGCAAAGAGCATGAAGAACACCTCATATTACTGTAAAATGCCAAACCATGACTGTCCTGCTGCTGTTCACCGAGCTATCTGAATGCAGAGCCGCAGCGTGAAGCAGTAAAGACTGTGCTGCTGTCCAAAGACATTTCTAACTAGGGTTGTGCAGCATGAAGCTGTGACCAGCAGAGCGTCAAACAGCCTGCTGCTGCTGCTGCTGCTGCCGCCGCCGCCGCCACTTGTGCTGCTGCTGCTGCTGCTGCTGCTGCTGCTGGAGCCTTCAGGGCCCGCCAGCCGGTCAGCAGACAGCCCGCCAAGGTCACCTGTCACGCGCTGTCTTGAGCAGTCGCTAACTGTCCCGACAACACCGTGCGGGACCATGAAGGGTGAGCAGCAGTGTGAATCGCTAACACTGGGGAAGTTGTGAATCAAACTCAAATACACACACACACACACACACTGCTTGGTATGTACTGTATGTGTGGCTGACTAATTAATGAATTCATGAAAGTAAATATTGGCCTTGGAGATAACAGACAGGGTGAGACATACATGGGTGTGTGTGGGACGTTGGGCCACCTCAGCTAGTCCAACACTTTATTCTTTTTTTCACTGGCTATATAAAAGTTGCCTCATGTGAACATGATCTGTTTGGGTGTTGCTGCACGGTGTGACACAACAAACTGATCCTTTAACCTCCCAAACAAGACACGGGGCTGACTCATCCCCGTTTAAACCCTGTCGGCGCTGCTCTGCTCTGCTCTGCAAGCCTGTTTCTCTTTAGGAACACCTCAAAGTAGCCGACCAAGAGAGGAAACTAAAACTTTTATTAGCAATTGTTTGATGGATGGGATTTTTTTTTTAATCTCTTCTGCTTTCAGAGGAGAAAGAAGAGAGGTTTGTCACGTTGGGGATGGATGTGGTGCACTTGTACTGTGCTTGGTCACGCCTCTCTGTGATCTGAATCATTAGAGAAAAATATGTTTTTCGGGCCTGTTACATGGAGTCACATGGACTCACAAGTAGCTAATTAGCTAGGCTGAGGTTTGGTAACCTCAGCATCTTGCCAGGTTAGAGACTTTGGCAGCGGGACGTCAAAACAAGCCTGAAATCAGTCTTGGGTGAACAGGAGAGCTTCATCTGTGCTTTATATACAATCACTGTTCATTCGGATTATTAAATTTGATGTACATGGCTTTCCAAACACGAGGAACTGTCCGAGTGTCAGTGTCCGTCGCCTTTTACCCACAAACTCTTTCTTCCCGTGGTCATTTCTTCAAATGACTGAAGTAGTTTCACTCCTCGTGGACAACACTGCAAAAGCAGCAAGCTGCCCAACATCAGAGGCCAGAAGCAGTCACTGTGTGGCTCGCTCATGAGCACTGAATCAGTTATCAAAACCTGCTGTTGACTGAATTTTGATTAGTGCACCAGTCAGTTAATCAACATGTTGTCTTGGAACAACTGGGGAGGTGCTAAATGAATTACGTTAAACGTCATGATTTTGAGCTAAAACTATGAGTCAATTAATTGATTATTCAATCGGCAGACTACTAGTAACAATTATGCTAATCAATTAATCAACTGAGTATTTCAATTTCAAGTTTGCTGTGTCCATCCCCTCAAATAGCAAAACTGCTTTTCCTCATCGTAAACTGAGTATCTCTCTGTTTTGCACTGTTTCCAGAGAAAGCGAGATATAAAAGCCTTTTCTAGTGTGAAGGTGAAACGTAAATTTGGGTTCACTGCGCACACGCTTCCTTTAGGAGGTGACCTTGTGTAAAACAGGTGCGCAGCAGCACATGTGTGACATAAAGGAAGTGTGCAGAGTTTCTGGGCCATTTTGAACTCTTTGGCACAGTTTCAGCGACTATCGGTGGGCAAGCTCTCCTCTCTGTGAGGCAAGTTAATGAGTGGGCTGGGTGGGATTGCTCAACCACTTCTGCATGTGTTACATAGGGGGCCGTTGGTTGTACGCCCGAGAGGAGCTGTTAGGTGGAGTTAACTCTGTTTAACCTTTGAAACAGCCCCAGTGAGGCGAAGACAGATACATTAAAGGTTTTACTCAAATACAATTTGTCTTTGGGATCTTGGTTGCCTAGTAACAACAAAGGTGCATTAAGGGCTGCAACTAATCCACCGATTAGGTCTTTGATTGCTAGATTATTGCTTAATCTTTAAATTATCAAGCGAAAAACAGCAAAAACAGCAAACCTCCATCACTTGTTCCCAGAGTGCAGAGAGAGTTGACCAAAGGGTTTGAGCTCCCTTTCACGGATTAGTGATCTTAAAACACCACCACAAAGTAAAATAAGAAAGGGAAACGTCAGTATCTTATTGGGGCGGGTTTCCTACTTCCAGTCTCAATGGTTTGCCACTGGCGGCAAGTACTGCAGCCAACTGATATAAACACTGTAAGTTGCAGACTATGTCAATCAATCTTCTGTTGTCTGTTTCTGTTGTCAGTTGCACTACGGTTAATTCCGATGCCGCCTTCGTTCACCTCATTATTTCTCTGATTAATAGTCTTTTCCATGACTTTAGAAATTGTCAAAGTAAAAACGATAGAAAAGATAAAAGATGTTCAGCTGCTAAAAATAAATAACAGAGAATCAGTCATCCTCGTAGTTAAGATGGCAAATGCCTGGCGTAGTTGACATAACCAAGTCATCTACTTTATCTGAATTCCTCACGGTTAAGAACAAACTGCCAAGCTCAACTTTTGAGCCAAAATCAATGGAAAGTTTGACCATTAACTGTGCTCTAACTCTTCCTGAAGACGATTTTCTTCATGCGCACGATATTGACTTGAAGAGCAACAGTACGAGTTTGTCATACTCATACTGTCGCCACTAGTAACAGCTAGTGAGCCTTGGATCTGTCACTTGCTGTTACCGAGAGCAAGAACGAACCGTCAAGCTCAATCAATTTTAATTGTTTCGGCACTATGATCACTACTTGAAAGCAACATAAAGAAGCATTTTGAATTAGGCTACTTAGTGCTCCCTTGCGGCCTATGAAATTTTATTAAATGATGAATCGATTCAACAGCTTTGAATCTTTTTTTAATATATATTTTTGCTCTCTATTATCTGTAACTTATTAATTACAGAATCACTCACTAAAGGGAAACCTATGTCTGCCATCTCAGTCAGCGCAGCAGTCATGCAGACAGAGATGTATGTGGTGATGTTGCTGTTGATGACACTGTTTCAAATCAATAAAGAGGCACAAAACACTGAAAATAGGTTTACATTGTCTCAGGCTGTTGGGTCCCATTCTGATGAGCACTGGGTGTTTGATTGTTCCACCTGAGCATCCCTTTATCTCTTACAGTCCACGCCAGGAGGCCGTGCAAGCATTTCACCTGCTGTTTATACTCAGAGTTAACACACACATACAACTGTACACAACAAACACACCTGTCAGGCTCAATATTCACACCTGACACACCGGGATCTGACTGAACCTGCAGGAGTGTGACACTGATGTGTCTGTTACAAAATGTGACAGAAACAGTGCGAAAATGTCCCAAGACACGATGAGGACGTGAACCTCACACCACCTAGCAGTCGTTATTTCTTCATACGGGGCTGTTTCTGTGACCGTGTTGATGTTGCTGCGGGATTACAGCGGAAGCCTGCAGCTAACTAACTAGCTTATTAGCTCCCCAGCTAACCTGGCAACTCAGCTAGCTTGGCTACTTGACCAGCGCCTGACAACAACCGGACTAACTTGTTTTGAGGGCGAGGTCTCGGAGTGAAACTGGCGTCTTTTTGCTCGTTGCGGTGCAGCTTACCTTGTCGCTGATATTGTCACTGTTGTCAGGGTCTCCTCCGCCTCCACCTCGCTTCCTCAGCTCCGTCATGTTTCGCTCGTTTCGCTGCCGGGACGTTAATGTGTCACATAAGCCGACTCCGGGGGAAGGAGGGAGGGAGAGGGAGAGAGAAGAGGGGATAAAATCCTGGGCTTTTTCAGATATAAAGTCCTGGATTTTGACCTGGTTTTGACTTCGGAGCTCGGTCTGTGAAGGTCAGCTTTCCTTAAAGTCAGCCAGTGCTGCCAAAGCGCCGCAACACAGCTCGACGAGATACTAACGACTCCACTGCGTGTGTTTGTTTATCACCGCAGTCCCAATCCCTGCTCCCCTCCTACCGCTGGCAAACTACATGGAGCGACCACGCCGGCGTCCGGTAGTGACTTTCAAAGTAAAAGCTTCGTTGATCTAACAGCTGTAGAGGCCTGGCAGATTAGCTGTGTATTTACACTACTCACAATAAGTTAGGGATATTGTGAAAGACTCAGTGGATGTCATACATACGGTGTTTGTTTCACCTTTGGAGTCACATGGACTCACAATACAATTGTATTGGGGTGATAGACACAGAACTACTGGCAGAGTTCGTGACAGACCCAGGAGTGGAGCCCCACGAGTGACAGACCGCAACGATGACCAGTACCTAAGGACCTATGCACTCAGACATCGTTATGCAACTGCCACACAGCTGCAGGCCCGTTTACGAGATGTGAGGGGTACTAGGGTTTCCAGACAAACCATTCGCAACCGACTCCACCGCTTTGGCTTGAATGACAGATGACAGGTGACTCCACTGACACCAAGACACCGCCGTGAACGTTTGCAGTGGGCACAAGACCATGTGACCTGGACAATGCAGCAGTGGTCTACCGTCCTGTTCACTGATGAGTGTCGGGTCACCTTGCACAGAAATGATGGTCGCCAGCGTTGCTGGAGAAGGTGAGGTGAGCGATACACCGAGGTCAACATGGTCCCCAGGGTTCGCTTTGGTGGAGGAGGTGCAACAGTCTGGGCAGGCATCACCAGTCAGCGCAAAACAGATTTGGTTATTGTAGATGACTCAGTCACTGCACGTTCTTACCTCAGAGACATCATAGAACCCATCATCATCCCCCAATTCCACCAGCACACCCCCAACTTTCTGTTCATGGTCGATAATGCTCCACCACATCGTGCCAGAATTGTCACAGCTCGACTTCAGGAAGTCGGAGTGCCTCATATGGTATGGCCAGCAATGTGCCCTGACCTGAACCCCATAGAGCACGTCTGGGACCAGCTGAAGCAGAGACTGGATGATCGTACCCCACCGCCACGTGACCTGGCAGAACTGCGTGTAGCACTTGTGGAAGAGTGGAACGCATTGCCTCAGAACAACATCATGAGGCTAGTGAGGAGCATGAGACGTCGCTGCCAAGCTGTCATTGCAGCAAATGGTGGAAACACCTGCTACTGACATTGTCGGGGGGGGGCTATCCTTGTTATTGTCTAAATATTTGGGGTAATAAATATTAAACTAATGAAAATGGTGTTTCTTCTCATTCATTATTAGTAATATCAAAGGGAACTTTTACTTATTTCATTAAAATTCAGACCAAATAGGAAAGGCACTCATGTAAATAACAATATCCCTAACTTATTGTGAGTAGTGTAAGTGCAATGTTGAGGCACTCATCCCTGAGTATTTTCCTTTTTTGCAGCCTTGTACTTCCAGTCCAATACAGCCAAGAGGCAAATATTGCACTGTTTTCTCGAGTGCATACATTTCATAACTTATTAGTTACCAAATGTAATCAACAATAAATTATAATCGCTGATTATTCATTACAGATACATTTTATTTATCACTGACGGTTAAACACAAGTTCCCCAGTGTTGTATAAAGTAATGCAGAATATACCATGACAGCATAAGAAGAACATTCATTTTTTTGTAACTTTATTATTTTAGTGTGTATATAACTATCAAAACTGGACGCCTTCAGTCCAAACGTGAAAGGGAACTCTTTAATCAAAACAATTCATTGTCAGTTTATTCAATAAAATCAATTCAGTTTTTTTTAAAATACGGATTGGGCGGATTTATTTTGAAGTACAAGCTTCACAGTTTCCGGTTTTAGTCTGTGTTTCTTTGTGTAGCTTCACACAGGGCTGTCGGTGCTGCTGCGGTGGAGACAGCCTTTCTCTCTCTCCCTCTCTCTCTCTCCATTCAGTCTTTACTCGATTGTGCAGCTCTGCTCCATGCTGCGGTAAAGACAACAACCAGTACGCACCAGACTCCCAACTCAGTCATTTTTAAAGGTCCAATATTGCAAATGTATGAAGCAACTCATTCACTAAACTGTCGTGATGCATTTAAGGGCTATACGCATCACTGAATTCCGTGTTTTATCCATTCACATTTCCCGGTGATATTCCCTAAACAAAACAAACCAGATTATAATATTTCTCAGGGTTGTGAGCTGTTCTTCAGATTCATAAAAGACATATATAATAATCTTTAATATACTGTACAAAATAAAATTTAAAAGAATAGAATAGAATAGGACATGTACTCTTTTGTAAATTCAAAGTGCACACAGAAACCTTAGACTTCAGTGAATATTTTGATAAACCCATCTCTCAAATTAGTAATGTTTCTTGTAAATGTATTTTTAAAAACTGTAATTTAGTAATTAGTTATTTCAGAAATATATTTTACCTTCAAACTAACACAATCATCTAAATCTGGCCCATGACAAATAAAGAAACCTTGCCTCTATCCCCCAAATCAACATGAAAGAGTCCAGCCTGGTTTTGGTGGTAAACAGCAATTATTTATTGAAATGAAATTAAAAAGAATAAGTACCAGATCTATTGCATTATTGTTTTACATTTTGTTTCTGTAAGGGAGGGGGAGTTACTCTACTGTTTTTTCTCTTGTAGGATGTAGTGAACACAAATATACAAGGAACATTCAGCTATCACAGATTGCACACCAGATACTGTAGTAATGCAGTCTAATACAAGACCACCAAAATAATCCAGGATTTCTTTTTTTTCCTTCTTCTTCTCTCTTTAGTCTTTAATTTTCTTCCATAAAGAGTACAAAAGTCCGTCCAGAGTTGGGGACACGATCTCTGGTTCTGTACACAAACCTGTAGGTCGGGACAACTCATCAGACAATGCAGCCAATAAAAAAAAAAAAAAAAAAAAAAAAAAGCCGAAACAAAAAAAACAATAATAAAATGCTGAGAACATGTACAGTGCACTGACACAGAAAGTCAGCTGTGTTAATAGACATGCAACAAGTAACAAAACTTGCTGAAATTGCAATAATCATTAAAAAAAAATCTAAAACCAGTTATAATTGCATAAATACTTTGTACAGTTCATTTGTCCACTGTGAAATGCACCGTTCTGTTCAAATGACAACGTAAAACTGCATTCAATAAAAACCTGTGATTCCTCGCGACTTTTCTCTTTTTGTACACGTGAAGGTGCAAAGGAACTCTTGATTGATAGGAGCCGACTTGGCCTTTTCAGCTAGATGGTATGATTGCACGCTAAATTACAGTACGTAAATGCAGAATGATATAAGGACGTTAACAAGAGTGCATATTATAATTATTTGAGTAACATCAGGGAGCAGTGGAGTGAATATTAAAGTTTTTTTTCTGAAAAGTGTATTTTTTATTTTTTATTTTTTTTTACATGTTTGAGACTCTGTGAAGACTAGTGGGAAACCAGGAAAAAGAAAGCAGCACTTGAATGCACAGTTGTTGCCCACAGAACCACAAACTAAACATGATCACGTGAATGAGGAAGGGAGTCACGTGAAATGAAAAATGTACATAAAAACAAAAACGCTCTCTGTCATGACTATGAAGTGCAGCAGCAGCAAAAAAAAAAGCATTTTGAGATGATAAATGACTAACTATATCCAAGACAAACTGTTCATTAAACAACAGCAAAACCCTCTGATGTCAACGCTGCAGCCTTGTACACGGGTCAATCCGTGCCAAAATGTTTGTTGTGTATTGTTTTTAGCTCTTAATGCTAAGTTTACACTGCAGCGGTGACCCCTGGTGGCAGCTCTTTATTCTACATAAACAGTATGCTATGGGAATAACCTCAAACGTGCTTTTATGACATGATGACTGGGGTGACACAACAGCAGGGATAATGACCCAGCGAGCCTTAACATTGGGGAACTGTAAACAATGGCAGGTGTATAAAATCATATTTATGGCACAAGTTAAACCTTGTTGATTTATTCAGATCATATTCTTGGAAATTTTTGACAAATTATCTACCTGAACCCATAATTTAATAATACAAAAAAACTATTTTAAATGACCATTAATGAATACAATAATACACCTTCAGCCAACAAAGTAAGATAACTCAAAAAGAACTTGCCCAATTCAATTTCTTTAAATTCTTCTGAAGTGGGAGTAATTTGACTTGAAACTACAGATGTATTGAAATGGCTGCTGGGGATGCAAACCACCGATTCGCCTGATGAGGGCATGACGCACATAAAGGAGTGAAAACAGGTTACAACGCTAACGAAATATGAAACCATAATGAGGATTCAATGCAACGATGCTAAAACAAAATCTATGGACATTTTTCTTGCATTTGCTCCAAATCTAACAGAAAGACAGCAGTTCTTCTGTTTCAGGGAATCTCGTGATTACTTACATCTTTTCCAACGTCTAATGATTCCCCTCTATACAGAACGAACTCTAGAAAAGGTGCTTAGCTGCTGCTCCTGCAGTTTATCACTTCTATGAACGACTGAGGATAAAGTGTGTGGAGTGCAACATGTGCTGATGTGCTGTAATAATGCCACAGGGTCAGACTGAAGGTCTGCAAATGACAAATTCAGATAGAAACCAACAAGAAAACAAAAACCACGATATAGAGTAAGTAGAGTCCCTTTGTTGTGTGCATTCAAAAAGCCGCACAGTAACTAAAAAAGGGACAAAGACATGATGGGACATAAATGTGGAGCAATATCACATGTGCATGATTTTTAACCTAATTCATATTTTTTCACAGATGATGAACCAATGATATTTTCTGTCTAGATAAAAAAAAAAAAGGAAAAGATAGAAAATCTAAAAAAAAAAAAAAAAAGGAAGGACTGATATGGATCAAAAAGACAATAAAATCTGAAATGATAACATGTCCAGTCCTCAAAGAGCAGCAGCAACAACTACAATTCTCCTAATGGGAATTTATAGGACAAAACAGATGATAGGCTTAAAAAAATTCATTATAAATGACGCATCAAAACGATTTGGCAGAAAAAAAAAAAAGACAATCCGATAACAAACCTCTCTGGTGCTGATGTCTTGACACTGTGGGCAACACACACTCGCAAAATAAATCACATTTTTGTAAACAACAACAACAGTCGAAAAAAAAAATGATTAGGATATTAAAAAAAGAAAAGAAGTCATTTTGCATAACTAGACCCACTAGTAAAGTCAACCCACAGACATTAACTATTGACATTCATATCCCTTCCTCCCCTCCGTGTTATTCCTCTGGACTCGCCGTGCCTCGTGACGCAGACTACACACAATCGATTTTGTTTTTTGTTTTTTTTTTAAAGCCAGGAGTGGTTAGTCACAACGCTATGTTACAGGCAATTAGTTTGTTTTTTTTCTCATTGACCTTTTTTTTTTTGTTCTGTGTTTGTTCCTCTTAGAGTTAAAAAGGCCATGGTAAGTATTTACAATATAAACAAGTTTGTTATGTGTTGCGGTAGCGGGTGATTGATTCAAGCGTGCCGCATCAAAGGTGTTTTTTTTTTCCCTCCAGGTGTTGAGTGCAGGTGGTGAACGTTGTGATCAAGGGTTTTTTTTTTTCCTTTTAAACTTTTATTTTTGTTTTTCCGCCTCCTCCGCTGAGCTTTCCCGCTGTGGTGATGAAACAGCCGACGTCCCCTCCTGTTACAGCCCGTCAGTGTGTTACAGTACATGTGGTTAAGTGGACGTATGAGAGGGTGAAGGGGGGTTTCGGGGGACAAGTGGGAGGTGTTGGGGGCACAACAAGGCAGATGGAGGAATGAACTGCTCCTCAAGTCGGAGTCCTCAGGAGGAGGTGTTTCTGTTGTCGGCAGCGGGCGAAGATGGAGCTCAGTTTCTGCTGCCGTCCTCAACGCTTCGCTCATGCTGAAGGTTGTAGTAACAGTTCTGACAAACTCGCACCGGTGACGAGATCTTCAGCCGTTTGATCTCCGATTGGAAGCGACTGCACCTGAAAAACAAGGTGAGGCATGGAGACTGTAAAGAACGGTCAGCTGGAAATTCACGTTCACAGGACAGAAAAATGCAGAAAAGTTCTGAAATGGAAGAAAAATACAAAATAAATAAAACATAAAAATGCTTTTAGAAACTTTTACTGAACTATTACAAAAGGGAAAATTAAAATTTCTCATGCACATAATAGAGGATAATGTGTATAAACATGCACAGGCACAATGTAAACTTGTGTATAAATCTGAAATATACTTGATTTATCTGTGTTATGATATGTGACATACAGTATAAGATTATGATATATGATGTGTTTATCACAAGTTCACTGTATTTGACAGACCAAATATGAAAACATTTTCCAATTAAAATAATAAAAATTGATGTTTTAATTAAGCACCATCTTTTAAATGATAATGAAACAAGTATTTAATATTTTGCTTGACCGCTGGCTTAAACTATGGTGTATTATCAGAATAATTGCTTTCTGTCAGTTGACTTCATTAACTGAAGTATTTTGGATTAGCTCATTAAAACTAATAGAAAGCAAATAAAAAGTATCTGGTTAACAGCAGTATTTAGATTCATAGGTAAGTACACCTGGATATCATTTGCATAATATTGGAAAGATATGTTAGAACTTGAAATATACAAGTCAATAGAAACAAACAAACAAACAAATAAATAAATATAGACAAAATATCAGAGGACCCAGGACTGAGCTCTGGGGAACACCAGAGTTTAACAATGCTGTGTTAATGAATATACCATAAACATTTACGTGCGTCTTTATTATCATAGCGCTAAAGTGTAAATACAAAGACCTGCAAATACATTTTGTGCTGCTACTTTCTGAAAAGACCTTAAATCTTCAAACCGCGCTCCAGCATGTTCTCCCCATAAAAGGAGTGAGGTAGCAGGCAACAGAGACCCTGCTGGAAAGTGCTGCTGTGATTGACTTACTTTTGGCAGAAGAGCTGCCCGCAGTTCCTGCAGTGGTGGCGTCGCTCGGTGAGAGAGAAGCGAACAGTGCAGCCAGAGCAGCTGTCAACCACCTCGTCCTTCACCCAGTGGTCGGCTGCCGAACGACCAGGCTGGTCGCTGACTGACCAGCTGAAGACTCGACCACGACCGTCACCCACCAAGATTTTACTGTGGTCCCTGAAGAGGGGACGTTAAAAAGGTGAAAAGTGGAGAAAGGTGCAGGGTGTGAGCGAGAAAACAATGGGCAGTATGAGGAAAAACAGAGGGAAGATGAAGGAGAAGAACTGTGTTGTAGTTACAGTATGCTGATAGTTTGGGCAACATAGTCACAAGCAACTCTTCAAATGAAAATTAAAACTGACAAAAAAAGACTTCTTTGACTGTTTGGTGTCAGACACTTGGCTCCCTTACTTGGAGATAGCGAGGGACGTGATCTCGGCTGGGTGAGCGTTGTCCTTGCGATCAAACGCCGTGTGCATGGTGAGTTTGCTCCGGAAGACCAGCTGGCGCTCCCATCTGTAGCCTGTGAGCACAGAAAAAGAGAAACTTTACCAAGCAGTCAAGAACCTTATGATGAACCGCATTTCTTTAGGACAGACATTCAGAGCAAAACATTTCATCACTGGACGCTCACCTGTCCTGAGCTGGTTATACGTCCGTGTGTCCATGGTGGAGGGCTGGAGAGGCTGTGGCACTGAGCTCTGGCCCGGATGAGCCGGATGAGGGTGAGGAACCTTAGTTTGGCCCTCAGAGTAGTTCACGAACACAAAGCCGTCCTTCTCGTCAATGCTAAGGGTGTCCGACCAGCGGTGAGAGTCGTCAGAGCTGCTGTCCATCGACCACGAGGCTCCTGCTCGGGCTGAGGGACCTTTGAGGTATTTATGAAATCAGGAATGTGAACGTTAGCGCGGAGAGAGGTTTGTTTCTGCTGCTGACTGTATACTCCCATCACTACTTCTGTTCATTTCTGCAAGAGCTGCTAAACAACTGAGATGTCAACCATCAACTGTGAGAAATCAGTGTCGAGTACCTCTGGGTCTGTGGACAGTGCTGCCCGGTTGGCTGCCACCTGTTGAGGGGTTGCGTGGTGCTTTGGGCTCCTGGCTCAGACTAGGCTCGTCTCCGTCTGACTCGCTGCTGTCGTCGTCACCGTTGTGACTCTCTCCGCCCTCTGTGAAACCAAGAAAAGCTGAGTCAGGCCTCGGCAGCTTTTTATGCTTTGGGACTAGTCATTATACTGCAGACGAAGATCTCGGCCCTGCAGCTCTACTCACCAATCTTCTCTTCACCGCAGCAGTCAGGCACATCTGGCTCTACTGGCTCTGGAGCAGGGGTTTCTGGGACTTGGAGGAACTCCATTCTCCAAAACTACAAGGGATATTTAAAGAAGGTTTACCTAAGCATCAATAAGTTAAAGTTAAAATATCATTAGGGAGTAAACAAAAATAATTTCAGCTCCTCTATAACAAATAACTCTTAATAGATCTTAATAGATAGAATTTTGTTAATTTCTCATAAACAACTTTAAAAAGCCCTGATTAGTGGCTCTATTCTGGTAAATTCTGTGAAATGGAAAAAGAGATGGTTACCCTAACGACACCGTCTGAGTGTCCGGTGACGATGACGTTCTGCGTGTCCCACTCGTTCATCTCAGACACGCAGCAGCACAGGATCTGCTGACTGCGCCCCGTGAAGGTGTTGGCGCTGGCGATGGGGCTGCCGTTAATGCTCCATACGTGAATGTATGTGCCTGCGCAGGACACGATGTCCCCCTACACAAAAAACGTAAACACAAACATATTATGTTTGTCCTCACATTGGCTGAAAAGCTTTTATAAATCATGGTGCAGGTGATCTTTTTTTCCCCTTCTGTTCCTCAGCTTCATATTTATTGTTGCGGATTATTTCCACCTAGAGTGACAGAGGAGAGATTTGTGTCCCAACCCACCGTCAGTTCGTTGATGCACAGAGCTGAGACAGGCGCCCGGTGTCCCCTGAGCTGCGTGACGAACGAAAGCTTGTTGAGGTCCCAGATGATGCAAGTCCGATCCCGTGAGCCGCTGACGACGATGTGGTACGCTGACGACGCTGTCAGACACGTTACAGCATCCGTGTGGCCTAGCAGTGCCTACGATGAACCAGCATGGACAAAGACTTGTGGTTGGCTTCTCTGCTTCAGTTTTAGTCTTGTACCTTTGACTTTTTAAGAACCAGTATTTTGTTTTGAAGCTCTGGGTATAAGTGCTGAACTGGAACCTTGTATTGGTTTTCAGGGGAACAGCTTAATGTGTGTGTTTTACCTGTTTGAGCGTAAGTGACTTGGCTCTCTCCTTAGAGGTTCCTGTCTCCCACACGCAGATGGCCGTGCTGGTGCCACCGGTGATCACGAGCTTTGGGTTTGGACATATGGCACATAGGATCTGTCCCCACTCTGACAGACACTCGTACACCACCAGCGCCTGCAGGGAGATTGAAGATTAGGATCGAAGATTTGTTTGCAGGAGGGTGCAGAGATACGGAATGCAGACGGAGGACTCAGTCAGTCTGGCTGTTTGGAGTGCCAAATATGTCTCTAACACTTTCTAACACAGCCATGGACTTAACTACTTTACATTATCAGTCTTTAAAGTAATGAGTCGATCTAAAAGTGTAGTAAAAGTGCTGCAGTGACATCTCTATTATTCAGGATCTGGTAACCAGTCTGCTTTGGTTTAACAGGTGATTAGCTGAATAAAGAGATTTCTGTAATGGCGGCTGCTGAGAAAAACTAAGGGGTCACTCAGTGAAGTGCATTTTGATTCCAGCTCCAGCAGGGGGAAACATTGTCTTGACAATTTTTTACTTTCACGAGTCAGTTTCAAGGCGAAATAAGACCAAACTCGTGCTTAAGTCAGTTCAGTTGTTAGTGTTGAAGAGCCACAAAATCAAAACACGCTTATAAAACCCTGTAAATCTAGGAGCAGTTGAGTGAAAGCACCGGACATAAGGTTATGACACGTTACACTGCACCTCCGCGTGCAACAGAATGAAGGTCAGTCACACGCAGCGGCTGCAGCCCGGAGTTTAAAGGAACATGCTTGAGAAGTTTAAATCTCTGTGAAAGCGCAGCTCTTGTACTAACTGTTACAGACCTTATCAGATTCATAGTTGGCCAGACGGCAGCTGAGGTCGGCGTAGCCCCAGGCGAAGGTCTTGCTCCAGGTGGGAGGAACCAGAACTTTGTTTTGCTCCACTGCAAGTATGCCCTTGTCAGTGCACACGATCTGCCCCACAGGCTCCTTCAGCTCTAGATAATACACAGAAATATGTGAGCGGTGCTCAGTTTAAAGGCATTAATGGACCCTTGGGTGCAGCACTGAGTATTGGGGTGTAGCTGGTACTTAAAATCATTAAACTGAAAAGACAAAGGGTGAAGCGTGTGAGGGTTTGTGATTGAACCTTTGACAGGTGCTAGAGAAGGTCTGAGATTGTCCAGATGATGGAAGAAGATCTTGTCGCTGTTGGAGCTCGGAGGAACGCTCGTTATGTCGCCGTTGGCTTTACTGCGAACCCGTTTAGGAGGATGGGGCTTCTTAAACAGCTGAAACACACGCAGACACGTTAACGCGTCAGTGACTGAAGATAATGACTTGAACGTCTACCAGTACTGAAGGACGGAGAGTGTTTTGACTCAACCAGGTTTTAATTAGGGAAAAAGGGCACAAAGAAGGATGTTAACTGATGAATCTGATGACGAATAACCCTCAATCTGTTATTCCTCATCCCCCTGAAACATGAAAACCATGGTTTGCTGCAAGTTTGTCTCACAAACAACAATCTGCTTGTCACATTGTATTCTAGCAAAATTAACAGACATGCTAGCAGCCTGTATGTCAATATAAGTTAAATGTGGTGAACGAGAAAGAGAGAAAGACAACAACTGGTGAGGAAAAAATGTTATTAATCAGCCTGAAGGCGGCTTTAGTGTGTCATCCATGTGGACAATGTCATCACACGCGCACCAGCATGTTAGCTGCTGCTAACGTAGCTAAAAACAAGGCAGCCGGTGAAAGTGACAGTTGTTATTTATTCATTTTTCAGAAGTGATTCAAATATTATCATTAGGACAGGTTGTACTACCCTTGCGTAATTATATTATAGTACAAGTTGAATAAGTAAAGCTGTCACCAATGATAGCAGTGGTTTTGTGATATTAGCACAGTTGGAGACTTCAAAGCTGAAGTATCTGACCTGTTTGGGGATCTGTCCGAAGTTGTTGATAAAGCCGATGGTGGCCGTCTCCTTGAGCGGGTCATTGATGTTGTAGATATCCACCTGCCCCTCGTAGAACAAGTGGTGGAAGACGTTGACCGCCTCCACGGCCGGCGGACCCTGCTGCTTGTAGCCGAAAATGAGGTCGATCCACTCGTGGAGGTGGGCCGATACGTAGTCGCACTCCAGCGCCTGCAGCCGGGTGGGGTGATGAGGCAGAGGTTAATGTGTACTCACTGACACTCAGACCCGGTTTTGTCAAAGGAGAAGTGATTTCTTACCTCTCTGTGGACTCTGATGAACTCCCGGGGGTCGCCCTTGGCCCAAGGTGGCAGGATGACATCACCCAGCTTGGTGCCATTCTGCTTGGCACCTGGGACATCAAACAGAAGGCAGGCTGAACATTAATATTCATGCGCTCAATTATCTTGGTCAGTCTGACTCTGACTTTCATTAGCTGTTGTTGCCAACGCCTGCTGATACTGACCCAGGTCGAAGTTGTTGGAGTTGAGCAGGAACTCTGGCAAATAGAAGAACTCAGGGATGAGCTCCTTGACGTCGGCCATGTTGTGTTTGGAGGCAGAGAGCCAGGCTTCACGCACACTGTGGAACATCCTGTCAGCCAGGTCAAAATGACCTCCCTGGTGATGACACAAGCACACGGGCAGATGGTTTGATGTTAGGTCCAGACACTTAGGAGCATCAACAGTTTGTCGTCTAGGAATTTATGTTAACTCAGCAATGTGAGATAATCACTGTTTGCAGGAGACAACAAGCAATCCTCCCCATCAAGCAAGATACGCAACTTGTGGAAAAACTCTATGTTCTAATATTTGGTTTTATTGTTTCAGTTTACTGACCAGTGGGTAAAGGTAGATGGCAAACATTAGGTACGCTAACAAAGTTCCTATCAAACCTGAAGCCTGAGGAAAATCTGTGTGAAGGGCTCCATCCGGACCAGATACGAGGCCACGATCATGGCTGATGAGTAGTGGGTGCCGTAGTGGTATGCTGGGGTTTCACCTGACCAGACAGAAAGCAACACATTCACTTACAGTGGTGAATGAAATTAAAACTTTGGCTTGTGCGTTCAGTTCTACATTCAATAAGAAACAAAACAGCCCGTGGCTTTGCAGAACCCCCCATGTTCTGGTGTTTTTAGTTTTGGAGGTTTGGGGTATAATGGACAAGTCAAATGAGATACGTGCTACTGGCTTGAGATAAGGGCTAGCTGGTTAGCTGGATATTAGTTATCCTCTATTAAACAGATGTCTTACCATTGGGGTCCTCCCAGTCCTTGTACCTCTTCTTGTACTGTGTCAGTCTGTCGTCAGTCTGGGCGCCCATCGGTTTGGCCAAGTTACGGAACGTCTTGGGGTTGCTTAGGTCCAGTTCCTGGTTAACAGGAGTAAAAGCAGGATCAATGAGGAAACAGGCATCCACTTATCTTTAGCTTAACATTATTACTGGTGTCCTGAACCCTGCGCTCACCTCTGAATCGAAGTCGGCCAGGATCCAGGGGAAGACGGGATACTGCATCAGGTCATTGTAGGATCGTCCAGCCAGAGTGTTCAGATGCATGAGGTACTGGAAATTACTTATCTCTCCACGCTGGAAAACAGATAGTAAACACATCAGTGAGGTTCATAGCAGCTTATAGTATTACGCATCTGTTGCTTAGCTGAACAGCAGGGTTAGACGAGTGCATCCTCTTACCTCCCATCGCTGAGTCACTGACTTTTCACCAACCAGCGTGCTGAGGAGCCCAGAACTGACAAACAACGAGGACGAGAGAGAGGCTGTTTGAGCAAAACACTCAATGCTCTGCAGTGCAGCTTTGCAGCATGTGGGCAGTGAAAGACATCCTTAGTAACAAAGCAATTACTGTATGTGATGTGCTTTAGTCTTTATCTTCTTTACTAAGTCATTCATTTAATTCATTACTACAGAGGCCCACATCCATTATGTAGGAAAATTCGTTTAGCAGAAAGATTAAAAACAAAGTCATACAGTTAAATATGTATCCGCACAGCAAGCAAACCATCTCTAATCCTCCAAAACACAGTCGAACATTTAGACTTTATATAGGGGATAGAGGACGTTGTGCCGTGGGGAACGTAAAGCAGGTCTCACCCTTGTTCGACGCTGGTGTTGGGTCTCTGGCCGGAAACCGACTCTGAGCTGTCAGCCAGCGAAGGCACCACGGCCAAGAACCTGCAGGGAATTAATAACAAAAGTAAAAATAGATACTTTAACGGAGACTAGTTTGCACATTAACTAGTGCAACCGGATAGGAACGCCAGTCCTGGCATTACTGTAAAGTTGTGGTGACAAGAAGCACAATGAGCGGCTTATGATTCTAATGTCACACAGTAATAACGTTTGAAGAATCCCTCTTTTCAGCAAATACTGACCACCAAATCATTAAGGCAGTATATTATAAAACTGCAGTGTCTTTTAAAGAAATAGCGCTATATCATCATTCTTTTTGTGGGCTGACAAAAGGACAAACTTTGTATTTGTATTTTGTACCTTTGGTAAACTTTGTTGCGGACTCCTTTCTGGAAGGCTAACAAGTAGTTTCTGCCGTCTGCTGAGAAGACTTCCACTGCCATGGGCTGAGGAGTGGTGACATGCAGGACATTTAATAATCCAACAGCACAAAGCAATGAGTTCAAATAGGAATGCAACCTGTGGAGCGTGGCAATAGTTAAGCTCGTGTGTGTGCGCATGTGTAATAAGTAACACTGACCTGCAGCAGGTAGCGTCTCTTGTGCACCTCCTTGATGTCCTCGTAGGCGAAGATGCTGCAGGTTCTCTTCAGCTGGCTCTGCCCTTGTCTCGCTCCTCTCGGGATGATCGCCTCATGCAAACTGGACGCGGACAACAGACGGGGACGCGTTTGTACCAACTCAACTTTAGGTCTCATTTTACCCATGAAGCACTTGGATCTGCACAGGCTTAAGTTCACGTCGCAGACACACACACAGTCCCTCCTACAGGAACATTCTGCCACCAATGTGATGTCATCTTATGTCCAAGTGCATTTATACATCAATATACCATCAATACATCAAGGAAGTAATTCAAACATAATGTAGAGGACACTGGAGTTGACAATTATTTAATTTGTTTAACTGATAAATGAATATATAAAATATCCAAAATAGGGTAAAATTCCTATAAAATGAAAATGAAACATGGTGGATTGATAAAAGTCAGCTTGTATTTTATATGAATAAAAAAACCCAATTCATTCATTCTGCTCTTATTTGATTGTACAGCATTATCGTGGACGCTGGCAAGAAGGTAAAGCTGTAATTCACCTGAGGGGAGCACAGTGAAATCAAGCCATCTGTTGGTTATTCTCATGTTGTGTCTCTAAGGAAAAGACGAAGTGAGTTCCCTAAAAAGATAAATATGTAATGTCTCCGCTGAGTTTCCCCAACGCATGCTCCATCAGCAGCATTACATCATTCGGGCAGGAGAAACTCCCACTGCAGCGTCCACAAGGAATGATGTCATCTCTTATTCAGGGGAGGAAATTGCAGCAACTGTGTCACCGTGTAATCAGGATTAATGATGCAGCCCTGGTGTGAAGCTGTGAGGGACACCGAAGTTTGGACTCACTTGGGGGGCAGCGTGTCGATGTCCCTGATCTCCCTGGACACGGTCATGGTGTAGCCGTCGATGACGTAGAAGTGCTCTTTCCCAAACAGCAGCAGACCCTCGCTGGTGTCCAGACCCTGCACCCTGGCGCAACGGTACATGTGCTGGATCTGGAACGGTGGATGCAAGACACAGGAAAGTGTGAAGTGTGAAGAGAGTCGCACTTTTACATTCCCTCAGGCTAAAAATCTGTGAAGAACGAATAAATGTCCTGGAGCAAAGGATTTAATCCCTCAGTGGTGCAGTTGAGCTGCTCAGTGGCCACCGGGAAGACCACAGCAGCGCCTGATTAAAAGGCTGGTGTGAAGCTGAGTTTCCCTTTAATACGACAATGTAGGAAATTACAATCACACAGACATTTAAGTGAGCCTTATTAATAAATATCACTGCAATAGCATTGTAAAATGATTTTAACGTGTAGTAATTATGAAATCTGAGTAACAATTATTGTGACTGTTTATCGATGATATTGCTCAGTCTTATGTTTGTGCGTCCCTCTCTGACCTTCTCCCCCTCCTCCAGGAGGCGCAGCAGGGACGTGTTGTCGGTCCTCTGCTCTTCCTCGGGGCCTCCTGACTCCAACAGCTGCTCCTGAAGCTGCTCCTGACTGTCCTCGTCAGCCCCGTCCGCCGTGGAACGAGACCTCTTCAGAGGAGCCTTCACCAGGCCTGCAGAGCAGAGAGCAGCAACACGTTAGAGGAAGAGTTGGGTAGACACCGAACCGAACCGCACGTCCTGTGGTATACGGCGTCTTTACCTTTGACTCGAGCGATGGTGTCCTCTCCGTGCTCGGGCTCGTGCTGTGTTGTCTCCCCCTCTGTGTTGTGCTCCACAGAGTGCTGGTACATGCCGGGGTTCCCGGACAGTAAACGCATGTAGTACTCCTTACTGTCGTAGCTGATGGCTCGGCGGTAACGGAGAGGTTTCTATGGAGCCGTGAAAAAAGAGGAGTAGGTGAGGTCGCTGTGGCCTAAACACAAGTTTGCATTGTGTGTTTGTGAAACAACTCACTCCATCCTGAAGCAAAAAAGCATTTGGCTTATTAGAGCTGGCTTGAGTCTAGCTAGCTTTTGAGTTGAAGATAATGATAGTTGCAGCCACGGGACACTAACTGGCCTAAAACGAGAAGGATGTGGCTGGAACCAGAGATAAAATGCCATTAATGTGCAGTCAATTCCATGCAAACTGTGAGTGCTGGTTAGATTTATTCCCACATTGGCACCTACACTCACTCGATGTGAGGTCCAAACCTACAGGAAACCAACAACTGCTGGGATTATTGATCGGAACAGCAATAACCTGACAGTGAGCGTATTGAGTAAAGTACAACTTCACAGTCACACCAACATATCAGCTGAACATCCACGTTTCCATGCAAATGTACAGACACATTTTCCATTCCATCAAAACTGCAAAGCATCAAATTCACGGCAAACACCTTTCGACCCGCCAGACAAACAGGTGCGTCGAATCAGAACTAGTTTGCTTCGGCAGAGAGGAAAGCAAAGGCAGCTTTCCGACTAACGTGACTCTGATTTGGCCTTGAAGCAAGTTCGTTACAGTCATGCAGTCACGCCAGCCACCGACGGGAGCGCAGGCTCCTGCAGACGTCAGGAAGGTACCTCTGCATGGTCAAGGACCCCAGCCAAGGTTGAGGGCAACAGGGGCACCAGAGGGGGGGAAGAGGGCTAGGCAGTGTAAAAAGAGGCAGGATGAGGGTGTTTAAATGTCAGTTAAAAACCCTGCTGACTTGTTTGTACAGACAGTGCAGTGGAGATTAGCGCTACAAAGGCCAGGGGCTGTGCCATCTGGCACCATGATTCTGATTTTTACACTCCTCCATATAAATTCTTCTGTTTGGATCATTCTCTTAAATAACCACCTAAAAACCAAAGGTTTTTTCTTTTCAATAAGAAACACAAATACAACAGATTCACCTGCCTTCGTGAAAAAATATGAGAATTCAAGTCTGTATCAAAGACCACGTCGAGGCAATGGCTCTTAATTATATTCACCTGCAGGGCATAAGTGTGTGACTTTGTCAGGCACCCTGCAGCTACTCCCCGAGCACGTTTAAATGATGTATTATTACGATCAAGCCTGGGGGACGTTGGGCTTAATTAGACCGGGTGGATTTAAAGGGCCACGAGCTCGAAATTTCACCCCAGAAGGGCTCTGAAGAGTTTCTACATGACTCGTTGGGAGTGTTTGTGATGTCGGTAATTTAGACTTTCTCTGAGTCTTAAATCAGTAAAATGATACAATGTTGTTTCCATTAAATGGAAATAATTCGAAACCAGAGCCTCCGAGCGACGTCTGAATCCATCTCTGTGGCGAGAGGAGAGGCAGCCGTTGGCAAACAGAGACGAGGGATTATTTGTAGAACAAACAAAGCTAAAAGAGTCTCGGCGGTGCCACCGGCTGCTGGTGTCACTTCCTCACATGACATCAGTGAGCGCGTCCAAGAGCTCTAGCTCTATTTCAGGAGAGCCACGGTGTTGCAGAGTTCTTCCCATGTTTCTAAATATTTATAACACATACTCTGCTTTTACATTTGTTATTCATATCTATTAGAGTGAAGGTCTCTTTCTGTCTACCCAGAAAGCAAAGACAAAAATGGAAAAGGAACGATTAAAAAACATGATTTCACTGTTTATCACAAAATTGAGAACTCTTGAGTAAAGGACACAGCTTAGTTGGAAATACTTCTGTTTCAGTCGTCTCTGAAAGGAATATTAACAATGAGTCCCTTCATGTTAGCTCAAAGTGCTGCAGGGCATGATGGGAGCAGATTTAAAGCCGAATACCTGGGCAGAGTTGGTGTTCGGCTCTATGTCGGGGATGTACGGGTAGTGGATGTAGAACATGTCGTTGCGGACCATCTTCTTCCTCATCCGGCAGGGTCCCTCTGTCATCTCCAGCACGAACTTGTCCAGGTGAGACCCGATGGGCGGGCCCCAGAGGCCCCGCTCACGCAGCAGCTCGTACTCGATGGATGCCCACTCCTCTGTCACGTACTTCAGGGCGTTCTGCTGCCGCTGGGAGGCGGAGGGACAGACGAGGTGTGAGTGGCGAGTCACTTTAGAGACGTCGCTATAAATTATCCACGCTGTCACGACCGCTACACCGGCCTGTGAAAATGTACCGTCGCTGTGGTTTTATTCGGTTTACTCTCCTGCAGTAACATCCCGAGTGCACTGTTACATAACAGTGTGTTGTTTTGTCCTGCAGCCGGTTTCTCAGTATAACTCTGCTGCTCGTGCATCATCTAAAACAAACTAGCTGGGAAACTTGGACCGACGGTGTTTGGAAAATGAAATGAAGTCATATCTTCATCTTTCTATTCACAGGGTAAAGATGCGAAGTGCGTTACCTCCTGATATTCTTTGTACTGCATCGCCACCAGGTCTCGGACAACAGCAATGTGTGTGAACATCCACTGGAAAGTCTCCTGTTAATCAGAAAAACCAGACTGTAATGAAATAAAGCCGATAAATGCGTTTCCGTTAATACTTTACGTGCTCGGTGTTTATCTGCTGCAGCTGCGCAGTGAGCGTCGGCTGTGTGCACCTGTGCAGACAGGCTGTTCTTGTTCAGGCTGTTCTCCTTCTTGTTGCGGCGGACGCCCGTCAGCTTGGAGAGGCCGAAGCCGCTGCTGACTCTTGACAGCTTGGACTGTGTCGCCGGTGCAACGGCCTCACCCCGACTGATGCACTTCTTCTCGTGGACTGAGAAGCAGAGCAGAGAAGGACAAATAACCACAGTCACATGAGTGGAATCATTTTTTTTTGAAGGGTCCTCACTTTCAAGCAAAGTAAAGCAGGTCAGGCCATGTTGGATACGCATATATTACGTAATATCCTGCCACTAGGTGCCTCTCAATCAAAACAACAACAAAAGACAAAAGGGGGAAAACAAGCAGGGGAGAGAGCAGAACAGTAATAATGCACCATACTGGCAGGGCACCAGATCCAAGTATTTCCCCTGCAAAACAACAAGAAGAGCATCCAAAGAGTTGAACTAGTTATGGAAATCCAACACAGCCGTGGCTCAGGAAATGTTAAGCTAGCAAACAGCAAGCCTGCGTGGTATCTGTGTGTGTGTGTGTGTTTGCCACTGTCCCTCACCCAGGTGGCTCTGCCAGCTCTTCAGGGCCGGCTCCTCCAGGGCGGGCCGGGCCGTGGCGATGTCCACGTGGCCTCTGTCGTTGCAGGGCAGAGACACTTTGAAGATGTCCTCCAGCATCTGGCGCTTGCTGTGCATCAGCTCCGTCCACACCCGGTTCACCGCCTTCAGCAGCAGCTGCCGGCCTGCGGCAACCATTCGATAATCACAGTTCATAACCGAGTCGGTCGGCTTTCGTGACATTAAAGCGTGGTGCTATTAATGCGGCTGCTTTGTTTGCCCTTAATTTAATAAGCAGTCTGTTTTGAAGAGCGCTGTAATTGCTTGAGGCACATTTGTAAAACACGTTTATTATACCTGACATTACAATATTTATCTAAATATTTATAAAACATTACATAACAATCTTTCTCCCAGTCACACTGAATGATAAACACAAAGCACCAAAACATGCTACAATACTTTTCAGTGGCTCATACTCTGCTGGAGTCTGAACTAAGAATAAACAGAAGCGATGTGTTTTTGTCACAGCGTCCCACACGACCCGTCGAATGACAAATTAATTGAAAGTACACTGAAAAAATTATATTCAGACACTTAAATATAACCTCACCCTCGCTGACGTCGTGGCTCTGCGTAGAGTCGGCCTCGTTCTCGGTGGGCATCATGACATGCCAGGTTGTCATCCTGGCCTCCGCCTCCAGACCGAAGCCCTCCACGCTACTGCAGAGACGAACACACAGCGGCTTAGAAGCAACCTGCCAGGCGGACGCATGAGGGGGGGGGCGGGTGTCACGGGGAGAGTTAGATTGTTTGGCTCCTCTGCAGCAGATAGGCCCGCTCTCTGCAGTTGTACAGTGCGTTGTGTTAAAGCATATTGTGTTCCCAGCGTGGTAGGAAACTCAGTGTCCCTGCCGCAGTTTTGGAAGCTGACAACAAAGTGGACCCAACACAGTCTGGGTCACATGACGGAAATCATAAAAAGTGTGAGACTCTGTGGTAAACTGGTGTAAACGTATGGAGACAGTGTAACTGTTCAACAAAATCTAATAAAAACGCTTGATGGAACACAAAAAGAGATTACTTGTTACTTCATGACACTGCCATTCAGACTAACTATACCAACTGCATGCCGCTACTAAGCTAGCTTGTATACATTCCACACAGAGTCGCGCACGCTACCGCACAACCAGATGCAACACTCAACAGGTTTTTATCTGACAGAACAAAGACAAGACAGTTTTTGGGTTTCAATTCATTTAAACCCTCTTGAAATGATTCCAGTGGTGATCAGCAGGAACAAACTTTCCATGTTTTTCTCAATTATATTGTTAAAGCACTCCTGTAAGACCTCCACAATGGCCTTTAATCATGTTTTAAGTATCTCTGATCCCACGCTACAGACAAACCGCGTGTCACCCTACCTCCCGCTGTGCAGGCAGATGAAGCAGTGAGCCAGGCAGGCCACAAAGTCCTGGTCGTGGTTGCCCGGGCCGAGCACCAGGTTGCGGTTGACGGTCAGGACCCTCAGGGCGTCCAGCAGGGCCACCTGCTGAGCCACCGTCTTGTGGGGTCGACAGAGCTGGTAGAGCACCGTCCGGTTCAGGCAGTGGTAGATCGTGTCGAGTGAGAGACCCTGAGAACGCCTCTTAGACTGGAGGAGAAGAAGAGGGTGACAACAAACAGGAGGAGGAGGTTAGAGGGGACGCATCGGTAAACAAGAAAGGAGAGAAACACGGTTGGAGAAAAGAGATCCGGCATGGCGCTGCTGCTGCACGGCTGTGGATAAAGCTGCTGTGGAGAGATTTCAGCAGAAAGAAGATTTGTTTGAGCAATCATGGCTGAACTGGGTTAAGCAGTCAGAGGGCTGTGAATGTGCCTTTGTTATTCCGGTGTTGTTGTTTTACCGTCGAAGCAGAGCGCTGCTGAAGGACTTCCCATGGAGACTTTTACTGTTTGTAAAAATAAAAGTGTCTTCTTTTCAACAAGACTCGATGTTAAGGAAGCAAAGTGAGCTAAAGCCGCTGCTTGTAAAGTCGAGTCTCTGGCCTCTCTACTACTACATTAGAATCTGTGGACATGTTCAAACTGACTAACGCAAACAGAGACGTCTTGAGCCCGACGCAGCCTGTTTAAGACCTCGCTTAACAAGTGCTACTCGTCTGCAGTGGGAGGAGATTATAAGCACACAGTGCATGAACGGAGTACTTTGAAGTCCGCTGAATGAAAAGTAAATAGATTCTAATTCGTCCCGTATGCCTCAGCGTGAAGTACATGGCCATCGAAATCACTTAATCACACGGGGAGATCTCTGAGACGCATTATGGTTTGGAAAAATTAATTTCAGAGCGTAATCTCCTAATCTCCTCACTCGCGCAGTAGTGTGTGTCGCAGGCATTGCATAAAAGAGGAATACAAAGTCCGCACGCGTGACTTTACTTGAAAAGTCTCTGCTCTAACTTTGTTCTTTTTTTTTTTTTTTTTTAATAATGGGAAGTTAAAACTCAAACCGCTAACGGATGAAACCCTCTCTGAAAAAGAAGGCAGATTAGCATGTTCGCTCTTTCTGATACACGCACAAACACTAACACGGACAAATAAATACACACCTGTCAGTCAGGCAGTCAGGCGCTGATCGCACACTCACAGCCACATTTAATTTAAGTGCCTCGACCGGCGAAAATGAGTAAATGAGGCCTGCAGTCAGACGCGCGGCTGCTTATCTGATTTAATCCCGCGCGTGTTCGTCTGCGATGACTGGGCCGTGGCACATTGCCAAATGTCAGGTCTATTGTAATTGTAGTCAGGTTTCAGGAGGGGTAAACGGTAAATAGCAAAATCCAGTTTAATTCAGTATAAACTGTCCCTTTAACTCGTTCCCAGTGGGAGTCATCTGCAAGGATTTATGTCCTAGAGCAGCAGTGCTCTGTCGTGTTGAGTTTAAGTTCTTCATGATCGACCCATGTGATTGTGAGAAATAAACTTTATGACCAGCCTGATCATAAATTCAGACATTTCTGACAGAGGTTTGGTCCTGTACCTGTCCAATGAGCTGCACGATGAAGTCCACCACCAGCTTGGAGTCCTTGTTGAACATGCCCTGCCACAGCTTGTCCACCACCCGCTGGGTGAAGTAGAAGACGTTGTTGACCAGAATCTGGTAACTGCCGCCGCTGCTGAGGGGCAGAGAGGCGTCCTCGCCTAAATGGAGAGGAGCGGCACGACAGATGTGGTTACATATATGAGCTGTCGTGGTCTCCGGTGTATTTATCCTAAATGTGAGAAGCATTTTTCATCTTGTGGTTGAAAAATTACGAAACAAACAGAGTTTCTCTACCAGCTAGTGACAGTTTAACAAGTATTTACACTGGTTTCTGAGACTGACAGGAAGAGGAAGTGTTCTGAGACTTGTAGGAGTCACAACAGTCATTTAACATCTTTAATTAAAGAAATTACTTTTGAGATTAAACAATACAACGTGTTCATGTTAATTTATTGTGTTGCAGAATATGTAAAACAGGCTGAAACGTAGCCTGCTAAGCTAAATTTAGGTGAGGTGAGGTGAGGTGATGAGTTCCTACGGCAAAAACGGATTAAATATACTTTTTGCGTATTGTCTATCTCATTTTAAAACACAGACTGCAGACTAAATATAACACAGGCAGCCGGCTAAAGTGCTGAAGATGGTTGCACTGTGAGCTCCAGACTGTGATTTGCTGACTCATGATGCAACCAGCACAGTATCTCTTTGAGCCAAAAAAAAAAAAAAAAAAACGGGTCCAAGCTGTCCTGCAGCCAGTTTGGGCCGTTATCTGCCTAATCATCAGCTATTTCCTTTAACAGCCGCGTTGGCAGGTAGTGAACCATTAAAGGAAGATGAAACAACAGTGAGCGGCGTGAGGATGCTATTTGGACCTTTATGTTTATCCTAAAACTACAGATTGCTGGAAAACTGTGAGGCTTGCAAGCAGACTTGACAAACTAAGACTGGATCTGTCTGTAGGGAGGGGATGAGGACTTTGTTCTGACCCAGGAGGACATCGGCGGCCAGCAGGTGCTCCATGACGCCGTCCAGGATGTTGGACTGAAACTCCTTCTGCTGAGTTCTGGTGGAGCGCTCCGGGGAGGCCTAGGAGCAGAAAACAGTTTGGGATCATTATTTATAACAGCTGTGATGTGTGAAGTCTGTGGGTTTCCTTAAGGGGACGGCCGACTCAGATCTTTAATGTCTATCCACCGCGATCATCCGCTCACCTCCAGCAGCATGTCAATGATGGGCGTCTGCTTGCTGGCCGGGGTCATGCAGAGGTTGTCCATGATCAGGACCCTCATGAAGTCGAAGACGTACTTTTTGGCTGGGTGGTTGGTGAGGGACGTCTTGGAGCCCACGTTGCAGTATTCGGACTGGCTGCGGTTCATACCCGAGTCCCCGGCGAAGGCCTTGAACTCCTCGGTGGGTGAACCCGCCTCGTCGTCCAAGTCACTGACCTGGAACAGTTGAACGGATGGAGGGAGATAATTAACCAACAGTTTTCATGTTTTGACAGTTACAGCACTTCTGCAAAGTGCAGTCTAATAAAAAATGACAGTCTGGTACAGAAATCTATACAAACATTTAAACCATTTCTTTATTTTCTAATCATGCAGAGCGCCTCCTTCCTTCCTCCTTCCCTCTGACAGTTTTTACTCCCATAAACCTCCACTCTGCACTCTGCAGGGACAATTATCTTATTAAGTTGACCGTCTGAAAACACCTTCTCTTCAGAGAAAAACTGCAGCGTTGTGCACTTTGTTCCTGAGGCTGCAGTGGTTTACAGCAATTACGCTGCCCCGGATTTCGAAGGAGATTCCAAAGGGGCAATAAGTTACAGTTTATTGCCCCGTAGGAGGGAATCATAATATATCTGCAGCGGGTGGATAGGGTTACTGATCAATACCTGTGATTACTTGCTCTGGTAATGAGATTTTTTTTTGGTTTTTAAATCCAATTCCCGACTCCTTCCCCCAGAAACTCCTCGTGCATCTGAACTTTAAGTCATGAGACGAGAGATTTGTGGTGAAGAAGGTGAAGTGCTGTTAAGAGTTGCTGCATTTCCCTGGAGTCAGCCGGGGAAGGGTTGGGGTCATTACACTTCACTCTATTAATCTGGCTTCTGAACACTTTTGGGAGAAAATGTAGAGCCTTACCATCTCAGAGTAGGGCCTGATGTTGAAAGGGAAGACAGAGGCTGCCAGGGCGCAGAGGAACTCGGGGCTGTGCCACATTGGGGACAGGTCGGGCACGTTGTGGTAAAGATACCTAAAGAACTGCATGAGTGTGACCGGGTACTCCCTCAGCCAGGAACCTTCCTCCTCTGACTGCCACGGCTGGAAAGACAGAAGAAAACAAATCAGACCCTGACTTGACTCAGTGTGTTTCATTCATCATCGAGGCAGCGGAGGCGCTGGGTCTCCAGTTCAAATCTCACGCTGGTTTAGAGGATTTAAGTGAAGTGGAACTCGTTCAGCGGCAGCAGCAGCAGCTTGCGCCACGAGTGAGCCACTTAGCTCCCGGGAGGTCGAGTGAACCAGCAGCGAGCGCTGCGCGATTCGCCGTGAGGCACCCCGGTGTGAGTGCGTGTCAACAGCGTGTGCGCCCAGTCAGTCTTGTTGGATTAATGGGGCTTTAAAAGACACTTTTAAGGAAGGCAGACACCAACCACGGGGAAATCCTACGTTAAAAACCGCTTTAAAAAGGGCAGATGAACACGAGACATGTCGGACAGTTTTCCAAGACATGAGCTCTTTTTGTGGGAGTAGAGAGGTTTCACTTAAACTTTAACTGTGAGACGGGAATATTGATTCTCTGAGCAGTCTTTTTATTATAATATCAAGAAATTAAAGGTCATTTTCTGTACACTCTGCTGATGGATAACGATGAGAGGTGTGACATCTTAAAGGGGCTAAAACAGCTTCATGGAACACGCGAAGCAGTAATCCCACATGGTTGTCTTAATGAGTTGTGGAATTCGTCTTGTGTTTTTCTTCACAATGACCATAAAGATGGATTTAAAAAGGCTGGGCGGTGGCTCTCACCAGGTTGAGCATGCTGCGCAGCATGGCCAGCAGCAGGAAGGCAGCCTCCGTGCACACGTTGTGGATGGAGCTCACCACCGTCGCGCTGGAGGCCGGCATGCCAAAGATGAACGTCCAGATGGAGTCCAGGTCAAACTGAGAGGGCAGACACACACACATAATGGGGTAATACACACACCACAAAAGCCTGTAACTGTTACTGCATTAGAACAAGCTCCATGTGTGAACTTGAGCTAATATCTGTATGTCTTTATATTTATATAAAGACCCGTAGCAAACGTAACACACTGTTGTAGTTATAGATTGTTAAACTAACTCGCTGTTGTTCCCGCAAGATGGAAATGCTGCAAATGTAAATGACCCTAAATAAACAGTCAGAGTCTGATGATTACTGAGCTGTCAGAGACAATTACGCTGGAAGAGCTGACTCACGCTTTTACTGAACATATGCAAATGTTGGCATTAGTCACTGCATCGTCCCCGAAGAAGAATGACTTTGACAAATTAGGTTGAACTAGAGGAAGAAAGAAACTGAGCCTGTCTTAAAAAAACGTGACTGTCTATTTTTTTTTTATTTAAAACTGATTTTAGAGAACAGAAGCAAAAAAGCTGCATTCATTTGTTTAAAAAATTCAAGAGAAGGAGAAAAGCTTGGGTATACTGACATGTACCTGCAGGCTGTCTGGCAGCTCGGTGATGGGCTGCTGCAGGAACAGCGCCATGAGCAGGAAGTAGAGCTCCGGCACGTTGGTGTGTTTGGGCAGCAGCGTCTGCAGCACCGGGAATCCTGGAAAGTGGCAAGCGTCCCGGTTGATCTCTCGCACCGTGGAGCGACCGCCGGCGCTGCGGCCCACGTTAAAGCCTGGAGAGCGGAGTTAATGTTCAGAATGCTGCATGAAGGTAGACAGGTGGCTTTACCACACACACACACACACACACACACACACACACACACACACACACACACACACACACACACACACTGTCCGACTGAGGCAGCTACTGGCAACTCTGAATACTCTGCCGCACATGGTTTAGGGGCACGCCTATCGAGGAGCTGGTTATGACTCAGGCCGGTTATCTTTCAACTGAGCTAATCAGACGGGATCTTAATTGGAAACTGGGGACAAACTAACAAGATAACTTAACAGAAGATGAGATTTGGTTGAGCTGCATGAAAAAAAATCTAAAATCCAAAAACTAAGTGCTTCAACCTGAGAGCACGCACTGTGACAATGCTACAGCAGCGCTAGGTCAAGTCACTACTCAGCGTGGTTTTCAGAGGGTCAGGGTCAATGGTTCTCAACCTGGAGGCTGCAGTGTGATTAAAGAAAGATGTTTGTCTAATAAACAATATTTTTGGCCATGCACATTATTTTTTTCAACAATGTGCTGTAAAAAATAAACGAATGAAGTATAAAAACGTTTAAAAAGAGGAAAATAAAGAAAAGATCTTGAGACACACTGGCTGAAAACCACTGAGCTCAGGAGGGACTGTGGTGGCAGCAGCAGGGAGGGAAGGGAGGCAGAATACAAGAGGACGAACCCTTGGCTGTGCGGCGCACAAACTGTGCAGCTTTCTGTTTACTGAATGAAGGCCAACTCCGACGGAACGCGTTGCCAGAGTGAGGAGAGGCGTCTGCTGAGCCGCATTACAACATACAGTAGACACTGCTCGTTATTACTGCACGCCTCCAGCTCTTGTGGTAGGAAATGTAAGTGTTAATACAGTGTTTTAGATTTTCTTTGCTCCCAGCTGCGTCGACCCGCGCACTCACCCAGCACTGTGCCGATCTTGTTGGTCAGGACGGAGTCGGTGTGGTCCAGCCAGCCGCCTCCACACAGGCCCTCTTTGAAGCGGTTGAGGATGGACTGGTTGGAGAGCAGCACCACCAGGATCCACAGAGCTGCCGTGACCGTGCTCGAGTGAAGGTGCTCCTCCATGAACATCAAGAGCCAATCAAAGCCCAGAGTCCGCACCAGCTCCTCACACGCCCTGCGGGGAGGGGGGGAGAGCAAACTCCATGAACTGATGGCTCACAGCTACAAGTAAAAATTCAGTAATTGTTGTTTTATAATTCTCACAAACGTCTTTGATTATTTTTAATCATAGCTCTTCAATTAATGGCTGCACACTTAACAAAGAGAAACAGAGCAGCTTTGCTTCAGCGTTAAACGTTTTCTAACATCCAGGAAATTCAGACGTGAACTCGTTTGACACCAACAGGGGACCTGGGAATTTGGTTTGGGTGCTTGCAGAATAAGCTGACACGGGAGGAGGCTTCTGTCTTACTGGGCATTGACGGTGCACTTCTCTTTGGTGGTGAAGAGCAGTCGGAGGAGGTTGTCCAGCAGTCGGTTTCTAAGCAGAATGAGGCTGGCTGACAGGAGGCCGCCGAAATCGTCATCATTACCTGGGTTCATGAGACGGTTTTAATTAGGAGACGATCAGAGTAGTCAGGTCAGAACATGAATATCTTACTATCATAATAATTTTATTGTTACCTCCATCGATTTTCTCTTCATTGTTGATTTCCATGACAACAAACTTCTCACACACGGCAAACGTGGGGAGAGTAGAGGAGATGAACTGGCCGTACCTGCGAGGCGAAGGGAGGAAACGTCAGATGTCTGTGTGAGTTTTCGGCTTCGCTCGTGGACAGGTGCAGTGTGTCTGAACGTGTGTTTACCGCAGCAGGTCATATGGGTTGGGGAAGCCTTGCAGCAGCAGACTGAGCACGTTGCTGATGGCAGCTACGGTCGGCTGGGACAGTGAGGTGTCTCTGAGGGTCAGCAGCAGTCTGGGGACGAGCTGAAACTCCCGCAGCAGTTTGGCATTTTTAGCCGCCTCGCTGTTCAACACAGACGGCGACGGAAACAGTTAGGTGAGCTTCTTTGTCCATAGGACGACATGGAAAAGTAAGAAACTGTGCCAAAAAACCTCTTCGGTAAAATAGTCATGATTCACCACTCGATCACGTGTCTCAAGGGAAAGGAAGTTGTGACACTTGCCTGGATTCTGTCAGCAGTTCGATGAAATGCTCAAACAGAGACAGATGGAGCTCGTAGGGAGCGTGGAGCCAGACCTGAGGAGCAGAAGGAGCAGACTGAGACCTCTGCGACACAAGTCGTGCTTGGCAAAACAAATTACTGGCAGGGAGAAGTGGCGTCTTGGCACAGAGCAGCCCGTCTTCTCAAAGGCATCGACAGCCAAGTGAGAAACTTTTCTGCTCATCTGGTCACAGCAGCCAGCACATCCCAGAATACACCTGCAACTCTCACAGTCTCATCAGCTGGGCGGGGGTTTAAATGGAAGTGGCTGGTCAGCTGCCAAGACGGCAGACTCAGTACTACAAGATACTTAGGAATCTAATGACTTCACTTCATATGTTATTTCCTGGAGCGGCAGTTCCATATGCCCCAACTAAGCCCTCACCTCAAAGTCACAGAGCAGGTCCTGGAAGGCGGTGGAGTTGGGGATGATGGAGGTCTCGTGGCCGCTGTCAACGGTTCCCACCAGAGAGAAGGTGAGGTGGAGGATGTGGCTGTTGAGCAGCGAGCGCTTCTTCTTCAGCAGCATAGCCAGCAGCTGCAGGAGGCGAGACGAGAACACAAGTATTTCAACCACCGTGTTTCAAAGAAAACAATAAATCATGGTTTCTGGACTACACTTAAAAAATTACTGCCGGGGGGTTTGTTTACAGAGAAATGTAATAATTAGCAGCTTAGCGGTAAACAAAAATGTCTATTTTAAAGGAGAATTTGGGCGTTTATAGTGCACAAAGACAAGCGGGGACTGCTAAAAAGCTAAGACCGATCTTGATGATACTATAAATTAACACTCCAAACTGAAGGAGTAGCAGTAAGTAAGTAGTACGCAGTAGTAGCAGTCGTAAAAGGCAGCAACTGATTAAAGTGAAATGAGAATCTGGGCATCTACAGTGCACAAGACCGGAGTTTCAGCATTGCCTTCATGACACTGTCAATAAACACTCTTAAAGGCTACGTTAAACTAAAACTGAACTGGGTGTACAAAATGAAATGAAAGATATTAAAAGAAACTTAATCCTTTGTTTAGTTGTAAAATCCGAACTGCAGCAGATATTAATGATATTTACCTGCTGCCTGAATATTGAGGTTTGTCATGTGACCCGTGGTAAACTTGGATCTAACCTGGTAGCCTTTGATGCGCTCCATCTCCTTACTGGCCAGCGGGTTGCTTTTTACCACACACACCAAAGCTTTGACAGCCGCATACAGCCCCTCCACGTCTGACGCCATGGCAACCAGGCCCAAGATGGCTGCCGCCCCACCCACATACTGCAGATTGGTGGCCACAGGCTTGGCCACGAAGGCACGGACCCCTGAGGTAAAAGCACACGAAACAATTGGTTGTGTTTTCACTTTTGTAATGTTTCAAATGATGTTCACGAGCGTCTCACAGTGTTGGTGCAGTATCAAGAAATACGTTTACCTAAATATCCAATGACTCCGGCTCCAATGCTACGTGCCGGCCCGTTGAGGTGGCCGGCGGCGTTATGGATCAGCTTGACCGGAGTGGCGTTTTCATGGGAGGACACGGTGAGCTAAAGAGAGCAGGAGGACAGAGGATCAGCACTGAAATCCCAACAAAACACACACACACACACATATTTCCTTATACTTTTAAATCAAGCCATTTCCCTTACAAATCAACATTTTCCATTTGTCACTGTTCATTTGGTGTGAAGGAATGGGTTCTTGTTTCTGATTGGTCTAAGAGGCTTTTATTCAGCCAATTACAGTAAATTATGGAACAAAATTAAGCAAGTGAAAAGAAAAAGAAAGAGGAACTGCACTCTGTTCCTCTGCAGGAATAATAAAACCGTGTTTATGGAGCTCTATGCTCTATTTAATCATTATAACATGATGGCCAATTTAGGAAGTGAAAAAGGTCTGAGCCGTACTGTAAAACCTGCCTTTATGCGGCATTTTCCTGGTCCTTAATCTAAGTTTTATTCTGTATTTCCGTAAAACAAAAACGCTGGGGTTCTCTCTCAACCGCTGGTACCATCAACCACTCTCTTGCTATGCTACAACAGGTCCCTGCTGAAGCAGAACTGCTGCCTCGGCACTTCTTTGCCGTGGGCCGAGGCTTAGCAGGGAGGGCAGAGCAGGCTGGGAAATAACTTGACAGGTGGGGAGAGAGATAAGGACGGAGGAGGGAGCTCATTTGGAGCCAGAAAACGCGCTTTTGCTGGGATAAAAGGACGGCGTGCAAGTCGCCGTAAATGCATAGATATGTGTGTGAATGCACTCCCATGCAGATAGACTGGAGAGACTTGAACACACAGTACGCATGCATTTATGTCTGTATGCAAGTGTAAAGGCTTATATTTGTAAATCGAGAGACAGCGAAGAGACCTCCACAGGATTTCTTATGTGTGTATTTATTTATTATTTAAGATATGAATCTGTCTCTTCTGCAAACTTTGCAGTTTCGCTGAAGGCCTGCACTGAAAACGTTAGCGCAGTCGGCAGCGGGACTGAGCGAAAGAGCGGTTTCTGGTCAGTTACGTCATTCATACGTGATGTAAGTTTAGTGAGCTCAACAGTTCAGCACCTTGGGCTCCGGAACCCACAAAAAGGACATCTGGATCTCTACGAGCTCGACCACAAGTTCACAGTTTTATCTCGAATGTTTCTTAGACGCAAACAAAAGATGCCGGCAAGCCACATACGTCCCCTTACTATAATAAATTCCAGTGAAAAGGGCAAACAGCACAGTCTCCATGCTGGTTTTTTACAAATAATGTTGTGATAGCTCAAATTCAACACGTAACCGCTTTAATGAAACGACACAGTGGCACGGTGACTTTCATTCTCCTGGACAGAGGTATTCCTGACCTGTTTGGCGATGGCTTTGCTGTCCAGCTTGTTGTAGACTTTCCTGATCTTGGCCACAGTGAGAGTAGACACAGAGAGTGCATAGAGACTGAAGGACACCTTCTCCTCTGGCACCAACGCCACCGGGGAGGTTGGGGCTACTTCTGTCTTTGAGTCTTTGCCTAGGACAGTGAAAGGTCAGGTAAGAGAGGGACAAATATAAAAAAAGGTAAACAGAAAAAACAAGAGTGAGCATTTTTAAGGCAGAGCGCTGAACAGGAAGCTGTAACTGGAAAAACCACTCACAGGGCAGGTAGACGGCCTGGAAGTTACCCACGTAGTTGGGTCCCAGTTCGTAGATGGCGGCGACGCTGGTGGCGGGCAGCACCTCCTCCAGGAAGTGGCTGGGCCCCAGACGCCACACCAGGCTGGAGAGCTGACGCTGGGCGGGTGGCGTCCCCACGTACCCGTACACAGTGCTCACCACCGGAGGGTTGGTGGAGCCGGAGCCGCCTGGTGTACTGTGGATGTAGTGAAGCTGGAGGAGGAGGAGGAGGAGAGAGAGGCAGCGCTTTCTATGAGAGTTCACCAAATTCAGAAACAGGACCGGCAGCTCTCGGCCACACGGTCACAGCTGCACGGTGCCTAAAATACTTATTTTCATGTTTTAGATAAATAGTAAACGTTTTAAGTGAAGCACTCCATTGTAGCTGCAGCGGCCGCAGAAGAAGAAGATGAGGAAATGAACAGATTTTGCAAATATGAAATAATAGAAGAACAATAATCAAGGGATAAATGCGGCGCTACAAAACCACCAGTCAGGTGATGTGAGCTTTATGGAGGCTAAGAGGGATCCCCTGAGATTCTGTGCCACCACAGGCACACTCTGACATGCACACAGACACATAAGGCACATGTGAGCGGCTTGTTGTTTCCTGAGTGACAACCTCGGCAGGAAATGAAGCCGCTGTTATCAGCGCAGCCGAGAGGAAGCTGAGACTTGCGGTCAGCCGAGCCGTTTCCTCCGCTCTGCTCTCTAATCTCAGGGGAATCTAAAGTCACTAAACCACAAGCCACATCACACTCTGCTGACTGCGAGGCCGCCGCTCAAAGCCTCTGGTTCACGGACGTACTTCTGTGCTTCATTGCGTGATTTTGTACGATTGTCCTCATCGAAGCAGGACTAACGAGGGTTTCACTCCACAGCAAACAACTACTGATTCCAGTTACTTGTCGGCTGATGCTGTTTTCTATATTCTATATCCAGTGACTTAAAATGAGTGCAATCTGTGGACCGGGGAGACTCTACGCACCCACCCAGCCTGCTGCTGTGTGCAATAGTGATCTTTACGAACAGACTTTGGGTTTATGTAAGGAGTTAACGATGCACAGCCGGACAGCTGCTTTATGTATTTCCATACATCAATGCTATATGATATCGAGAAAAGGAAATGATGCATGCCAACATATTCTGGAGATCTCATTTTGAGGAAGACAGTATATATTTGGAATAGTGCCCAAACAAAAGGCTGGATGATCACAGAGGGGGTGGGCAGAAAAAAGATGATTAAAGTGGGTACAGAGTGTCCATGCCAGTATGTCCGTTAAAGACTCATATAGTGTAATATCATTCAGTCCTTAACTTTACCTTGACAGTGTTGATGAGCTGGCCGTCGATGTACAGCGTGGCCATGCTGTTCTTCAGCATGCCTTTGCTCATGACCAGCACCAGGTGGTGCCACTGGCCCTCGGCGATCAGCTCGCCGCAGCGGAAGCGAGCGCAGCAGGGCAGGATCTCATAGAAGGAGGCTTCTTCACTGGACTCGTCCGCTGCTTGATTTGGTGAGAGAGAGGTTGGGGGGTATCGATGAGTCAGAGGGCAGATGTGACAACAGTAACTCTGGGTTACTGCCTGAAACCCCACATGGGGCCGCTTCATAAGGTGTTTTGATTTCCCCTCTGTACCACCCTCCCTCCTCACTCTACCGACATTTGCTTTGGCCCCAAGCCAGCACTATTAGCATGGCAAACTTCAAAAGACAACACATATACAGTTTCCACATCCAAACACACACTGAGATGATTAATGTTACTGCTGGACTCACAATAGGTCTGCAGCAGCTCCTCCTTTGTGGAGACGGTAAGCGAGCGGTCTTTGGCGGACAGCACCACGGCCAGGCACACGTAGTGCTGCTCAGAGGAGTTGGCCCGTCGCACGACGGTCAACAGTCGCACCGGGTGAGCCTGAGGAGCGGCACTGAATCGCTCCACGCAGAACCACGTGGAGTAGCTCAGGCCTGACGGAGGCGGGAACAAGCGCTCCCCTGGAGGTGAGAGAGGTGACAAACAGGTAAGGGGAGGTGCCATTTCCTTTACTGTCTTTTCAAGAGCTGATACGGTTACACTGTCGTCGTCACTGGGGAGGAAACGTGTGGTCTGTTTTGCTGTTGGACTTCAAGAACACCACAAACTGACACCGGTGAGCATGCAAATCATGACACTGCAACGCAGGGCTGTGAAACACACACACACACACACACACACACACACACACAGAGTCCACAGATTTGCCTTCAGGACAGTCGGTGCCTGCACCATATTGGGTGTCACTGTTCCGAGCTCCCTCTGAGCTCTCTCTTCCCTTCAGACATGTTTCTTTGTTTCATGTGGACAGTCTTGATGTTCACTCTTGCTCTGTTGCTGCTGGCACCTGTTTGCTATTACAGCCAAAATGGAGCCGGAGCAGCTCTGTTTGCTGATGGCAGCAAAATAGAAAATAAAGTGAGTAAAGTCAAATAATTCTTTCGTAGCAACTTTGACATCAGTATGAATCAATTAACTGCAGAGAAGCACACAGATTGTTCAGAAAAGATCTGAATTCAGCCTTCAGGGCAGAATTAGGCTGATCCTGCGCTGCCATCAAAAACAGCTAAAACTATGGAAGCCGTGTTGGATCGAGCTGCCAAAACCTGAGGGCAGAAATGAGTCTTTGAAGCCACATCGTGCTGCAGCTCGGTGAGCAGCTCACAGCAGAGCAAACTCCCGGCGCCTCGGGATCAGGCTGTCACTCAACAGGTTATTGGACTGGACCAAATTAAAACGGGCCCAAATACCACAACTCAGTGTCTGCTGTCACCGTCGGCTTCAAGCAAGCTGAGCAAGGATAGATGTTTGCACTGGGCCTCACTGAAGGAGAAACCGAGCTACAAGCTAAATGCACGCTCATCGGTGCCATTACTTCTTATCTGTGGAGCTGACTGTGGACCCGTGGGATCTGGGATTACAGAAAGAAAAAAAAAATCCAGTAATGTCGCAGGGAAATGCTGCAATGGAACTGCTGAAAGAACAAGGACACTGCGATGGAACGTTCATCTGTTTCGTCTGCGCATCAGTAGATGGTTGATGCAGCAGAGGTGCTACGAGTTCCTCGGCAGACTGAGGATATTTTGATGAATGAGCTTTCCTGATGATGTCATCCAAGGATATGGGTCAGATAGGAGTGGGATAAGAGAGGGAAGCAGGAAAGGAAGGAAGAGGGGGAGGGAAGGGGACTGAGATAAATGAGGCAAGCGAGGAGGGATAGAGACAATAGAGAGAGGGATGGAGGGAAAAAAGAAGGGCGGAAGATGGAAGAGATGGAGGAGCGACGACAAAGAAGGACCGCGGATTGGAGACGAGATGTGAAAAGAACAGAGAATGTGAGCATGTGAGTGACATGAAGGAACGAGGGAGGGAAAGAGCAAGGTCTATTAATAGCGTTGGGCTGGAGAAGACGAGAGGAGGACCGCGTGGGGTGAGTGAGTGCAGCGGGAGCGGATGAATAGGTAAACAGATGGAGAGATGATAGTAATGTATGAGCGGATGAGGAGAGGGAGGTCGATTAGGAGAGGAGAGGAGAGGAGAGGAGAGCAGAGGAGAGCAGAGGAGAGCAGAGGAGAGGAGAGCTGTGCTTCATAAATACTAAATGAGGCTACAGAGAAGAAAATCAACCATAACGTCATAGATTAAATTTATCTCTGCCTTCAGGTCTTTGAGTGCCTCTTCTGTTAAAAATCTGCAGGTAAAAGTGTTTTTTATGGTGCATTTTGCGACAAACAGATTTGTTTTTAACACACTATATAACCAGTCAACAATAAACCAGAGGCCCAAGGACAGACATGAATCTGTGCACCACGCGTGGTGACGAAACGCAGATCAGAGCGAATGCTCGTTTGGATTTTAGGTCTCGTAGTTTTTCCTTTCGCAGTGATGAAAACTGAAAACATCTTAGATACGCTCTCAAGATACACTCTTTAATCCGAGAGGATTAAAAGAGAAACTGAGGCGGAGAGAAGAAAGCCCGGACAATCGACGTGACAAGCGGGAACACAGGTGAACAGGGGAAAACAAAAGGAAGTGATGAGGAGGATGGTGCACACCTGCAACACTAAAGACGGGACAAGCTAATGCAATAACATGAGCAGTGCTGAAAAATGGGGCCAAATGTGCCTGCATGTGTTTTACATGTCTGTTTCAGTGTTTCAGTGAGACTGTCACGATGATGCAGAGTAAGCTGCAGCGCCTCAGTTTCAGTGTTTTTATACCCAAATTATTCCTGAAACAATGACGGGACATTTAATACCACGGGGGCGAGCCGGGAAAAAAAAACAAAACTATTTTGCCAACTGACACGCTGTTGAGTGCCAAACTCCCTGCTGAAGTGACAAAAATGGACCAGATATTGGCTGTTGATTGGCGCTCACGGTCTCGAGATGAAAAGACAAATATTGAGAACATTTTGATTCCGGAGACATTTTCAATCAGCACCAGAACTCTACCTGCCCAGTTCCTCTTCATTAAATTTAAAGTACCATGCAAGAAATGTGATACCTTGGATTTAAGCTGGTTATGGGCTACACTGCTGCTGCTTCAACAATACAAGCAATGGCTTATTACTTTAATGATTCCTTACTGGTGGCTCACAGTCATGGTCCAGTATGAGAAGATGCCATGTACCTACACTTTCAAATGGCAAAAATACATTTTGAACATTTTCTGGTGCAAGCACTTTTATTTGGGAGGGCCCTGTCACAACGCACAGCTGGTGTCTGCTCAGTGATTCTGTTGGTCAGGTGACCTCCACCCCCCCAAAAGGCAAAGTCCTTCACAGTGTATTTGACTTTACCCTTTTCAACTGCTTCACCCAATTAATAAAAGCAAACTCACAGCAGCTAGCATGGCAGGCTGTTGCGCCTGGCCGATGCCAACATGTTCCCGGATAGCTCTGATGTTTCTTGCCACTTCATAAACTAATCCTGCAAATAATCAATATGTTTTCATACTCCAGGGTGAAATACAGGGGTTGGTCACAGCTGCACAGTATTATTTCAACTGCAACATAACAGCATAAAAACCCCACACAGTGCTTACCTGTACCCATGCCGCTCAGCACTGCTCCGTCGCTGACACATGAGGCGTTGGTGTTGTTGGTTGGGGCATTGTGGGGCGCCAGGCTGGGCAGAAACAGGCACCTGCGGGGGACAAAAAGGACAGATTGATGACAGTTATCTGAGGAAACAGCTGTCGGGCACATGTGTTGTTATTGTAAAAGAGATTTACTGCAAGGTTGGCTGAATAACTGCTTCAGCCTGGCTTAGCAAAACATTAGCAAAACTCATCTGAAGGGACAAAGAACATTTTGGTAATGCAAACACAGGAGACTTAGGAGCTTTGTGTTATAATATGGAAATTTTAAGGACCTATTACTCAAGGATTAAGTACGTATGAGAGCGAGATAACGGTGGGGCGAAGGCTGCATTTTAAAAAGGAATCCGTTTGTGCAGCCAGCTGCACCTCCTCGCGCTTTAATTTATGTGATTCTGATGATTCAAAAAACCAGATGGAGATAACAAATATGAAAAGGTTTCAAAGTTTCCAATGCGCTTCAAACATGATGCATTTGTTCTCTCAGATTTCAGCCTGATGTCTGTAATCACTGTCATCGAGGTTCTGAAGGACTTGTACGGCAGACAAAGACAGACAGTCATTCCACAAAAGTACAGAGTTTTTCCGCTTGTGAGTCGGCGTCGTGTTCTGCTGACTCACTGCCCCTCGGTGAACGTGCTATTTTCGCCCTCTCCAATCATCCTGAACCAGCACTGAAGACACTGGTGCTCCGGGGATTTAGGATTTTGTCGATTTATTTTGCCATTTCTGAGACACAAAAGACCTCACGATGTATGAAGGGACTGGGATCACAATGGCCGTGAGCCCTGAACGCGGCAGACTTAGCCAATAAAGCGATATCTACACAGGTAACACAGAATGACACATTAGCTAAAGCATCAGTGGCCCCTACATTAAAATCCTCACATGCTGATATTGGAATTTACTTTTTGTAAGCTGCACAATAGGTAAACAAAAACATCTGCATTAAAATGACCCCAGCAAACGTGTGTTGTTTAGTTAGTCTCAGTACTGTCCGTGTTTTTATGGAATTGGCTGAAAAAGTTAATTAGACTCCAAACCATCACTTTGTTTTCTTATACCTGTGAATGTCCTGCTTTGCTCTTTTCATTCACTGTAGATGAAGTATTGTTTGGACAAAATGCAATTTTTGGGGGAATTTTTAATACTTAGTTTTTAATATATTCATAGACTACACAAATCGATGAGAGTAAATACAAAAAATTATATATTTTTTTCATCACTGTTCTACATATAATCATTTACTTCAAGATCATTTTTAGAAGCTTTTATTATTATTATTTATTTATTTATTTCCATATGGCTTTCTCTTTTTGTTTGTCCACCTGGACAGGAAGGTCAGAGGTCAGGGTTAGATACGAGACAGCGTCTCTGAAGCTGGCAGGGATTCAATGACTTACTCAAGGACACTTCTCAAGGGCAGGCCCGCTGTTTAACCACCAGCCTGTGTGTCTAACAGGAACACCACCCTGCAGCTTCAGAATAACTGTATTCTGTCTTCTTTCCACATTAGTAATTCCCTTTATTAAAAAAAAACAACAAAAAACACTCTGGGGATTTCATTTTCTCGATCGGTCTTCTGTTACCGCTCAGAACGAAAAGCAGTTTTCTTAATTGGTCCTTCTTCCCACTCCACCCCTCATCCACCCACACTGACAGCATCTTCCTAGCCCCTTGTGAGAAAGCTGGCAGGGTGAATTGTGCACATCAGAGAGCGGGTATGTGCGTGCGCGCTTGATTCGTAATTCCAACGTGACGATGATGAGTATCAATATGAAACCTGCCTCCTGTTTCATACTTTACTTAATTGTTTAAGTTGGGATTATTCATTATTAAATGTTCATTATTACATTATTAAAATATATGTTTGCTTTGATATGTTTGACCATATTCACATTTTAGGCTGATATTTATTTTGCATTTAAGTGTTGTCGTCTTTTTGACACTGAGATTTTGTAATTTGTTGTTTACAATAATTAAATATGGGAAAGTGCTGTTTTGTTTCAGTATACGATTCAAATAAGGGCAGTGTGATCGTTTTATATGAGCTATTTATTTATTGAATTTACAGAAAATAAACTGCATCATGAAATGTTTCATCATCAGGATCTAAAATGACCCATGTCGGGATATGAGGTTTTGGTCATACTGCACAGCCCTACAGCGGGGGCATCAATATTTCATGGTGACAGATGGGAGAGGAAGGAGGGGTAATCTGTGTGGACGTACATGCGCGTGTGCGTGCGGCCCCTCTGTTTATGCTGAGGAAAAGTGGGCCAGCTCCTCGTTGCCTGTGTGCTGCTGCTGCTGCTGCTGCTGCTGCTGCTGCTGCTGCTGCTGCTGCTGCTGCTTTGCTGTGTTTTCAGAAGAAACTACATGTTCTATTCTGAGGCGGCGGCTGCTGCAGCGACTTAAAAAAGGCTCTTATGGGTAAAAGAAACAGGAAAGCTGAGATATGATGGCCCGGGAAATATGACCACTGAGTGGATGCGGGTTTTCTAAAGGGGGACTGGAACTGATGGAGTCCATAGAGTTTCACTATGTGTCCACAAACCTGTATACAGGAAACAGGAGATATACAAATGTTTTGTTCCCTCAAAACTATTGTAATCAATCACAGACTGAGGTGATCTGACTCATGCTCAATCCTCTGATGAAGACTGCGTGGTGTGGCTGAAAGCTCCAGAAAACTGATCTGAGATCATGTTATGAAACTGCTGTATTGTTCTGACCGTCGTACGAACATCTATTGACTCTGGCAAGTTGAGCGCAACACTGAAGGAGCAGAATAGGCATTCCAAAGTGTCGAAGGAGTGTTGAGAGCAGTGTTGACAATTATCACAATATATATACACTTTACACTTTCTATGCAAGCCAACACACTGGTGGTGCTGGACGCGGGGTTATTAAGATATGTCACTGCTCCATACCCCAGCTCCAGAAGACAAATCTTGCAAACCAAATGACACCATGCTATATGACTGATGCGTGCTGCCCTTGAAGAACAATGCGCGAGAGACTCATGAGCACTGGAAATAATCAGATAGCAAAGATCTTTTTGTAGTTAATTGAAATTCATAAGTCATCGCCTCAGTCTGGAACAGCGTTATACAGAATAACCGCGCCATTCTGATCAAACTGATGCGTTTTAATTTGGAAATGACCTTTGGCACTGTGCGGCTTAAATGTCTACAATGACCTGCACCCCTTATGAATTTTAATGAAACCTACAGCAGATAATCGCTGAAAGTCTCTCTTACCTGTTTACTGTGTGTCAGCGCAACACGTTTGCGCGTGTCATGTATGTGTTCGCTCAAAATGCGAGGGCGAATAGCCAAGGTCACATCCCGCACGCCGTCATTTCCACTGACCCTGAAATTCGACTGCGCTGCCAACATACAGAACAGAGCTCGGGGCAGCAGCGGAGCCTGTCAGCAGCAGCAGCAGCAGCAGCAGCAGCAGCAGCAGCAGCACCCACAAAGCAAGGCAAAAGGTGTCATATGACATAAAAGGCGTAAAATAAGCCTATTTGTATGCGCGGCTCTGCAACTGGAGGCGAATAACGGCCTCCTGCTGATGCGGTTGCAGGTGCTGCTGAAAGGTAAAATAAAAAACAGACAACCTGTTTAATTGCAGGGAAAGAAATAACGTGCGGCACCCCGCGGCGTGTGTCACCGGTGAGGAGAATTGATCCACAAAGAGAAAGATTTGGAGCAAAGTGCTTTTCTGAAGAGCGGCATCATCTGTTGCTGCGGCAGCATCTTTATAAGCATGTAATGGAGACTGGTCCGTTCCCGGAGGCCTCTGAAGGAAGACGATGTAGACAAAAACACACAACAAAGGGATTTGGAGGGGTGTTTAAACCCTCCTGCTTTCATTTATAAACATTTTAGCATTAGTATCGATAAAAGTAATCCTCAACAGGCCTCAGTGGAGCAATGGATCAAAATACAAGGTGAAAGAACAAAAGAAAAAAAACAGGGGTTTCACTTCAAATGTTGAACTTTGGATCTCTGAGTCCAGCAGCAGTCACCTGCTCACGTCAAACAAGCTCAATCTGCTCCACCTGTCCAGCACCCAGTTTAGGACAAGCTGACGCAGAAAGTAGAGCAAGTTTGTGGCGACCCGACCAAATATTAGGGCTTAAATCCATCAACTGAACAGCCAAGTGTTGTTGGCTATAGTGCTGTCAGAAGGGGAAGTGATGACTCTGTTATGGCTGCATTATGTGGATTGCTCAGCACTTCTTTGCTGTGTTGCGCACTTCAGTAGAGTAAAGGCACGTGACCCACCCCACCCCCTTCCATTGGATAAAAGGCCACAAACACTCATGCTGACTAACCCGAAGCCCTCCAGCGAGGTGTCAAACTCCACGAACGCAGGCGTGACGGCCGACCCGTGCAGGCGTATGTCGTGAGGCGTCGTCATAGACACCAGGCACTTGACTCGCGTGAGGGGGACGGTGCTGCCCTCGGCGGAGCGCACCAGGCTGCGGCTGATGCGATACTGGCCGTTGTCTTCCGCTGGCGTGGCGAAGACGCTGTCCGGGCCGAAGCCCTCCATGGACATGGTCATACTGTCTGTGAAGTCAAGAGAGGATGGGTTACATTCAGTGGATTCAACCGCAGTGTTGAGATGTCAGTACAACATCCAGCGTGGGTTTATCTGTGGTTAGTAAGTACCTATAACTGTTTCTGATCCATCATTAAAGCAATTTCACATCAAACCGAAACCCACTTTTATGGCCTATGATCCAAAAACGGAGACACAGATAAAGTTTTCACCAGGGTCCAGTCCCCGGAGTGAAAATGACACGTCTGCCCTCGTCTTAGAAAAAGACCTGAATGTTTTTTTTCATTCAGACATTTCAGAAAACGGGACAAAGGAGCCTTCAGACCAACAGCTGGATCCGGCCAAGCCAGCTGCACAATACAGAGAGCAGCCGAAGTCCCAGGCCGCATTAAATCAAGCCTGGATGCTCGTTGTCCCAGCAGGACCAGGTTAAACTCCTGGTTTAAGGCCCATTATTTCACCGACTAAGGACACAGATTAGTTGGCTTATTTGTTTAGAGTCAGCACATCCGATAAGACAAATCAAATTAAAGCGGGTACTCCAGGAGCCAGCGACAGCGGCTAATAAAGCACGCTGGTTTATCTGCTCGCAGGCAGAGGACGACAGTGTGTTGCGCGCTCCAACGGTGGCTGCGTGGAAAGAGCAGTAATTAGTCGGGACTTAATATCCATTCTCAGCTGGGAGGAGACACAATAAGCAATTAAGACACGCTGAGGAGCCCACCAAATTACAAACATTAACAGCTGTTAATAGAAAACAAACCGTCTGCATTGGATTCGCAGCGGAAGGCCGATCTTTGCTTAAACAAGGCGTTTACGCATCAACTGGATATTGATCAGAGGCCAAGAGGACTACTTTAGGGTTCCTGCAACTGACTGCTTTGCTCTTTGCTCTGTTCTATCGGCAGCACGGCTTCATGTATACCTTTACTGTTCATGTGAGATGCTTCGACGCCTTCATCTAACTACTGATTTCACATTCACAGGGTTGTACGTACTGAATCCAGGTCGTTCCTCTGACTTTGCAATCATCTAAACGTTCCTGAAAATCCATAGAATCCCTCTGCCTCCAACGTCAACGCCGCACTAGTAATTTTCACCAGCAATTAGACGGCAGCGGGAAGCTCATCCCCCGCAATCACAGCCCATTCACCGGAGGGTTCGCCCGGCTCACCGTCAGACGGGGGCAGAGAGGAGGCGGAGAACTGCGAGAAGATTGATGGCCTTTTTTTCAAGCTCTTAGCGCAGAACATAACTTTCTCCCGGGAGGAAGCCGCTATATATCGCTGTGGCAGACGGGAATGATATTATCATTTCCTACCTGTAACGGTGGGCTGCTACGGACTACAATCTTCAGTTCTCAGCCATTAAAAAGTGACTGGTTCACTTGTAAAGAGACGTTTGCCCACAGACTCAAACAATAAATACATTCCTACATGCATATATATTTTGATATACGCTTTTATAGAGCTCACCTTGCTTTGTATTTACTACAAAATACATTAAAGCCTGTAAAAAGCCATATACTTCACTTACCACAACTTTTCCAAAAACAACATAATAGAAGAAATATCCCATTATTATCATTTTGGTGGTAATAAATGCTATTGGACATGAGCACAGAACTGTTTTATATGTGCATTTTGGTTTATGTCTCTCATATTTACTGAATCTGAGGCCAATTAATCTTTACTGTCTCCAACACTTGAAATGGTCTTTGAAGTGGCCTCTGTTGTTCTGGCGGAGCCTTGAAGGAATCTTAGTTAATTGTCTGGTTTGACTATCCTGTGGTGAAAACCGGGATGAGAGCTGCTGTTGTCTTACTTCTCATCTCGGCGTCGTAGCTGAGAGAGCTGGGTTTGTGAACGCGGTACTGCTTCAGCAGCTTCTTGTCCCAGGCGCCGCAGTTCAGAGGGTTTCCGAGACGTAAGAACTCCCTGGAGGAGAAGAGGACCAGGATGTCAGGAGGGAGAGACACAAACAGGATCGACCAAATAAAATCTTACTGTTCAACTTCTCCAACTTATTACAGCCACTTTTACTTTAATAGATATCACCATATTTAAGTAAAACACCTTCGGAAATTTTTGATCAATGCTTATTTACTGTATTAACTCGTTGTTGAGTTGAGTTTGTAAAAAGCTAAAATCAGTCCTGATGCATTTGGTTCATAAGAACTTTCCACAATACTCAAAATGTCTAAAAGCTAAATATTAAAAAGGAAGACAATCATCAACATAAAAAGCATGATTTACAGTCGTTTTTATTAATCAAGCTTAAGTACAACACTGTCAGGGATAGTTGTTCCACTCCCAGCGGGGCCACCAATCATAAACACGTCCAATAGGTTTTCATGAAACTGTAAAGCACTCTGGATAAAAGCATCCATCTAAATGCATGCACTGCGTTAAGTCAGCAGTTACTTTGCAGGTCGACGCCGCCACAGCTGCGGCTAACGGCGCGTTTCAGCCTGTTTAAAAGTCAGCGATAAGGCTGACTGGCAGGTTAGTGGCTCGAATGCAACGAGTCCCAGTGACGGTTTGTGTCAGCTGTCAGAGCGCTGAGCGAGAGACGAGCAACCGCTGGAATCGCACCGCTTCAGAACGACACCAAAGAAACAGAAAGACTGTGGTGTTTAGCCTGGGCGGCTGTTAGCGGAGCGAAGAGAAAAAGAGAAAACACAGGAGGAGCAGAGTTATGAAGGAGAAGGGACAGGAGGAAGACAGACGAGGGTGAGGCAGACAGACAGACAGACGGAGGGGAGACAGGAGAGGAAACTGGGGAAACAGACTGACAGCTTCAGATGTGTTCTCCTCCAGCACAATTACAGGGGCAGAGAGAATCAGCCAGGGAAGGTGGATTTACATATAAAAAGAATCACCCATGTGCATGTCAAATAACTCTCGCCACCGTTCCCCAACCCCAACCTCCCATTGCACTCAACTACTACCACTACTACTACCAAAAGAAATCTGTGTGGATTCAAAACTACACTGTTTTGTATCATCCAAAAAGTGCTCCATTGAACTACAACTAGTCCTAAAATAGACACTGTAAAACTGACAAACTTAGGGCTAAAGCCTCACAAAAGCTAAGGGTCCAGATAGAACTGGATGATGTTTAATTCTGGCTCAGAGTTGATTGAGCTGGGATGGTGCTGGGATGGTGCTTTGATAAGTAATATTGAATTAAAGGATGCATTAGCCTACAAAACACTGGTACCTGAGTGCCATTGGCTGCAGCGCCTGCGAGGCCAGCCTCTCAAACATTCTCTGCAGCGGCGGGTGCAGCGGATGGTCTTCATCGCCCAGGGCCTGACTGCAGCGCTGCAGCAGCCGCTGGTGGAGGCAAGCCTCACACAGCACCTGCTGGTTCCTCTCGCTGTTCACCAGGAGCTGGAGGATGTTGGCCACTGCCAGCTGGAGGTCCAGGGCATGCTGGAGGAAGACGGTATCTTGATTTTTAAGGTATTTCATTTATGTGGAAAAACTTATATTTTATTATTTGTTTGCAAACATGATAATTTGCTAGATTAATCCTTTTCTCATTGTAAGATAAATGTATGCCTGACAAAAACTGTCTAGCTGGCTCTAACATGTAAAAAAAACGCTGTAGACCAACTGACCAAAAAAAGTACTTTCCTGCCCTGAACGTAACCGCTTGACCCATTTTAACAGGAAGTGAGGGTTAGCACATTTCCTTCTTGTGTTTCCTCACCTCTGGCTGGCTGTCGGAGGAGACCGAGGGCAGCAGGTCCAACATGGCCAGGACGGCCCCCGGGTGGATGACCACCATGTCAGAGGAGGAAGAGGAGGAAGCGGGGTGGGAGGGGTTGGCTAGGTGGAGTTTCAGGTCTGTCAGGGCTTTGACGGGGGCAGGAGGGCCCGATGTGCCGTAGTAGCCGTGTCTGGGAGCACAGAGAGAGGAAGCCACGTTTAGTTAGAACCAGCTGAGTCAACTTTGGCAGAAATGGATGAAAAAAACCCACAATTTTAATATTTTTGGAGTTGTTTTTCTTTTTGTAAACGAAGAAAAGTCAACGATACTTTATATTTTGCATTTAGCATTTTGTTTTGCTACAGGGAACCCTGCTGATCCCTGTTAATTAGGTTTTGGAAAGGTGCTGATTAAGGCAACAAGGAAATTATATTGAGAATTTCATCTGAGGTGGGATATTAACACCTGCCAGTAGCCATGTGGAGGGAAATCTGGGTTGTAGGAGATCAGGCTGTTTACTTCTGGAAAAGTGGCAGTTTAATATTCAGATTTATGGGCACATTTTTAGAACAAGGACAGAACCGAATAAATGTGATCATCGTATTTAAGACTCTAACTCAATCTAGATCGAGGTGTCAGTCAGCGGCCGAGAGAATCGACAAAGATCGGCAAAGAGCAGGAAATCTGTTGGGGCAATTAGACAAAATAGGCACGTTGCTGCGATGCAAATTAGAGAGTGGCAAATCCGTCCCCGGGAGAGAGATGCCGAGCAGAAAAAGGCTTGAGTCGGCATAAAGTGCTGGAGGGGTTGGAAGCCAGGCAGGAAACTTATCTGGGTTCTTTGTGCTCACGGTGAGTGGCAGCCACCTCCACTGTCTTCATACAGAGCTCAACTGAACTGATCAGCTGCTGCATTTCGAGAGAAGTGTGGGCGCCCAGCCACGACGGATTGCGGTTTCAACATACTTAACTGTTTTACGCTAACAGGAGAGCGACGCGACACATGTGCCGAGACACACGCCAATCGCACGGGTTAATTCAGACATCACTGTAAAAACACATCCTTCCGCTCCCGTGCAGGCTTCCTTCAACACGAACTAGAGGCGATACTTATGAAAATGTCAGCCCAGCTCTTTTAAAATTTTTTTTATTTGAACGAAATTAAAATGTGTGAAAGTAGGAAATTAGGCATTTCAGTTAATCAGGTGTTTCCTTCTAAAAACACTTCAGCTGTGGAAATATCCTGACGTGCGACCTTTCAGCGTGAAGTGTTCAATCTGAATTTCTTGCCGTGTCACTGCGACAAACGTGATAATCGGCACTGTCACTGGAATCAGCCCGACCAAGTCTTCAACAATTTAGCACCGCGCCATTCTCGCATATCATGGTTTCTGAAATAATAATTTGTTCTTGTTGGATGATGACAGTAGGGCAGGAAGAATGTTTATAACTAATGAACAAAGTAAAGCTTTTTAGTGAAGTTCACCAACAAGGACGAGGGCCTCATCGCCACTACTTGCTGAATTAGTCCAGCTCATGAATATGCAGCTTTGTAGCCTTGACAGTTATTATAGCTCACCAAGGCAGAACACACTGAACACAGTCCACGCCAGTTTCAAAGAGCAGCAGACTCTGGGTTTGTGTGTGTGTGTGAGTTGGGATGGCGGCAATTTCAGCTGAGAAACAAAGAAGAAAGGGAGGGGGAGGAGCGGAGGAGCGAGGAGGAATGCGATGAGAGGGAAAAATGCTACTTTAGACCGACAGTAATTTGGAGTCTGCGCACTTTTCGCTGAGACTGAGCTGTGGAGAAGTTGTTTCTCATGAACTGGTGAGACACGCATTCCTCTGTGGCGGTGGCACGAGAAAATATAATTCACATGAGTCATTTCGTGTATTTTCTTGTCGGTTTGTCACATTGTACTGATCCTTGACTGTTCCACTGCTCCGACCAGACGGACTTTTCCAGAAGAGTAACATGAGGAGTCATTTTCATTAAGACGCAGGGAGTTAGACTAGCAAGAGTCCTCGAGGTGGAGGAAGTTACAGTTCAATAAAGCCATTCTTGTCCCTGGGAGGAACAGGAGCTAGTGCTAAAATGCTAAACTGTTTTATCATTCACTGGAAACTCGCTCTGAAGAAAGCTGGATATGATAGTTATTAATTGTGAGATTAATTGGGTGATTGTTTTCATTTTTGTTTAATCAATTAAAGGCTGCAGCTAAGCTCATTTCATTTCACCAACTAAGTTTCTTTATCAATACATGATTTGTCCTGATCATCAAGAGGTTGGAACCATATAATGTTTGCTTGGATAGATTTAAAAGATTAATCAATGATCAGAACGGCAGCTGAGCAACTAAGTGATTAATGGATGGACTGTTTCAGAATCTTCAGTCTTTTGGGTTTGAACTGTTCATGTTTTAACAGATTTTTGTGACAATTAGAAGGGCCCTTGATGATTTTGCCACTAGTGGGTGCTCTCAGTGTCGACTGAAGGTGAGGAAAACGGAGAAGAAAGGAGAAGGGTGAGGAAAGTAGCAGAGCGCTGTAGCTACCTCTTCCTGGCGAGTGCTGGCGTGCCCCATGGCGAGGGCAGCGAGGTCTCGTGAGTCAGGCAGGGAGGCACCTGCTCCGCACGACTGCATGGCAGCACGCACACACAAACACACACGCACACACACACACACAGAGGAAAAGAGAAACATATTCGGGCGCAAGCATGCACATACACCCATGCGCAGACGTTTTAGGAGCGCAGACGACCACACACACACACACACACACACACACACACACAGACACACCCACACATGCAGCCGCGCAGATGGACCGGGCCGAGGATGAACAGCCAGACAGCACCAGAGGTTAGAGGAGGAAAAGGAGAAAGAGAGAAAAGAAGGAAAGAGGCTGTTAGTGAAAAGCTGAAAGGAGAAACAGGATCAGAGCAACAGCTGGAGAACATGCATGACACCAGCTGGGGCTACACAAGAGCCGGGCATGTAGCGTTTTACATTTTTCATATGTTTTTATTATTTTTGTCCTTATTTGGTGAGGAGGAAATCTGAGGAAAGCTATAGATCTGGGCGTTGTAGGTGCTCAGTCAATTAGGGCCTATGTAGTCTCTTCATATCTTCTCGCAGACGGGTCCCATCAGTGACCCCCAGTAGCTGGTGTGGAATGACTGAGTGTAGCTGGGCGAAAGCTCGTAACCACGGACTTGAACACAGCTGAAGACTGAAACTTTGGGCTCATGTGTGCTGCTGAAGGAAAAACGCTTTTCGACTGCGACCTCCAGGTGGCGCAAACATTCACGAGAAAGAGAAAGGGGAGGAGAGGATTATAATCGATGATTCAGCAGTCGCTTCCTTAACTCTCCGGTAGTGAACAGACCTGACCAATCGGCTGAGAGGAGCATCAAAATCACGTCCCCGACTCGATCCCAGCATGCCTTACATGGATGCAAAACATGTATTTCTATTTCTATGTTTTGTCATGTTTGCTGTGGCGTCACAGTGATAAGTCATGTCTGAATATTCACACTGAGGTCACTCTTTCTGCCATGAGCTCTGCCAGGCTGTGCAGCTGAATCAGAGCCACGTGTGTGCTAGATATGTGTGTGTGTGTGTGTGTGTTTCGGTTGTTCACTGAAGCCCCTGACTGATCTCACCCTCCAACCCTTGCAGTGGGGTTCACACATCCAGCGTTTTCATCATTGTTATAAATACTTCTATAAAAGACATAATGAAGATCCGGGCCAGCACAGACTTCTCACTTGTTTCAGTATGAAACCGTCTTCAGGCGGAACACTCTTGTGTTTGGACAACAGATTTGTTTTGTAACATTAATTCCACTGAGGCTCAATAAGGTTGGATGTTGAAACCTGAAAGTTAAAAAAAGGTTCAGAAATGGTTCCTTTAAGACTCAAGGGAAGCCAAAAGGAACACGACGGTCCCTAATAAGAGCTGCTGGTTTTACTAAGAGCTCCAACATGTTGAAGGATTGTTGAGAAATATGTGGGTCTGCTACAGAGACGTTCCCGAGGAACATGTGGCGCCAATCTGCTGAGCTCCTTGACTTCATTTTATTATGAGAGGCAGACACTCACTTAACCGTTTGCTCATTTAACCACAGACGATAAATAAATAACTTGAATGAATAACTAACGTGTTGACGGTATGTTGACAGTTATGGTGCGATATACGCATTGCTGACATGCTAACTCACGCTAAACACATGGGCATGAGATCTGCTGGATGCTGTGTGAATGTTGTGGTGGGTACATTTAAATTTGTGTAACATTGCATTTAATATTTTCCACGTCAAACTGTCGCGTTCACAGCGGTTTTACTTCAAGGGTCGCAATCCCCTGTTCGTGCGCTCCACTGACCTGTCAAATGAGTCGGTGGCCATCTTGTACAGGTAGATGAAGAGCTTGCTGCAGTGTTTGAGCGTGGGACACACACTGTCTCCCGCGCAGCCTCCAGGGGCAGCCTCGTCTTCCAGCAGCCTCTGGAAAGGCTGAGCGTTGGAGGGGAACACGCCGGTGGGACCCAGCTTCTTAGTGTCTGAGAAACAGCCCAGCAGCCTGGTGGGGGAAGGGAGGGCGGACAAAGTGGTTAACACGAGGAAAGCTTGGTTTTAAAAAAGGACATAACACTACGAACAGAAAGCAGAGAAAGGCCTTTTTACTGCGAATGGAAAATGCACCAAATAGGAAGCACGTCGGTCTTTTCAGAGGATGGTGTTCTCCTTCATGCATTATTCTGCCTGGTCTAAAGCTCAAAGCCTGTCGACACTAAACTACAGCTACAGCATTTGGAAGCGTTTCCTGAGTTAGGAAGATGAGCATCACGTCTATCTTTGGTGCAACATGTCTGCACAATACAAAATCGGAAAAAAGCCCCATCTCAGTGTCTCCTTATTGAATTTCTTCCAGAACTTTCAGTCGTATCTCATGACCTTCATCAGCAGATGGAGCTTTTCTCGCTTGTACAGGTGAAGGTTATCGTGTAGCTCAGCTGCGTTTCATCATCAGATCTGCAAACTCTGCTGATGAGGATCTAAAAATATGGTTTCAGAAATAACGTTTTAATAAGTGCTGTTACAAGATCAAGGTTGGATCTTCACTTCAAAGCTTAGGAATATTTTTCTGAGTATATAAAAATACTTATAAATGATGTTCCTTCTTTTAAACTGTAAAAATATAAAGTTAAGTATGAAATATCAATTTAAAGAGAAGAGAACAGAGATGATGTTTGAATACATTCACAAGAGGCCCACAGCTACAACTGTCTCTGTGTGAGTGGACCTCACCTCACAGCATCGGCCAGCTTCTCGTACTGGATCTCCGTGCGGAAGAAGTGGGAGTTTGCCGGCTCGTAGCGCATGGCGGCGGTGAGCGTGCAGAATACGGTGAGCAAGAGCTCAAACACTTGGTTCTGGTTGACGCGGTCCCAGCCGTGTCGCGGCGGCTGGCACAGCGAGCGCTCCATGGCCACAAGCAGAGAGGTGACGTAGACGAAGCCGCCCACCTTGCGGAACACCGTCCGGGTGCGGTGACTCTCGCGCAGCACGGCTAACAAAGCCTGATGAGGAGAGAAAGACGGGTTTAGGTTTCCTTACAGTTCATATTGTTTTGTTTTCACCAAAATGATAAGATGCTTACAAACACGTAGCACACATTCAGGAAATGAAATGGGTTATTAGACGGTTTCCCCAGAGGTACATTTGTCATGTAGTCACACAAGCCGTTTCACTTTCTCTGCATTATTTCAACTAACTTCGCTGATTTTACATTTCGTTATTAAATTATTCTCTCCCATGTTGACTCTTCACGTCATTTGGTTTTCGTCGCCTCATTCAGTCGTATCTCTATTCATCAACTCATGTTCCTCTCATTCTTCTTCTGCGGTGAGACATATTTATGAGCCCCTCGGGGCTTTCCTTTGTCTCCCCGCACTGATGGAATCTTTTTTCTTACCTATATTTTCCAAGTTTCTATGATTCGCATTTGCAAGTAACCTAAACTGAAACATCAAACTGTGACCCAGATAGGAGTGCGTGGGGACCTCCAAACAGTCTGAGAGCATATGACGACTGTGACAGGCAAAGTTTTTTTAATTAGCAAGCGAAAAGTGGAGAAAACGTCTAGGAGCTGCGACGGATGAAGCTTTAGAATGACGCAGGTGAAGCGCAGGGTGGGGAACTAAACGGGGAAGAGTGGGTTCAGCACCACTCTGCTGGAACAAACCGCTCGTTTCAATACGAACACTGGTGGATGACACATCTGTTGGGAACGTGTGCATATGTTACCTGCTCTTCCCCGATAACACAGTCGCATGCTATCAATGCTACATTAGAGAATACAACAACAACACTGGCGCAGTCCAAAAATCCCAGAGCGGTATCCATGGCGACGTCACAAAATACATGTTGTCACTTGTCAATGCTCGCGGTAAGTGAGTGGATGGACAGAACAAGCTGTCCACACCATTGTGAGGACTGCTTCCTCAGTAAAAGGCGGTTCGAATGAAATCTGCTGACGGCCGATTATGGGAAAACAGAAATGCAGCGACACATTCATGCATACAAGCAGCTGTGGCCAACGAAATATAAATAGTGAGACTATATCCATCTATTCTCTTGCAGTATGAGGCAAAAAGACTTCCTTGTAGCTAGATTGGTATTAAATGGACTGTGTGACAACGTGGTCTGGGTTTTTTGATAAATAATGTGACCATAAGACAATCAAATTTTGGGGGGGGGGGGTTATCAATTTTGCCAATTTCTACAATGGGACCATGACGTGTGTGAATGTTACACTTACACTGAATCTTGCCAAGTCATTGGATAAAAGAGAAGTAAAAAGAGTGATGTTGCTCCGCTGAGCCAGCTGTTTCCTGCTGCATTAAATACTGCCAGACTCAGCACAGGGTTTTTGGGTTTTTTTATAAACCAACCACAGGATGTTGAACATCCTCTTCCTGTTCTCCAAACTGGGAAATTACCACCAGGCTGAGAATAAGTACCGGTAAAAATTAGATTTCTGATGTTAACAGAAGCAGCCGTGAGGGGGCCTTGAGGATTAGACTGTTTGACTGTGTCCTCCGGAGAGATCACAGGGTCAAATGTGCACTTTCACAAAGCTAATCAGCTTAATTTTGAGATCTATTTGTGCGTTACTGTCAACGGTACATAAACCCTGATGACAAGCGAGGGAAAAAAAAAATATATTTTGCTCAAACTGGATTTGATACAAGGTCTATGCAGTCATTAGGTTTTGTTTTTTTTTCCAGGGTGATAATTAAAATCTCTGATTAGTAAAATCGGGGCAAAATGCTGACGGGTTAATCCAGCCGACGCTTTCAGAAGCCGTGAGAATTACCTCGTCTGAAGGAGTGGAATTTGAAAATGCAATTATGCCTCAGAAAATGAGCCTCTCCTTCTGTGTGTGTGTGTGTGTGTGTGTGTGTGTGTGTGTGAGAGAAAGTGTGTGTATGTGCACCTTACACTTAGCGCCCAAGGTCTGAGGCAATTACCGTATGCGGGGCTTCAAATGCATATTGATTTTTTTTAAATTACAGACGTTGCTTTCCGCAGTGTTCTCTCTGAAACTGAAGGTTTGTTTGTGCTGACGTCGTTCTGACCTCCTTCTGGCTGCACTACAGTAAATCAAGATAAGTCATTTTTCAGAAGAAACTGATCATATTTAGGTTGATCATTTTCTAAAAAAACCCCAAAGGAGCTGCTCCAGGACAAAATCTATTGTAGATTGCACACTGTGAGAAGCAGCCTGTGGTACGCATTCAGTATTCAGTAAAACAATTTATATATAAAATCAAATAAAAGAGCACCACGTGACCGTGCGTGTGAAAGGCAGGGCCAGTTACCCGCAGTATGTCAGTCTTCAGCTGGAGTTCACTGGACGGCGCGGAGTGCATGAGGCCCAGCAGCGTTCCCATGTCGTCGTCTCCGCTGGGCGACAGGACGAGCTGCTGGATGATGAGCAGGGCGTGTTCCCGACACTGGCGGTACTTCACGATGTTGTGAACGCACCGAGCACCGCCAAACTCCCTGAACAGCGCTGAGAGACAGAAAACAGGCAAAATGTAAACTTAAAGGCTCCTCTTACTGTTTCTAACTGAGCTCACGGTTTAATTAATAATAACAAGCTAGTGCTTATGGGGAATACTGCACAGTGCTGTTGATTGGACTATTCAGTATTCTCCAGATGCTCAAAGCTAACTACGTTATATTCATGTTGCGCTATCCCCCCCCTCACAGCTGTGTGTTTAGCTAATTTTCAGTAATCATTCTTACTTGCACTGTCTGTTGCATGGACTTTAGGGTTAATACCATTCGTCACACAGATTTGCTGAAAATTAAAGCAATTAAAAAGCAAATTGATCAAAGATCCCTCCAAAAAAATCACATTAGGACACCAAGATCTCGAGGAACGCTATAGAAAAATGAATGCAATGATTTCGTTTCCGTGAGAACTGCGTGTTTCGGCAACTGGATGGAGCACGGTTATGGAAATTGCTCAGGATCAACCCGTTATTATCAATATAACAAGTAAAGTCTTAGATCTTCTCAAGTCCTCACAGGGGAAGCTGGAACCAGAGGTTGCCTGAGATTTTATTTATATTTATATACTTCATTTGAGCCCTATATTTACCGATGTATGAGTGAATCAAAGATTATTTGGAATGTGGTCATGTGATCGATCAACAGTGGAGAAGTTTATTATGGTTATTTCATGTTTTCCATGGACATTTCAAAATGTTCTGACATGTCTGGGACACGTCCAGACTTTTCAGAGCCTCCAGACACATTGTTAGTGATTTATTCCTCAAAGCACAGCTGGAATCTCTGAACTGACAAGTCCAAAAGTTCAAGTTGCCATGTAGCTGCTTTTTTTTTAAATCGCCTTTCACTAAAATGTTTCTCCCAGTTTCACCACTGCTTCAGTGCCTGTAATGCGTTCTTGCAAGGTAGCAGTGACATTAACGTGACTCCGAGATAAAAAGGTGATCTTCAGTGTTTTGCCCCCGACTCACTGCGTAGTACGTTCACTCATTTCAGACTGTCACAATATTCCACTGATTCTATCACAATCTGTGAAAAATAGGTTTGCTCGTGATGTTGGTGATCATTATTTACCAAAATAACCTAAAGGTAAAACTTCTGTTTACCGACTGTGTGGGTTTTCAGTCTTGCGATCTTGTCACTTTTGTGACACGCTCAATTTCCCTCGGCTCTTGCGCTCATTGCAAGTCTCTCCAGATAAGACCGCCAGCTGAGAGCCCCAAGCGTAAAATGTAAATGTAATCAACGTGTCAGAGAGGAGCGCTGCAAACATCACGCACATCATCCTGTTTTTCTGACGAAAGCCACCAGTCATCATCAAGGTCAAAGAGAGCTTTGAGCTGTCGGTGAGCAGCCTGTGGGTTATCTGTGTGACTCATCACATTTCTACAGCTGACTGGGACACACACACACACACACACACAGAGGCACAGAGGGTCAATAAGAGACAGTGCTGTGGGAGGAGAGGGAGGTTTAAGGATATGTAACAAGATACTTTATTGATCCCTTGAGGAAAATTCTCTTTCCTCTCTACCTAAACACAGAGGTCAGAGGTCAGCAGCTCTGGAGATGGGAGAGAATAAATGCTTTGCTCAAGGACACTTCAGTGAGGTGGATATACGCAGACACAAATGGGCTACTGCAATTTCTTTGCAAGAATCTAATCACAACACTGAGTGATTTTATATCTCTGCGTCATCAGTGTTCATGGTCAAACTTTGTGTCATTTGTAGTTCTAAAGGCACCCGTAACGTGTGTCCTTCACTGATCCGGGTCCTGCACAACGTCCTGCACAGCAGAAAACAGGACACCTGCTGCAGTAAAACGGCTTTTCAAGGTACATCACTGGAGCATGTGTTTGGTTTGAATGCTTTGTAATCCAGTGGGCTGCAGTTTTGGAGCTAAATGTGCCTCCATGCTGCTGTGGAACACAAGGCCCAATCAAAATGGACTGAGCCACAGCAGTGAAGGACACTCCTTCAAGTGAGGTCAGCTCCCTTTGAAGCGTTTTCTTGTGGTTAATATTAATTAAAATTAGGAACTTGTTAGCACTGCAAGCGAAAAAGGCTTCCTGAAAGTTAATTATTAAGGATTATAATTAAGTATTAATTCCTAACTCTGTATTAATCTACCACGAGTGACATTATTGCAATCACGTAATTTAAAAACATCTTTATTGATGTAACACGCATTTTTAAGACATTGTTTATTGTTTTAAAGGAATCACCAATTCTTTGCATGGCACAATGTGCATCTGAAAAGAGTGTGTGTGTGTGTGTGTGTGTGTGTGTGTGTGTGTGTGTGTGTGTGTGTGTGCGTTTACCTGCGTTAGTGTTGGTGGTGTTGGAGCCCTGCAGGAGCACAGTTAGCGTCTCCATCACCAGCCAGGCCAACTGCTTCTGCTCCTCTGCTACTGTGTTGTTTTTACAGTCTGCTAAAGACAGAGGGAAAAGAAAGCGAGGTTAGCGTCAGACCACATCGTGACTGCATCAAATACCGACTGTGAGCAAATAACACTAATGATATAATGAAGGACTTACACTAAGATGGTGGAAAACTTCTACCACAAGACAATAACACAATAAAAAGAAAACAGAATTGGATTTTCTGACAATCTGTATTTGAAGAAATGCGCATTTTGGCTCTAATGGTTTTGTAATATGGTCTTGATTCAGCTCAGTGCATTTCAGGTCAAGCCTGTAGTTGGTTTAATACATTTAGCCTGTAGCTAAATAAGTTAAAGAGCCTGTAGTTTGTTTTTTTAAGGCCTAGACTTGACGATCTACGGTGCCATTGACTTGGACTTTTGCTGTGGGCTCAGTCGTTATTCGATTTTGTCGATCGGACTTGTTCGTTTGTATTTACAGATCTTATTGATCATTTTATTATTGATTTGTGTGTTTTTGCTTGGCACTGCTGCATAACTACAACGTCAGTACCTCCTAAGGATCTTGAAAAAGCAGCTTAAAGCAGCTACTCTGCTGGCTTCCAGTGGTCTGACTTCTCTTTTCTCAGCCGTGATACAGATCTCCAGGGCGCGCCTGTGTCAGTGTGTCACCATGACACCCCTTATCATGTTGACAACGTGGTGCTTTTCAGCCTCTTTTAACTGCCATTAACTGTTTTGTGAATCTTTAAAGATGCTGTATGAGGATCATAGATTGTTTAATTCCCATTTTGTGTTTGGATTTAGATCTAGTTTGAGTTTAGATCACTGAATTCTGTTTGGACTGCTGCTACGGCGAGTGACTCGAGATCTGTCGAGCCCTGTAGCAGATCACGCTGCTCATTTTCACGAATCCCAAAAAACAGGAAATGAAATCAAAGAAGCCCGTCACCTTGGTCATTGTTGTGCGGTTGCTGCTGCGTGGCTGGGTCTTTAAGCAAGGCAGCGTACTTGTGCAGCAGGTTGACCAGCACCTCCAGCAGGCCGACCTCCCGCAGCACGTCGCTGAACACCGGGTCGTGCCTTGCCAGCTTCAGCAGCGTCCGGACTGCCGTGATGCTGCAGGCGTGCGACGTGCTGGATTTGAGCAGCACGCTGACGCTGAACAGCTCTTTGCACGGCACGTAGTTGAGGCTGAAGACGACAAACTCCAGCAGCTCAAAGTACTTTGCCTGGGCCTCAGGGAGCTTGGCCACGCGCTCGGCGAACTGCGACAGGGTGTGCTGCGACTCCAGGATGAAGTAGTTGGCCGGCTCTGCTGCGTAGATGTTTCCGATGGCGTCCAGCAGCATGCAGGCCAGACGGCTGGTTTTAGCTCGCAGGAAGGCGTTCTGGAGCACTGAAAAGGCTTGGATATTACGTACTGTGTGACCTGGACACAACAGAGATGAAAAGGAAGAAAATTTAAGTCTACACAAAATAAAACGAATATTAAATCAAATCTGCTCATTGTAATGATCCAGGTTGAGGCAAAAGATAACTCCAAAGCTGAGCAATATATGGATATTATATATAATCTAGACTAGATATTGTCATGAAATCATCATGATACAGCCTAAACCTATTGTCCTTTGCAGGCTATAAAGTCTCCATGATGATGTGTATTAAAAATGCAATAGTAAAGTGCACCAACAGTAATCTACTACTATCGACTTACTATTATTAAGACAAATCATTTACTTATTAATATTTATTACTCGTTATTTTGCTCAAAGATAAATGACACGTTTGCATTTCTTGGACTTAACCTACATGAGACTGCTGGCCATGAGTCAGCATTACAGTAACGGATTTCATGGCATTGAGACCTCCGCGGCTAAACTGAAAGCAGATATCGCAGACCTCCCCCGATGATACATGAGATGAGGGCAAAACGCCTCGAAGGCGCATGAAACCTTTACAAGATATGACACGGAAAACTAATCTCACGCAGAAGCGCTGCTGCTATGGATAGCATTTAGCATTAGCATTTAGTATCTCTTCACAGCTTTAACAGTATTCAGTCCAGTGTTTGCTGAAGGGAAACCCCAAACCCAGTTATGACCCTTTAACCTGAAAGACAAACGACAAAGCCTCAGCCGGGCTGCATCGGTGAGCAAGAGGAGAGCAGCAGAGAGGCTGAACCATGACGTGAACAAATCATTGATTCACTGACCAATGACGGCACACTGCACTGGGCTGAGACGCCCTGTTACAGTGATTTACTACGCAATGATTTATTACATTTCATGGTGGACTAATATAGTTTTACATGGTCTTATTATAAAGGAAGGATCCCACTACTGTTGGCTGTAACGAAAAAGAAAATATGATAATCACAGCCCTGCACAGAGAAGGAACTTTGGTGTATATTGGCATGAAACTGCTTCCTCGGATCTTTTGAAATGACCCTAAAGACCAAATTGCTCATAGTGAGATCTGTTGGTTTAGATGGATCCATCACATCTGACTGTATCGCTCCAGAGTCAACACGAATGGCCTGTTCTGTTGAGAAGTTCCTTCAGCACGATCCCCAATCTCTGTCAAACATTTTTATTGTTTAATGATGAATGTTTTCAGTTTGCTTTGTCAACTTGGTATTGGAGTTATAAAGCGTCAAGGGAGAAAAATCACAGATCAGTCCTGTAGCCTGTGCATTTTCTGGTTAAATAACACAAAACTAGAGAGTCAATTAAAATATTGGAGGTGTGGGTATGTCTGCAGCTTAGGATGGAAGGACAGAAGGAAAGGACATAGGAGACAGGTGCACACATAATCTGACCTCCATTTTGGGGTTGAGTGGCTAGCATAAGACCACAAACTATGACTCACACACACGCGCACGCGCAGGAACACATGCGAGGAAAGTTACACTAACACGTGTCATCACACACACCCAAACACACACAGCCGTTAAGTGAATGTGGCGGGCTAATTAGCCGTGTAAGCGGACCCTCACACCATGATGGCTTCTGGTAATGACTTTGCACACAGCTGGGGCTGTCATTAGGAGGGTAAACACGGGTGTGTGCGTGCGCGTGTGTGCGAGTGTGTCTGCGTGCTTGTGTGTACGTGTGGTGAGACACGGGGCAGTGCTCGGCTGCGTTGGTGCCAGCGCGTATGAGCTTCGAAAGGTGTTATCAGCCAAGGGGTGGAGGTGACAAGACAGGGTACAACACTATGAAGCTACTAGAGGCATTAAAACCTGTCACGCAGCGACTTTTTATCATGTGTGCTTTAGCAAAATGAAAAAGTCAACTCACAATTAAATAGTCAACACTAGCACAGCCACAATGAAATATTAAAAAAGATTAGAAAACTCACTTAAATTTAATAAATAACAGAGGAAATGAAGGAACTAATGAAAGTGCCCTTCCAATAAGATGACTGAGTGTTTATCATGTGTCATGCTGTTGCACACATTATCTTAAATGGGTTTCATCATATTCATAGCTATACATTATTTTATGTATCTTTTCTTCATGAATCCTTTCTTTGATACATAATCTGTGCTCAGTGTTTGGGTGTTTCAGAAAGGTTTTTGGTTTTTTTTATTCTTTATTTGTTTTGTGAGTACCTAGCTAGGTAACATTTGGATTTGTTCTTTGTTGTTGTTGTTTGACTATATTATAGTACTGTATATTTACTGGGGGTCTATTTTCAGCTGCTAATCAGGACAATGGTGCTCCAGAGTCGTATAATGTGTGAGCCTCTGGTTCCAGAGATGTTTGTTATCAAATGGTAGTGTTTAGATTTAGCCAATATTATGCAGATGTTATACAGTGCACGAGGATTTGTTTAGATATAAGGTTGTTTTAGCTGCCACACGATGTTTGCCCTGTTTCTATAATGACAAACTGTTAAAAAGAAGAAGGAGATGCCAGGCAGAAGGTCAAGGGGGATGGCTTCTCAGGCAGCACAAGAAAACATGTGGCTCAAGACAATTCTGTGAAGCACTAAAGCGTCTCCGGACTCCAAAGAGCCAATTTGTATGCAGTAGGCTTCAGGCATTTGTCTCCAGCAGTGTGACAGGCGGCAGAGTTGCCATGGTGTCTGTCAACAGGTTAAGCTCACTGGGATCAGCCAAGCATCAAAGTCATTTCAGGGATTAAGATCTGAGATACGGCAGCAGGGGTGTGTACATGAAGACTTTTCCACAAGTAATTCTTCTCTTGTTTCAGAGCTTTGGGCGAACCGAGGTGGTGGGAGTGCGGAGATTTAAGAGGCGGGCCTGTGATCAGAAAAGCACTGGGTCGTATCCTGGATGGGGGAGGGAGAGAACATCCTCACACCAATGGATGGTCATTGGAGCAGCAAGGGGAGCTTTGCTATAATCACTTTCAATGGGTCTGAAGTTTTATTGGCTGCTTTTTGCATTGAGTGTCTTGTCACCTTCTCTGATGTACCAAGAGGTGGATTAAACACTGCAACAGTGTTTATCATATCACTTTACTTTTACTTCTTACAAAGGCTGAATCGTTTCCTGCAGGGCCCTGGAGTTTCAAGCAGCCATTACTCAAACAGGAGTAAATTGTGCATTTGCAGGAGCAGAAGTTTTTAGCCAAAGCTGCTAGTATCTACAGCGGCACGACAGCGCATGTGGGATGATTCAAGAAAGGTTTAAGTGCTGTCGTTTATCATAATGAAGAAACACAGTGACACCAAGTGCAACCGTGCGGTTCACTGCTGTGTTTCTAATAGCTTTTAAGACACAAGAGGGCTATGGCACAGAGAAATATATTGGCTACACACAATACTTATTAGTGGGATGGACTCATTGTTATTTTGGTGTTTTCATGTGAATGCCGGCGTTTTCCTTTAAAGTATTTAGACGTAATGATTTCAGATTAGCCGGGGTCTCAAGACTTGGCTGTGCTGCTGGCACCAAGACAAGGCTGATGCTCTTTAGGCAAACACCACGAGGAAGACTCCATTTTCTTTTAACTGTTTTAGATTTGTATCAGGAAATGACTGCTTGATATCTTACGTATATATATTTTACGTATATATTATATACTGTGATCATTTCTGTTGAGGAAAGTACACACAAATCAAAATACAACTCAAGTTGTATCAAAGGTTCACGCGTCTCTGTCTGTTATTAAGAAACAGGAATGAGAGTCTACAGCAATGCTGGCAGCTCCGTCATGCTGTAACGCTCATTGCAAAAAAAACATTGTGAGATGGATAAGTGGATGAGATCAGAGCACAGCTGACTGAGCAACACGGACGGATGAAAAAGATCAGAGGCAGAGCAGAAATGAGGTTTGTGAGGTTTGCCTCATTTTAATGTAATTATGGACATTTCGCTCAGATGAGGGAGACTTTCTTTAAGCAGAATGTCAAATTAGAAGAAGGTGGCGGCAAAAGCCAACACACCTTTAATCTGCAGCACAAGCTCATTATTTCTGTAATCAAGCCACGCTGGAGGACTGCCCAATCAAAAGACAAAACCGGCGCATCAATGAATCTAGCTAGCTCTGGAAATAATTAAAGAAGCAGAATTTTTAATGATTAACAAGCCACGGTTGCTATCAATAACACACCTTTCCCCGAAGGCTGCGGGAGGACAAAGCCAGGCAGCAGGAAGGGCGCTCCAGTGGTCAGGCCGGCGGGTTTAAGCTCCGTCACCCCGTATGTGGTCAGACAGGTGACCAGGTTGACCAGGTCCTTCAGTGCATCTTTGGATTCGTCCTCCTTGGCCTGTTCCAGTCTGGATACAGGCAGAGAAGCTTGTGTGAATGCTCACGTGACACGGGCCAAACAGCGAGGAGCATGTTAGCCACACGAATGAGGTTCACGGCCGTACCTGAGCATGAGATCGCAGAGGAAGGCGTAACCCTGACACATGCGGAAATCATCCAGCAGAGTCTGTGACACGTCACTGGAGTCCTTGAGGAAGCAGGAGAGGCCGGCGAACATCTCCACTATCTCCAGCGGCGACAGGTCGTCGGACTGCTGCATGTTCTGAACACATGTGCCCAGGCATTCCTTCTCTGTGGATGGAGGTGTTGAGAGCAGAAGGAGGTTAACAGAGGGGAAGAGGAGGGCATTTCAGTTCAAGAAGAGCATGATGCAATTTAGCAAACCAAGTTTTGTGTTATCATCTGAAACCCTTACATGGGCAGTCCTGTTTGAATTATTAATCATATCTGCTTTGCTTACTTTCATCATGGGTCTACAAAAAGGAAAAGCGGCACTTGGGAAATAGCTCTGATCCGTGCCACAGTCCTCATCTATCTCCATGACTTCAGCGTTGTCCACCAGCTAAATGCTGTTTGGCATTTAGCTGGTGGCTTTGTTCAGCACACAGCACAGCACACACTTCAGTGAAGTGAAAGCCTCTCTCTACCACCCACAGGTGGGTGAGGGGAAGCCGGCGTGCAACAGCTGCACTTCCTTAAAGTTGGACAAAGGCTTTTACTCATCTACTGTAGCGTCTCCTGTGTCTCATTTGGGAGGGTCTTGTTTCCCATTTTCTGTCTGCATTTACTGCACAAAAAGTGTGTGTGTGTTGCCTTAACTATAAATTAAAAAAACAAACACCAAACCAGTATGTACTTATCATTTTAGAGTGACATAAATCATTGTGTTATAAGGCTCAGAACAAAGTTAAAGATGCCAGAAAACAAACTGTAAATTCTCTTGAGTTATTTGGGTGTTTGTGTCAGTAAACAAACTCTTTTGTTTTCTTTGCCATTATTCTCATAATGGTTTTTTTGTCCCCAAGATGGATTAGAGTTTTTCATTTTGCGCGCGCCTCATTGTAAGCCTCGTCCAACCACAAAAGTGTGTGTGTGTACAGCTACGTCCCACACGTGTTGTACATGTATACGTACCGTGTATGTATTTGACCACGTTAACGCTGAGGCCGTGTCTGGAGATGGTGGTGAGCACCTCCCCCGCGCTCCTCCTCCAGGGCAGGTTGTGGGGGGGGCACCATGAGGTGATGGCACTGAACAGCAGCTGGAGGTCGTCCTTTTGGGCCAGTTCCTCCGCCGGAGACACAAAGGTGCAGAGCTTCACCAGGATCTGCAAAAGGGGGGAGAACAAGGAACTGACTCGGGCCACACACACACACACACCAGTCTTTGTCAAGTGTTTGTTACATGTTACGTGAGATCATATGACATTGATTCAAGGACTGAGGTTGTGATAGCTGCTCAAACAAAAAGATTTTAGTGCAAATGTGGATTTTAGGAACCAAACTGACTCAACAGCCACCTTAACCTTTAACTCTGAGGCTGCAGTAGCATCAGCCCTGTACGGGAACCTGCCCTGTTGTCTTTTTACCTGGACGAAGACTTTCTGGAGCAGCGCCCTGCGGTCAGCCAGTGGCAGCTCCTGCTGGGTGTGGCCTTGGCCTGGGGTCTTCTCCTGGGTGGCTGGTGTTGGTGGTGGAGGTGGTGGCGGCTGTTGGGTGGGGCCTACCTGCGCTTCGGCCATGTGAGGCAGGTCGAAGAACAGGTAGAGGCATTTGACCAGCGTGGAGGGTACAGACATGGTTGTCATGCAGTCCACTGTTTTCTGATGGAGATGAAAGGGGAACGAAAGCAAAAGGCATTATGATTCAGAAAAAAACAAATTCACCTCAGCGTCACCTCAAACAAAGAAACTGTGTCGAGGTTTGCTCACGTCTTCTGTCATGGCTCTGTATTCTGTATGTCAATGTTTTTAGTGTAACTCTGGCAAATGGGTATATTTGCTGTTGAGTTGTGATTCATAGCTGGGTTCCCTGCAAGAGTAGCTTTAAGGGATCTGTGTGTGTGTGTGTGTGTGTGTGTGTGTGTGTGTGTGTGTGTGTCATCATGGCAAAGAAAATGACTGGAGAAAGTGATGGGGTTTGTGCTCACTGAGGCGAATGATTCAGATAATCAAACGCTGCCTCCTACACCGACACACACACACACACACACACACACACAAAAGAAGCTCACACTGACAAATTATCTTCTTTCACTTACACACATGGGCTCTCGATGAGACAATAACCACGCACGCACGCACACACACACACAGGCTGGTTGAAATGACCCTTCCATTTACCCGAGGTCTGTCTACACCATAGAAAAATGGTGGACCCACAGGGATGAATAACGGAGGCTAGCAGGCGCACATGCACACACACACACACACACACACACACACTAAAATTCAGTCCCTCAGCTTATCGATGGAGAGGAGGATGGGGGAGGGGAGGAAAAAGGAGCGAGACATTGACAGTGGAAGCAGGTCTACACAAGAGTCTATAGTTAATAGTGAGTCAGTATAATGCAAGACTGGAGCAGCATTTGTGGTTAGTTAAAGTGTGTGTGTGTGTGTGTGTGTGTGTGTGTGTTTACAGGCGGTGACATATTGGCCCTGCTGCAGCTTTAAGGTCAAGGTTACTGGGAACAGTCAATCAGAAAGACAACCAGAGAGACATTTTTTGGCTGTGTGTGTGTGTGTGTGTGAGTGTGTGTGCATGCGTGTGTGTGTGAAAGAGAGAGAATGAATGAGATGAGAAGATAAAGGAAAAAGAGACAACAGAATGAGAGGGGCAGAGGAAAGCACATCGTGAAGCACATCTGTGCGTGTGTGTGTTTCAAAGAGGGAGACGAGCACATTGGCAACGCAGAGCGTGAAGGGCACCCTGTAAAAGGAGAAGACAGCGTGGAGATAGAGAGACGCGGCTACAAACCAAAATATTGCTGTTTTATCATCTGAGGGTGGAGAGCGGGAGGTGAGCGAGAAAGAGAGAGGGGCACGGCATTAAAGAGAGGGGGGGTGACGTCAGGTTTATGGGAGGGCAGCTGCCAGGAGAGTCCTTTGTTTTACTGTCTGAGACACCGGAGGAAAGGAATACAAATCCATTAAACCCAGTCACCCCCCCCCCCCGCCTCACTCACACACACAAACAGATGACCGTGGGCCACAGTGCTCAGTGGCAGGTCATTCTTTTTCCTGTTGTCAGGTCTGTGTGTACCGATATCAAACAGTCACGCAGCAGCATAATGAAACTGTCGCCTGACGACCAGAGTGACAGCAGAGCAGGCTGGGAGGTTCCCGCTAACGAACAAATGCTGGTAAACATTGGCTGCGGGTGTTTTCTACTCAGGCTGGTTTAAGCCGCCGGCAGCACGGTGTCCAAATAAGCCGCGCCTCAGTAATTTAAATGAGACCACAGCGCTGTCAACGAAAAAAAGTTGCACTTCCCTCACTGAATACTTCTCTGTACGTCTACTGTTTGTAGCGTGAAACATCAAGAACCATCTGATCATGAAATTGTGGTTCTAGCTAGATGCTATCACGTTTGCTATCATGCCAGCATTCAACATTATCCAAGAGAGCCAGTGATTGTGGCTCAGGTGGAGCGGTACTGATTAGCCACCTTCTCCTCCCGTCCACATGCCCAGCTCGTCCTGAGCAAGACACCAGATCCCAAACTGCTCAAAAACAACAACAACAACAACAACAGCTAATAGCTGGGTTTGGACAAACCAGTGCTGGAAGCCCAGAAAGTGGCGTCTGTGCCGACCACACTATCACCCTGCCAATGCAAACATGTATGAATGTAATGCTTTACTTTGTATTTAATCATTGCCCAAAAACACTTCCCCGGTTCAACATGATTAAAAATGTAACTGGCGTCTCTTTTATTGTAAAACACAGTAAAAAGTCAATCTACATTTATTTAACACTGACACGATCATTCAGCCAAATGAAATGTAGAGGAATGCAGCTTAGAAATGCTCTACGAAGCGGAGTCTCCAACAGAACAGACAGAAACTTGCATGCGGTGAGGTGTGGGCGCTTTAAATGCAGACGGGCCTGGCGTTTGCTGTGGGCACCACGGCGGTCACTTCAGACAAGTGTGAATTAAAGCAGAGAGGACAACTACAAAAATAAACCTTGGTTTTATTCCCTGTGTGGACGATGTGTATTTTTGAACTGCTGTGTACACAGTAAGCTGTGGCACTTTAATGCCCCCCCACCCCACCCCCACCGAGGCATTTCTCCTTCAACTTTTCTGCAGTGGTGCTGCAGAGAGCACTGTTTCAAACACAATGCAGTATTAACACGAGCTGTCTTGTATATTTCCTTCCTCTCTAGCTACCAAATGTATTATTCCACAGACCTTTAAAGGCGATGTAAAAGTGTACATAGCAGTGTTTGAGTAAAGCTATAGTAAAATACTTCCACAGGATTGTTGTTGTGAGTGTCTCTGTGTGGTTTTGTGTCACTCAAAGGAAAAGCGGTGTGGATTTAAGCGGTTTTGAAACATGCCTGCAGAGGGAGACAGGAAGTGTTCGACCCGACAACAACAACAACCGCCGTGAATTTCTGATGTGCAGCGGAGCAGCAAAAAGCAGCCGGCCAGCTGACAGCGATGCTCCCCTCAAGACCTCCAGAGGAATGCGGGGCGGAAAAGTTCAAAGGATGTCTGCCGGCCAAAGAGCAAGAGCACCGACACAAAGGAAAACAAGAGCTCAGTGTCTATCCTTTAAACCAGGAGCCATGACAAGCTGCCATGTTGAGATTCAGATTTGTGTGGAGCAGTGTTACACGGTGACAAGCAAATTCAATTTCTGACTTGATCTCATCACGTGCAATCCTGAAAACATGACAATAATCCCGTTCGTCAGGAGCAGTATCAATTCCTTCTTACGGCACAGGGAAGCGGAGTTAACTAAAGGCTAGGTTTGGGGAGAATAAGGTGGGATGGGTCTGCCGGGGGATTTTCACTTGTGCTGAAGAGCCTGTTTCTTGGTTCTTACAGGGGCTGATGCTATTTTCTGCTGGGAGATCAAAGAGGGGAGATGCAAATGGGTCAAAGAGGAGACAGAGCGCGGAGAAAACTCCTTTTCTTACAAGTTATTTCCTCCGATTTCATCTTGCGTCAAACAAAAAACAAATCAAGGGCACAAGAAGAAAAACACACTCATAGTATAAACAGAGCACAAATGAACGCTTATGGTGATGCAAGTGAGTACAGCGTGACTCTACCAACCTGCCCGGAGGAGGCCAACAGGTTGATGGTGGTCAGAAGCATCCAGCCACGACTCGCCTCCTCACTCTGGTTCACCTCCAGGAACTGGACTATAGCTCGACTGGCTGCCTCTGGAAACGTAAACACACACACAAACGTGTCGCACGGTTAACTTGACGGTAAGTGACAGCTCATTGTGGCAGGCAGATGGGCCGCTGGAACAATAATCAGTTACGCAATGGATAAATCATCTTGGTGGATGTGACATGAGTCTTGTCTACAGCCCACTGCTGCCAGGGGGATTTGCATTGGAACATATTAAGATGCGACGTGTCCTAATGAGATGTGTGGTCGTCCAGATTGAAACCCGTCTGAGATGTCCATTCTGCTGGACTAGTGAAGGAGATTTCAGATGAGCAAAATGATACTCTACTCTTCATGTTTAAAACAATAGGATACAGAAAAGGTGTCAAGACAGATGCAGATCGTGCAGCTGGTGGAGAATGCAGTCGTTTAGCAGAGCAGACTGCCACAAAAACGTGCCAATTCACAGAGGAACGTGCGTCCAACTGTCGGCAGCGGACATCAGCCTTTATCGGGTTTTAATGCAAATCCCACTCTCTCCTCCATTTGTTGCTTTGGAGCAAAAGCTTGATAATAAGACTGAACTGCTATTTTGTTAGCACCCAATAATTAAATGTGACAGTGAGTTCATAATAGAGGGCGAGTATTTAGTCCTAATCCTGCCGGTCCGGTTTCATGCCAATAGTTACGGCGACAAAGACGGTCAATTTAAGACTGTGCCTGTTTGATATAACAAGGCAGTCAGAACGTAAACTGACTTTTCCACTCGAGCTAGTTATGTTGGCCAACTTCTTTAACTTCTTTAAAATGTATTGAGATTCACTAACACCTGCTGTGATATGATGTAGGTTCTGGGTCTTTTGGGAGAAATGGTAACATGTTAGGCAGAGCAGATGGCTAAGCAAGTCAGCATTGCCAGATTGTCTGTATTAAACTGGGTCTGCCAGTCATTCTGCACAACAACCTCTCCTCTTCCATAAAAGAACAGAGGGAAGAAGATGATAAACATATATATAATTGGTATTTATTCTGTGGATACAAAACCATAAAGTTCTCCTTATCTAACAGCCATTGGCTGCTCTGATTGGCTTAGATTCATCTCTAAACATGGAAACGACCATTTTTGTGTTCAAAACCCCTTCGTCTTCAACTCATTCACTATGCCCTTTACAGCAGTCACTAGACTCCACAGTGAGCATTTACTTGAGATTTCGGTCACTTATGAATCATCATTTTACGTCATCGCTGACAGGGTTAGAGTTCCCCCATTGCATTGTGGGACTGTAAGCAGAAAGCAAAGCACTAAAATCACGAAGCTGTGTGAGTGGGCAACGGTATCAAAAACATTCCGTCAGGTTTAAAAAGAGACGTAGTGACGCAAATAGGAACGTTTGTTTAAAAAGCTACTAACAAGACGAGCTAAAGTCACTGATGTCGGATTTTCCTAATTTGATTCGATCTGGAGCGAATCAAAATCAGTTGTTTTGATGGTGACGGAGTACAGCGAAGTCCGTTGAGAGCCTGAGTCAACGACTGACTCACTTCACAGAGGCCTGCTGACCAGCTGGAGGAGTGTGCGTTTAGAGTGTGAGGTTGGAAGATCAGAGCTGCTCTGTGCTGGAAAACAACACATCACGTGTTCAGACAGAGACGGCGAACAGAGATGATAAAGACGGGGGAAAATCAGAGACGGGAAGCTCAAGACTTAGAACCCTGTGTGTGTGTGTGCACGTCTGTCAGTCTGTTTATCGTCTTTCCGGTGGGAAGCCGCAGTCAAAGCTGCCACTACTGTCAAAGCTTTGAGGAGATGCTGCTGGCTCACCTGTAGTGAAGATCAACCTTCCATGTCACATTCCCCCCACACTGCGCTGGCCCTTTAGTGCAAACACATCTGCCGTGTGACGACTGAGCTACTTTCAGTCAGTTGTGTTCTGCACATGATCATCTTGAGCACCGACCAGCAAATATTCTGGTTGTTCTTGCTGAAGCTTTAATACAGCATTTTAGCTAAGAACAATCTCAGAACCATGATAAAACCTAACTTGAAGATCGTGAGGGAGTTAGGGAGTTAGAAAATCTCTTCAAAAAGCCAACAACAACAAAAAGACACGCCTGCAGAGTGGGGAGAGGGAACAAGTAGATCATCTTTGTGACAAGAAGAAGACCGGTTATGAGAAATATCTGATGCCAAAGAAATGATAAAGTGATGTTTACAAGTACATCCTATTCCATCGTTGCTGTAATAAATCCATGGGTCAGAGGGCTCACCTGTGGATTTATTAGAGGCCCGTCGTCTGATCTCTGTCACCATGAGTCTGGAGACCTGGGTGGTGAACTGCAGCAGGTCGGAGAACTTCTCCATCATGCTGCTGGGTGGAGCATTCCCAAACACCTGCAGCAGACAGGTCAGTTTTGGTTAAAACAGAAAATACAGAGAGAATTTCATGAAAACGTGGGTAAGCAGAAGTCCACTGACACAGACATAGTTACATCAAGACAAAATGTTACTGCATTTATACTCTGACTAGAGACCAGCCATAGAGAGAAGTAAATCAGACCTTTATTCATTTAGAATGCTGCTGATTCGTTTGTGAATGGAGGGGAAACAGAAAAAAGAATAAATACGATATTAATTGTGATTAAAGCCTGCAGTTCCTCTCAATTACAGCAGTAATCACATCAAGCAGGTACACACAGGAATCATCAAGGTGGAGTTACACTGGCTTCCGTCTGTCTGGGGTTTTCCTAGCATGTCCTAATTTCACAACCACAACCGTAGAGCAAGCTGCAGCCTGAGCCTTTTGGGGGAGCGGGGCAAAGATAAACTACACTTCATTCAACGACGACTCATCATGCATTTATTTACCCAGCAAATCTGACATGAAAGTAGGCCCGGAGCCTGGTGTCCTGCTGCACCGGGAGTGCTTTACTTTGGAATTCTGACATGAATTATGGCACCGGCGAGCGAATCGCAGCCAGCGCCGCATAATTAGCTGACAAGTCAAGAGACCCTTGGTAAGGCACTCCAGTCTGACAAGAACACTCAACAGGGCTGCTTGCGGCAGCAGCCACAAAACAAAGCGAAACACTGCTCAGTCTGTGTCATATAAAGACATTATTTCAGCCCTGCACTCTCACAGACACACACATACATACACAGGTATTCATACATTAATCTAATCCTGTTCCTATGACTTACCATTAAGTATGTCTTCATAAAAGCACTTCTTATACTATTTCATATGCTCTATTTAGTGTATTTAAGGTATTTAGGCTTTTACAGTTGGACAATAAGCAGGTTGTCATTTGTCTAATTTCCATGTGTTTGACTGTTAATGGAGCAGCACCAATAAGTGTATAATCAATCAGACAATCAACAGAAACTTAATTAGAATTAGGGTTATACTCTATATATTTCATTGTTCAGGCTTTTTTATGGCAGTGAATAAATAAAACAAATAAAGGTTGATCAGTATGATAAAAACCTCACTTACAGTGCTGATTAACCACTATTTTAATGTGTGGCTTCACTTTTTGTGTAAGTATGTTTTATATATGGTTAGTGTGAGCCAGTAACAGTAAAATGCTGAGATCTTAAAGTAAAACATTTGCTAAATATATTGTGCGTTGACGCAGACGATCAGGTGCCTCAGTTCTCTGACTATTTTTGATGCAGCCGTTGGCTCCGGCATAAAGATGTTATTTATTGAGACTTTAAAGCTACAGGTCGAAGACAAAGGACTATGGGTAACACATTTTTAATTAAACCTAACGTTGAAGGTCTGCGGTTCGCTCCCTTTGCATGACCTCATTCTCCTACGCACCTGCCCAGCAGCTGTGTAGTAGACAGTATTCACTCTGTTTACTCTTGGAGATCAGGTTGACTCCAGGAACTCAACTTAGATTCACTACTAGAGATTATGAAATAGGCAGTTTAATAATAACATGCTACATACAGTAAATACATGTGACCCAAAGCAAGAATCAAAACACGTATTTCTTTGTGCTATATTTAGCTGAACCTGAGCCATAAAAGTCAACATACTGGCACAAGTCAACAGGCTCATTTCCCTCAGATTTAACTGGAGGCTGTTGAAACAGAATCTGGGACGTGACTAGTCAAGACATGGATGCAAATTAGCTGGTAACCACAGGATTTTAATTCCAAATACTTCCCAGGCGGCATCTCAGTTATCTAGTTCACGTCAATCCAACAAAGTAAGTCCGTGTTGTGCAGTGAGAGGAACTGCGTGATGGAGCACCAACTGGACTGAGCAGCATTAGTCCAACTGGGTGCCTGACATCAATTAATCTTCATTAAACGGACGACGGACAACGGACACGGTTTGAATACCAGCTTCATACATTCATTCTTTTAGGTTCAGATTGTCATCAGGACCGCTTACGTTCATCGGCCTGCGACCCTACCTCCACCCCTGCTGTGACTTACCCTGTTAAACACGGGAAGCATCATGTAGAGCTTCTCCTCCTGCTCCTTCTGGGTCATGTGGCGAGGAGGGTGGCACAGTTCGGAGAAGAGGCGCCGCAGGTGCATCAGGCCGAGCGCGTTGTCCTGGGGGCTGCACTCCTCCTGCCTCGGCCGCCCCATGATCCTCTTCACCATGTTCATCTTTAGCGGCTTTGTCAGAGCAAAGGCGGCCCTGCAGATAGGAGATGAGGAGGTTTAAGGAGCGGCTCAGCACTTTAAACTCTCTGCTAGCCTGAGTTTGCTTTGTGAAGAAGATCTAAGTTAACACGACTTCACCATACAACCCAAAAAATCTTTTACATGACTTCAAACTTCATTAAAAGATCTTCAGCTCTCATAAAACCATGTAAAACAGTTGACTGCATATCTGAATAGTAATGTCTTGCTCTGATTTTAGCTCTAAATGGCTAATTTAACACAACTGATTGACCCGTGTAGTTATTTCCACCGCTCTTAGATTTGAACTCTTTTCTTTAAAGAGCTACAACTGTCACCGCTGTCTCCTTATAATTTGCTTCCTTCTCAGTTGAGGCAAAATCAGTTCGGTTTGAACCCAGAGTGGCTCATGATTCTGGCCTTAGCATCAAACCCCAACACTTGAGTGCCGACCAAAACATTTAAATAAATCTGTCGCGTTTTCTGAGGTGGCATCATTTTCTGGTCTCCTTTACTTACACGGCTGATCCACCAAAGTTGGAACATTTTATTATATAGAAAAAACAGCAACAAAATAATAAAATAAAGGTATATTTCTCTAACTAAATTAAAATGTGGTGTATTGCAATCACTCAATCAATCAATAACTCAAATCGAACTGACTTACTTGCTCGCTGCCTCACTGGGCAGCTAATAAAGCCAAAGAGCTGTTCAACCGATCCGACACATCACAGTCTCCAGCTCGCACTGCGTTGGAGTGCAGACTGTGTCTGACGTTCAGGTTTCTGCGTTTCTTTTGGCAATTTGCTCGAACCGCGTACACGTTACATCTCTTTTTTGTAGTGCGGCTGATATATATTTAGCCATTATTTCCACACGTCCAAAGCTCTGCACACTATCTTTAAGATGGTTGCTAGGAGACGTTGCAGAACTGCAAAGCCTACGTGCAGCACAGATCAACATCCGCTGATAAAAACAGACTCAACAGCCTGGAACAGTTGCAGCAAAGACGCTCATCAATCTCAAATATAAGTCGCAGCCACAGCTCTGACATGCTGCACCTTGCTCAAGGGCACACTGACAGTGGTGGTTGAGGGAGAGCAAAGGAAATTTTCTCCTTATGATGAAATGTGATCCTCTAGGGACGCATGACATTAAAGGGAAAAAACAAATAACCTTGTTTTGCTAAATTATGTATGTAAACGTTTCTTTCCTTAGCGCACCTCCTGTCCTAGCAGTCACACATAATGGCTATCAGGTTACTGGAACACTCAGTTACATCATAGTGACAGCTCATTGGCTCTGACCCTTGGACGCTTTGATACTGTAAAGGTGGAGATCCAGCAGCACCGACCATGTCCTACTTCTGAAATGTTGCTCATAAGCATCAGATTGCGTCATGTACAATTAATGCACAAGACATTCACTCAAAACAATGGAATTTCCTTTAAATCTGAACATCGGGTAAAATAAATATATACTTTGGTCGAGATATTATCAGCTTGTAAAAATAAGAAGCATCGACAGTTCACTTCCAGTCCTGAGAAAGTCGGCCAGCGCCAAGGACGGTTAAGAGACGTGACAGTCTACCATGTAGCTAGCCTCTCCTTTCCCTGTGGACAAAGTGCGCTCCTCACAGTGGATTACTCTCACTTTAGACACTGACAAAATAGGCCCTGGCCTGTCGTCTCAAAAATAAACACAATGAAAGATTCAGCGGTCAGCTTTTCTGGATTCCAGCTCAAGCTGCAAATAAAGCAACAGAAACATCTTGAGTTACAAAGGCAGCCTAGGTAAGCTGAAGGTTTGCTGTCCTGTGTGGAAGCAGACACAGGTCATGAGGGCCTGCAACGAAGGGGAACGATCATTCAAGCCACTTTTAAGAAGAGGCCACAGATTCCACTGTTCACCGTGGATCGGCATCACGCTCCACTCTTACGTCCATGCTCAATGGCACGTCGGAAGAAGCGACTGAGGAAAGTAATTTTCATTCCCTCTCCTCGGCCACTTACGGGATGCCTTAACAAATCTGGATTCAAACCAGCCGCCCTGAGGGTAAAGGAGCCCCTGTGTGCAGGCTAATTCACTCTTGGCACGGCTCGCCGTCTGTTGGTTGTAAATAAATTTGATTCTTTTGTTGTGATTTCACAAGTGCTGGCACTGCCGAGATATTACGGTGTTTTAAAGTAGTCTGTAGACATGAACAGGTGAGTGAATGACTGAGGATGCTCCTCTTTGCTGCTGTTGTTGTTGCTCCTCTACACGTTTCCTCTCCTCTTTTCATGAAAACATCTGTGTTCTGTTCTTGTTTCTATATGCTTTTAACAAAGTCAAACTTAACAGGTTAAAACTCACTTATTTGATGAGCTTTTAGCTGTTAAGGTGGTGTGTTAGGGCCTTTCCCTGACACCACTAACACATTTCTTTACTATGTGACGCAGTATAATCTTGACTACAGCTAAGTGGGAAGACTATCAGCTGTCCCCAGAGGTCTGTGCTTTCCTGTTCAAGGTCTGCTTTGCCATGACTGGCATCTCAACAAGCCACATCTCTTTCGCCTCGTCCCATTCGTTCCTTTCAGGACTGTCATAAAAAGACAGCAGGAACGTGAAAAGAAACATAATGGCGGAGACAGACAGCTACAGAGACGCTTCCAAGTGTTATTCTGATTTACAGGAACGTGTCGTATGTGCCACTAACGAAATTACTGAAGACTGAAGTCTTTAGAAACGCACCCTGCCCGCAAAGCAGGGCTGCCCTCTGCGTGAACTCACACTCAAACGGCAATTCCATTTAACATCCGCCATTCGGTACACTTTTATCTAAAGTGCCCGACCCTGTCCACGAGTGTGGGCATATGGGTTTTTTTCGCATGCATAGTTTGAAGGTATTGAGCCCCTTACACCCGGTCGGGGCTTTGCTTTGTGACTGCAGTAATCATGCTTTGAGTTGCATAATTAGTTCTGTTACATCAGCACTTTGGTCTTCTTTCCACGATTTCCTGAAAGAAAAAAAAAAAAAAAAAAAGCATAGGTGGTTTTTGACGTCGGGTAAATCTCGTACCCGTTTAAGACACATGACGGAGATCAAATGAGACAAGACCTGGAAGGCTCAGGGTTTGACATTTACAATGCAGCCTGTGCTGGCAGCGACACACTCCACAATTCAGCTTTTACTAACCAGCAGCTCTGCCTGTCTGAGATAAGGCATTAGAACAAACCCTACAGTATGTATCCTTCCAAAACAACAAAACTATACCACTGCCTGCTGCAGACACTGATAGAGTTTGGTGAACACATGACAGGGGATTTTTGTTATTAGTGAAAGGCCTGAAGATCCAGCATTTGTAGATTGCAGAAATTCCCATTTTAAAGACACCTTTAATACATTTTTCATTTTCATTTTTCTGCAGGTGTTTTTAAAGTTTTTAAAGTCTAAAAAGACTTCTCTGCTGACTGAAAACACACCACTACTTCACTTTTGTTCCACTTATAAGAGGAAGTGACTCCAGAACATGAAGTCTTCTTTACAGACACAGGAAGTTGCAAGGTGAGTCTGATTAACTAGACTGTTGAGAGATGCCTGAAACTAAAATATTCAGGGATTTAGTTAGAATGTGTAAAAATAAATAATACCTTTCTTCAATATTACTGTAGGACTGATGTCAGCAGATGCATCCAGGGCAGATGCTGCTGTTTATGTGGCAACGTGCCATTAAAAATTCATTCGGCTTTGTTTAGTTTTGTTTACTTTTAATGTAAGCCAACTGTGATGGTCCTGAAGAACAAGCAACACCATGAAGCCGTTATCAGAGTGAACTGCTGACAGCACATGCAGCATAATCTGACCTCAGTCTTCCACAGAACCACAGTCTAGTTTTCAGAAGAAACCGGCTCCAGACTTTTGACTGCACGTTGGAAACTGAGACTCAGCAACTTGTAGTCAGAGCAGGAAACAGCTGTATCGAATAAAGGAAAGCTTTTGTTCATTTGTGGATGAAAACTTTTACCATTTTACCATACACATTCAAAGGTTTACCTATCTGTAGTGCATGTAATTAGATTTAAGTATGTTTATGGAAGTTCAGGCTCATTACACTTCATAAGGCTGATATGAGCAGCTATTCTCAGCACTGCTGCAGCCGAATCAGCGCTCTGTACTGCTGACATCCTTCCCCTTTCAGTGTTGACGCACACATATCATGCCTGTCCATTGCTTCTCATTCATTACGCTGTAATCCGTGGCAAATGACCGAAAGTCTTGCTCATTAATAAAACAAATCAAATCCTCCACTGGGCAACTAGGCAAACCATTGGCAGCAGTAAAAGGGCCAAGACACATATGAAGCTTTGAGAGAAAGCCACAGATCTACTGCACGAGTCAACACACCAGCAGCGGGGTTATGAAGTGATCATCATGCACTAGCCTCCGCAGCATCAGCAGAAAAGCCAGTCTTCAGCTGTTGTTTAAAATGGAAACGCAGGCTGAGCCACGGACAAACGTGTTGAAGAGCTGCCAGTCAAGGAGAGAATCTTGCTGGATGATAGAAATTGAGAGTCTAAAAGCAGAAGCAGTTGGTCTGCGGCTGGTTTAAAAATATCCAGCCCAGTGGGCCGGGGTCCTGACTCGTTCTTTAAAGCAGAAAGCTTGACCAAAAAAAAAAAACAAAAAAACCCCAGACAGGAATAATGTAAACCGGACGGAGCTTCTTTGAGATTCTCAGTTCATGTCACACACTGTCACAACTTGGTAACATCTTAATTATCGAGCTTGGACATGGACAATGCTGCCTACGGGCGGAAAATGTAAAGGTCGTCCTGTGGGATCACAAAGAGGGCCATACACAAGAACCAATACGTTCATTTATTTGCAAGATGAAGTGCATGGTCTCATCATACATTATTATGCATTATGAATAATGTATTATGAATGAATAAATATTTGCTGCCTTCAGGCTAGTATAAATAAAATAATTTTTTTAAACGATTTTGACACAATTTCTGTCAGACCATGAGACTACGACGACATTACTCTCCCCAAAATCACGACTGAGATCTGGAAACATGAACTATATTATAACATACCCATGACTGGACAGGAAAAGAAGAGCAGGAGGGAAAGTGGAGATTTAAACTGTGACAGTTTTTACAAAGGAAAGTCCGTAATAATGTGACTCATGGCCTGGTTTTATCCGCAAGATAGATTTGCTAAACTGTTTTTTATTTAAACGTGAATTAAATGAAAATAAATTCAAAATTGACTGTAATAAAGTGGAATTATCCTTTAAGCTGCTTTCAGAATGAAGAAGACCACCTATCCTTTATGCTACAATGCAGCGTTACCTCAGATCAAAGCCAGCATTTATCTCTGAACAATGCTGACTGTTAACACTGCTGCACTGGGCCCTATATTACAGCGAGTCAGTGAAGCAGACAAGAGAGCTGAGAGAATGGTAGAGTCGGAGCGCAGCAGGGCCAGGACCACAAACTGGGGCAAACACATGTCATACGACTCAGCATAAGGCTGAGCTGGAAAATCAACAAAAGGAGAGGCAGTGATCCGCAGACAAATGCAGGATTACAAGTCACTCCACCTATTTGGTAAGCAGTGAGCGTCACGAAACCACAGAATCCAGGCCCAGGACACATACACAACATAACTCTTCAAACTTCATCGCAATTATTTCATTCTTTTATTCTGAACTTCAATAAAAAATCTATTTCATTCTCCTCCTCCATGTATTTTTGTGTGACTCCGTTTCTGAGGCGGTTGACAAACAAGCTGCATCACCTGAGAACGCGGTAAGCACTCTTGCTGCACAAATCACGTTACCATGCGAGCCAGCTGGATTCGTGAGATTACAAGTTCACATGAGAATAGCAAGGTCACGTGGGAATCCATTCCTGATATGTTCCATAGCCTTTTGTGAATATACAGCAGAAATGTCGTCACATTACCCAGCCCTACCTGAAAGCTATATGCTGGTTTTCATTGGCTATCTGACACTTTATCTCAGAAGAGATAGCAAGTCTTATTTTTGCAAGTCAGCGTGAAAACCAAAGTTCTTCAACTCAGAACAGAATAGGTGTTAATGCCTAGGTGTTAGGTGTTAAGACAGTAGCTGGACTCTCACTTGTAGTCTCTGCTAATGTATAGTTTTATAATTAACATTAAGAGATGACTTGACACCGCGACTACAGTGCAACTAAATCAAAGGAATCATTATTTACTTGTTTCTTTAAAAGATCTGAACACGCTTCGCAACACTGTATATAAGATAAAGATATACAAATAAACGTGACTATATACGGGTTGTTGTTACAGAAGCTTCTTCATGAAGAATATCACTTAAAATCTGGGGAGTGCTTTATCTCAAGTGACTGCCTCTAAATAAACAGGATTCAAATCTTATTTTAGATGTGGAAACAAAGCCGGGAAAAACAAAATGCCCACACTTTTGGCAACAAAGCGTCTCACTTCTGTCAGAGACATGCAGCCACCTTATCTGTATGTATTGTAAGAAACAGTATGTACCTTAGGGAAGTTGGAAATGGTTCAGAAGGACAAGCAGTTGTAATTCTGAGCACAGCTTCCATATGATGCTGTTGTTAACTCACAACTGAGCAGATATATTGTTATGTCCAAATATAAGCAAACGTGTTTAGAACATGCTGGCCCACGACTTGTCTCTCTGTCCTTATGTGAGTTTGTCCAGCAGGTGACACACGCAAGCAGACAGCTCACTGCACCACTCGATCAACCTTAGGGAACAGTGCCATAATGGGGGGGATTAAGATAGCAGCTTCGATGAGGATTAGAAACCCACAGCACCCTCATCATACAAAGTGATTACCAACTTAAAGCTAATGATACCCCGAGTAATAGACAGAATATAAAACATGCTGATCATGCTAAAACAACAAACCACGTCCTGCCTTGGCTGAACCAATGAAAAAGAGTCAGTGGCATCAATGGCATGTGATCTCCTATGCAGCGGGGGAACTGAGCTGGCTTTCTTGGCCCTCAAGTCTTTTTCAAAGCATTCTCTTTAAGCGGACGCCAGCTTCAATGAGCGTCTCGCAGAGTTTGAGCTAACTCCTGGGAGATGAAGGCAGCCAGTGCCCTGGAAAAGCCCAACTCTTCAAAGGCCTGTGTGGTTGTTCCTCTAGAGAAAGTGATGTAATCACAGAATTGTCTCCTGTCTGACAGTTTACGGGGGAAGGTGGAAGCTGGAAGCTGGGAAGCTCCGCAGAGAAGGAAAAACTGGGTTGACAGGAGTGAGATGAAACCAGACTTGTAAAACAAAGTGCAAATTTGAAGAAAACAAAAAAGACTATGTAGGCAGGGTGGTGAATTCACACCATCCTCCGGCCAAATGCTGCTACGGGTGACAAACTGACGCCATTGTGACACATAATCCACCATTAGATAGAAGAAATAGAGAATATCTTCTGACAAACAGAAACATTTTTAAGTCATCACCAATAAAACAGGAACTTGGAGTGTTGCGGACTGGGGTTACACGGTTGATGGAGCGGCTTCTAAGCACTGGAGCAGGTTTCTGATTAACAGCTAATGCGTGAGCTGGATGAGCGCAACAAGAACCAGAAGGGCAGGAAACGATCTCATGCCAAACAAGTTCAGACAGGACCACAGTTGACAGCCTCCTCACTGGATATCTATTTAGGCCTCCAGTAAACAACGCTTGCGGTGTCATTATCACAGGCTATTACCACCAGCCACCAGCCAAATGCTGGTAAAACCCACCTGTGTC